>OU466860.2:49930433-51130433 GCA_911865555.2 Thlaspi arvense | reverse complement strand
ATAGAATCCTCTTTGAGAAGCATCTTAAGGACCTGGAGATCAAGCTACCTCTCGTTGACTGCCTTGCAATGATGCCTAAATGCGCCAAATTCTTCAAAGACACTCTAGTGAAGAAGAATAAGGAAAGCAAGGAGGTACTTGTTCTAAGTGAAGAGTGTAGTGCTGTGATACATAAGGAGATAGTCCCTAAGAAGTTAGGAGACCCTGGAAGCTTCACTATACCCTGCGCTTTAGGTCCTCTAGAGTTCAAGAGTTGCCTATGTGATCTTGGAGCTAGCATAAACCTAATGCCTCACTCCGTGGCTAAGAAACTTGGCTTTACTCGTTTCAAAGACTGTCGGATCTCGTTGGTACTGGCTGATAAGAGTGTGAGGCTACCAGTGGGGCTGCTTGAAGATCTACCAGTGCGAATCAGTGGTGTGAACGTGCCTACGGACTTTGTCGTGTTGGAGATGGATGAAGAGCCTAAAGATCCACTCATCTTAGGGAGACCATTCCTTGCAACCGCCGGGGCTATCATAGATGTCAAGAATGGGATGATCGCCTTGCACTTGGGAAAGGAGATAAGGCTGGACTTCGATATCAATGAGGTTCTGAAGAAGCCGACCATAGAAGGGCAAGCTTTCTACATTGAAACGATGGATGCCTTAGCGGATGAGTTGCTGGAAGAGCTGGCTCTAGAAGACCATCTGAAGCTAGCACTGACTAAGGAGCCAGGGGAGTTTGGCTATGTGGATCAGAGGACACAGGAGTACGTCAACCTGCTGGATTCTAGGAGGATTGTTAAGAATGATGAAATTTGCTGCCTAGAGATCGACCCCGAGATCGACGCTATCACTCGATCTAGGTGTCAGATCGACAAGGCAATCGAGAACACAACTCGATCCGATGCAGCAATCGACAGACAGATCGAGAGGAATGCTCAATCAGAAAAAACAATCGAGTCGACGATCGAGAGAGACCTCCCGATCATTTTGGGGTCCAATCAGGAGATCAACTCAGCGTCTCGATCCCTTACTCGATCCACATCAAATCGAGTAAGTGAATCGAGCGAAATGGCTCGATCTAGACGACATCGAGAGGAGAATCGACTGGAGGACTCGATTTCAGAAGGGATAGCGATGGAGGAAAGCAGTCTAAAGGGCCATGTCTCAGGTTCTAAGGAGGGTTCCAAGGAGGAAAGCAACAACAACAGCCACGAGGATGACTGGAGTGAGCTGTTAGCCCCAAAGGTGGACCTCAAGGAGCTCCCAAAAGGGCTAAGGTATGCTTTCTTAGGGCCTAATAACACATATCCCGTGATTGTGAATGAAAACCTAAGTGATGATGAGTTGCACTCGCTCCTGACTGAGCTGAGAAAGTATAGGAAGGCCATTGGGTACTCTCTCAGTGACATCAAGGGCCTTTCACCAATGCTTTGCAGTCACAGGATTCACTTGGATAATGAGAACGCCTCTTCTATAGAACATCAAAGGCGTTTGAATCCTAATTTGAAAGAGGTTGTTAAGAAAGAAATCCTTAAGCTTTTAGAGGCTGACGTGATCTATCCCATAAGTGACAGCACGTGGGTTTCTCCTGTACACGTGGTGCCTAAGAAGGGAGGGATCACGGTCATAAGGAATGAAAAGGATGAGCTTATTCCTACTAGAACCATCACTGGTCATAGGATGTGTATTGATTATAGGAAACTTAACCTGGCGACTAGGAAAGACCATTTCTCTTTGCCTTTTATTGATCAAATGCTTGAGAGACTTGCTAATCACCCTTACTACTGTTTCCTCGATGGGTATAGTGGTTTCTTTCAGATACCAATTCATCCAAATGATCAGGAGAAGACGACCTTCACATGTCCCTACGGTACCTTCGCATATCGAAGGATGCCATTTGGTTTGTGTAATGCACCGGCTACGTTTCAGCGGTGTATGATGTCGATCTTCTCCGATCTAATAGAGGAGATGGTAGAGGTGTTCATGGATGACTTCTCTGTCTATGGTGCGTCCTTTTCTGCGTGTTTGTTGAATCTTTGCAAGGTACTAAAACGTTGTGAAGAGACAAACTTGATGCTGAACTGGGAGAAATGCCACTTTATGGTTAAGGAAGGGATCGTGCTTGGTCATAAGATGGCATTGAGGTTGATCAGGCTAAAGTGGAAGTCATGATGGGTCTTGAGCCGCCGGTTAACGTCAAGGGAGTCAGAAGCTTCTTGGGACACGCAGGGCTCTATAGGCGCTTCATCAAAAATTTCTCCAAGATTGCACGCCCTCTTACTCGGTTGTTGTGCAAGGAAGCTGAGTTTGTGTTTGATGAGGAGTGTTTGAGAGCTTTCGTGACCATCAAGGAAGCCCTTACATCAGCTCCTATAGTCCAAGCACCAGACTGGTCTCTTCCCTTTGAGATCATGTGTGATGCTAGTGACTACGCCGTGGGAGCCGTTCTTGGTCAGAAGAAAGACAAGAAGCTACACGTAATCTACTATGCTTCAAGAACCTTGGATGACACGCAAACAAGGTACACCACTACGGAGAAGGAGTTGCTAGCAGTAGTGTTCGCCTTTGAGAAGTTCAGATCATATCTCGTTGGTTCCAAGGCTATTGTATACACTGATCACGCTGCCTAGCGATACATCTATTCGAAGAAAGACACTAAGCCTCGGCTCTTAAGGTGGATTCTCTTGCTCCAGGAGTTTGACATGGAGATTAAAGACAAGAAGGGAATAGAAAACGGAGTCGCTGACCATCTCTCACAGCTAAGGATCAACGAGTCTCTCCCCTTAGATGACTCTCTTCCAGAAGAGCAGCTCATGGCGATTACCACGGCTGTTTGTGGAAAGCTAGAAGGGAGGTTTGAAGAGGTGTTGAGTTTCAAAGAGGAGGATCTACCGTGGTATGCTGATGTAGTGAACTATCTAGCGTGCGGTGAGGAGCCAACACATCTCAACAGCTATCAAAAGAAGTGGTTTATGAGAGGCTAGTGATTACTTTTGGGACGAGCCCTACTTATACAAGAGAGGAGTAGACAGTTTGTACCGGAGATGTGTTACAAGGGAAGAAGCTAGGGACATCCTCTATCATTGCCATGGCTCTTCCTACGGAGGACACTTCGCCTCATTCAAGACTGCCACGAAAGTGTTGCAAGCCGGTTTCTGGTGGCCGTCCATTTTTAAAGATGCACACGAGTTTGTGAAGAGCTGTGAGGCATGTCAACGAGCAGGGAATATCACTAAGAGGAACAAAATGCCTCAAGTTCCCATCTTCGAGGTTGACGTGTTCGACGCGTGGGGCATAGACTTCATGGGGCCATTTCCTTCTTCATATGGCAATAAATACATCTTAGTAGCAGTGGATTATGTCTCTAAATAGGTTGAGGCGGTTGCTTCCCCTACAAATGACTCTAAGGTGGTAATCAAGCTGTTCAAGAGTATCATCTTCCCGAGGTTTGGGGTACCTAAGGTGGTTATAAGCGATGGAGGAAGCCACTTCATAAACAAGGTCTTTGAGAACCTCTTGAGAAAGTATGGAGTTAAGCATAAGGTGGCTACACCGTATCATCCTCAAACAAGCGGCCAAGTGGAAGTCTCCAACCGGCAAATCAAGGCTATACTAGAGAAGACTGTCGGAGCAACAAGGAAAGACTGGGCAGTGAAGCTGGACGACACTCTTTGGGCCTACCGTACCGCCTTCAAAACGCCGATTGGTACAACCCCTTTCACTCTACTCTATGGCAAGGGCTGTCATCTCTCGGTTGAGCTGGAACACCGTGCGTTGTGGGCTGTGAAGAGGCTGAACTTTGACCTCAAGACTGCTCAGGAGAGGTGCCTTATTCAGCTACACAAACTGGATGAGTTAAGACAGAACGCTTATGAGAGCTCTCGGATATACAAGGAGCGGACTAAGGAGACTCATGACAAGAAGTTGGTTGCCAAGGAGCTTAAGGAAGGAGGGTTAGTGTTGCTGTACAACTCAAGGCTCAAACTCTTCCCGGGAAAGCTGAAGTCAAGGTCGAGCGGACCGTTCGTGATCCAAGAAGTGTTGCCTTATGGAGCTGTTACTCTGATGGGAAAAAGTGGCAGTGCATTCACCGTCAACGGACACAGAGTCAAGCCTTACTTGGCAGACAGCTATGACAAGGAGAGTACCTCGGTGCTTCTCCAAGACCCACCATCCGCCTAAACCAAGTAAAGTCTAGCTAAAGACGTTAAAGAAAGCGCACTTGGGAGGCATTCCCATGTTTATCTTGTACATATTTCTGCTTTATTTCTCTTTCAGTTTTATGTTTTTATTCTGCAAGTGTGTAGGAACAGGTATGAGGAGTCTAAAACTTGATCTTGAAGTCCAAAAGAGGCAATAGGGGTTAAGATGAGGCTAGAGATCGAGTGCTAGATCGACTGATCCTGACTTGATCTTTGCTAGATCGAGTCAGTGAATCGAGAGGAGCCAGTCGATCTAGATGAGAACGAGTGATAAGATCGACCTTGACGAAAAAGGATCGATCGATCCAAAACAGATCAACCGATCTAATTTCTCTCGGGAAAATCTGTTGAAAACAGATCGATCACTCGACTCGATCCATCACTCAATCTGTGCCAAATCGACCCCTAAATCGAGGACATAGCTCGATCATGAGGACTTAGCATGGAGCCAACATCTCAATGATCGAGGGAGCCAATCGATCCAAGACTCGATTTATCATGAAGCGAGTCTCAAATCGAGTAACCCTCTCGATCTAAGCCATTATGGGCATGAGATCGAGTCCTAGATCGACCAAATGGACTCGATCTCATGCCGAGGTAACATTTTCTTTCCCTCCTTTATTCTTTTCCCTCTAATTTTTAAATTCAAAACTTGGTCAAGGCAAGCATCTTTGACCATGAAAGATGTGCCTTGACCAAGACTTTGTCAGAAAACCACGTTTACTACCCATGGTTTTGCTCTTTGCTAATCTTTAAATGTTTCAACAACCTCTCACCCTCTCATTCCTGTTTTTATCAAGAATTTAAACAAAGAGAGTGAGAGTTTCGGTTTTCAGAAGCTAGCAAAGATCTTTTACATTTCTTGCAAAGGTATTTTCAAAATTTAATGATTTATCTTTAGGAAAAATTCCTTTAAATTCACAAGATATTGTTCTAGAATATAGGGTCGGTTTTGATTTTTAAAAATTAGCTAAGTAAAAGGAATAATTCTAGATTTTCTAGTATCTAAAGATCTGATTCTCCTTTATTTAGCTATGATTTTTATTAATTCCCCAAAATTCTAGGGTAGTATTTATAAGTTTTCTCCTTCTCCTCTCTCATTCTCATCAAACCGCCGTTTTGCTTATCAAGCTTCTTGAGAAACTTGTTTCAGGTACAATGGCCCCCAAAAGAACAAGAGAAGAGACAGCACAAGAGGGAGAAGGATAAGAGGTGGCAGTTCAAGAGAGGGTCAGATGGACTAAGGATGAGAAGAGGGACAAGAAACGGCTGGAAAGGCTTCAGTTTTAGCCTACCAAGTTTGCTGATCAAGAGCTGCTGTCCAAGCTAGGGATTCTTGGGGATTTCGACCAACTCCTCAAGAACATTGGCCTAAGATGTCTGTCACGGATGGATTTCCCAACCATTCCAGAAGTGACAATAGACCAGAGGTAACAACCTTCTTCCATTGTACATAACCGCTCATATTTGCTTCTTTTTGCTTTGTGTTTTGATACTCTTTCGAATGAGTTTGTCACCGGGACGGTGTCAAGCAAGTTTGGGGGAGTACATGTGTGATTTGACTTGTGTTTTGTGATCTTATTTTCCTTTAGCATCCTTGAGTCTTTAGTTCATGAAAAATTGGTAAAATTTTTAAATTTTTTTCAAAGATTCATGTAGTTGCATTCATCTTGTCAAAACATGTTAGGATTGAGTCTAGAGTTTCTCATAGCATCTAGGTTGTTTGCATTTTGCATAAGGGGTTAGAATTTCTTGAAAAGGTGTTTTTACTTATGAATTGTTTCAATGCCCTAGTTAGTAGTTCTCTAATGTTTTGTCTATGCTTTGAAAGTAAGTTCTTACCATGCTTGGATCACTTGTTAGGATTTTCGTGATTTGAATTGAACTCTCATGATTTGAAACTTATCCTAATAAGTGAGAACCTTAATTTGAAATTCTAATTATCATCATTATGCATTTGAAAATGAACACATGGTTTTAAAATATTTAGGCTCTCTTCTTCCTTTTTACCCTTTGTGAGCCTAAGTAGAACTCCCACCTTGAACCTTATCCTTTTTTGAAGCCAAATGTTCTTGTGTGACATCATTGTGAGGCCTTCCTTTTGGTTTGAACTTAGCATAAAGTGTTAGGTTTAGGCGACATGATTTGGTTCTCATATGATTGCTAGCTTTGCATTTTGAAGCTAGGTATAGGCTTAGGATAAGTTTTGGGGATCATTGGGGTTGTTTTCATTTCTATTTGTTCTCGGTTTCAAGGAGTTTGGTGTTTTAAAGAAAGAAATGGGTTTTAAGTAAAAGGTTGTGTTTAAAAACTAAGTGTATGCTCTAATAAATTTCAGGAGGTAGCTCTCCCAATTAAAAAAAAAAAAAAAAATAAAAGAGCCTAAGTGCCAAATAAAAATTAAAAAAAAAGAGAAAAGAAAAAATAATAAGAGAGCTACCAATAAGAAATATTTAAAGAGCATAGTTATTTTCAAAACCTTTTCACTAGCCTAAAAAGTTTAAAAATGTTTTTGTTTCGAATTGGGGATTGCTAAGTTTTGAGAAGATAAAGGGTAGACTCTAAGTGGTGAGTGAGGATAAAATTTGATAAATGAAAGGGGTTTAGGATCATTTGTTAGTTTACATGGGTAGATGAGAATCTAATCATGTATACATCAATTGTCTTTACCTTTAGCATTATGCATAAGTTCAACCATTTTTGAGAGAAACCCTTGTTCTAAATATAAACCCTTTTCAAATGAGATCATTCAATGCTCATAACCTTCACCCTTAGCCAAATGTGTTTTGCTTTAAAGTGCATAAGTTTGATTCATGGTTCTAATGTTAATGAATGTTAAAGGATGAGTTTCTTTGATTGTTAGGAATAGGAGAGTCATGATTTGAATTTCTTTGTGTGATGAGTATGGCTAAGTTCTTTGGAGTATGAGTGTAACATAGCATTTTAGAACTGTTAACTAGGACATTGAGATTGATTCATTTGAAAGGCACATTTGCAAGAAGTTTAAACCCCCATTCATTTTTTTTCTGAAAACCTCTCTTCCTTACGTATTTTTCGTTGCTTGAGGGCAAGCAAGAAGTAAGTTTGGGGGAGTTGATGTCACTGCATATTACATACATTTTGCATACTCATTAGTTAGCTTTTCATGCATTTGTATCACATTTTAGGTTAGATTGCATCACTTAGAGTCCTAGAGCATTCTTGCACCAGCATACGCATGTTCCTTGCATTTTGCATCACATTTAGGTTGTTTCTGGCTGCTTTGGAGTCGTGGAGGTTCGTGGACATGTTGAGGCTGTTGTAGCAGTTCGTGGAAGCTCGGATATTTGCTAAGGATCAGAGATCGAGGAGCAGATCGAGCATGGCCGGTCGATCTAGGATGTGATCGACCAGAAGATCGAGCCAACCAGGCGATCCAAGAAGAATAATCGAGACGAGGATCGAGTGAAGCAGTCGATCAAACGGTACAGACGTAAATGACGCCATGCAGAGCGAGAGCCAGATCGAGTACACCACCCGATCCAACCGAAGATCAATACCGAGATCGGATGCAACACTCGATCCGCCGATGATGATCGAGACCCAGATCGAGCTGAAGACACGATTTCCGGAGATGATCGAGAGAACCGCTCGATCCTGGAGTCGATCTCTGTCCTTTCAACCACTTTTGGCCGCTAGCGAGGGGAGGACCATTAGCTTGTTTTGGCCATTTTGGGAAGGCGGCGACGTCCTTTTCCCACACAACTTTCAATCCTTATCTTTTCTGTATGTTTTCTCTCTGGTTTTGAGAAGAACACCATTGTCGAACTTTGAGTTTTCTTAAGCTTTGTAATCGAATTATTTTCATCTTAATCTAGTTTTCTTTTCATGTTCATTGTTTCCTTTTACATGCTTTGCTTGATTTACCTTATGTGTTGTGAGTAGTTTATTTGGGTTCGGGGTTGAGAGGATTAAGGGGTCTAAAGGGTTTCCATCTTGGGGTTTTCTAAGTGTTTTCAACGGCTATCTCTTCTAGGGTGTTGAGATCTCAATGCTTGAAGACTCTCACGCCAAGAGCTTCATGATCCGAGAGATTCCTTACCTTGACAGGATTCAGGAACCTCGAAAGATCACACCCTAGAGACTAGTTACCCCTTCCCAAAAGCCATGGAAGTTTGGGGGACTAGTTAAGCCACTCATTTGAAATCTGTTTTCCATGCCCTTCGACCTCTCTTTCCACCAAAAGCCATGGGTTTGGAGGAGGGGATGAAGGAGTGATCTATACCGAAAGCCACGGATAGATTTTGCTTAGTTTTCAAGGCTTAGAGATCCTCACAAAGTGAGTCAATTTAAAGTTTTCAACCCAAGGTCGAACCTTTAAAGCCCCTGACCATGAATCTCAACCCTAGGCCCTTTCTTTTAGCATCTTTACATCTTCTCTCATCATTCGCTTGATCTTTGATAGCATCCTGGTCGTTAGTTTTACTGTTCTTGCATTTTTAGACGAGATCGATTGTTATTGCTCGATCTAGTGGTCGATCTCATGGTCGATCGACTAGTCAAATTTTAGTAATTCGAAGCTTTGTCCTTTAATTATTCTGTTTATTCCTCGTGGTAGTTTCATCATTCCTAGTAATTTTAAAATAGGTTGCATTCCATTTAAGTTGCTGCATCTAGTTTTTAGGGATTTTCTCATAACTCATCTCGTTTCGCTTAGATTTGCATTAGTCCTTGTATTCTCTTTGCATTCTCTATCATCCTAGGTGTGGATTGACTCTCTCTTGCTTGCTGTACTACAACCTGTCTTGCATTTGTGTTTGATAACCTCATTGCATTCTCACCCTTGCAAATAAAGTGTCTATCAGATCAGCACAAGGAATCTAAGCCGTTGGTCTGTATTGAGGTCCAGCATTGAGCAAGGAAGCTGATACGCGCTGCACGAGCCATATCAAGGTCGCACATCGAGCAGAACACTATCTGTACCACCTCAATGCTACTCATCCGCGCGTTGACCACTTGAATTTTGTTGACCTTATCTTATTTTTAGGTTTTTTTATGCTTCTTTTGGTTCCCTACTATAAAAGGGAAGCCACAAAACATTATCTTTATACAAGTTTAGTCTTTCTAACTAAAAAACTCTTTCTTTTCATCTTGTTCTAAACCTTAGAGCGATTTGCTTTAGAATCTCTTTTTTTTAAATAAAGTTTGCAGTTTTATGGTTTAATATTGTCTATTGAGCTATATTCTAGCACTTTGGTAGTTTAGATTTCTTATCTTTGCATTTTATTCTCATTTAATCATGTTTAACTCTAAAAAAATGGGATTAAACATGATTAGTGAGTAGTCTACCTTTGATTTAGGATTCTAAGTAGGGAAAGGGGTGATTAAGATGTGATTAAAGAGTGATTAGGCTTATTTAATTGTTCTATGTTGTCTCCTTCTCTTACAAAGTGATTATTGTTCATAAAGCTTGCTCCTTTTGACTGAATATGGTATTGATTAATGCATGTGGTTCACTAGATGGCTTGTTATCTCATCTTTATGCATGATTCGCTTATTTGGCTTGTTAGTTTAGCTTGGTCTATGTTTCCTTTGTTCAGTGACACCAAAGTGATAGTTCACCATTGCTAAGATTCGCTTAGGGCTAGATAGTGTTGGTTTTGAGATTCTTGCTTGATGGTTAGATAGTGTGCATTGAAAGATCTTGCATTTGTTTGATTCCTCATCATTGCTTAGCATTGTTAGGGTGTTGCAACTGTGTGCTTAAGTCCATATTCTTGATTGGTGTTTAACTAACTAGGTCTTTATTGGTTCACAAGATTGATAAGTTGATCTGAATTCTTGCTTGAGTGAGAGAATGGTTGTTTGATTGGTGCATCTCTTAGGCTAGAATGATTCTGATCTTTATGCTCATGGTTGAAGAATACGCCATCACAAGTGGGTTTGACACTTCAATCTTGTTGAATATGAACTGCTTATTGTCGCCAAGTTGGTTCCTTTTAGATACCTTGTCTAGGAGTATAACATTGAGAATTGCTGGCTTATAAATGCTTGATGCTTGCCTTTGTTAGAAATCCCCATTTTCACTCTTGAAAACCACTATCCTACAATTGCTTAGAATACAGAGTCTTGCTTTTTATCAATTTTCTTTAAAATTATCTTGCTTAGTTCTTGCTTAGTCATTGCTTTAAGGGAAGAGAAAATAGGAGAGCTGTATTGAGATTGATTTTTTCAGTGTTTAGGAAGAGAAAAGAATCTATAAGTGATTAAGTTGATAAATCATTGATGAGATATCACACTTAGATAGATATAAGGAGTTAGCAGTAGAGATTTCGGATTTCTTGAAGGGGCTTGAACTGGATTTGAGAGATTGCTAAGCTTGTGATAAGTAGACTGAAATTTGATCTTGTGTCGGCTCTGTGGTATGTGGATTCGAAAGTGTTGATCAATGTGGCGTTCATAATGTTTAGCTGACAGTTTCTGTTTTCAAACCTCGACCATGTTTTTTGTCTGATGTTTGCTTGAGGGCAAGCAAAAGCTAAGTCTGGGGGAGTTGATATACCATGGTTTTAATGGTTTTTAACCATGGTATAAGTCTTTTTGTTTGAGTCTTTTTTATCCTTTTAGAGTCCTAGTAGAGTCTTTGCAGGTTATTGCATGGAGGTTTTGGAGCTTTTTAGATCATTGCAAGAATCAACCCCGAAGTTAGCAACTCGGAAGGCGTTACATGGCATTAGTGACGATCGTCACCACTCAAGGGTGACGCTCGTCACCCGCATCTGAGAAGGAATCGTGATGTTTTACTAAAAGATGGAGAAGATATTGCACTTTTGACCCAGAAGTTCCACTATTTTCAAGAAGACCCCAGCTCGTGTTTTAGCCTGTATATTAGGTTTTTCAGCCATTGTTGGCTTTTATCTTGTATCTTAGAATTCAGAGAGCTTTTGAGAGAGTTTTATTCAGAGCTTTTGAGAAGACAAATCATGTACTCTTTTAGAAAAGATTTCAAACCTCTTTATCTTATACTTTATTCTTTTAATGCAGTCTTATTCATTTATGCTTTGTGTTTTCATAATCATGTCTGAGTAATCTGTTAGTTAAGTTAGGATCATTCAAAGGTTGTTGACGTGTTTGTAGAATCGCTAAACTTATAGGATATTCATTGGTTCTTCATTTGTGCTTGCATTCATATCGATTTCTGAGACTAATCATCTAGATTTCAAAATTCTAGGTTGTTTTATAAATGTGAGAACATTGTTAATCACCTGAACTAGTATTAGATGAGCAACGCCAATTTGCAAAGAGATTTGACTTAGGAGTTTTCTGAACAATTGAACCTGATCATTTCTGCATGTTTAGATTGTTAGAATTTGCAAAAAGATTTAAAATTTTGTGATTTAAGCATAGATAACTTCTGAAATGAGAATTAATTAATTATTTCATTGTGTTTCAAGTTCTAGACGGTTTTAATTCATTCCTGATTGCATGCATTCTATATTCTCATATTCAACCTGCGAATTTTCCTTACTTAGCGCCTTTAGTTCAATCAACCACGTGGCGCCTATAACCAACAGAAAGGGAACATGATACCTCAACAACAACAAAGCCCTCAGCCACCTCAAGAGTTGGATATCAAGCAGGTTCTACTTCAAATGCAACAAGTCCAAACTGCAGAACTTCAAGGAAGCATGGCTGCTGAAATTCAAAGAAGTATGACTGAAATTCAGAGAAGCATAGCTGCTGAAATTCAAAGAAGTATTGCTTCCACCATCAACAACTCTCAATCCCAAATAGACTCCTTGATTATGCATCTGAGTAAACAAGAGAACAATGCTCAGCCACTCACCTTCAAGAAGCCTTTACAGTATTGTTATGGTATCTCCTCTACTTCCCTAACTGCTATTGATGAGAAAGAAAACTCTATTGCTGAGTTTGAAAGTCCTCTTTATGGCCATGAGTTTGTCCATAAACTTCCAAAGGTGACACCCTCTATCATCAATGTGGACATTGAGTCTAATTGCAGGGGAAGTGATTTTCACTTGAGTTCAGCTAGTGATGCCAATGCTGGTGAAGAAGATAAGGCTATTGAAGCTGAGGTTTTTGAAGCTGACGTGGAGGTCAAACAAGGAGCTGCACCAGCACCACGCCCTCAAGGAATTCTTCCAGAAGAAGAATCCTTTGAAGAAGGAGCAAACAAAGAAGAAGAAGAGCGGTGGGCGCCACATGATATCGATGATGCGACGATGGATGACTTTTTTGAAGTCCCTGATGTTAAGAAGAAAACTCAAGCTGATGTTATCCCTATCTACCAACCCACTATCTCTTTTCCAGGAAGATTCAAAGTGCAGCTAGTACAGAAGTATGAGACCCTCTATGCTGCTCAAATGGAAATGAGAGGTCTGAATGGTCAAGAGGAGCTTGAGAAACTAAGAGTTAAAACTGGAGCATCTGAGGTTCAGGAGCAGAACATCAAGAAGCTTGGTAATCCAGGAAATTTTCTAGTCTGATGTGAGCTTGGTGAATTGGTTGTGGAAGAGGCCATGTGTGACACATGTTCAAGTATCAATGTGATGTCTCTTGACTTGGCAAAAGAACTAGGAGTCACCAAGCTGAAACCATATGATTCCACAATCACTTTTGTAGACTCTTCTTCAAGAACACCTGTTGGTCTCATTGAAGACTTTTCTGTGAGGATTGGAGCATGCAAGATACCAACTGATTTTGTTGTGATGGAAATGGCTCACACTCAGAAGCCTTCTCTACTACTTGGGACTCCATTTCTGAACACAGCAGGCGCTGATATTGACTTCACCAAAGAGAGAGTCACCCTTAAGAAGGTGAATGATGGAGTTAGCTATGCAATATAGCCTCCACCTTCAAGCTTTTGTGGAAAAATCACTAATGTTGAGAAAGGAGCTGCTAAGAAGCCACCTGATGTCAATACAGAGCTGAGGGGATTCAAGGCTGAAGTGCTAAAAGAAGATGAAGACCCTCTTGACCACAATGAGTATGATGGTGAAGCCTTTGATGGTGCTTGTCTTCTTGACTTGTTTGATGGAATCAATGTGAAGCTCTATGGTGGACCAAGAAAGCCAAGAAAGAGAGTCAGGAAACCTAAGGATAAGCTCTATTGTGGAACCAACACATTGTTCAAGAAGAAAGGAGAAGGAACTCCAGTTCCACTCCATCATCCTCTATGATCTTAAAGAGCATGACAAGTCAAGCTTAGTGACTCTAAACAAGCACTCTTGGGAGGTATTCTCCTATTATCCTTGTACATATTATTGCATTTTATGTTTTTTCGTGTGTTTTTCTTTCAATAACAGGAGCAAGTGTGGTTTAAGGCAAGTTGTTATAAGTTTAGGAAGTAAAAACAGGTGCATCCGGGCTGCTATCGGTCACCGTATCGGTCAAGACCAGACCAATACAGACCCTATCGGTCATGCTATCGGTCATGAGGTGATCTATAGTGGTGAAGCCCAGATGTATTGGTCAACCTATGGATCAGTTCTGACCGATAGGGAAAAGGCAGTGACCGTTGGAAATGCATCAGTTTTATTTCAGTCACTCCATCGATCAGATAGTGACCGATAGGAAACACCCGGATGTATTTCGGTCACTGTATTGGTCACGAATGTGACCGATAGGATTTGCCAGGAAAGCGTATCGGTCAAACATGTTGGTCTGGGAGAGACCGATACACCCCTTCAGTCTGCCAAAACACCTCCTCGGGTACACAACTCAACTCATGTGCTTCTGAATACTTTTGAGCACCCTTTATCAACCTCCTTCAAGCTTCTATTACACAGGGGACTGTGTAATTTAAGTGTGGGGGAAGGTATTGCATTTAACTTTTTGTTTTGTTTTCTTATTTTCTCTTTTACATACTTGAGTCTCATGCATTCATGCATCCATCTATATGCACTTTAAAATCCATAAAATTTTCAAAATTTTTGGAACCAAAAAGATCATTTAGTTGCATTTACATCACTAAGCTTGAGTTTAGATGCATTTCATATAGGTTTGCATACATTTTCATAGGGAGTAGATGATAAACATTGGTCAAGATGTTAATGTTTGAATTATTTTCAATGCCTTAGTTATCTGTTGTTTGGTTGCATTGTAGTGTTTTTGGAGAAGTTTTTAGACTACAAGGAGCATTGAAGATGATGGTGGGTGCAGCACAAGACATCAAAAGAGCCAAGAAGAAGGTGCACCTTGTTGAAGCGGCCAGAAACTTCACCTGACAAAACTGGCTCGGAAAAAGCATCTCCACCCCGATTCAGGTTCCACAATCTTCATCACTGTTGTATCCCCATGAGTTAGCTTGCCTCTGGAGTTGGTTTCAGGTCATTACCATTAGTGGTTAGAAAGTTACAGAAGTTTTCGTGAAACCGCTCAACCCCTATCGGGCAGACCATCGGTCAAGGAGTGACTGATAGAAGACCTATCGATCAAACCTATCGGTCAGAGGAGTGACCGATAGAAGTTCACCGTGTACATTTCGGTCACCCTATCGATCACTCTCTAGACTGATAGGAATCCTATCGATCAAATGTATCGATCAAACCTATCGATCAAACATATCGATCAAGACCGATACAACTGACCGATACGATCCCAGACTGAACACCATTTATTTACAATTTTGCCATTTTTACTGAGACTCCTATAAATACTTAAAATCTCTAATTTCTGGGAACAACTTTTTATCCAGCAGTTCTTCTTTTCTTCTCCAGATTTTGAATAATTTGTATTTGAATCTTTGCTTATTTCAATAATAGTTTGCATTTCCTTTAATCTTTTGTCTCCCTAATCATGATTAACTATCTTTTCTTCATAGATTTGATGGTTTTCACCATGATTAGTGAGTAGTTTGCTTTAGGTTTGAGATTAGGGCAGATGGGGTGATTTTAGTGATTGTTTAGGTTGATTAGGGCTTAGATCTTCTCATTCCCTTTCTTATATGATTGTGCTTATTGCTTAGTACCTCTTTGTTGGAGTAGTTGATTTCAGGTTTTCACATGCACACCAAGTGTTTGATGAAATTCCTGAATGAAGTTCAATGCTTGAAATGGTGTTTAGATAATCATGAGTCTTTGCATCTATCATTTCTTGCTTGAATATGCTTATTGCCTAGTACCATACTGATGAGAAATTTCCTTTAGATATTGATTATGCATGAGAATGTGAGTTGATGTTTGATATATTGTATAAGAGATTAGTAAACCTAGCCTAAGAGATTAGATGTCTAGCATGCTAATTGGTTTTATGGAACTTGATTTTAATGCTTGATGATTATGTGTTTGAATAAAGAGATTTATCTTGAATATGTGATTAGAAAAGGGATTAATGCCAAGAGATTGGATTAGTCTTTATTAGTGTTCCTTACCTAAGGTTGAGTGTTTAGAATTGCTTGTTTTGATCACTCTAGATATGAACATGAATCACCCTATCATTATTGCCTTGATCTTGAACCATCTTTTAATCTTTGAAGTCTTGCTTTTACTTTGTTTTATTTTAGCTTTTACTCTGTTTTTGCTCTGCTTTTCTTTGCCATTACAGCTCTTTGCTTGCTTTCTTTTCCTTCTTCTTGATCATTTAGGTTGTTAGACTTCTAAAACTTCCTATGTTTGCTTGAATTAAGAGCTCTATTGAATTTTTACTGCTTCATTCTCCCCTTTTGGATTGATAAAACCCTATGCTATACTACAACTGATTAGTACAAGCTTGGGTGATTGGCAACAAAAGCCTAACAACCCTTGTATCAATTGTCTAAGAAGTATTTTGGCTTGAATAGAGTTGGTTTTGCTTGCTTGTTATTGATTCTAGCACTAATGAGAGTTAGTTCTTTCTAAGGTATTTAGCAAAGTGTTATTTACCAAGAGATTCAATTTAACTTGTTTTATTGTGAACTCTATGCTTAGGAATTAGCATTGCTTGCTTGTTTGCATTGTCAATGAGTTTAATGACAGCCTTGTCTTGCCTTTGAATTCTCCAAAGTTAATAACCACATCTAGGATCCTTGTTTTTATATATTAAATTTCGAATTTGCTTAAGTACTCTGTATTTGTTGCTCTGTTTTGTGTTTGATCATTGCTAAGTATTGCTTTAACAAGTCTTGCTTGGTTTATGGTTCACTTAAGTTAATTAGTTTATAAGTTTAAACAACTCCTTCTCTGATTTTGCTTGACTTAAAGCATTCTACTAGAATCCTATTGGCATCTATCTTAACCCCTTTGGAATTATAAAAGCCATATACTATACTACAATGATTAGTACAAGGTTGGGTGATTGACACCAAAGGATAAAAACCTTTGTATCATGTTTTCTTGAGTTTGTGAACACTCTCTTCACCATTTTTATTACACAGAGACTGTGTAATTTAAGTGTGGGGTGGAGTGTTTGATGAGCTAATGATTGCATTTGCATTTGCATATAGATTAGTTAACCATGCATCATTCTTGCATTGCACTTAAGGCATAGAAAATCTATAAAATTTTGAAAATGTTTCGAAAATATTCCACAAAAAGAGAAATTTTATGTGCATTCATATAGGATTTCATGCATTCATCTAGGATTAGCTTGCTTGTTTAATTTGGGAACAATAATAAATCTTTGTGAATGCTAGTAGTTTATGAAAATGATGCCCTTGTTCTTAGTCCTTGGATGCACTTGATGTTGAATTTGAAATAAAGCTGAACCACTTTGGAATTTGCAATTTTGAAAACCTTGTTTGAAACTGAAGCATGCTTTGAAATGAAATCAGCCTTTATCTAAGTGGAACCTTAATTTTAATTGCAAATATCATGTCTTGTGCATATGTGAGTATTATCATAGATTGAATTAAAACTATTTGGACTTTCTTATTCCTTTTTCCACTCTTCAAAAATTCCATTTAGACAACCACACCTTTAACCAAACCTTCTTTCAAGCCAAAACATTAATAGTGAGCGAATTGTGAGGCATCTTTCTTCATGGTTGTAGCTTAGCAAAAAGTGTTGGAACTACAAGGGAAGTATTTCTGTTATAGAACTAGCTCACTCATGAGTTAGATAGGCTAGGGAGTTTGGGAAAATTTTAGTGTTTATTTTGGGTTTGTTCAAAAGAGAAGAAAGAAGAAAAGAAAGCAAGGCAAAAGAGATGGAGTATGACACAAGTAATGGGTAGAAATGGCGGCTAAGTTCTAAAGCAAAAGAAGGAAGGCTCAAGTTTACAAGCAAATAAAGTTACAAGAAGTGCAATGTTTATATCAAAAGCCAAATGTGAAATGAAGCACAAGCATCACCAAAAAGGAGCCAATTTCATAAAAAGAAGCCGCCACCACAAGAAGTTTAAAGAATAGGTGTCTCTCCAAAGCGATGAAAAGAGAAGAAATTTTGAGTTTTCATTTGGGATTAAAGCTCATAAAAAGGATAGCTTAGGCGGGTTTTTATTGCTTAGAAAGAGTTAGAAAATTATCTTATGGGACTTGGGTAGATGGGAGTCTTCTCTTGTATGTGTAAGTTGTTCTTTAACCATTAGCATTTTGCCAAAGCTCAACCATGCTTTCTTGAGAGAACCTTATGAAACACCAAACCCAATTTGATAAAATAGAATCATTTTTGTTCTATAAGCCTTGTCCCTTAGCCAAATGGCACACTTGCTCTTGCATAAGCATAATTCACGACTTTTAAGTTGGCATCCATATGTTCGTTTTTTGCTTCGTAATCGCTATTGAACTGCTTAGCGACTAGCTGGGAGTCACAGAACGCTTGGATTTGCCTTGCCCCAATTGCCTTTGCCAGGCGTAGGCCGGCGATAAAAGCTTCGTTGTTGGATGCTGCAAATTCAAGGCAGAATGACAGCTCGAGAATTTCTCCAGTCGGCGATATAAATCTAACTCCGATACCCGATCCATTTCGAGATGACGAGCGGTCGACGTATAACGACCATTTCATGATGGTTGGGGAGTCGGCGGGAGTAGAGTCAAGTGTTAACTCTATGAGGAAATCGGCAAGGACCTGAGACTTGACGCATGTCCTGTTTTTGTAGTCGATGTCGTATTCGCTTAACTCAACAGCCCATTTCGTCATTCGCCATGATTGACTTAGGCTGTGCTGAATCGTGAGAACCGTGATCGAGTGTGATTGGAAGTAGGGGCGTAGCTTCCGTGCCGAAGTCACCACGGCGAGTGCGAGTTTTTCCATCATCGGATATCTGCTCTCGGGTCCGTCCAGTGACTTGCTTATATAAAAAAAATTGGCTTATACTCGCCCCGGTCTTCTTTGATGAGTACGCCGCTGACGACCGATTGAGATACAACGACGTAGAGGTAAAGCGTTTCGCCAAGCTCGAGCTTCGCTAGAACTGGTGGCGTTGATAGATACTCCTTGAGTTGGCCGAAGGCCTCCTCGCATTTTTGTCCCACTCATAATGCTTGTTACTGCAGAGAAGCTGATAGAAGGGGAGACACTTGTCGGTTGATCGAGAAATAAACCTGTTGAGGGTGGCGATGCGGCCTGTGAGTCGTTGTACTTCATGAGTGTTCTTTGGCGCAGCTCGAGAATCGCAGCTATCTGCTTCGATTCCTCTTTTGGTGATAAGATATCCGAGGAACTCTCCAGACTTGATGGCAAAGGCACACTTCTCCGGGTTGAGCTTCATCTCGTAGTCGTTAATGCTTTTGAAGCTGGCATAGAGGTGGTCGACGTGATGTGCAGCGTTAAGCGATTTCACAAGCATATCGTCGATGTAGACTTCCATCGTTTCTCCGAGCTGGTTGGCGAGCATTTTGTTGACCAAGCGCTGATAAGTTGCTCTGGCGTTCTTGAGGCCGAAAGGCATGACTTTGTAGCAGTACGTGCCCCTGTCGGTGATGAAGGAAGTTTTTTCTCGGTCGTCTGGGTGCATCGTTATTTTGTTATAGCCGGAGAAGGCGTCTATGAAAGATAGTAGTTCGTTGCCTGCTGTCGCCTCGGCCAATCGATCGATATGGGGGAGTGAGAAGCTATCTTTGGGGCAGGCCTTTTTTAAGTCTCTGAAGTCGACGCAGACTCTCCAGATGCCAACCAGTCCGGGTATTTGACTTCCATGATAGACCCCGCCTTCGATAGTCATTCGACCTCGTCGTTTACCTCCTTGGCTCGTTCGGGGCCGAGCTTGCGTCGCTTTTGTTTAATGGGTTTAAAAGTTAGGTCAACGTGTAGCTCGTGCTGGGCGAGGGCGGGGGGAATTCCTTTCATGTCGCCGGTCTTCCAGGCGAAGGTGGAGGCATTCTCTTGGAGGAAATCGACCAGCTCATCCCTGAGGTCGTCATTTAGTTCGGCTCTGATACTGACGCATCTTTCCAGGTCACTTATATCGATATTTACTTTGATGAATTCTTCTCTATGATCGTATGCCTTTCACCTTAGTCGTCATCAGACACATTGGGGTTGATTTTCTCAGCTTGTGTTCGATGATTAAGCAGGTCCTTATGATACTTTGGTTTCCTCGGATTGTGAATATGCCTCTTGGTGTCAGGAATTTTACGCATTGATGGTAGGGGGACAGGGACGCTTTCATCTGGTGTAGCCACGGGGTGCCGAGAATCGCGTTGTAGATTGCCGGTTTGTCAATTACGATAAATTTGACGATCTTGGTTGTGTGTCCAACGTATACTAGAAGTTTGATAGTGCTGATCGTCATCGTGGTGTCTCCCGAGAATCCTGTAAGTGGTTTAACGCTTGCTTTGAACAGGTTTCGTTGTATTCGTGGAGCAAGGGTGACTTGTCTTGGCGCCCGCTCTCGGTTGTCACTATGGAGCTCGTCAATTCGAGCGTGACAGACGTGCTGAGCCGTGGCCAGCTCGTCGAGTCGCTCATTCACTCCTTGAGCATTGTTACTCATCTAGGCGAGGAGCATCTTTAGCAAACTCAAGACGTCGGTTTGTGCTGGTGCTCCACACGTCGACGCCTCCTGTCTCGCAACGTCGGGAATCGTTCTTGTTGCTGTGCCTATATTAGAGAGAGGCGTCGTTGTTGATAGGAAGGCCGGTCTGGTTGGAGGTACGTAGGTTCTGTAGGCCGAGGCCATTGAGGTTGCTCGAGTAGTTTCCATTAGTTGGGTCGGCTCCTGTGGTGCCTCCTAAGAGGTCGGCATGCCAGGTGAAGATGTCGGTGCCTTAGAGATTGGCGAGGTCTGTCTTCCGGATGCTGGAGTCGTCCCTTCTGGTGGAGTCCCTTCTGTCATTATTGATTCGATACGTAAGTAGAGAAGAATCCCTCTTCCCACAGACAGCGCCAACTGTTAGTATTGGAATCCGCACTAAGTAAAATAGTTAAGTAGGGAGTCGAATTCAGGGATTTTCTTATTAGATATTCGATCAAAACGACAAGTACAAGGAGGGGATAGCAAAGACGAAGTCGTCAAAAATTTCTAAGTAAAAAGAAGACGGCCCGCTTTCCGAGTTTTGGAGGTCGTCAAGCAGGGAGCCGTCAAAAGAGGAAGTAAGATGTCTGTTCTTTCTCGGGGAGAAGTCGACTTCGGGAAGTGGAAACTTGCCAAGCACAAGAATCGAGAAAAGCATCCTTTCAGTCCAAAAATCAGATGTCTTGTCACATCAAGGTATTGTGCTATTTATAGTACCTTGATGGTAGTGTCAGATGTCGGCCCAAGGATTTTCTCCACAAATGGACCGAGTTATTCCTCGTAAATAGACCAGACCGTCATCTCCTTTTGTTGACTCTGAGTTGAGTTCGGCTAATGGGCTTTCTTCTATATTGACCCATAATTTGTAAATGATATGGGCCAATTCAATAGGCCTTTAAGCCCGGTACTAACAATAAATATGAATCCGATTAGTCTACAAAAAATTCAAAGATATTGTTGAAAAACAAAAATAAAAATAACTTACTCAAACTCGATCACTTTTCTCCGTGAGAGCACCAAGAGAATTAGTAGATTTAGCTCTCACCATTGTTGTAACGATTATCCAAATTAGGCATGTTAGAATTGCTTCCCATAAAGAGTATAACAATGACTGGAATCACTTGAGAAGCATTGTTGGGTTGAGTGGTCTAACTGTAGAAGGCTGATGTTGTTGACACTGAGATTCTGTAGAACCAAATTGATTGTGTAACATCCGCCTCTTACTTCTTCAAGAAGGCATATTATTTATAAACTTAAACAACAACAAATCATTTCCTAGTTCAAATATTAATTTTTATTAAACTATGTTTAAAGAGATTCAATATGAAACCATCTTTAAATCAATAATAAAGAAAATCTACTCAAACCATTTTTACATTAATAAATAAATAATACTTGAAAAATTAATAAATAAAAACGCATGTGATCCCAAAATCGAGCACCACACTAGTACGTCTCTTCCGACTACTTCACACACTCACCTGCAAGACACACCATTACAACAAAGATCAATTCCTAGTAAACTATGGTGTCCGTGCAACACATTTGGCTCCGAGAATCATCACATCCACCCATGCAGCACCCGGCTTGTCAGCCAACCCTAAACTATGACTGCCCACCCACACAAGGCCCGTTGTCACAGCTCAATACGCAAAAATATCACACAGTGAAGGCAAAACCTTTTGTACTGGTGATTTCAACCCGCGGATACATCCGCCGGGCAACATATCCTATCATCTTGCAACAATACTATTTTTACAAAACAAACATTATCACGCATTATTCATCGCATCAATCAACATTATTTATTTTTAAACAATCATAATCACATCTAGGTTCTTTCAAACAATATATACACTCACATATACATATATATACTTTATATAAATATAAAACAGCTAAATACGCATATACTTATATTTTAATTTAGAACTAACGATATATACATAACTATAATTGTATATAATGGAATTGCATCCCGTGATCTTCCCCTTAGTCTCACGGATACAAACGAAACGGACAAGCGACGAAGCTGAACGAAGACTCGAGAAACTGATCGGACAGATCTGAAACAACACGAGATCAATGGTTCCTTAAGACGCAAGCAAAAATAGTGCAACATCAATGCAAGTCCAATACGTGTAACAATGATCGGATCCGCTTACCCAAAGCGAAGATTCACCACACCAACAAAGTAACACTCGGAAAATGAGACGATGGATTCTGAAGCTATAGAGCGGACAACAATGGCTGATTAACAATACGGCAATTCTCGGTATCAAAACGTGATGAAGGTGACGATGAAGAAACTCAGATCTTCTTACCACGATGATGATTCACGGACGGTGGTGACGGCAAGATGAGACGGCGGAGTCAGAGAGACGATGGCTAGAGATTGGATCGTGGTCGCTCCTTCTCACAGTAAAGGCTTCACGGGATTCTCGGTGATCAACGGCTTCACGTCCAGCGGCTTCGGCTTTGTCAGAAACGGCGGCGGCAAGGCTGACAGAGCTCCGGCAGATGTTCGGCGTCGTGAAAGAGGTGTGCGGCTCGTTTGTTTTGTGTTGCAGCTTTTTGACAAGGATGGAGGTGCAGTCGATGAGGGTTTGTCTCTCCCTTTGGGCTTGCTAAAACTATTTGGGCCTTCTCCAAAACTGATGAGTCTGGGTCGTTACAGATTGTATCTAGTGTTGCTGTAACATCTCCCTTAACAGCTGCTATGTCGTTCTTTACGTCCAAAGACCTTTATGATTATTGTAGTATCCTCTTTCACAGCTTCAAAATTATTCTCCAACCCATAGATGTGCTTGTTAACATCCATGTTGCAGGCCAAAGATGCGGGGACAAAAGTAGATGGATTGAAATCACGGTATTGAACACTTCCAAGTTCATAAATATTGCATTTGTTTTTATGAGCATGTTGTGAAAAAAATAAACAAAAAGTGTGTAATAGGGAAAAAAAATATTGTGCATAACTATAAGTTATAAAAAGGAATCTAAAAATTAATGAGGGTGTATTGAAATTGAAATTTTAAAAGACTTTATGGTTACTTTAAAATTTCATGTTATCCAACTAATGATTTTTAAATGTTTTATCAAAATCTATGTTATTGAACATGAAATTTATATAAAACTAATTCAAATCACTTCAACATCCATGTTATTCAATCAAGAATTTGTAAAAAATAAATCAAATTCAGTGTTATTGGAAATATTTTAAATAGTGGATTTTATAAAATATTGAGTACTTTTAAATGATTTGGTGGATTTTGTTAGTTAAAAATATAGAAAACCAAATCACACTGTTTTAGGTGGGATTTCATATAATTTTAATATCAAATCATATCAACTTTCTTAATCCACATAAAATCATCTAAAATTTCATTAAAACTCAAATCTTTTCAAATTCTCTAAAATTTTAGTTTCAATACACCCCCTAAGACTCATGAGTGAATGAGAAAGTTAATAATTTGGAAATAAGAGATAAGCATCATATTTACTGCATTTAAGCATGTATTTTCACATGTTTTTGTGTTTTCTTCTTGAATTCATTAATATTCTAGGTCTCTTTTGCATTCATTTTACAGTTAGTGAGTCTCATACTAGACATTGTATAGCAAGTGCATTTTGGAGTGTGTTTTAGGTACCTTGGAGGCTTAGGAGGGTCACTTGACGAGTGGAGATCGAGTAGAGGCAAGAAGGAGTACTTAGACAAGCTAAGGAAGTAGAGACAGTCCATATCAGGAGATAATATCGAGCAGAAACTCAATACAAAAGGATAGAAGATCATATTGGCCAAGCATATCGGGCAGCAGCCTCATATATATGAACCAGACAAGAACCGCTTCCTACTAGCCACAATATCAGTCATTTGTATCGGGTAAAGAGCTCGATATTAAGAGATGAAAAATAATATCGACTATCGAAGTGTTGATGGATACCAGGCTCTTTCCCAGGCGATTTTGACTTTGGTCAACTTTGTGATTAAGGGTTTGATCAAGCTTTGACCGCTTGACTATAAAAGCAAAATCTTATCTCTTCCGTTTGTTGAGCTTTATTCAATATTTTTAGTAGAAAACCTTATCTCTAAACTCTCATTTTCTTATTCTTGAGCAATTTACTGATTTTTAAGATATATAAGCAACACTTTGAAGTTTTGATTTAAGTTTGCATTTTTTCTCATTTATCTTCTATCTATTGCTTTTGATCATGATTTCTTTCATCATTTGTCTAGATCTTGAGAGATCAATCATATCTTGTGAGTAGTCATTTCTGGGTTTCAGGATGGGTTAGATCTAGGTTGATCAGATGACTAAAACTTGGTGCTGAGGTGTAGATGATGCTAGTGAAGTACGACTTTTTTGGTCAAAGACCAAATATCCTCTTCTAATCAGATGTAGTGTAGCAAGAGGTGTCAATCCAATTTTGCATGCTGAGATACAATCTATGCACTAAGCTAAGCAAGATGGGGGTTAAAAGAAAGTGAGTAACCAATCTAGCAACCTAACAATGCAGGAAATTAAAACAAGAAATGTAATTAACCAAGTAGTGACTGAAACTAAAAAAGATGATGGACTGAAAGCAAGTAAACAAAAATAGCAAGATAGTGTTTGAATTGAATAAAAACAAGACTCAAGGTTCTAAGCAATGATAGTTAAGTGTTCAAAAGAGTGATTAACGGGTTATTACGAACATGGCATTCCAACAAGCAATTCAAGCAAGCGTTTCTCAATATTGCAATCCTAAACAAGGTGTCTAAAGAGAATCAGCTCAAGGTGTCTAAGAAAAATTTATTTAAAAAAAACTAGTGTGTCAAACCCACTTTTGATGGTGTATTCACTAGCTATGAGCATAAAGAAAAGAACCATAATTGTCTACAAGAAGCACTAATCAAGTTCTCAAGCAGTGATTCTAGTCAACCAATCATTGGTTAGGATTCCTTAGGGACCTAAACAGCAGCTCAACAATTCAAGAATATGACAATAAGCTCAGCTAATGCAAAACCTAAAAAATACTAAAGCAATGCATCATGAACCCCACATTATCTACCCCAAAGCGAATCATCTACCCAGGCAAACTGTCAACTTTGGTGTCACAAGACAAGGTACCATAAGCAATGCTAAACTGTCAAGCCAAATAAGCGAACCATCTGAAGAAACAAGACATAAAGCCATTAAGTGAATCATAAACATCAACAAATCATATTCAATCATTAACATCTTTGCAAGAGAAGGAAGCAATAGAGATTCAACCATTAAAAACCACGTTCCCTAGATATAACCTCAAATCTTTAGTAAAGTACTCTCTAATAATGTTTAAACCCATTTGATTATAGTTAAACATGATTAGATGAGACAAATGAAAAATTAGAGGAAAGAAAAGTTAAGTTACCAGGATGCAAGCAAGATAGAACAAGAAGACAAGATTTTAAAACATAAAATGCAAGACTTGATTAAGAAAATTAAGAGTTTACAAAGATCCAAAGAAATCGCCAACTAAGAGAAGATAAGCCTAAAGATAAAAGATAGCATATATAATGTTTTGTGGTTTTCCTTTTATACTAAAGACACAAAAGAAATGAAAAACCAAAAAAAAATAGGATAAGATCAAAGAAAAAGCTTGGCCAATGTGTGGATCCGATGCATCGGGCTGTACAGAAGATGTCCTACTCGATGCATCACCTTGGTGCGTGTCTTCCGTGCTGCAGGTTGTTCTTCTGGTCTGCTGATCGCGAGGAAGTGGATCTTAGGCTGTATCAGGCAAGGCACCAGATGTTCTGCTCGATGCTGGGACTTGATATGTCCTATATTTCTGAATCAGCTCGTACAGCCCTCCTTGCTCGACTCGCCACCTTGATATGAACAACCATCCACTATCTTAGGGTCTACATCCAAGTCCTCTTCTCCATGTACTGCGGCTTACGTCGGGCATAGTTCACAGATGTTCTGCTCGATGCTCCACCACGATATAGATGCAATACTTTTGCAAGACTTCTTCTTATGGCATTTCCTTGAACGACTGATCTCCAATCTCCTTCCCAGGCTCCAAAACCTCCAAATACACCTGAAATACACCATAAATATGTACATGTATGCAATCCTAAGCTAAATGCATGCAATGTTACTTTTAGGTGCAAATGAGACTAAAATGCTAAGAAAAGATGCAAAAACAACGGAAAGGATGTATGAAATGCAGCCTGAAATACTAGAATATAGCAAGCTATCAACACCTCCACACTTAGTCTTTGCTTGCCCTCAAGCAAACAAAACATATAGCATGGTGATGAGGATTTGATATGGGAACTCATACCTTTAAAATGCTAACAATAAATCAATATGATGTCTAGGTTTCTAATTCTAAGATGCAATTGATGGAACCATACTCTAAACACTTAGCCACTTTAATCTCAAAGCAATAATGATCACAATGCTATCCACTTACACAAGCTCATCAAATCAATCAACCTTATTAACATTTGTTAATGCTCGGCTTTGTCAGGATTGTCGATGCCGCCTCTAGGATCGACCATTGCACATATACCTTTAGTTAATTCAATGCTCGGATTTTTGATGCTCTCCACAGGTATCAAGCGGTGAAGGTCTGGATCAGAGGTTGGCGCGAGGGCGGCTAACGCATCAGGTGTAATTGTCACTACGTGGGATTTTGGTGAGGACGAAGTCGTCGAAGCCTTTCGAAAGGACGTCAATAGACGAAGTAGGCAAGTCCGTAAAAATAGAATGGAGGGACAAAATCAAACCGTCCAGAGGCATGTGCGTAATCACCAAAATCGGAGATGGCCTCGACGACGCCGATGAAGCCGACATCAACGACACCAACGAGACCTATTGCGAGCCGATAAATAGAGCCGGCGAACCTATGCAACTCGACTGGAAAGATGATATCAAGCTATACATCTCGGATGGAGAAGTACCACCTGACAAATGGGCCGCTCGACGACTTAAGGCACATAGCGCCCACTACACAATGCTCGATGAAAACCTCTTTCGTTGGAGCGCCTCGGGGGTGCTGCTGAACTGTATCGGCGTAGATGAGGTGAAAGCAGTCATGAAGGAAACTCACGAGGGAGCAGGAGGAAACCACTCATGGGGACGAGCCCTTGTACTAAAGATAAAGAAGCACGGCATATTCTGGCCATCAATGATAACCGACTGCGAGAAGTATGTCGCCTGTTGCAAAAAATGCCAAAGACACTCTCCAACGATAAGGGTCCCCTCCGAACTCCTGACGGCTTCTACCATGGCCTATCCTTTCATTAGGTGGGTTGTGGACATCATCAGACCTCTTTCGGCATCTCGACAGAAACGATTCGTCTTGGTCATGACCGACTACTTCACCAAGTGGGTCGAAGCCGAGTCTTATGCCAAGATACATGCCATCGACGTTCAGAAGTTCGTCTGGAGGTTCATCATCTGCAGACACGGACTTCCATATGAAATCGTCACCGACAACAGCTCTCAGTTCACGTCAGGAATTTTCGAGGACTTCTGCACCTGTTGGAAAATCAGGCTAAGTAAATCAACTCCCTGATACCCGTAAGGTAACGGCCAGGCCGAGGCAACAAACAAAACCATCCTCGCCGGACTCAAAAAACGTCTCGACGACAAAAAGGGAGCTTGGACAGAAAACTCGACGTCGTCTTATGGTCACATCGAACCTCGCCACGCCGTTCAACAAACATGACACCTTTCTCCCTGTTGCACGGTATGGAGGCCATGTCTCCCGCATAGGTCGACATTTCTGGGATCCGACACATGATGATTGCATAAGATACCAAGCTGAACGATCAGATGATGAAGGACCAACTCGACCTCCTAGAAGGTGAACGCCACCAAGCGCTGCTGAGAATTCAAAATTACCAACAGCTCGTGGCTTGCTACTACAATAAAAAGGTTTGAGGTAGGCGTTTCGAGGAAGAGACCTCGTGCTACGGAAAGTCTTCGAGAACACGCGTGAACCAAACGCAGACAAGCTCGGCACCGGCTGGGAAGGACTGTACCTCGTATCCAAGGTCGTCAATCCGGGTGTATTTGAGTTAACGATGATGGCAGGTGAGGCGATACCGCGTTCCTAGAACATAGGGAACCTCAAGCGTTAATACTACTAAGGAAGAAGTCGCTCGAAGAACAAGACGGACGACAGCCCTCATCATCAAGAAATAAGTCACAATGTAATGTGAACTACGATCAGCTTAATCCCCGCAAGGGTACGTAGGCAGCCTTCCTCGGAGGGTCCAGCTATATATAAAAAAATCATATAAAAATAGGAGGGAAGAATGATGAACCGCGCCGCCTCCACAGCCCGACGACCCAAGTACGCCGCCTCTACAGATCGACGACCCAAGTGTGCCGCCTCCACAGCTCGACAACTCTAGCTTCGAATATCAAGACTGATGGACGAGCACGCCGCCCTCTACCCCAGCAACCTATATATCAAACATGTAAAGACGCTCCCTAAGGCTACTTATGTAATGCGAACTACGATCGGCTTGATCCCCATATAAGGGTACGTAGGAAACCTTTTCAAAAGTCCAGCTATTACTTAATGAAAATCTTATTAAGACGTCAATCCATCCTCCACTCTCAACGCAGCCCGACTGCCCAAAACACATTGACACCCTGGCCAAGGGATCAATTAAAAAAAACATGTCTTCCAGGGATGCAGTGGTGAAATAATCCACGCCTTTCATACTAAATTTTTAGTTCATCGGCAGGTAAGCCGGGCCCAGTCCCGCAAAATTTTAACGGGATAAGCCAAGCCCAGCTTCACACCCAGAATCAACAAAGCCGAGTTCCGACCTGCATGAAGAGATTGAAACGAACAAGTAAATCGAACACTTCGTATGTTACAATTTTAATCTCGGAAAACAATGACACCATCAAGTCAACGAAGCAAGCATAACATAAGGGGCCGTCCCCATCTTCTTAAAAAAAACGAAGAGAAAACAAAGGATCCGTATTATTACATACCCAAAGTATCAAAGTCTTAAACATAATGAAAGAAAGGAGAGCACATCAAAACAACAATAAAATAACTAAGGAAGGGGATCATCAGCCCCCCCCCCCCCTAAGGGCAGGCACGGCATCAGCAGCAGTACTAGCCAACATGGTCCCGTACTGATCCTCAACATGATCGACTGGTACAGTACACTTCCAGCGCGCAATCATGGCATCAAGCGGCATCATGGCTAAGTCATCCTCCCTGATAGTCTCAACTGGTACAAGAAGATCTTCTTCCCTCTTGCGCTCCACATCCTCCTCCAGTTTGCGCATCGTGTCCTCGGGAAAGCGCATCCCCTGAACCTCGGACGCCTGAAAAGCCTTGTGAATCGCGTTAACCTGGCCGAACTGCTGCAGAGCTTTCTGAACATCCTTGTTGTTTTCGACAAAACGGGTGAACTTCTTCAAGCGCTTCTCGTATTTTGGAACGACTGATTCGAGGACTTTCCAACCCTTTGCATTCCTTTCTTTTTTGTGCCTCGTTGCAGTCACCTTCGCCGCTCAAAGATCCGCCTCGCTAGACTCAAGCTTATCCTTGAAAGAATCTCAAGCCTGCTTCAACTCCTCCGCGTCCTTGCGGGCCGCCTCAAACTCCAATTTCATCGCCTCCCTCTCCGCCTTCTCCTTATTCTCGTCCTATTTGAGTTCTGAAGCTGCCCCTTCTTGTTCTGTAGCGCCTTCCTCATAATATAGGCATAATGATTCGTCACCGCCATCGTCTAGCAAAAGGGGGGAGAGGATCAACAAACAAAATTTTTACTTTACCTAAAAATCAAGATAAACAAGCCGGGCAGAAGTCCACAAAAACGAAACTCACCTGCGCATGGCACTGGGCGATATCAGCAAAACACTCCTCCCCGAAGGGGTCATCAATCTCAACCAGATACATCGCATCTGGAGATTGTATCATACGATACATCTCTGAAAGAGCCGTCTTATTATCCACGAAAGGCGTAGGCCCACAATAAGAGTACGCGAACTCATGGTTAGGAGAAGACCCTTCGACGATGTCCTGCAAGCCAACGTTCGCAACACCCTTGCCCCTGCTGGACAACCCGGCCACCACGTCACGGTGACCCGCCGCCTTCGAAGAACTCCCCTAAACACCCTCTTGACGAGGCGGCTTCTTGGCTGTCCCTCTGTCCTGACGATACCTCTGCTCGGTGAGACCCATTTTTTCTCCTGCGACTCTGATCCTACTCGACACCCTTCCCCTTCGCTGCAGCGGGTGCCCTCTCTGCAGCAATCTTGGCCATCCTCGGCGGCATCGGGCGACCCGGAATCATCCAAGGCGAAGAAATCGAGTACATCGAAATCTCCTCCATCATATTGTCCATGCTCCCCACCTTCCGAGTCGAGAAGTCAACTAAGAAACAATGACAAGTATTAGCGACCCTCCCCCCCCCCCCCCCCCCCCCCCCCCCCCCCCCCCCCCCCCCCCCCCCCCCCCCCCCAAAAAAAGGAAGGAATAGACTACCCACCACAAATTCCACGAGCCAAGTTTCTCTCCGCCCGAGCCTTGATAATCGATGACCAACTTTTTGCTCCCAACTGCTTAAATGCTTCAAGATCATCTTTCACACTCGTACGCCCTCGCTGATCAGTCGGATGAGGAACTGCAAAAAGAAAAACAACCAAGGGATCAGAGGAGACCCGATAAAACAAACGCCGGAAAGTACCCAAGACTACAATAATGCGCTTTCCACCGAATAAAAATGTCTATCTCCCCGCGACGGATCGAAATCACATCATTCGTCACTCGGTCGTAGAAGTAACGGCTGATCCAGCTGTAATCTTTTTTCCATAAAGTTCAAACTATTTTCCTATTTGGCTTTATTGAAACAGTGATTGTTCCCCGAAACCCCGTTGTGTTCCACGAAATAACCGACATCGTCTCAAAAAGACGAAGACTCATACCTATACCATTGCTCTCCCCCACGATTATCACCCCAACGATATTCAGAATCGCACATGGACATAGCTACGTAACGCAATCTGACTAGCACTACAGTACTGAGCTTACTGAGCTAATGGCCAAGAAGTAAGTGCTTCCATCTTCTCGGTTAGACTCTCGAGAACCAAAACAATAGACTGCTTTTTATTCTGTTGAATTTCATTCCGCTTTGTATACTCCCCAAAAAAACTGGATGATGAAGAGGTCTTCAGCAAGACAGAGGAAGTGACTCCGGGGCCAACGCCCCAAAGACTCAAGAGGTTGTTTGCCTGTGACAGGCTTATTTCTCTTATGGTGCTGTAGGAGTAACCCATTACCTTCTGGATGGAATTGCCACAACATGTTTCACACGACGCACGATTCCATGGATAGTTTCATTCGACTTCCCCTCATCAACTAATTAATGAGAGCTTCCCCTTTTTATGGAAGCAACCAAACTCACTAGCTAGGACAAAATTTGCACATGTCCGTTCCGTTATTACAACCTTCTTTTTTAAGGCAGAGGGAGTACATAGCTAGTCTTATATGGAAGGAAAAGCACAAGCCTTACCCCGAGCCGAGAAACCCACCAACAAATCAGGCAATGGAAGCCACGGCTCGCACTTTTCAAACCAAAACTCGTAAAGACAGATAAAGCCGGGGGGAGCATCCCAAGGGCGTTTCTGCGGCTCGAGAACCCAAAAATCAAGGTCAGAGACTCCACAACGCGACTGAATACCTTCCAAAGATTCAAGAGTTGATAAGGATTTTGAGAAATCACAGAGACTCTCCTCCATGTCTTTCTGAAGAGCCAACTCCAACTTGGTATTAGAATCCTCACAAGCCACAACACTCATTCTGCCATGGTTCTCCATGGCGACTCCACCCGTTTCGCCGCGATCCTCGTGACGACTCCACTCATCTCCATATTCTCATCATGACAACCATCAGGATCTCCCTCAACTCCATTAATATCTGCAAACTGTTCCGCTCGAAGAAACAGATCTTTTGCGATTATAAGGGGAAGACCTAGCACCGCTAAAAGAGTTCGATCCTCTAGAACTAAGAGAAGAAGACGACCCCCTTGCAAAAACGCCGACAAACTGTCACCCTCTATCGTAAACCAAATGTGCCAACAAACAAACAACCGGCTAGGATAATCAACGTAATCTGCAAAAGAAACAACAATAGCTAATCAAGACAAAGAAGGCCCGAGCAATCCCGACAAGTCGCGAACACCCACCAGCGTCGACCCGATGCAATTCCAAATTCTCATCAAGCTCCGACCAAGCTTCCAGCCACGGTAAGACATCGATCTCAAAAGTCCCCCGTCACACGAGGAGCCGTCACCCGGGGAGCCGTCACCCGGGGAGCCATCACCCAGGGAGCCATCACCCGGGGAGCCGTCATCCAGGGAGTCATCACCCGCAGAACCTTACTCGGGGAGCCGTCACCCGGGGAGCCGTCACCCGAGGAGCCGTCACCCGGGGAGCCGTCATCGAGGGAGTCGTCACCCGCAGAACCTCACTCGGGGAGCTCTCACCCGGGGAGCTGTCACTTGGGGAGGCGTCACCCGAAGAGACCTCCTGCGAGGTGTCGGTGTCACCCGAGGAGCCGGCATCACCCGAGGAGCTGGCATCACCCGAGGAGACGGCGTCACCCGAGGAGCCGACGTCACCCGAGGAGCCGGCGTCACCAGAAGAGCCAGTGTCACCCGAGTAGCCGGCATCGCGGGCAGCCGGCGTCACGAGCTCCCGATCAGGCCTCCCACAAGCGGATCTCCCGGGCGGCCGGCGTCGCCCGAGCAGCCGACGTTGCCCGAGCAGCTGGCATTGTCCGAGCCCCCATCTACGTCGGGCTCTCTCTGACATCTCGACGCCGGATCCCCTGAGCTCACCGAGCCACCGATCTCGCAAAGTTCCCTTTGACGCCGTGACGATCCAGAAAAGACATTTGATTTTTGGATTGAAAGGACGTTTTCTCGATTCTTGTGCTCGGCAAGCTCCACTTCCCAAAGTCGACTTCTCCCCGAGAGAGAACAGATGTCTTTCTTCCTCTTTTGACGGTTCCCTACTTGACGACCTCTAAAACTCAGAAAGCGGGCCGTCTTCTTTTTTACTTAGAATTGTTTGACGACTTCGTCTTTGCTTTCTCCTCCTTGAACTTGTCGTTTTGATCGAATATCTAATAAGAAAATCTCCGAATTCAACTCTCTACTTGACTATTTTACTTAGTGCGGATTCCAGTACTAACATTTATATGGGTTAATGTTTTTTTAACATTCTTTTGTAATTTGGTATCATATATAAGGATTAATATTACATTAGCTTAATCTATTAATTACTGTTAAATTAGCATGTTTATGCTTTTTTCCAATCTCACAACTTAGCCATTGTGATTAAGTATCTAAATGGTTTTAGCCACCATACATAAAAAAAAAACTGGAAAACCCACTGATTCTTTTCAAGTTCGTAGCTAAATAATTTTCATTATTTAGCTTTCACATATTCATGGTTTGACTAGCTACGACAAAAACACTATCATTGTATTACCACCCTTTAGCTATTTTCTATCTGTGACAACATATCCACTATAACCACTCTGTAGCCACATTATATTCATAACAATATAGCCATTGTAGCCATGCTATATTTGTAATAACATAGCCACTGTAAATTGTGTGGTTTATCTGTGGTACACTATCACAGAAGCCTGACAAGCTAGATGGTGATTAAGTTCTTTAAAATAGGCACAAAATACTTTAGCCACAACACTATAGATTATTCATATCTGTTCATGGCTATATCAACTTATAGCCATTGTTATTATGTGTTTGCCATGAACTATTTTAATGGCTATTGTGCTAGTGGTTCAGTGTTTTATTTTAAGATGAACAAAATAGGTATTGTGATTTCGATTATGGTTGATCATCATAAATACTTTGAATGGAAAAATACCTGAAATTGTATATTTTTCAAAAATTAATTTATAGTAATTTTATTTAATAAAGTAAGATTCTTCAAATTTTTATTTAAGAACGAGTTCTGATATGCTGTCACGTGTTATCTAAAGAATTATGTCACTTTTTATTATCTTTCTGTTTTTTTAACTATCCTTATTGAGTTCTCTTTCATAAAATAAACACAAAAACAAAGCTTTAATTTTAAAACTCACATGTGTCATTTTTTTACTCTTTTTTAAAAACTATAATTCAGAATCAGCTCTGATATATTGCCATATGTTATCTAAGAAACTGACATGTACCATTTTTCCTTTTATTATTTTTTATAACTATCTCTATTAAATTCTCTTTCATGAAACAAACACAAAAACAAAGGTTTAGTTTTGAAACTGTTATGAGTCACTTTTATTTACTCCTATTCTTTTAAATATAACCTTTGTTTTTGTGTTTGCACTACAAGAAAAAGATATATTATATCACTTATAAAAGGCGAATAAAATAATTGATTCTATTTAGAATCACTTATTAAAAATTGATACTAAATATAATAATTTATATCAGTTTTTTAATTAATACTAATCTTACCTTGACTAGTATCAGTTAAAAATATTTGATAGTAATACTAACTTGATTAACATCAATTAAAAAAATTGATACAAATCATTATTAATTTATATCACTTTTCAAAAACTAACACAAATATATAAGTTTACATCAATTATATAAGTGAAGCATTTGATCAACTGGCATTATCATCAATAACAAATAATGCTAATATTTCTTTCAGTTTTTAAAGTATTGCAAATAAAATTTCAACTAAACAACTATTTGTTCCACATTGCAAAGAATGATGAAGAGTGCTAGTTTCCTCCTCTATAAAAAAAATTCATCAACACTAAACTTTTTTTTATGTTAAATCAAATGTATGTATTTACATATATTTTTTAGAATAATAAATATAAAATAATTAGTTATCTGAATTTTAATATTATCAAGTGAATTGTATATCTTTCAAGGATTAGTCTATAGTTATAAAAAACCCCTTATTTTATTAGATATGATATAAGATACTATGATTATGTGTCACTTTTTCTGTGTTTTTTTCTCAATATTATTCTTTTTTATTATATCTCTTACTTCACATTATTTAAGAAGATTTTTTTAACTTTCAAGAGCTGGCTGTGATATTGTTTTATAGTAAACAACAGATTTATTTTTTATGTTTTTGTGGCTAATCGAATAGAAAATGATGCATTATTTACTTTTATATAAGTGTTTTTAGATTAATGGCTCGCTGCCTTCATCCATACTCCATCAAAACTCAAACTACCACCACTATCACAATTTGGATTCTACTCTATAGGACTTTTTTCCAATCATTTTTGCGTGCTTCCCCGGAACGGTGGCAGCTTCACTCCCCAGACAATGTCAAACATCATTCTCTATTGATATTATTTTTTACCAACATTTTAATACAAAAATTATATAAAACAGTAAGTTGTTTTTTAGAAACAGCTCTGATATACTGCCATGTGTCAGCTTAAAAATTGACTTGTATCACTTTTTCTATTTTTAGTAGATTATCTTTCATCGAACTAACTAAAAAAAAAAGCTTTGAATTTTTTTTCTTTTTCCAAATGATTTTCTTTTATCAAACAAACATAAACTTGAGACAAATAATAATATATCTCACACAAAATAAAAATGTTTGATATATTTGCGTATAACACGAGTCACCGACTAGTTGTTAGAGATGAGATTTGTACCATCTCTAAAAGCCCGACATGAGATCTGGTCGGCCCACTTTAGGAATCCAAAGAATACCTAGGTCGGCGAAATAAATGGAGATTTTCCATTTATTGAACTAGATCCGGGAAAAATGGAAGTTTAGTCTTATCGGCAAGAAGACTTTCCTATTTTGAATATACATAGAAGACCGACCTGGTCGGCTATAAATAGAGGAAGTCCATCGACTTCTCAATGGATCCAAAAATACTCTCTCGAGACCTAGGGCAAATTAAGCAATCTTATTGTTCTTAGCTCTCGATTTTATTTCCATAAAAGTTTAGGTCGGCGTTCTTACTCCGACGACCAAAACCACCGTGTATCTCCTCAAGCTCCAGCTATTCTTAATAAAATATCTCTCTTAAAACCCACAAACTCCTATTCGTTCTTAGGTCGGATTTGAGTTATTACAGTTGGCGCCGTCTGTGGGGACTAAAAGACTTAAACAAAAAGAAAAGTGGAGCTTGGAGATGGTTGGAACACCAGTCAACCCCGATCTCACCGGAGGAGCCCCCAATCTCACCAGAGTCAACACTCAAGAGCCCATCATCGATCCAATCCTCAGACTCCTTGTGGTTAACCAGTCCGATCTCCAGGAAGACGATGCGGCTGCGGTGCAAGAACACCCGGGAGGCAGATCAGGTTGACCAGACTGGCGGAACAAACCAGACCGACCTGCCACAGCCACCTCCCAATGACATGGTCGGCCTCATCAGATCGATCGCGGCACAGCTACAACAAGGTATGGATGTTCGGTTCGAGTCCATCCGCGCTGAACAGATCACCTACCGAGAAGACCTAGATCGGCTTCTCAACGCTAGGGTTCATACCCAATAACAGGCCAATCTAACCACGCCCCCACACCGGCCGATCAGCAACGCAGAGACGACAAGGCTGGTGAATAACCTGTTTGGCACCACACCAACAGATGACCTACGGAGAGCTCAGGTGGAAGACTCTAACGCACGTTCGTCTTGAAACACCACAGGTGCCGATCTAATGACGATCTCGGAACTCAACCTTCTCCATCAACTCCTTGACGATATAAACAGCAAGGTCCACAAGGCGACAACCTCAGCGCCGGAGTTAGACAAAATTCTTCAACAAACGCAGCAGACCCTGTTCACATCGGCCATCATTAAGGCTCCTCTCAAGGACATAGGCCAGATGAAGCTGCCCCCAAGTTACACTGGCATGAAGGATCCGAAGTGACACTTGACCGCGTTCAACGCAGTCATGGGAGGAGCTCGCTTCACGGAAGAAGAACATGATGCATGCCTCTGTCAATACTTTGTGAGACGCTCTCTGGAAGTGCCCTCACCTGGTTTTCGCAGCTTCCTCCAAATTCCATCGACAGCTACAAGGCACTCACAGATCGTTTCATTAAACATTATTCGATCTATATCGACACGGAATCTACAGCGCTCGACCTATGGGCATGCATCCAAGGCAACACAGAACCGTTGCACGACTTCATTGATCGATTCTGATCTATTGTTTCCCGATGCAGCTTGTCGGACGAGCTCTCCCTCAACATCCTCATCAGGAACTTGAGAGACGATCAATCATACTGCGAGAGATTGAAAATCGGGAAGACCAAAACCCTAGAAGATGTCTTGGATAAAGCGACCGGTTATATCAGGCTCGAAGAAGATAAGGCAGCCAAAGCCAAGTTGGCGGACGAAAAACTTCGCGCGATAAGAAGCCCCGATCGTCGAATCAAGACAGCCATCAGGAGCCTCGACAGCACTACGACATGGACTATAAGAGCCGCAAGAGTATCAACACCGTCAGACGACAGACGAAGTGGAACACTTGGGATCGTCACAGCGCAAAAAAATCCCGATAGCAAAAAGCCATGGTGCAAATACAATAAGGCACACGACCATCACACCGATGATTGCCATACTCTCCCGGCCCTCTTGCGGAAGGCATGGGAGGATGGTGAGTGCATCATACCAGTGCCCCGAAGTCTAGCACGACGACCTGATAAAGATCAGGATAGACGATCTGACAATGATCGAGATAAAGACCCGATGCTGATCATCCATCCACCAAACATGAAGGGAAGGAAACAAAACGTGACTGTGAAGACGACCACACACCCCCGGCCTCACCTGACGACAGACCAACATGATTATGGGAGGACTCTTCTCATGCATCGACTCTATCAATTCGATTAAGCGGCATGATATACTTACATATTTTGCACATTTAGCATGCATTTAAGATTAGTTTTCATGCATTCATCTCTCATTTTAGGCTAGTTTGCACTATTTGTCTCATTTTAGGTCCTAAGTGCATTTTGCATTAGCATTTGCATAATTCTTGCATTCTTGCATTATATTCAGGTTGTTTGGGACACACTGGAGTTGTGGAGGTTGTGTAGACGTGCTAAGGACCGAGAAGAAGCTTGTGTACACTTGGAGAACTCAGCCATTCAGAAAAGGAGCCAGGATCGAGCCGCAGATCGAGATAGCCAGGTCGATCTAGACGAGATCGACCAGAAGATCGAGTGACTCAAGTCGTTTCAAGGAGGAGGATCGAGACCAAGATCGAGAGAGGAGATCGATCGTGAGTATGGACGTGGATTACGCCATGCAGAACGAGAGCCAGATCAAGACCACGACCCGATCACCCAAGTATCGAGTAGAAAATCGAAGGAAGTGCTCGATCCATCTAACCGAATCGACTTGAAGATCGAGCAAAGGATGACGATCCATGAAGAAGATCGAGCCAGAGATCGATTATCCAAGTCGATCTCTAGGACCCTATCCGGCCAGCTTATTTTTGGAGCGTAGTGAGGGGACCAGTTTGTTGGTTTAGCTATTTCGGGAAAATTATCCCATCACTTTCATCTATCAACATTTTAGTCTGATCTTCTTCGAGCTTTTACCTTAGGCGATTAGCCATTGTTCTGTTCTTTAAGCTTTTCTTGTTTTTGAACATTTAAATCTTGTTTAATCTTAAGCATTTTCGTTAATCTATCTTCTTTAATCTTGTTTAGCGTTTCATTCCTTGCATTTTCGTGTGTATTAGCTATGTGTAGTGAGTAGATTTCTTTGGGATTAAGGTTGGAGCGATTTGAGGGTTTTAAAGGTTTAAGCTTTTGGGATTTTTTATTGCTCTTAACTCATTCTCTTCTAGGATTTGGGGTCTTAATGCTTAGAGAGTCTTGGAAAAGATCTCTATGATTCCAGGGCTTCTCTTACCTTGACCGGATTCAGAGATCCTTGAAAGCCAAATCCTAGAGACTAATTTATCCTTTCCTAAACGCTATGGATGTTTAGGGGGTTAGTTAAGCCAGTTTTTGAGATCCTTGCTTAATTTTCTTTGACCCATCTTTCCACCACGCGCCATGGGTTTGGAGGAAGGGTCGAGGAAAGGGGTCATACCACATACCATGGATGATCCTAGCTTAAGTTTCTCAAGGCTTAGAGATAGCTCTTCAAAAGAGTAGATTTATGTTTTCAAACCCAAAGCTTGAATCCTGAACCTCTTGATTATGACCCTCAACCTTAGATCTCCTTTTTAGCATTTTATAACTCTAGTTTATCATTCCCTAGTCTTAAAGCTTGCTTCTTCAATCTTTAAAAGCCATTGCTCTAAGTTGTTAGAAATTCTCTGCTTTACCCGTTTTAGTTCTCGATTTTTAGTAATCAGTAGTCTTGCATTTTAGATTCTCTGTTTTCTTTTCGTAGTTTTTAACCCTCTTCCAGGGATTTTAAAATATTTTTCATAGTAGTTTGATCATTGCATTTAGTTTTTATCTATTTTACTATCTATTTACCCGATTCTGCTTAGATTTGCTTTGCTCTTGCATTCTTAGTGGCTTTCTACAACCTAGGCTGGATTGATACTCCCTTACCCCTATACTACATCATTACTGTGGTTTGGGCCTTGATATTTTAGCTTGCAAAACATTCAGTTTATCAAATGGCGTCGTTGCCAACTTGGGTTTGTTAGAAAGCATTAGGATTTGGAGCTTAGTAAAGACTAAACCTTTATTTTTAATTTGGTTACTAATTTCTCTAGCTTACTACTTTTCTTCTCAGGTACCTGAATCTGAGGTCTAGAGGTGACAACAATCTACTACAACCTCTAGACAACATTCATCAACTAAGAAGTACAAGACTAAGAAGAGAAAGAGAACAAGCACAAGACTTTGAGGAGCTACCTGGTTTTGTTGATTGTGTGGGTACGGCTGATCAGGAACAAGCTGAGGGTCAACATCACCACGCTGCTGTTGGTAGTGGTAATGGAAACCCTAACCACGCACCTAGACCACCACGGATCATTGGTGCTGGAGATGCTCCAAATACACATCACAACCGCTTTGGGATCACTCCTCCACCAGTCCAAAACAACAACTTTGAGATCAAGCCAGGCTTTGTCTCAATGGTTCAGAACAACAAGTTCCATGGGCTTGCTATGGAAGATCCTTTGAAGCATTTGGACAACTTTGAGCAAGTGTGTGGGATGATAAAGATAAATGGGATCTCGGAGGATAGCTTCAAGCTAAGGCTTTTCCCTTTTTCTCTTGGGGATAAAGCAAGGCATTGGGAGAAGACCTTACCACAAGGTACTATCACCTCTTGGGCTGATTGCAAGAAATCCTTGTGATTGCAAGAAAGCCTTTCTCTTTAAGTTCTTCTCCAGTACAAGAACAGCAAGGCTAAGGAGTGAGATCAGCGGTTTCACACAAAGGCAGAATGAGAGCTTTAGTGAAGCAATGGAGCGGTTCAAGGACTACACTATAGCATGCCCTCATCATGGCTTCAGTGAGGAGACACTCTAGAGCACCATCTACAGAGGAGATCTTACAAAGATCAGAATGCTCTTAGACACGGCCAGCAAAGGCAACTTTCTTGGCCAAAATGTAGAAGAGGGAATGGAGCTCATTGAGAATCTTGCTTTGAGTGATGGGAACTATGCTGAAGAATATGATAGAGCACCAAGAGGTTCTAAGCTTGAGTCACACAAGAAGGAGCTGAAATCTCTCCATGAGAAGATAGACAAGCTAGTACTTGCAAATCAGAAGCATGTACACTTTGTGGGTGAAGCTGAAGATGTTATAGAGGAGTTAGAGCTGAGCCAAGAAGAAGCTAATTGGGTTGGAGGCCAGAACTACAACAAGCCACAAGGCTACGGTCAGGGCTATCAGGGCAACAACAACCTCTCTTACAGGAGTACCAACGTGGAGAATCCAAAAGATCAAGTGTACCCTCCACAACAAGGTAAACCCTTGGTTCCTTATAACAACAAAGGGTTTACACAAAGCAGTGGGTACCAAGGTCCGAGACAAGGGAACTTCCAAGGCCAGCAACAGCAAGTAAACAAGGGTTATCCTCCTGGTTTCATGCCTCAGCAGAAACAAGTTCAAGCTCCACCATTCATTCCACTCAAGATCCGGTTCAAGCAATGTTTCAACAGTTGCTTCAAGGTCAAGCTTCTACTAATCAGAAGTTTGTTGATATGAACAATAGGCTGGACTCTTCTCTTACTGAGGTGTCTACTCAAATCACCAACCTGAACAACAAGATCGAACAGTTAGAGAAAGGCAAAGCCAGTTCAAGTGGTCAAGGCAGCTTACCCGGGAAGTGTGAGCAAAAACCCAAGGAGTATACAAACGCTATTACTTTGAGAACTGGGAAAGAGCTTCCACCGAGGGCTGCACCTAAAGACAATGAGGACATTGTGGCTCAAGAGGGGGAGGGTAAGCTTTCAAATGATGAATAGATTACCATTGATTATGTGTGGATTGAAAGACCAAGGAAAGGCAAAGAAACCGTTTTAGAGAAGAAAGTAGAGGAGGGGAGCAAAGAGAAAGATGCATTTGTACCTCCACCCTAAAAACCGAAACTTCCTTTCCCTGGACCGTTCAAGAAGCAGCTGCTTGAGAAGCATAGAGCAGTCTTTGAGAAGCATTTGAAAGATGCTGAGATCAAGTTGCCTTTAGTTGATTTTTTGGCCATGATGCCTAAATGTGCCAAGTTCTTCAAGGATACTCTTACTAAGAAGAGCAAAGAGAGTGAAGAGGTCTTGGTGTTGAGTGAAGAGTGCAGTGCTATTATTCACAAGGAGATAGTTCCAAAGAAGCTAGAAGATCCAGGATCATTCACCATTCCTTGTGCGCTTGGACCATTGAAGTTTGAAAGCTGCTTATGTGATTTAGGAGCAAACATTAATCTCATGCCTCACTTCATTTCCAAAAAGCTAGGCTTCACCAAGTTTAAAGAGTGCAGAATCTCTCTTGTGCTGGCTGACAGAAGTATAAGGCTCTCTGCAGGCATGCTTGAAGACTTGCCCGTGAGGATCAGTGGAGTTAACGTGCCAACAGATTTTGTTGTTCTAGAGATGGATGAACAGCCAAAGGATCCTCTAATCCTTGATAGACCGTTTCTAGCAACCGCTGGAGCCATCATAGACGTCAAGAATGGGAAGATCTCTCTACACTTGGGCAAAGACATAAAGCTAGACTTTGATATCAATAAAGTCTTGAAGAAACCATCCATTGGTGGACAAGCTTTCTACATTGAGATTTTGGATGAGTTAGCTGATGAGTTGCTTGAGGAATTAGCACAAGAGGATGATTTGCAGCTAGCTTTGACAAAGGAGTATGGGTAGTATGGTTTCCTGAATGAGCAGACCCAGGAGTATGTTCACATCCTTGATTCTCGCAAGGTTGTAAAGGAAGATGAAGGCGGATGCCTAGAGATCGACCAGGAAATCGAGGACTTCACTCGATCCAAGACAAAGATCGACAGGAAGATCGAAGAGGTTGGTCGATCCAGAAAATAAATCGATGAGAGGATCGAGAGGGGAAACTCGATCAGTTCAGAGAACGACTCAGCGACTCGATCTCCTGCTCGATCCACATCAAATCGAGTAGGTGAATCGAGAGAGTGCAATCGATCCGGACCAGAACGAGTGGAAGATCGACTGGATGACTCGATCTCAGAGAAAAGAACGGTTCAAGATGGCAGCCTGAAAGGTCATAACTCGGGTTCAAAGGAGGCTAATGAGGATGGTAACATCAACACAAGCCATGAGGAGGACTGGAGCGAGCTGCTAGCCCCAAAGATGGACTTAAAGGAGCTTCCAAAAGGGCTAAGGTACGCTTTCTTAGGACCCAATGACACTTATCCTGTCATTGTGAATGATAATCTGAGTGATGATGAGTTAAACTCACTCCTTAAGGAGTTGAGAAAGTATAGGAAGGTCATTGGGTACTCTCTCAGTGACATCAAGGGCCTTTCACCAATGCTTTGTACTTACAGGATTCACTTAGAGAATGAAAAAACCTCTTCTATTGAACACCAAAGGCGTTTAAACCCAAACTTGAAAGAGGTAGTTAAGAAAGAGATCTTGAAACTATTAAAGGCTGACGTGATATACCCTATCAGTAACAGCACATGGGTCTCTCCGGTCCATGTGGTACCAAAGAAAGGGGGTATCACGGTCATTAAAAATGAAAGAGATGAGTTGATTCCTACAAGAACAATAACTGGACATAGAATGTGTATTGATTATAGGAAACTTAACTCAGCTACTTGAAAAGATCATTTTCCTCTTCCCTTTATTGACTAAATGCTAGAGAGACTTGCTAATCATCCATATTTCCTAGATGGATATAGCGGTTTCTTTCAAATTCCCATTCATCCTAATGACCAAGAGAAGACAACTTTCACATGCCCTTATGGTACCTTTGCATATCGAAGGATGCCTTTTAGGTTATAAAATGCACCAGCAACCTTTCAAAGGTGCATGATGTCTATCTTCTCTGATCTCATAGAGGAAATGGTAGAGGTCTTCATGGATGACTTTTCTGTGTATGGTGCTTCTTTTGGTGGCTGTTTGTCTAATCTGTGCAGGGTACTCAAGAGATGTGAGGAGATAAACTTGGTGCTTAAATGGGAGAAGTGTCACTTCATGGTGAAGGAAGGGATTGTACTCGGTCACAAGATTTCTGAGCAAGGGATAGAGGCTGATAAAGCAAAGATTGAGGTCATGATGAGCTTGGAGCCTCTGGTTAATGTCAAGGGGATAAGGAGTTTCTTGGGGCACGCTGGCTTCTACAGACGGTTTATCAAGGATTTCTCCAAGATAGCTTGCCCTCTAACACGGCTGTTATGCAATGAAGCTGACTTTGTCTTTGATGAAGAGTGTCTTCACGCTTTCAAGACCATCAAGGAAGATCTTGTCATCGCACATATAGTTCAAGCACCTGATTGGGACCTGCCCTTTGAGATAATGTGCGAGAGTGACTACACCGTGGGTGCTGTTTTGGGTCAGAGGAAGGACAAGAGGCTGCACGTGATCTACTATGCAAGTCGTACCTTGGATGACACACAAGTGAAGTATGCTACCACCGAGAAGGAACTACTGGCCATTTTCATTGCTTTTGAGAAGTTCAGGTCCTACTTAGTTGGTTCTAAGGTCATTGTGTACACGGATCACGCTGCTCTGAGGTACATCTACTCCAAGAAAGACACCAAGCCGAGACTCTTGAGATGGATCCTTCTTTTACAAGAGTTTGATATGGAGATCAAGGATTAGAAGGGGATTGAGAATGGTGTAGCTGATCATCTTTCAAGGATGAGAGTGAATGATGTCTTACCTTTATATGACTCACTCCCTGAAGAGCAGCTCATGATGGTCAACACTGTAGTTTTTACAAGGCTATATGAGAAGCTGGAAGATGTTTTGAGTTTGAGGGAAGAAGATTTACCTTGGCATGCTGACATTATCAACTTCTTGGCATGTGGTGAAGAACCCACTCATCTTGACCATTACCATAAGAAGAAGTTCAAGAGAGACATCTCTCATTAGTTTTGGGACGAGCCTTACCTGTACAAGAGGGGAGTAGACAGTCTTTACAGAAAGTGTGTAACAAGAGAAGAGGCTAAGGACATTCTCTTACATTGCCACGGTTTGACATATGGAGGGCACTTTTCTTCTTTCAAGACGGCTACAAAAGTTCTACAAGCCGGGTTTTGGTGGCCAACACTCTTCAAGGATGCTCATGAGTTTGTTAAGGCGTGTGAGGCTTGCCAAAGAGCTGGAAACATCACCAAGAGGAATGAGATGCCACATGTACCAATCTTTGAGGTGGATGTGTTTGATGCTTGGGAGATTGATTTCATGGGTCCATTCCCATCTTCTTACGGCAACAAATACATCTTGGTGGTTGTAGACTATGTGTCTAAGTGGGTTGAGGCTATAGCTTCCCTAACTAATGACACAAAGGTGGTAGTAAAGCTCTTCAAGACTATCATCTTCCCACAGTTTGGAGTTCCTAAGGTAGTGATCAGTGATGGGGGCAGCCACTTCATCAACAAGGTGTTTGAAGGTCTCTTGAAGAGGTATGGAGTAAAGCACAAGGTATCCACACCTTACCACCCTCAAACTAGTGGACAAGTGGAGGTCTCGAATAGACAGATCAAGGCTATTTTAGAGAGGACCATAGGAGCAACTCGGATGGATTGGGCAAGTAAGCTAGACGATGCCCTTTGGGCATATAGAACCGCCTTCAAGACTCCAATAGGTACCACTCCCTTCACTCTCCTCTACGGCAAGGGTTGTCACCTCCCTGTGGAGCTGGAACATAGAGCACTTTGGGCAGTGAAGCAAATGAACTTCAGTCTTAAGACGGCACAGGAGAGGAGGTTGATTCAACTCCATGAGCTAGATGAACTAAGGCTGAACGCTTATGAGAGTGCCAAAATCTATAAAGAAAGGACCAAAGCGGTTCATGACAAGAAGCTGGTGCTCAAGGAGCTTAAGGAGGGAAGTCCGGTCTTGCTTTACGACTCACGCTTGAAGTTGTACCCTGGCAAGCTCAAGTCTAAATGGTGTGGACCTTTTGAGATCAAGGAAGTTCTACCATATGGAGCGGTTACTTTGGTTGGCAAGAGTGGAAAGGCTTTCACGGTTAATGGGGACAGAGTCAAGCCCTACTTGGCGAGTGATTGCAGCAAGGAGAGCACTACACTGCTTTTCCAAGACCCACCTCTAGCCTGAACCAAGTAAAGTCAAGCTTAGGAAGTTAAACAAGCGCACTTGGGAGGCATTCCCATGTCTATCTTGTACATATTTTTGCTTTCTTTCTATTTCAGTTTTATGATTTTTATGTTTAAGTGTGTAGGTGAAAAGAAAAGGGATTAGAGATCATGATCTTGGAGTCAAAAGAGGCAAAGAATCGAGTGATGGATCGACCTATCCTGGCTCGATCCTTGCTAGATCGAGCTAGTGAATCGAGTAAAGTCACTCGATCTAGATTAGATCGAGTAGACAATCAAATGAATCAGTCGATCATGAGAGGATGACCCACCAATGCATCTAGAACGAGGTATGGATCGACTGACCTCACTCGATCCTCGAATTGGATCAATCATTTCACTCGATCTGCCACTTGATCCCTGCCAAAACGACCCCCAAATCGATCATGTGGCTCGATCAAAGGAGCTTAGCCATGATAACGTAGAACCATGGAACAAGGGGGCACACTCGATCTAGGACTCGATGCAATCCAAATCGAGTCCCCAATCGATCAACCCTCTCGATCCTAGCCAACATGGGCATATATCGAGTTCAAGATCGACCAAATTGACTCAATCTCATGCCGAGGTAAGTTTAAGTTTTCCCTCTCTTTTCTCTTTCCTTCCTATTTTAAATTTGAATCTTGGTCAAGGCAGGCATCTTTGAACATGAAAGATGTGCCTTGACCAAGCTTTTTCAGAAACCACTTGTGCATGTGTCCAAGAATTTTTGTCTTTAAAACCTCTCTTTGCTCATTTTCTCTTCACACTTTGCAAACTGATTTTTACAAAGCAAAAAGAGAGAGAGCGAGTTTAAGTTTTTAAAAGACAAAAGCATTTCATTTTCATCCAACTTTCAAAGGTATTTTTAAATTTATTAGATTGCATGCTTAAATTTTCAAGAAAATTTCCTTTATGTGATTTGGTTGGATGATTTGCTAGGGATTAGGATGAATTTTTAGAAGTATCTAAATATTAGGAAAAATTGCTATATTTGATCTTATCTCTAGATATTTTCTCTTTCTATTTATTGATAAATTTTATAAAATCCCTAAAATTCTAGGAATTAAGTTAAGAGTTTTTCTCTCTTGCCTTGTGTTTCTTTTTAAACCGCCGCATATACTTAAAGAAAATACTTGATTATATTAAACAAAGCAAAGAAATTGTCTTACAAACTTAAAGAAAGTGCTCAAGAACAGTAAAATGACATGACGCCTCGAAAATCTGGAAAAATGGGCTATTTATAGTCTAGAGAAGAAAATCCTAGAGTAATGGCATAAATGTAATTAAAAACAGGTTCGGGTTGGGTTAGTATCGGTCAGTTGTGTCAGTCTTCAGTGACCGAAATGAGTCCCTATCGGTCTGGAGTGATCGACACATATGACCGAAATTCATTCGGTGTGTTTGTGTCGATCATACTTGACCGATACTGGTGATCGATATGCTCTGTATCGGTCACCCTTGACCGATACTCTCTGTGCTCTAACCGAAAACTTCTGCAGAGATCTTCTGCTGTGATCCTTCTTGCTCCTTTTTGCCGAGCTAGCATCTTGTATCATTCCCAAAACTCCTCCAAACTCCTTTAAGCTCCAAAAGCACCTAAAAACATCCAAAATACAAAGAAAATGCAAACTATACTCTAAATGCAACCTAAGTCTAAAAGGAGAAGAAAATGGGATAAAAGCAAAAGGAAAACATGCAAAAGAGGATCAAAATATGTACTAAATGCAGCCCTAAATGGTGTAAATACAAGGGATATCAACACCCCCACACTTGCATTTTTCTTGTCCTCAAGCAATTAAGAACAAATGGAAGAGTGAGGTTTGAAAGTGGGCATTCAGATTCCAAAAGTGCAAAGGTAAAGAGATGGTTTCAATGCTCAAGTGCCTAGTTGTAGGATGCAAACATAATCAGCTATACTTTAAAGATCCTAGCCATGCTCATCATGTTTCAAAATGATCTAAAATCTCAACTTAGGCAAATGATCAGATCAATCAACTCTTTAACATTCAATTAAGTTCAGAACATGAATCATGCTTATGCAAATCAAGTGAAGACATTTGGTTGAAAAGGGTAAGGTTATGAGATAAGAATGATCTCATTTAAGCACAAAGATTCAAAAACATAAAGGATCACTCAATGAAATGACTTCATCTTAGGAAAAATGCTAAAGGTAAAAGCACATTTATGCATGCAATTCAAAGCTCTCTTCTACCCTTATTTCCCAAAGATGAGTCCTAAGCATTTCTAAACCCAAGAGTGAACCCTCTAAGTCTACCCTTTCCTAGATTATACCCTTTACCCATCTTCATGGCTGGGGAAACTTCTTCTTTTGCTTGTTTGGCTGCTTTTTTTTTTGTTGGGACTTGCTCTTCTTTGTTATGTTGGCACCTTCATCACCTTTGGTGGATTGCTTCTTGGTCAGATTTTTCTTCTTTTGAACCCTTCTAAGCATTGTTGTTGGCGTCAATCCTTCTTTTTAGACTTAGAGCTTTTATTCCCTTTACTTAACCACAATACTAAACTGTTTCCCCTTTTCTACCATTTCAGATCTTTTCCTTTTCTTTCAAAACATATAAACATGAAGATCAAACCACTTACACTACCCTTTTAAACCCCAAAACTTCTATCCTAGAATCAAGCTCAAGATGCAAGCTGATATCTACAAGAGAGCTAATCATTGCCAGTCTTATTCCTAATACTTTTTGCCAAGACAAAATCGAAAATGCAATGCAAAGGCCTCACAGCTCTCACAATAGTGCTTACGCTCAAAAGGAGGTTTTGGTTAAGGGTGAGGATGTAACTGTTCCATAATTATAAGGATCAGTTATTTGGATCAACAAGAGTGATAGAAATTAGAAAGATTATGGTAGCCATGTAATCACTTTTCAATGCATAAGACATGATAATTAAAAGTCCAAGTTAAAGTTCAAGTTGATAGAGTTGATTTTCAGAGAACAAATACTTTCAGAATGAGATGAGAAGACCAAATCTAGCAATCTAAGCATGGTTCAGCCTTAACTTCTAGCAATCATATGATGCATCAAACAACTAAGCACTTAAAAACTAAAATCATCTCTAAAACTAAGCACTTTACAAGGAAAATTCATCATAATGCCCTATGCAAATGCAATGCAACCTACATGTCAACACTAGACTCAATCCTAGAAGAATGAAATGCAACTACATGCTTTCTTTTTGGTTTGCAAAAATGCAAAATGTTTTAAAAATTTTCGATATTTTTGTGTTTTTCTATGCCTTACATGTATGCATGATATGCATGAGACTCAAAGTGAAAAGAAAAAGAAAAACTAAGAAAACAGAAAACAAAGTCAAACCCCAAATCTCTCCCCCCACACTTAAATTGCACAGTCCCTTGTGTAATGAAAGCAATGAAAGAGAGAAGCAACAAAATATATTACAAAATAGAAAGATGCAATGGTATAGAACAATGGAAAGGATGTGGTACTTGGTTCAATGGTAGGAGTTGTGGGATGATCCTGAGGTTTGTGGAGACTTGCTAGCTCACCTCTTCCTTATCTCATAGACTTTAGTGGAATGCTCTGCTTCTGGAGTTGGTTGAACCCAGCTTGACCAGAGCTGCTCAGCTTGTGAAGAAGTCCCTTGTGTGCCCCATTGCCATGTCTCCTGAACTTCAGAGGGGTTGGGATTTGGCGTCTCCCAAGCTGATGGAACATGGGCTCTTGGCTCATAAGATGAGGCCCTTGGTTGTGCCCATGTACCCCATTGATCACTTGGTTGTGCATGGAATGAGTGTCTTCCATGGGGGTTCCATATAACTTCCTCCTCTTCAGTTGTCTCAGCTTGGTGAAGTTGCTCTTCTTGTTGAGAGTTGAGCTCTTGGGTGTGGCTGTGGTGGAAATTTTTTGCTGATGTAGCTTTGTTCTTCCTGAACTTCCTCTTCACCATCTTCATAAGCCCTTTAATGGCTTTATCTTGCCACTTGCACCACTTCTGTAGTGTGTTGATGTGATCATGAGCTGCTCTCAAAGAGCTTCCTTGGTTGTGAGCTTCATAGGGCTGGAAGTGGAACTGGCTTGAGCTGTAGTTCAACACTTCTTCTTCTTCAAGCTCATCTTCTTCATGGGTTCTTCCTTAGCCTTCAGCGCCAGCAGTAGCATTCCATTGTTCTTCTTCTTCTTCTTCTCTGATCTCTTCAGTGTGCTCCTCTTCTTCTTCAATGTCCTCTTCTTCTTCTACTGTAGGAACAGGGCCGCCTATGTAGAGCTCCTCCTCACTCAAGTTGAAATTGATGTTTGATGTTGTGGTGAAGGAGGTTAGCCTTGGGTTTGGGAGAAGTACTCTCACATGCACCAAGTGATTGTTGAGGAATTGAAAAACATACTTCCCTTGAACACTCTTCTCAAGAAAATGACTTCTCTTCAGATACTCCTTATCTATCCAGACATGAGCTAGAGCATCTTCAGCATGTTCCTCAAGGTTCACATCACAAGCTAATAGAATTGCTGTCACAACTCCTCCAATGTGCAGTTGTGGATTCTTCTCCCTTCTTCCCTTGTTGACAATCCAGCTATGGTATGTTTGCAGATGCTCCATCAACAGTCTTACAAGGCATGGGAGCTTGCTTGGTGGAGGGACTTTCACTGCACATCTGCTGGTGCCTGGGCCAGTGTACAATCCATTGTAGAGGAAGTCTCTCACCTTGCCAGTTAGGTGTGAGGTTTCTTTCCTTGCAAAAAATGTATTTGCAAGCACCTTGTGTGTATATCTAACTGCAAGATGCTTCAAGTGTTGGTTTCTTGTAGCTCCAGCTTTGAATTCATGTTTCTATACACTAAAACAAAGCATAAAAGATGAACTAGAAAGCATAATATATACAAAAGGATACCATGGGACTACCTCCCAAGTGTGCTTGTTTAAAGTCACTAAGCTTGACTTTGATTACCTCTTTAGTTGAGAGTAGAGGTAGATGGAGCTAGTGCTCCTGCCTCTTTCTTCCTCCAGACCCATTTTCCCTTTGACAGTTGCTTGTGTTTCTCTTGAGCTGACATCCTATGCCTTTTGTTCTGGACATTTGGTGTGGCTGAAGGTGTCACTTCCTTCAAACTTTCTTCAAGCTTCAACTTGGTGGTCTGACTCTTGTTTGGTTCAGTAAGGGAAGCCTCACTCAACAACATGCTCATAGTGGGGTTCATAGCATCCTCCAAACTATCTGAGAGTTTCCAGTAATAATCCTCTTGCTCAGCTGCTCCACAGAAAGCTATGGAAGGAGAGGTAATCTTGTAGACTTTGAACTCATCAACATTCTTCAAAATTAGAGAACCTCTCTTGAAGTCTAACTGAGCTCCTGCTGTTGCCAAGAATGGAGTGCCTAGAAGAAGTGGCACCTTCTTGGGATAAGTTTTTTTCTTGTCTTTGATCTCTATATCAAACTCTTGTAGAAGGAGAGTCCACCTTAGAAGTCTCGATTTAGTGTCTTTCTTGGAATATATGTGCCTCAAAGCTGCGTGATCAGTGTAGACAACTACCTTAGAGCCTAGGAGGTATGATCTGAACTTCTCAAAAGCAAACAGAACAGCTAGAAACTCCTTCTCGGTGGTAGCATATCTGACTTGTATGGGATAGAGAATGGTGTTGATGATCACCTCTCTAGGATGAGAGTCAATGAAGCTTTGCCACTTGATAATTCACTTCCGGAAGAGCAGCTCATGATGATCACCACGGCGGTATGTGAGAAGCTTGAAGATAAGTTTGAAGAAGTCTTAAGTTTCAAAGAAGAAGACGTACCTTTGGTACTCTGATATAGTAAATTACTTGGCATGTGAAGAGGAGCCTTCTCACCGTCTCACCTAGATCATTACGACAAGAAGAGGTTTATGAGAGATGTCTCCCACTACTTTTGGGACGAGCCATACTTGTACAAGAGGGGTGTGGACAGCTTGTATAGAAGGTGTGTAACAAGGGAAGAAGCTAAGTACATACTACTTCATTGTCACGGCTCTTCATATGGTGGTCATTTCGCTTCTTTCAAGACCGCTACAAAGGTGTTACAAGCGGGTTTCTGGTGGCCATCTATCTTCAAGGATGCTCATGAATTTGTTAAGGCTTGTGAAGCATGTCAAAGGGCAGGAAACATCACCAAGAGAAACGAGATGCCTCAGGTTCCTATCTTTGAGGTTGATGTCTTTGACGTATGGAGGATGCCTCAGGTTCCTATCTTTGAGGTTCCCATCTTCTTACGGCAACAGTTCATCTTGGTGGCGGTTGACTATGTGTCTAAGTGGGTTGAGGCTATAGCTTCCCCAACAAATGATGCAAGAGTGGTGATCAAGCTCTTCAAGACCATCATGACCACAAAGTCTGTTGGAACTAGGCATTCTCCAATTTTCACAGGATAGTTCTTCACCATGCCTAAAGGTTTTGTGAAAGTGTTGTCCACAAAGGTGATGGAGGTCCTGGACGGCACCAGCTTCTTGATTCCCAGAGTTTGGCTAAGATGGAGAGACATAACATTGACAGTTGATCCTGAGTCACATAGGGCTTTGACATTGTCAAGCATCTCCAACTCACAAGTGATGAGTAACTTTCCTGGGTTTGGGAGTTTTGGCAATGACTTCATCATCTTGCTTCTTTTCATGTCAGCCCCCACATTCTCAAGGATTGGTTCCACCACTTCCAGCTTGTCAAAAACTTCTTTCAGGAACCTGATTTAATGTTTCACCTCCATCAAAGTGGTGCCATGTGGGAGTTGTATTCCAGCATCTTCTATGTCTTGTTTGTACATCTCCATTCTAGCTCTGGTGAAGTGCATGGTGGGGTAGGAGAATGGTGGTTTACAAACTTGAGCTGAGAGTTCTTTACCCTTTGCAGTAGTGCTTGAAGAATTACCCACTTGATTATGGTAGAGTTCCTTAGATTCCTGAGGAGTGTTGTGAGATAAAACCATCAAAGCATGGTGTATCTCTAGTTCCTCTTCTTCAGCATCAGGGTTCTTTGGTGTGGGGGTCTCTTCTGTAGCAGTTGGGGTTTCCTCAGCCCCCTCTTTCTGAGCAGCTTCCAGTGCTGCTCGTTCCTGTTCTTCTTCTCTGTTCAAGTGTTCATCAAAGCCAAGGAGGAACGTCCCTACAACTTCCTGAGCTTCTTCATTACTGATGTTGCTTCTTCTGGGTTCTCCTCCATACTCAACCCTCATCCTGTCTATATGGAATATCATCTCTTGAATCATGATTCCCAGCTCTTCCAATGAAGCATCTTCATCAGTGAATTCCTCTTCTGCTTCCTCTGCCTCTTCAGTAAGTAAGTGGCAGTATTCCTGATGTTTGTGTGCAGCTTGTTGAGGAAGAGTGTCCTGAAGTCTTGGTGTGTGTGCCTCATCTTGGCTATTCTCCAAGAGATGTATCCTTGAGTCCAGGTCATGAAACTTGGCATGAAGGTCATGGTGAACATAATCTATTATGTTGTGTAGCTCAGCAAATCTCTTGTTTATCTCCATAGTTCCAATGGTTTGGAGAGTGATGTTGACCATGATCATGCTCCTGATGTCAGTTGATCCAGATGTAGGAATATAGGGTTGGTCTTGAGTGTGGGAAAGAGTGTGGCTGTCTTCAAAGTAGTGTATTGGTAGAGGCTCTTGGCAGAAGTTTATGTAGGTAGTGTCTTCAAAGTACACCATGTTGAAGTTTTGTTGCAACTCACCTGAAATGAAAACACTTGAAAACAGAGTTAGTAACCAAAGAAGAGTAAAAGCCTGATCTTAAAGATTCTACAAACTCTAATGATTCAAACTGATTCTCAAATGGCAACGGCGCCAAATTGACACAAGGTTTGTGACCCCTTGGTTCTATCACCCTTGCACTAGTCAGTTGTAGTAAGGGTTCTATGTCAATCCAATGGGTAGAGTTGAAAACAAAAGAGTTGAGAGTAAAGTCTCTAAGTCAAGCAAGCAGAGAATTGGTTTTGTTGCCTAAGCAACAGTTCTAGCAACCTAAGTGAAACAAGCAGCAAACAAAGTAAAAGCAAAAGCAAACTAAGCAATTCTAAGCAAGAAAAACAGAGCAAAACAGAGCAAATCCGAAATTCAAATAAGAGAAAGGCAAGTCTCTAGATGTGGTTATTGACTTTGGGGAATTTTAGACATTAACTAAGACTGTTTCAAACTACATTGATCAAGCAAACAAGCAAGCAATGGTGATTCCTAGACATAGAATTCACACTTAAGCTAGTTAGATCCAATCTCTTAGCAAATAACCTTTTGCTAAACATTCTAACAAGAACTAACTCTCATTAGTGCTAAAACATCAAGCAAGCATGATTAAACAACTCTATTCAAGTCAAAATGCTCCTCAAACAGTCAATCTCTTGAGCCAAGGCCAGCAAATCCTCTATTAAACATGATCAGCATTTCATCAAACACTTGGTGGGCATAAGAGAAAGCTAACAACTTAGACAAGTTTGATCAAGACTAATCTAGCGTGAATAACAGATTAATAGAGAGGAACCCATAAACTGAAGCACTTAACAAGCTTTAATCAAGCCTTAAATCTCTCTAATCTACCACATCTAGAAACCCTAAGAAGACTACTCACTCATAATCATGCTTAACATCAAATCACAAAGGGAAAGAATGCTAATCATGATTAAAAAAAAAATTAAAGAAAGATTAAAGTAAATACTTGATTATATTAAACAAAGCAAATAAATTGTCTTACAAACTTAAAGAAAGTGCTCAAGAACAGTAAAATGACATGACCCCTCGAAAATCTGGAAAAGGGGGTATTTATAGTCTAGAGAAAAAAATCCTAGAGTAATGGCATAAATGTAATTAAAAACAGGTTCGGGCTGGATCAGTATCGGTCAGTTGTGTCGGTCTTCAGTGACCGAAATGGGTCCCTATCGGTCTGGAGTGATCGACACATATGACCGAAATTTATCCGGTGTGTTTGTGTCGATCACACTTGACCGATACTGGTGATTGATATGCTCCGTATCGGTCACCCTTGACCGATACTCTCTGTGCTCTGACCGAAAACTTCTGCAGAGATCTTCTGATGTGATCCTTCTTGCTCCCTTCTGCCCAGCTAGCATCTTGTATCATTCCCAAAACTCCTCCAAACTCATTTAAGCTCCAAAAACACCTAAAAACATCCAAAATGCAAAGAAAATGCAAACTATACTCTAAATGCAACCTAAGTCTAAAAGAAGAAGAAAATGAGACAAAAGCAAAGGGAAAACATGCAAAAGAGGATCAAAATATGTACTAAATACAGCCCTAAATGGTGTAAATACAAGAGATATCAATAAACCACTTCAAACTTTTATACCATACAACACTTATAAAACTCATACATTTTTGTCTTTGTCATTATTTTGCATATCTTTTCCAAATTTTCTATACAATCAACATATTCTCCAACATTTATGAGAAACTTCAAAATTTCAAAAATAAATTATATTTTAAATTTAAAAATTGTAAACTCTAAACATAATTAATCAATATAGATATCCAAAATTCAAATCCACATTTAGAAAATGTTTCAAAAATGTTTAAATCTAATCATTTTTTAAAATATCAAACCCAAAATCCCAAATTTTAAATCTAAAATTTTAAATCTTTAACACTTTACATTCAAAAATAAAAATTAAATCTAAAATTATAAATTAAATATTACAATTTACTAATAAAGTTAATTATAAATGAGATATATTATCAAATGACTTATCTGCATATAATATTTAAGATCATACATATGTTTTAAAACATAAAATTAAACTTGTAAAATGCAAATAAGAAAGGTAATTTCTCATTGGTTAATATATGGTGGTGAGGATTACACCTTACTTTTAATCTCAGTCCTAGATAAAACAAAATCTAACACATACAAATCATTCCTTTTTTTTTTTCTCTTTGCGTCTTTAACCAAAACATTAATCGTGTCTTCTCCATTGTTGTACTCGCATTCTCCGATCCATCTCATACCTATCTTCTCCTTTCTTTGCTTCTTCTTCTCCTTTTCTTCTATTTCTCTTTGTATTCTTCTTCTTCTTTCTCTTGCTCTTCTTATTCCTACTCTTCTTCTTCAGTTTGCCCCCGATGCATCTCCTTAAAACCACCGTCGATCCATCTCATGTGCTTCTTTATCAATGCTTTAAAACCGTTGTCGATTGATTGTAAGTATTTTCTTCTCTTTCTTCTCCCCTTCATCTCCTCCTTTCTCTTCTTCTCCACCTTATTTTCTTCAGATCTAACTCTCTTTTTCTGATTTTGTAGCCCAGCAATGCTCCTCTCTAATGCTCGCTGCTGGTTCCAGATCTCGTCCTCTGGCTGCTCCATCCTTGCCGCACCGTGCTCACCACCATTGACCATTGCCGTCGACAATTTTGCAGATTAGGGCTTGGGTTGGCCTTCGGTTTAGGATTAGCTGCTGGTTCTGTTCTTTGGTTTTCTGGGTTTAAGTTTTGGGTTCTTGAGGCTTAGGCCCACATGTTGTATGGTTTTAAGATTTCCAGTCAAGCCCATTTCGGGATTTTATTGATTAAACCCAGAAAAAAAAATAATGTTAAAAAGGTAAAACAAAAACGAAAAAAACGAAATCAATTTTTATTATATAAAAAATAAATAATTAGCCACGAAAAAAAAACTATGATAATTATGTGACGAAATTAATTGTTTTGTTATTTATTTAAAAACCATTATATTTGCCATGAAATTAGCCATAATTTAATCATGGTTAGTTAGACACGCAGAATTACGTAGCAATTTCGTGACTATTTTTGTCACAAACTTATTAGTAGCTATTTGTAGCTATGTAGCCACGAAAAGTCATGAAATAAATTAATCACGATTATATAAATACAGTTTTTTTACGTGATTTTTCGTGGCTATAAAACCATATAGCCACAATATTTTTACATTAGTCACAAAAGAAACAGTGGCTATAGCCAAAAATTTTACTAATGTTTGTTCGGTATGATTGCAAATATATGTCAACTCTCAGCTAATATATTTAAGTGATATATATAAATGAAAAATCATTAATTAATGCATTTTGAGTAATTATTAACCCACTTTATTTAATGAATTTTATATTTTGGCCGACCTGTGAGCCAACCTGAGAGAGTGTTCTGCTGACTATTCACATCCAAGAGCAACCCCACTTGCAAAACCCCTTCTCATTTTTCTTTTCCTTTTTTTCGTTTGTTCTTTTTGTTTCTTTATAGAGTTTCCTCCACACGACCATTTGCGGTGTGACCTGAAAAAGCTATTGGGATTATATACTGAATGCATTCCCCTGTAGTTTCTTTATAAAGTAAATTCTTTTTATTGTTTGTTTGTTAACTTCCAGTAAATTAAATATTTTGTCAGAATGATCTTTCGCTAAGTATTTTTAGTCCTCCTCCCAACAATCTCCAGTGGTTTGTCCCTTTTTTCATATCCAAGAATTTATGACATGAGTCTCGTGCATGTGATTGCCTTTTTTTCTCGCCAACCTGTTGTTCAAACTCGAGAGCCGCTAAACTTTTTTTACAGGCTTTTCAGGGTTTCCTGAGTAAATAAATATGCAATAAGACAATCTATTATATAAAAACTGGATATACTTCACAAACAAATGACATATCAGCACTCCTTTCCATCCACGACACATAGTTTCTATAAAAAAAACTTCAAAAAAATCAATTAATTAACTTAATTCTATCTATACCTTCGTCTCTTTTATATGCTCTCACTAGGTGATGACCTGTATGTACACGCAAATATATATTTTATTATATATTTTTAAATTGTAATCTATAATATTTTAAAATAAAATATGATTGATAATAATTTATTTTTATGTTTATTGTTTCTTTTACTTTCAAATATTTAAATGTTTTTTTGGTTTTTAAATATTTGTAAAAAAAAGTAGCAAAAATATTTAGTTAAAAAAAAAAGAGTTGGTTCTGAAAGAATCCAAGACGAGCGAAAATAAGAGTGTTTGACTCTAGGAGATTTGGATTACCTGAAAGAAACTGTACTGATGAAAAGAATACAGCTGTCAAAGCGTGATTGGAAAATCCCTTTTTGAGCAAGTATTAGTCATAGCTTTCACCTTCTTGTCTAATTTTCTCCAGCTATGTTTCCTTGCAAATACGATTAGCCATATATGAAAACAGAACCAAAGCAAAATATATCACTTGTAATGGACAAACACAATATGACATTTATACGTATAAGTTCTGTTATTGGTCTGTTTTATTTTATCTTTTTTGTTATTTTAACAATTTTGCTTACAAAAAAATCAATCATTTTACACCCTGAATGAGAACCTTTTGGGATCACCACAAGACTGGAATTACTCTTTGGACCCGTTCTCTTTATTGTCTTCATGTCACTGCAACTTGAATCTGCAAAATCTGGTTCCTCTGTTTATCATCATCTGTCACAACATTTTTACTTGATTCTCTATGGCTCTTAGCTTACTTCCGCGGTAAGTAAGCTGGATAAACGTCGGCAAAACTGTCATGTGAAAAAACAGCAATCCCATATCAACAGATGACTCAAAAAATCATTTTTAAAAAATATATATTTCTTAAAAGAGTTTATTAACTTTTGTTCAGTTTACCTCCATGTATAGTCTTAACTCGCCTGCTGCTTTCTATCACACAATTGGTTGGAGTCACCTCGATCACCTCTGCTGATAATAAGTCATAAGAAAATCTTGATCTTATCTCTTTCGGCTGAATCTTAACCTGATAATTAAATAACAACAATAACAACAACAAAAAGATGCATATATGAGATCTTGAAGTAGACTTGATGATCTTATAGAAGAAATCTGCAGTAACTTAACTTGAAGCTTACCTTGAAATGCTTTACCCTTTCAACTGATAAAAATACTTGCCGTAAACATAGGAGTGTGGTCTGAAGTAATTTTATAATATAAATATTTTTGTATATATTTATAAAATTGAGAAAACAACCTAGCAACAAATCTATATTATGGGGGTTTTGTTAACCATGTAAGAACTGGTTTTGGTATGCATTTGGGTTTTTTTTTTTTTTTTTTTTGCTAAAGTGCACTTGATTCATTTTCCTTTTTTTCTTTCTTTTTCTTTTTCTTTGATTGCAAACATTGACCTTTTTAATAAATTACTAAGCCAATAGTTGACCAAACCGTACCTATAAAAATTTCATATTTCAGTTCTCAATATCAATCTAACCTAACATCAGTTTATATATTACTCTGGTGTTTCATCACTTTAGGTTTTAGATGTCAACAAATAAAGGAAAGTTTTTATATAACAAAATCACATTATATATTATATGTCATTTTTGGTATTTTATTAAACGAATACTGGAAGAAACAACGAAATATCAAAAACAAAGAAACAAAAGAATCAGAACAAGGAACCACTCGCTAACCACTATATATCCGGTTTACCTCAATCACAAACAAACACAAAAATCAATCAAGTGGTTGAAAGTCCAAAGCCTGGGTCTCAACCTTCTCCTCGGCGAAGATCTTTGAGATCCTCTCTGTAGGAACCAATGGCATGTATTATGAGACCTTGTAACCCTTCTCTGTAGCCTTCACTACCGTATAGTTGTACTTCTCATAGCAGAAAGCAAATGTTGGTACAGCAACTTAAGCAAGCTAGTTCAGCTTCTTCCAGGCTGAAACATCACATTGCTCTGATTTTGCTCTTATAGCTTGCGTACAACTCTTTAGCGGCAGGCTCGTACTTGGAGTAAACGGATTTAGCTATCCCGGAGGCTGTTTCCACACTGCCAGCACATCGAGCCAAAAAGGCGAAAGCACAAGCCACAATGGGTGTTAACTATGCAGCTGAGATGGCTTCAGCAGACACTTGTTTGACTATTGGTGGGAAACGGTGGTCAAGCTCGATCACATACATGTCAACCTGTGATAACCAATATGGTTCAATACATATTGCAAGCTCTAATGAACATAATGACATTTACCCGGTTACCAAAACCTTGTACCTATTGATTCATAAGAAATGTTTTTATTGACAGAAGAAACCCTAAAAACACATAATGTATAGTTTAAAATCATCACAAGCGCTAGCTTACATCTATAAATGCAAGATTTGAATCACATAAGTATAAGTGTATATATATTATCGCCATAACTATAGTAGATACCGTTTTCCATGACAAAGTTTTATTAAGCAGATGGGAACCTAGCTCTAATTCGTTATAACAAAAACATTTCCAGCATCAAGAATATAATACAAGCTATTTTTCAACAAAATCAAAATAAAGAGGAATGCCAAAATCACCTTCTGGTCCATGTTTTTGAGGACCTCGAGGACGTCGTGGTATTTCTGGTACACGGGACCGACCACAGTCTTGATAGCTCCTTCAATGGACCAGACTTGTCGTTTGCCTTTACGTAAATGAGAGCAAAGTGCTTCCACAGCAACTTGCACAAATTCCAAGTACTTCAACCTCTCTTTCTCCTTCTTGGTCTGAAAAAGGAATTCAAAATAGGGGAATACGTAATAAGCCAACAACAACAAAATTCACTTTTAATTCATTAATCATGATCTTCTGCACAAGATGAACTATGGTCTGTACAACAATCACTCTTCAATGTAAAATTTCCAAACAACAATTCTATGATGGCGACTTGAATTACAGATTCTTCACTCGTTTTCTATGATATTTGTATTTTGTAAGATCCACCACGAGTAATACCCAAATAATACGATTTGAAGAATTCTTACAAACTTACAAACTCAAATCGCAGGAACTTAAAATAAAAAAAATTGAGACCAAAATCACTAAGAATTCAGATATATAGAGAGATATCTCCCATAATCGATTTGATATATGATTATAACTTATAACGAGAGTCATGTAATTGACTAAGTTTCATTATTAATTTTGCAAAACTAGAAGTTTTCCATATTACTATGTCTGTTTAGAATCCTTATATAAGGATTTGTATTGAGCTTTTTAACGATATTAGAAAACAAGTTTACGGACTCTTCTTCTTCTCTTATCCTTTTTATCAAGTTTCCCTCAACTTCAACAAAGAGTTAAGGTTCTTTGTGATTGAGTACGGGATTCGTGCTTTAGGTACATTGGTTTCAGGTTCTATCAGTTTATTTAGGAATTGCAGGTTTTCCTCTATCACGATTAATGTCAAAAGAGATTCAGACTACGGCGTCTTTACCATATCCAATTTTGGCTGATGGGATCCGTTGGAAAGCTTGTCGCGACCGAGGCCGAGAAGTCCAGCAACGCCGGTGAAAAGTCTTCGGTTGTTCTCGCCGCAGCCGAAATAAACTCCGTCGAAGACGCTGGAGCTTGTTAGGATAAATTTCTCTTCGGCTAGAAATCCAACAGAGATCGATTGATCGCCGTATTGAATACCGTAGACGCAATTAGAAGCTGAACAGCTTCCAGCGTTAAACAACCGATTAGCATAACCGGATCTGATTCAGATAACCAGAGCTGGAAAAATCAAAAGAAAACACGAGAACAAACCTGTAGCAGAAGAGAGAGATCCACACGCCGCTTATGAGCAAGAGACATTGTAGTAAGAAGAAAAGGAAGAAGGGTTAAAGATAGGTTCCTTTTAAGATTAGCAGGTTCGAACACATGGCTCGCACTAAATCCACATCAGATCGCTTCCGATGTCAAAGATCAGAGACATATCGTGTTTTGGTGACCTGATTCCGACTGTCGTTACCTGATCCGAACGTACTTCCATCTTTAGCCGGTAGATCTGTTGACTGGCTTTGCCTGACTCGATCTGTGACTTTCTTCGATAATTTTTGAGTGGATAGAGTTTATGTGCGCTTGGTTGAGTCTGAGGATCTCGACATGGAGTTCTGGAGTTCATGGCTTTCGATTATTTATGTACAAGTTCAATTAAAGAAGTTTTTTTGTTGGGAAGACAAATGTAAGAGGAGACGCTTCGCGAGAAAATATTTTTGTTTGACTGATAGGAGAGATTAATTTTATTTTTACTTTTTTCAATTTTCTTTTTTCTACTGAAGTGTCAAAAAAGAGTGCTGAAATGTCCTGGTCACACTCAACTGAGTCTTTATATAATAAATTGTTTGATATTTCATGACACGTGTATTAAGTTTAGTGGTACATTATATATCTTTCACTAAAAACTAATCATCTTCTTTACGTTATTTTTTCACGCCAGCGAAAGTCAAACATTGTTATTTCCTATGTTCCACTTTTCGAAATGTGCACAATTTAGGATCAATTTTTAGAATTTCTATATATGACCGCACCGCTTCACTTCAAGGGATCTACATTTCACTTTGTAACCTAAAAGTTCATGTGTTAATTGGCAGAAGATTTCACGAGAAAAAGAGGCAGTGCATCGGTCTACATGAAGAAGTTCGAAGACAAGAATTTCGAAAAGAAGCACACCAGTCTGTGCATGCTATCACGAGAAATTAAATCTTTTTATAGTAAAAACGGACTGGCTTTGACATTAAGCATGTGGAGTTCGAAGAGGTTGAAGAATGCTTAGTCGTGGCAAAGGCAATCAAGACGGTGGGATAATCGTCTAGAAAGTCATAAAACCAGTTTCATATGTCCTTAATTCTACCCTCGTAAATTCTTCTTTTTTTGGTGGTGTAACCGTGTAACCACCATAGTTACGGTGGTTTAGCATGTGATTTCGTATGTTACTGGTATTGGCCCCGTGTCTTTACTTTTCCATTTGTTTTACCTTCTGAAGTTTTTGTAATTTAATTCTGGTGTGTTTTTATGGCAGGATTTTTTTATATTTACGATTGGGAAGGGATTAACTTTCATTTTCCTCCCTTATGTACAGTCGTATCAATAATTGTAGAATCTTAAGAGGAAAAGCAGATTGTGTAAACAAAACAAAACGCTTAAAAAATTAATTCTGAGAGATCTGAAAAAATGTTTTTGTTTACTCGAGTTGTATTTTTTTAATACTATTTTTCGTAATACTTAATAAGAGTCTATCAGAAAAATTTAAAGTGTCAATTAAAGCTAAAAACAGTTGTTGAAGATAGATAGTAAGAATTAAGTAAGAGATCTTATAGATTTATATTAACTATTAGTGCAATGAGAGGCTTTCTGAAGGAAACAATGTTTAGTCAATTTGTATATTTATTTTTCAGAAAGCATGAGACTATTGATCTCAGGCAGATAAAGTGAGTAGAGAGTCATGTGTTGGATCTGCGTTTATATATCTCCATGGAATGGATAGGGAGCTGCTTGTAAACATCACTTTTCCACACATCCTTCACTTACAATATTTTTTTTTTGTAGAATCCCATAATTCTCATCTTCCTTTGAATTTGCAACCTTTTTTTGAATCTATTTTGCCCCTGATTCTTTGCCTGCCCAAACGAAAGTACAAACACAGACTTGCTTTTTTTGAATCTATTTGTCATATATACGTGATAGCCTTTATAGAGTTGTTCATGAACATGACAAACTTTTTAGCAACAAATATAACTCTTTTTAGTCTTTATAATAAGAAGTTCAATAAGTTATTTGTTATTTTCTAAAATACATTAAATTATTTTAAAACTTCTTTTATACATTTTCAATAAAAAAACAAATTATTTTTCATATATGTTTTACATATAAAATTCGATTTTAAATAGAGTTTTGTTTAATATTAAAACTCAACACATTTAAACTCTATATGTTGTGGTTTCATTACATATTGATTTACTTTAGTAATAGATTTATTTATACTAATTTTACTTTGAAAATTAGATAAATACATAAAATAAAACATTTAAACTCATCAAACATCTATTAAGAAAAAAATATGTATGTAGACATTAAAAATTTAATATAGATTGATACGTATAAAAAAAGTCCATTGTATGTGGTTATGCAGTGTGTATTGAGAATATTAAATATCTTATTCTTCAAATTTCCAAAGATAAAAAGAAAGGCAGTAAAATTAGAAACAATTTTCAACTAATGAATAAATATATATAATCGGGTGATTTAGGTTAAAGTAAATAGATACAAAGTGCAAAGTTTTTAAAAAAAAAGATGGATCAAGATATATTAATGTTTTCTTAATTCAATTTTTAGAAAATTATGATACAAAATAATTAAGAAAATTGTATAATAAATATATTATTTTGTAAATATAATGGTAAATACTTTTTATAAGAAGAAATTCAATTAACAACTACTATCGGTTTATGACATATAAAATCAAATATAAAATATGAAATCAAATCTAAATACACACGTTAAACCATAAAAAGTATTTGTTTAAAAAATATACACATACCAAACAAAAAAGTTATAAAAAAAATCCGTACGTATACTATATGATAGTTATGAAAGAAAAATAGTTCGTTAACCTTTGTATATTTAACTCTTCTTACTAAAAAACATTAACAAAAAAGTTGAGTAGAAGAATATAATAATAATTAAATTTAATTCTTATATGCGTATTCATATACAAGAATTCACAATGATATATAAATTTCGATAAACACAATTTTGAGGATATATGTAAGTCAATTTCGATAAAAAACAATTTTTTAAGAGTAAGTCATCATGTAACAGACGAGTGTAGCAAATTATTATCAACTTCCATTTAACATAAAATAGTTTTTCATCAACTTTTTCAATTCTCATTACTAATAAATATAAAATTAACACTAAAATTTGTAAAAAGATATACATATTATAATACAGAGTGATCATAAATATTTAATGCAGTTTAAAGCAAATTTGGAGTGTTTAAAAAGATGAAAAAAAACTTTCTTCTTTTTTAAAAATTTTAAGAAAAAAAATTCAAGAAAATATTTAGTATGGTAATTTTAAAAATAAAAATAATAACAACATTTAAAAATATAAATGTAAGAAAACTTAGATTAATTTAAACAGTACTTATGTATTACCTTAGTTAACAATTAAAAAAATCGTTATTATATTTAAAATAAAATATTATATTAATTATCTATCTAAAAATATATCATAAAATGTAAACCTGCGTGTATACGCGACTCATCATCTAATGATATCATTTTAATTATTAGAAAAAAATTGGCTAAAATAATCATAAAACACTTAAGAAAACTACATATGCCATTTTACGGTACTAGTTGGACAAATAAAGTTTCAATTCAAAATAACATTAGCCATGTTTTTGTACAAATGCAGCGTCAGCGTTAGCGTCAAAAAATATAAAGCTCAAAAATTCTAAAATAGACATGTGGCTGATTTGAGGATTTTCGGAAATCCAGAAAGGAAGATGCAGCGATAGAAAACAAAGTTGTTGTTGCCAGCGTCAAGTTTAATAAAGTTGGTTGCCCCTGTTTGCCGCCACTGCGTCTTCAATGTGTCACCGCTGGTGTTAATTCGCTGTATTTTCAATGTATTTTATAACGTTGACGCTGACGCAGCGTTCGTACAAAGAACAAGGCTAAAGAGAAATTCCCATACAGCTAGCGGGGAGGATGGCACTAGAGGCAAAGACCGTCTGGCGAAAACGCCGCAAACGATTATTATATTAGAAACTAAATTATCATCTCTTAAATTAACGAATCTTTGACCACCTCAATCCTGTGATATGACATGTTTTAAAAGTTATAATTAATTAAATTATAAACTTAAGCTTAAATAGTTATTTATTGATAGCTAGCTATATTCTAGTGTTAGTGTTTTACGCTATATATTGTATATACTTTTCTTTAATCTTGCATCATTCTTAGCATTTTAGTTCCACTTGCATCTAGAAGTAGTATTACATACATTTAGCATAAGAATGCATATATGTGCATGTTAATGGTATATTTCAAGTGTATTTAGAAGTTTTGGAGCTTGGAAAAAACATTAAAGCAGCTGACGTCTAAGCATATACCACAAGATGGAGTCTTGCATATTCTGCGTTATATCGGAATGGAGCATCGAGCAAAACATCTGTGAAGCATGCCCGATACAAACCACGGTGCATGGTGAAGAGGACTTGGACGTGGACTTGAAGATGGTGGTCTACATCTAGCAGGATGTAGAGCACAGAAAGCCGTACAAGCCGATTTGACGATATAGGACAAATCGAGTCCCAACATCAAGGAGAACATCCGGTGCCTTGCCCGATACAGCCCAAAATCCACTTCTTTACGATCAACCGGGCAGAAGAACAACCCGCAGTAAGGAAGGTCTACATCGGGGTGATGCATCGAGCGAGACATTTTCCATACAGCCCGATGCATCTGATCTGCGCGTCGACCAAGCTTTTTCTTTGACCTTATCTTATTTTTTTAGGTTTTTCCTATCTTTTGGTGTCTTTAGTATAAAAAGCAAGCAACAAAACATTATCCCTTATCCTATCTTTTATCCTATCTTTTTATGTTTTTCCTCTCGTCCTAGTTCATCTTTTCTCTTGAGAAACTTTGTAAAACTCTTTGATTTTTAAGTACTTCTTGCATTTATGTTTTAGATCTTGTCTTTTGTTCTTAATTTTTTGCAGCTTTGTAGTTTAGTTTCTTTATTTTCACATTTTATCTCATCTAATCATGTTTAACTTTAATCAAATAAGCTTAAATAGTGAGTAGTTTACCAAAAATTTGAGGTTCTAAGTAGGAAAAGTAGTTTTTAAGCGTTGATTAAAGGTGTTTAGGCTTGTTTAAATGTTAATCTCTATTGCTTCATTCTCTTGCAAAGCTGCTAATGATTAGAAAGTATCTTTTTTTTTTTTATTGAATATGATATTGTTGATGTTGATAATTCATTTGACAGCTTTATGTCTTGTTTCTTCACATGGTTCTTGTTTCTTCTCGGCAATTCTTCCTGGAGATTCAATTCATATCAGCCACCACGACTTGGGGTTTTCCGGTAACTTAATTATCTGTTGCCTTCGATTCTTCGAATCGTGTTTTTTTGGAACATCATTTGGATTCAGTGGACTTTGTTGGGATCACTATCATTGTGCATTCATCATAATGGATTCCATCCTCATTGAGTTTATACATTTTATATGAACATATCGTTTCAATGTTAGCTTTAATTTTATGCATCATTCTGTTTAATTTTGGACAATCAATCGAGATTACTTGAAAATTGTTGAATTTTGTTCTTCTGATCAACATTGTTACTATTGAATTTGAAATTTTGAATCCCCGTTCTGCCTTTGAATCCAATGTTGAATTTTCTTTGCATCGATTTTGATTTCTCTATATTTCAGATGTCTTACATACTCAGCTTTGAATTCTCGTGTCTTTGTTTCAGATGAATAACGACACTTTAAACTTGTGTGATGAAAACTATTTGAGTGAGGATGATATCGATGATGTGATGGAAGAAAAAAATCCTGCAAAAGGCGATTCTCTAGGGAGCACAGCTAAGACTACAAAAGGTAAACGTACCAGTCGTTGACATTCAAAATGTTGGAAGAACTTTACAATAGTTGGCGAAAAATTACTTGATGGAAAGTATGATATTGTGTGCAAGCATTGTAAAATTCGTTATGATTAGATCTAAGAGGAAATGGAACAAATACATTGCTTCGCCATATGCGAGTGTGTTTAAAACCCCTGGAAGCACGCCTGGAAGTAATAGAAAGCTAGATATGTTGATTTTTCATGAAATGATTGCATTAGCTATAGTTGAGCATAATCTCCCATATTTGTTTGTTGAGTATAGAAGAATTAGAGAAGCTTTTGCTTATGCTAATAATGCTATTGAGTTCTGGACTAGAATTACGGCTGCAGCTGATGTTCTAAAGATATTTGAAACGGAGAAGAAGAAGCTCAGACAGATATTGACTGAAATTCCTGGTAGAATCTGTTTAACCACGGATCTTTGGAGAGCTATCATTATTGAAGGTTACATTTGTATGAATGCACACTACATTGATGCGGCTTAGAATTTGAAAACCAAGATTTTGTCATTTTGTACATTTCCGCTTCCTCATACCGGTGTTGCTATAGTGATGAAGATTCTGGAGTTCTTGAAGGAAAAGGGAATAGGGAGGAAAGTGTTCTCTGACACAGTGGACAATGCTTCTTCAAATGATAACATGCAAGGTATTTTGAAGAGACAGCTTCGACAAGATTTAGTGTGCAATGAAGAGTTTTTTCATGTGAGATGTGGAGCTCATATTCTGAATCTCATTGTACAAGATGGATTAAGTGTTATAGGTGAAGCGTTGGAGAAAATCAGAGAGAGTGTGAACTTTGTGAAAGCTTCAGAGTCTAGAGAACAGATGTTCCAGAACTGTATGGAGACAGTCGGACTTCATTCAAACTTTGGCTTGATATTAGATGTTACAACTCGGTGGAACTCTACTCGTTTGATGCTCTCTAGAGCTATCAAGTATAAGGATGTGTTGTGCAACCTTTCAGATGTAGATACAAGTTATACAAATTTTCCATCTGATTTAGAGTTGACAAGAGCAGAAATGATCTGTGAGTTTTTGAGTCCTTTTGCTGAGATGACAAATTTAATTTCTGGCTCTTCTTATCCTATTGCAAACTTGTATTTCATGCAAGTTTGGAAGATTGAGTGCTGGTTGAGAGCTCATGAATATTCTGAAGACGAAGCTATATATGAAATGGTGAGAATTATGAAAGAAAAGTTTGACAAATATTGGGAGGAGTACATTGATATACTTGCGATTTCTGCAGTTTTTGATCCGAGATTGAAATTTGCATTTATAGAGTATTGCTACAACATTCTTGATCAATCCACTAACAAGTCTAAAGTGGATCATCTTTGTAAAAAGATGTATAAACTCTTTGGAGTTTATAAAAAAAAACCAAAGAACATAACCTCAACCACTTCAGAAAGAAGCACTTTGGAAGAAGAAGTTCCAGCAGGTTACAGTGTAAGTCTTATTTCCTACGATGCTGGTTTATGTGATAAATTCTGGTTAGTGATAATACATACTACTTTACGTGATGGATTCTAGTTTATGAGATTGCATATAACGATTTAGGTTCTGATTTTCTTTGGTTTATGATTTGAATTCTGGTTTTGTGATAATGCAGGGGTTTTATGCATTTTTTTCAGAAAAGGCTGTTGGTAGTGGAATGTCAGCTTTGGATGTATATTTGGATGAGCTGGTGTTGGATATGGTTGCTTTCAAAAGCTTAAATATCCTTGCATATTGGAAAGACAAACATGTTTAAAGAGCTTTCATCTATGGCTTGTGATGTACTTTGCATTCCCATCACTACTGTGTCTTCTGAACCATCATTTAGCATAGGGAGTCGAGTACTTAACAAGTATAGCAGTTGTCTTTTACCTTCAAATGTGCAAGCCGTTGATTTGTGCAAGAAAATTGGTTACATGACTTTGAAGAGTTTCATAAGTACCATTCACTTTGTGATTTGTGATGTATTGTTTCTTTAGTATGAAACTTTTTAACTAAACTAATTTGGTTTTCTATATCTTGAAGCTGATGAATTCGAGTTAACAAAGGAGAAAGAGGAAAAGGAGAATAATGAAGTTTGAAGATGTGTTTTATCAAAGTTACGATGACTTTTATCAAAATGTGTTTTGTAACTTTTGTTAGCATTTAATTTGTGTTTTATTTAAAATTGAACCTGTATTTTGTTAGATTTATATTGAATTGATTTAGTAACTATTATATTGATTAAGTGAATTTCTTTTTGGCAGTTTGACAGTTTTATAAATCAGATAAATGAGAAAAACAAAAAAATCAGACTTAAAGTGAATTTGGGCGACCGCAAACAATCCATTTGGATGTGGTCGTATTTGGTTGCAGACGTCTTTGGGCATTGGTTACATTTGAGCTTGACCATATATGTCCATAAAAAACAGATGTCCATCTGGACACGCCCATTTGGACATGGACAAGCCTGTTTGACAGTTCTAGGTCTCACGGTTCAACAGAGACAGTTCCTCGTTCTTGCTTTACTCATTGTACCACGTTGCGGAAGCTCAACTATGGTGATGACTCTTGCAAAGGATCTAGGCCTAAACGCCATATGATAGATAACTTGTAGATCTCTTTACCTACGAATCACCATCTAATACCAAGTCTTGATGTGATGAAAGGCTTACATTTTGGTACACCGAGAGTCTCCTGGTCCGTGAAACCCATTATAATCCCTTGCTTAGTCATAAAGATTTAATCCTTTAGCTTAATATCATCTCTTAGTATCGTTCTTGCTTATTTTATATTTCAAATATTGCTCTTGCTCTTTGTTCATGGTCTTGAGTGACACAAGATCTAGTATTTTTTAGTGAAAACCCAATCTCGATATAGCTTAACTTATTTTTGTATGCATAGTCTTAGTATATTAACAACCCCAATGAATTGATATCTCTTAACTAATATACTGCAACGGTTTATAGCCGGTTCTGGGAACTTTGCTTAACTTCTCTTAATAACCTACTAAAAGAGAGTTATCAAATGACGTTGTTGCCATAGGGGTTTAGTTAATCATTAAGATTTGTAGAAGGAGAGATAAGCTTCTTTCTTACAAACTACTAACTTACTTTTTTGCAACCTTTTGTATGCTCAGGTGCATGAACCTCCGGTCCCAAGGAACAAATAACCTTGTTCCCCTAATAGACGAAATACAGCCACTTGAACGATCAATACAAAACCATTCCAGATCTAGAGAACGAGCTCCCCGTGGATACTAAGAGGAGATGGATCCGGATAACATACAAGGTCCCCAAGGAAACGCTGGTGCTCAAGGCTAGCAAGGACCCCAAGGTCCTCAAGGTGCACGAGGTGTGCAAGGCCCTCAAGGCCAAGACGGTGCTCCAGCTCAACCACGAGATGTTAGCCAAATCGGTGTCGAAGATGCACCAAACATGTTCACACACCGACATGGGATACAACCTCCACCTGTCGTGAACAATAACTTTGAGATCAAAAGTGGATTGATCTCGATGGCTCAGAACAACCGGCTCTTTGGCCTGCCCCTGGAAGATCCGTTGGACCACCTCGACCAGTTTGACAAAGCCTTCCTCACCAAGTTCTTCTTTACAAGCCAAACCGCATGTTTGAGAAACGAGATAAGCGATTGATAGCATGTATTATTCCATCATGTTAGGAGTCATATAGTATAGGTTTTGCATCACATTCAATCTAAAAGTGTCTAATTTTCATTCATTTCGTTCATAGTATGCATATAGCTTAGGATTGCATTTTCCATGCATTTTGAGAGTGTTTTCGGGTCTTTATGGAGCTAAGGGAGCATTGGAAGCAGTTCTAGGCATGAAGAAGTGTCCATACCGACGTATTGTACCGTGAAGAACAACCATGTTCTTCCACGGTATGATCATACCGATGGAGGCGTGCCCGTACACCAACGAGTCTCCTCGGAGGCGATCATACTGACGAATGGCCGCTGTACACCGATGTGTTTGCTTGGTATGAAGCTTCAGGACATACTGGTGAATGAATTGAGGAAATCTGTCTAGCATCTTCCACAGTGTGTACCAAGACCGAGCCTTCATCCGAGCCAAGTTTCAGACGCAACCTTCTCAGCATTGCACCGACGTGTTGCACCGAGGAGAACAACTTCTCACCTTCATCAGTATCGGCTATTTTAGGAACTTTGACTACAGTTGACTTGTTGACTTTTTGTATTTGTTAGTTGACTGAGTCTATTTTTGGGGTTCTCCTATAAATAACCTAAGTTAAAACCGCCATTTATCTTATCTTATCATTATAAGTTTTCCTTATCTTAGCATAAAAACCTTTCCTTTATAAGAACTTCCCAAGAGATTTTTGGATCTTGAGGTTTTATTTCTTAAGTATTGTTATTGTCTTTGAATATCTTGTCTTTTACTTTCATCTAATCATGTTTAACCTTAATTTTGAGAATTTAAACATGATTAGTGAGTAGTCCATTTTTAGGCTTGAGATTAGGGTAGATTAGAATGGTTTAATGATTGATTAGGGTACTAGGTTTTTAGATCCTGTTAATCTCTTCTCTTGCAATTGTGTTTAATGGTTAGTACATCATTTATAAAGAAAATGATCTTAGGAGTGTTGACTTGCATGTTAAGTGTTTGTTAAAATGCTTGAATGAAGTTTGTTGCATGAAAATGGTGTTTAGATAGCCATGACTCTTTGCATCTATCATTTTTTGCATATTTACTCTTAATGCTTTAGTACTTAAAGGATAGGGAACTGATTTTGAATGCTGATTATGCATGGGAGTGTAAGTTAGTGTTTGATCCATTGCTTGAGAGATAAGTAAGCTTAGCTCTCTAAGATGCTTGTTAGGCTTTAAGGACCTTAAGTTTTATGCTTATTGATTGCATTTCCACCATTGAAAGTGGGTTAGGAGTGTGGTTAGTAAAGAGATTATTGCTAAGGGATTAGATTAATCTTTATTAGTGGTCTTGCTTAGAGTTTAGACAGTGATTGTTTGTTTTGCACCTTAGTCATGATTTAAACCATCTGAAATCATATTGCCTTAGTTTTGATCCTAATCTTTAAATATATTTCGAAACCTGCTTAATCTTTCTATGTTTTGCTCTGCTTTGCTTTTAGCTAGTATTGCTTTGTTTACTCTTGTCACTTGGTTACTTGTTTGCATTCTTGCATTGCTTGATTGTGAATCCATTTAAAAATATATTTGCATAGCTCTACAAGTTAGTTGTATCTCTTCTAAACTTCTCTTGTTTGGATTGATTAAACTCCTTGCCACATAAAAAGTCTTGTGTCAAATGGCGCTGTTGCCGTACTTGGGATCTGTTTATTGGAGTTTGCTTTCTTTCATAGTCTAGTGATGTTAAGGTTTTTAATCCTTTGATCAATCCTCAAACACACATGTAATTGTAGTACTTGAGGTGTCAATCCACTTGGGAAGCTAATGACAATTGGGATATAGAAAACTTTGCTAAGCTAAGCTATTAGGGAAAGGTTTTGATATCTAACAACCTAATGACAAACAAGAAAGCAAACAAAAGAGCACTAATAGCAAAGAGAAACAGAGCAAAACAGTGTAAAAGCTAAACTTCAAAGATCAAAAGATGGTTTAAGATCAATGCAATGGTGATAAGGTGATTCATGTTTATGTCTAGGGTAATCAAAACAAGCAATTCTAAACACTCAACCTTAGGTAAGGAACACTAATAAAGACTAATCCAATCTCTTCACACTAATCCCTTTGACTTATCACATTTAAAACCCATGGTTAGTGGTGTATCTATGACAAGCAAGATTTAAAACCAAGTTCCATAAAACCAATTAGCATGCTAGACATCTAATCTCTTAGGCTAGGTTTACTAATCTTATACAATAGATCAAACATCAACTCACATTCTCATGCGTAATAAACATAATGGCAATTTTTCACCAATGTGAAGCACATTCAAGCAAGAAATGATAGATGCAAAGACTCACGATTATCTAAAAACCATTTTCAAGCATTGAACTTCATTCTGACATTTCATCAAACACTTAGTGTGCATAAGAAAACCTAAGATCAACTTCTCCAACAAAGAGGTACTAAACATTAAGCACAATAATATAAGAAAGGGAATGAGAAGATCTAAGCCCTAATTTCCCTAAACAATCACTAAAATCACTCCATCTGCCTTAATCTCAAACCTAAGAGTTACTACTCACTAATCATTGCCAAAACCACAAAATCCAAAGAGAAAGTATGGTAAGACATGATTAGGAAGACAAAAAATTAAGGAAAATTCAAACTTCTGTTGAAATAAACCAAGATTCAAATACAAATTATTCAAAATCCAGAAAAGAAATGAAGAACTGCTGGATCAAGAACTGATCCCAACAATTAGGGATTTTAAGTATTTATAGGAATCCTAGGGAAGGTGGCAAAGATGTAAATAAGTGGTTTTTGGATTAGGAGGATGTCAAGCTGATGAGGTCGACATGGATGCTTGATATCTTGATGTCGAGCTGGCCAGGTCGACATGGATGCTTAGCATCCATTTCTGAACTCTCGGGCCAAAGATGTCGCACGACATGGATGCTTGACATCTTGATGTCGAGCTGGTCAGGTCGACATGGATGCTTAAGATCCATTCCTTAACTCTCGGGCCAAAGATGTCGAGCTGACCTTGGTCGGTATGAGTGCTCGACATTGGCTTCCTGCTCCTTGATGTCAGGCGACATGCTGGTCGACACAGGTTGAGCGGTTTCACAAAAACTACTGTACCTTTCTAACCGATAATGGGAATGACCTGAAACCATCTCCAGAAGCAAGCTAACGCACGGGGCTACAATATTTATGAAGACTGCGGAAGCTGAATCTGGATGGAGATGCTTTGTCTGAGCCGGTTTGTCAGACACAGTTTCTGGCCGCTCCAACAAGGTACACCTTCTGCTTTGGCTTTTTTCAGCCCTTGTGTTGCATCCACCATCATCTTCCATGCTCTTTGTAATCTCCAAACTCTCCAAATGTACCTGCCAAACTCCTCAAATGCACAAAACATGCAATGCATATCCTAAATCTACACTAAGTCCTAATTGAATGCAAATGAGACAAGAACAAGCAAAAATACATGTTTAGAGAGTTTAAAAATATGCAAAATGTATGCTAATATGGTATACATAATGCGTATATCAACTCTCCAAACTTGCCTTTTGCTTGTCCTCAAGCAATCAAAGATAAATAGGAGAGAAAGGTTTGAAAGTGAGAGCTCAAAACTAAAGATGTCAATGAAAATGCATAGAGATTGTTTTACTTCAAAAGCTTTAGTCATACCTATCATAACAAACAATGAACCCAAGTATAGCCTACACAAGCATTCAAATCAAACAACTCTTTAACATTTACTAATAGTAACCAATGGATATTGCTTATGTAAATCAAATGAAAGCATTTGGTTTAAGGACAAGCTAAGAGATGAAAATGGTCTCTCCAAAGTGTGGGTTCAAATGCAAGGGTTTCTCTCAAGAAAAGAAGGAACTTAGGCATTATGCTAAAGGTAAAGCACAACTTATGCATACAAGGATAAATTACTATCTTCTCAATACCTAAGATGTTCTAAACCTCAAATTTATAACCCAAACCAAACCCCAAATCCTAGCTAGCCTTTTCTCAAAAATCTTGCTTCACCCCTTGACATTTGATCATCTCATTAGGAAAACTTCTTCTTTTGCTTTCAACATGTTGTGGCTTTCTTTGTGCTCCGTTGTTGTTGGCGCCTTCTTTGTTTAATGGAGAGTCTCCTTTGCTTCACCTTTTTGGTGCATTAGGCTTTTGTGCCTTCTTTGTTGTTTGTTGCTGAGACTCCTTCTTCATAATGGCAACCATTTTTGAGCTTGTTTTGTTCCACACATGTGGAGCCTTAAGCTTATTTCTCCCTTCTTCTTCCCTTGTCTCCTTCTTCCTTCTTTCACACTTATCTTTTCATCAACATAAATCTCAAGTCCACCCAAACCTATAACTACCATCCTAACCTATGACTAGCTCAAAGAGGAGAGCCAGTTCTACATAACAATCAATCATTGTAGTGCCAACCTAACACATTATGCGTAGTTCATTCAAAAGAGGTCTCACACTCACAAGATAGTGTTTAGGTTTGAAAGGAGGTTGAGGTTAAGGTGTGGTAAACTGTCCTTTAATTATGAGGATCAGCTATTTGGACTAGCAAGAGTGGTAAATAGGAAGAAAGAAAGTCCAAATATGTATATAGTAACCATGCAATCACTTTTCAAAACATAAGGAAGATAATTATAAGTCAAAGATTAGGGTTCTAATAAACAGTGTTGGCATCAAATCAAAGCCACCTTCAGCATAAGACAAGAATATCAATGCATGAATTCAAAGAATGGTGCAGCCTTAACTTCAAACTCACTACTATGCAATCAAACAACAAACAACCAAGGCACTGAAAACAACTGAAACATAAACATCTTGAGAAGTCTTTATCATCTACTCCCAATGAAAGTGTATGCAAAGCTAATTGAAATGCATCTAAACTCAATCTTAATTATGCAAATGCACCTAAATGGTCCTTTTTTTTCAAAAAAATTTGAAAATTTTATGGATTTTCAATACACATAGATGAATGCATGAAAGCATGCGACTCAAGTATGCAAAAAAGGAAAATACGAAAATAAAACACAATGTCAAATGCAATGCCCTCCCCCACACTTAAATTACACAGTCCCTGTTTAATAGAAACTTGAAGGAGGGTGATAAAACATATTAAAAATAATTGCAAAAGAATGCATAAAGAAGGGAGTGGAGTGAGGTACCTTGGAAGAGTTTTTGGGAGGAAGAGTGGCGATGTCGGGAAAGCTTGGTCGACATTGGTGGTCGACATGTGGATGTCGAGCTTGGTAGCTCGACATGAGTGCTCGACATCCGCACCATTCCTCTCGGGCAAAAGATGTCGCAAGCCATTGATGGTCAACATGTGGATGTCGAACTTGACTAGCTCGACATCTGCCAAAGACACACCTAATTGTTCCCCAATTTATCCAACCACCTCCATTGGTTCATACCTGCTTCTACGATCATAATAAAAACACAAACATAAACTCAAAAAGCAATAATATATACAAGGATACCATGTGACTACCTCCCAAGTGTGCTTGTTTAGAGTCACTTAGCTTGACTTTTTACACCCTTAAGATCATGGAGGAATATGAAGTGGAACTGAAGTTCCTTATCCTTTCTTCATGAACAACGTATTGGCTCCATAGTAGAGCTTCTCCTTGGGCATCCTGACTCTCTTTCTTGGTCTCCTTGGTCCACCATAGAGCTTCACTTTGATTCCATCAAACAAGTCAAGAAGACAAACACCATCAAAGGCTTCACCATCATATTCATTGTGATCAAGGGGGTCTTCATCTTGTTTTAGCACTTCAACTATGAATCCACTCAGCTCTTCCTTGAAATCAGGTGTCTTCTTAGCAGCTCCTTTCTCAACATTAGTGATGATTCCACAAAAGCTTGAAAGTGGAGGCTTCATTGCATAGCTAACTCCACCATTCACCTTACTGAGGGTGACTCTCTCTTTGGTGAAGTCAATATCAGCTCCTGCTGTGTTCAGAAATGGAGTCCCAAGTAGTATAGAAAGCTTCTGAGTGTGAGCCATTTCCATCACAACAAAATAAGTTGGCATCTTCCATGCTCCAATCCTCAAAGGAAAGTCTTCAATCAAACCAACAGGTTTGCTTAAAGATGAGTCCACAAAAGTGACTGTGGAATCATATGGTCTTAGCTTGGTGACTCCTAGTTCTTTTGCCCATTCAAGAGACAACACATTGACACTTGGACCTGTGTCACACATGGTTTCTTCCACAACCAATTCACCAAGCTCATAAGAGACTAGAAACTTTCTTGGATTGCCAAGTTTATGGAGGGTTGTTGTCTGCTCTTTCTTCTTCTCTTCACCATCTAAAAAGTTCACAATCAGCACCACCTGTTCTATGTTCCCAAGATGGTCTTTGATGAAATTTAGTTGATCTTTCACTTGCATCATAGTGTTTAGTGGAGACAAGGGGACACCACCTTCATCCATCTGTTTTCTGAACCTTGAGAGCACAGCCTTTTGATCTTTTGTAAGAATTATACCAGGATAAGGCGAAGGATGTTTGTACACAAGCTCATTCTCAATGTGTGATGCTTGATCTTTGAGTAAAGGCTCCTGCATATTCTTCTTTGGTTCAGCTTGTCTCTTTTGGGGAGGTGACTCTTTTGCAAGCTCCTTAAGAGCATAATATACTCCAACAAGCTCACCATGCTCAGCTAATTCAGCTCATTGTTTCACCTCCACTTCAGCTTCAATAACCTCAGCTTCAATGTCCCTATATTCTTCATCGGCCTTTGCATCACTAACAGAACTCAAGTAAAAAGCAATTCCCCCACACCTAGTGTCAATGTCCACATTGATCTTCTTAGTAGAGCTTGTAGTGGAGTGATGTAGGATTTTATCCTATCTCAATCCTCAACTCACATTAGTCATTGTAGCATTAAGTTTAGTCAATCCATAAGGGGAGATTTGATACAGCAAGAATACAATGGAGTTCCTAATTCAAGCAGAAATAAAGAAGATTTAAATGTCTAACAACCTAAAGGATCAAAGCAAACTTGAAGTAAACACTTAACAAGAGCAAGCAACAAGCAAAAGATCAAAACTAAGCAAGACAAGACTAGAGAACTAAGCAATTGCGAAAATGGCAATAAACAAAGAAAGACAGGACTTAAGATGTGATAATTGGTACTAGAGAACTCTATACTCTATATATGATGCTTACAATACTCACACAATGCTATTTCTTATGCATATAATTCATTTATATGATTAATCCAATCTATTGGCACTAATCTCTTCACTAATCATCAAGTCAAGAACTAATTTTCATTAGTGAAATGACAAAAAGCAAGCATTAAGACATTCATTCAATTCTACATTGTCAAATCACTCCCATAGACAGTCAATCTCTTAAGCTAGGGCAAGCAATTCTCTTACTTTGCAATTCAGGCATTTCAACAAACATTTGGTCGGCAAAAATTGAGCCAAAGATCCTAATCAACTTAGCTAGGGCTAATCAGGCATCATACATAGCAAATAAAAAAGAAAATGGAAGAATTAACACTAAGCTATCATGGAATAAGTATCACATTCCCTAAACCTAACTTTGCTCAAATCCCTAAAAAGACTACTCACATATCATGGTGAAAACTATCAAATTAACAAAGAAAAGATAGCTAATCATGATTAGGAAGGCAAAATAAAAAGATAATGCAAACTTATATTAAAATCAAGCAAAGATTCAAAACTACAAAATCTGATTAAGAACAAAAAAGGAAAAAATGCTGGATAATAGGATGATCAAAAAAATTAGGAATTTTAAGTATTTATGGGATCCTAAGCGGAGTGGTAAACTTGTAAATAAGTGGTCTACAGATTAGGAGGATGTCAAGCTGATCAGGTCGATGTGGATGTTTGATGTGTTTCTTCGTAGCTCCTGCCGAAAGATGTCGTGTGATGTGGATGCACGACATCGGCTGCCTTGCTCAACATTGATGCTTGATGTGAACTTCTTCTTTCTCGGGTGCAAAGATGCCGTGCGATGTAAACTCCACCAAGCTCGACATTGGTTTCCTGCCGCTTGATGTCTGGATGTCGAGCTGAAGGATCGACATTAGAGCTCGATGTTGACTTCAAAATGCACTCCTTGGCTCCTCTTGCTTCCCCTTGATTGGGAAAACACTTTAAACCATTCCTAAGCTTTCACCATGTCTCCAAAGGCTCCATAGGTACCTAGAAATATTCCTTATGCAAAGAAAATGCACACTACAACCTAAATGCAACCTAGGTCTACAACCAAAGGAAAATGGTACAAAGGCAAAGGACAACATGCAAGAGAAGACTAAAACATAATCTAAATGCAAGATTAAATGATGCAATGATGAGATATATCAACACCCCTACATTTGCCTTTTGCTTGTCCTCAAGCAAACTAACTAAGACAAATGGGATATGAGGTTTAAAAGTGGGAGATCAAAACTAAAGATGTCAATGGAAAAATTGATTCAATGCCCAATTTATAGGTTCTAAGATGCATATATAGTATTATACTTCAAAAGCTTTGACCATACTTATCATAACAAACACTAAACTCAAGCTTAGCCTACACAAGCATTCAAATCAACCAACTCTTTAACATTCATGAAACATGTAACCAATGGATGAAATTTGTGCAAACCAAGTGAAAACATTTGGTCTAAGAGACATGGTTATGAGATCAAAATGATCTCATACAATAAAGGTTCACTCAGTGAAATGATTCTATCTTATGCAAAATGCTAAATGTAAATGCACACTCATGCATGCAAGTAAAATCTCCCTTCTACCCTTTTTACCCAAAGATGAACCTAATAAATTCTAAGTCCCAAGTGAAACCCCTAGATCTGCCCTTTCCCAAGGCACTTGCCATCTTATTCTTCTTGATATGTGTGGGAAACTTCTTCTTTGCTTGTGTGGTTGACTCCTTTTTGGATCTTGCTCTTCTTGTTGTTGTTGGCGCCATTTTCATCAACTTTGGTGGATTGCATGGTCTGATTTCTCCTTTTGGATGACCTTTGTAAGCCTTGTTGTTATTGGCACCTTCTCTTCTTTAACACTTTGAGCCTTCTTCCTTAGTCACTTAACCACAGAACGAACTTATCTTCTTCACATTCTTTTCACTACTATTCCCATACTTCTTCTTCTTATCAGAAGATAGAAACATTTAAAGCTCAACACTTACACTACCATTTTCCAATCTCATATCCTAGTACCAAGCTCAAAATGCAAGTTGGTGTCTACAAGAGAGATTTTCCTTGCCAGCCTTAATCCTAACACTTTTTGCCAAGATAAAATCGAAAATGATGCAATGCAAGGCCTCACAACTCTCAAAATAGTGTTTAGGTTCAGAAGGAAGGATTAGTTAAGGGTGTGGATAACTGTCCCATAATGATGAGGATCAGCTACTTGGATTAACAAGAGTGGTAAGAAGGGAAGAAGGGAAGAAGATCATCCAAGTATGTATATGGGTAGCCATGTAATCACTTTCAATGCACAAACAAGATAATTCAAATTCAGATTAAGGTTCTAATAAGATAAAGTTGGAATCAAATCAAAGCACGTTACAACATAAGACAAGAATACCAATGTGAGAATTTAAAGTATGGTGCAGCCTTAACTTCAAACTCACTACAATGCAATCAAACAGCAGATAACCAAGGCATTGAAAACAACTCAAACATGAACATCTTAACAAGTGCTTATCATCTACTCCCTATGCAAGTGTATGCAAAGATACATGAAATGCATCTAGACTCAACCTTAATTATGCAAATGCACCTAAGTGATTCTCTTCGGCTCCAAAAATTTGAAAATTTTATGGATTTTCAGTGCATATAGATGGATGCATGAATGCATGAGACTCAAATATGCAAAAGGGAAAATAAGAAAACAAAACACAATGTCAAATGCAATACCCTCCCCCACACTTAAATTACACAGTCTCTTGTGTAATAAAAACCTGAAGGAGGTGAATAAAACATAATAAAAATAGTTGCAAAAGGATGCATAAGGAAACGAGTGAAGTTAGGTACCTTAGAGGAGTTTTTTGTAGGCAGGGTGTTGATATCGAGCTGGGTTGGTCGATATTGGAGCTCGATGTCAGTTCCTGAACTCGCGGGGCATGATGTCGTACGATGTGGTATCTCGACATCCCGCGGTCTCTCCACTGAATGTGCACGTCGCACGACATCCGTGGTCGACATCCTTGAGACTCTTTTCAGGTTGAAAATGTCGCACGACGTCGTAGCACGATATTCCTCCGTTTTTCTCCTATCTTGCACATCGCACGACACTAGTGCTTGACACGTTTAAAACTCTTTTGAGGCCGAAGATGTTGTGCGATGTGACCGGTTGACATCCAGCTCCGAAACACGTTTCTCCTCATGTCAAACTTGGTAGCTCGACGTGGTTGCCCGACATGTTTTCGCTCGACTAATGTCGAGCTTTGTAGCTCGATGCTCATGCGCTATGTTACCGATGTCGAGCTTGGCGAGCTCGACATCCATGCTCGATATTAGCCAAAACATGTCTATTTGTTCACTAATCCATCCAACCACTTGTTTTGAACTTCACCTGCTCCTAGGATCAAAATAAAGGCACAAACACAAACGTAAAATGAAATAATATATACAAGGATACCATGGGAATGCCTCCCAAGTACACTTGTTTAACGTCCTAAGCTTGACTTTCCTTGACTAATCACTCTTGTGGAGGGTCTTGAAGGTGAATGGAAACATCATCTCCAAGGGACTCACTTGCCATGTATGGTTTCAGTCTATGGCCATTCACTGTGAATTCTTCTCCATCCTTGTCAAACAGAGTAACAGCTCCATAGGGCAATACCTCTTTGATCTTGAAAGGTCCTAACCATCTAGACTTGAGTTTTCGAGGAAACAACTTCAGTCTTGAGTTAAAAAGCAGCACATTGTCTCCTGATTTAAAGTCCTTAGGTCTTATCCTCTTATCATGGAAGGCTTTGGTCATTTACTTGTAGATATTAGAGGTCTCAAATGGTTCTAGGAGATTTTCTTCTAGCTTATGGAGGTTGATGAGTCTCTTCTCTTAGGCAGTGTTGATATCAAAATTGAACAGCTTTGTTGCCTATAAAGCCTTGTACTCAAGTCCCACAGGAAGATGGCAAGCCTTACCATATAGAAGTGAGAATGGTGATCTTCCAATAGGTGTCTTGAAGGCTATTCTATATGCCCAAAGAGCATCATCCAACTTGTGAGAGCAATCCTTCCTTGTTATACCTATAGTCTTTTCCAAGATAGCTTTGATATCTTTGTTGGAAACCTCCACTTGACCATTTGTTTGGGGATGGTAGGGAGTAGCAACCCTATGCTCATGCTTTTTTAGCAAGCTCTCAAAAACCTTATTGATAAAGTGACTTCCTCCATCATTTATAACACACCTTAGAACACCAAACCTTGAGAAGATGATGGACTTGAAAAGCTTAAGCACAACTCTAGCATAATTAGTTGGACTTGCTACTGCTTCAACCAACTTTGACACATAATCTACTGCCACAAGGATGTACTTGTTCCCATAAGAAGAAGAGAATGGTCCCATGAAGTCAATTCCCAAAACATCAAACATATCCACTTCCAGAATTGGGTTTAGAGGCATCTCATCTCTCTTGCTGATGTTTCCTTTCCTTTGGCAAGCTTCACAAGATGAAATGTAGGCTTGATTATCCTTGAACAAACTAAGCCACCAAAAACCAGCTTGAAGCACCTCTGAAGCAGTTTTGAAAGTTGCTAAGTGACCCCTATAAGCTGACCCATGACAGTGATGTAGGACGCCTCTAACCTCCTCTTCAGCAATGCACCTTCTGAACAACCCATCAGCTCCATTCTTGTAGACAAGGCTCATCCCAATAATAGTGAGACACATCTTTGAAGAACTTCTTCTTGTGGTAACGGTCAAGATTTATTGGTTCTTTACCCATAGCCAAGTAGTTGGAAAAATCAGCATACCAAGGCAGCTTTTAGTCTTGTAAACTCATCACCTCATCCTTCTTTACCTCCAGTGCACTCAGCTGCTCTTCTGGTAGAATATCATGGATTGGGATAAAGTCATCAATCTTTAGTCTTGAGAGGTGATCAGCCACACCATTTTCAATGCCTCTCTTATCCACAATCTCCACATCAAATTCCTGTAACAAAAGTATCCATCTGAGGAGTCTTGGTTTAGTATCCTTCTTGGCATAGATGTGCCTTAGTGCAGCATGGTCAATATACACTATCACCTTGGACCCAACTAAATAACTTCTGAACTTCTCAAATGAAAACTGCTGCTAGAAGCTCCTTCTCTGTTGTGGCATATCTGGTCTGAGTCTCATCTAATATCCTACTAGCATAGTAGATGACATGCAACTTCTTGTCTACTCTCTGTCCCAACACAACGCCAAAGGGGAGATCCCAGTTAGGCGCCTGGACTATGGGTGCACTTACTAGAGCCTTCTTGAGGGTTAGGAAAGCCTGCAAGCATTCTTCATTAAAGACAAATTCTGCTTCCTTGCACAACAGCCTTGTTAGTGGCCTTGCTATCTTGGAGAAATGCTTTGATGAACCTCATGTAGAAGCCAGCATGACCCAAGAAGCTTCTGATTCCTTTGAATGAGTTTGGAGGCTCCAAGTGTAGCATCACATCTATCCTGGCCTTGTCAACTTCTATCCCATTCTCTGAAATCTTGTGACCCAAAACAACGCCTTCCTTGACCATGAAATAGCATTTCTCCCAATTCAGAACCAGCTTAGTGTTCTTACATCTCTGTAAGACCTGAGAAAGATTGGACAAACAAGAAGCAAAAGGTCCACGATACACAGAAAAGTTATCCATGAAAACCTCAACCATTTCCTCAAGCAAATCAGAAAAGATGGAAGTCATGCATCTCTGTAATGTTGATGGGGCATTACATAATCCAAATGGCATTTTTCTATATGCAAAAGTGCCATTAAGGACATGTGAAAGTGGTTTTCTCCTGATCATTAGGATGAATAGGAATTTGGAAAAAACCACTATAACCATCTAAGAAACAGTAATAAGGGTGATTGGCTAATCTTTTAAGCATTTGGTCAATGAATGGCAAAAAGGAAATGATCTTTTCTAGATGTAGTATTCAATCTCCTATAATCAATGCACATTCTATGTCCTGTTATGGTTCTAGTGGGGATTAGCTCATTATTATCATTTTTTTACTACTGTGATTCCTCTCTTTTTAGGCACCACATAGACTGGTGAGACCCATGTGCTGTCTGAAATGGGGTATATCACACCAGCATCAAGCAATTTAAAGATCTATTTCTTAACTATGTCCTTTAGGTTTGACTTTAATCTTCTTTGGGGTTCAATAGAAGTTTTTGATTCATCCTCTAGATGAATCCTGTGAGTACAAAGGTTAGGAGATATGCCATTGATATCATCTAGTGAATATCCAATGGCTCTCCTTAACCTCCTACAAGAGCAGAGATTCCATCATCATTGAGGTTTTTATTGACAATTACAGGATAAGTAGAGTTAGAGCCTAAGAAAACATACCTTAGCCCTTTAGGAAGTGGTTTGAGCTCCACCTTGGGTGCCTTGAGCTCACTCCAGTCCTCTCCTATGCTGACTTTCTCCTTGGCGTCAGCTTCATTGCTTGAAGAGCCAGCTTCTTGGACTGAGAGTACCTATTTCCTCTTGTAACCTAACTACTCATATGGCTCCTCTTCTTTAAAGGCTTTGTGAGAGTCAAGCCTTAACATATAAGCCAAGCTTTCCTTGTCCAAGTAACCATCCTCTCCATGCTCCTTTGTCAAATCAACTTGGAGTTTATCATCACAGAAAAACTTCTCTTGAACCTCATCATGCAGTCTCTCTTAGTTTCAATCTTGAACACTTAACCTTCTATGGTGGACTGCTGCATAATCTGCTTGATATCAAACTTAAGGACCATGTCCTTTCCCAAATGTAGCTCAGTCTTGCCTTTCTTGACATCGATAACAGCTCCTACAGTAGCCAAGAAATGTCTCCCAAGGATAAGAGGGTCCTTAGGTTCTTCATTCATCTCAAGAACCAAAAAATCAGTGACTTCTAGGTTACCAATCCTGATTGGTACATCTTCAAGAAGTTCTTTCGGGAGCCTCACTGATCTGTCAGCCAACACCAAAGAGATTCTACAGTCTTTGAACTTAGTGAAGCCTAGGCGCCTAGAAATGGATAGTTGCATAAGGCTTACACTAGGTCATAAATCACATGAACAATTCTCAAAGATGAGAGGGCCTATAGAGCAAGGTAAGGTGAAACTTCCTGGATCACCAAGCTTGTTAGGAGTCACCTTTTGTTGCTGAATAATGGCGCTGCATTCATGTATTAGAACTACTATCCCTTGCAAATCTTTTGTTCTCTCAACCACATCATCCTTCAGAAATTTCTGATGAGGAGGAACTAACACAAAGGCATCAAGCAAAGACATAGAAAGCTGTATTTTCTTCATCTGCTCATCAAAGAGGCCTTTATACTTAGCAACCAATTGCTTCTTAAACCTTCCAGGAAATGGTATTGGAGGCTGGTAAGGAGGAGGAATGTATCTTGGTTCCTTGTCTAACTCCTTAGGTGCCTCTTTAGGTTTCTCTTTAGCCACTTCTTTTGCTTTTATGTTCTTTGAATCATCATCATCTTTAACCACATCATCCTCTTTAACCTCCACCCCCTCTTCTTATTTCTCAATGTCCTCATTGGGGATGATAGGAGTCACTCTAGGAGGAAGTTGTTTCTCACTCCTTAAAGTGACAGCTTTGATGTGCTCTCTTATAAGTGGAGAGAAAGATGGTTGAACATAGCAAGGAGTCTAATTGGGATTGGAAGTTGTTGCTGTCTGAGTCCAGCTTGAGCAATATCTTTTGGATTTCAGCAGTTTGAGCTTGCTGCATTTAAAATAAAAGGTTCTTAATGTCCAAATAACCATTACTAGCTATGTCAAGAAGGACTCTTACTCTTGGTAGAACACCATTATAGAGGTTTGAGAGAAGCATCTCTTTTGTGAAGCCATGATGAGGGCACTGCTGAGTGAAGCTTCTAAACCTTTCCCAAGTGTGTTCAAAACTCCCATTTGACCATTGTTTAAAGTTGGAGATCTCATTCCTGAATCTTGCAGTCCTAGAAGGAGAGAATAACTTGTTGAGAAAAGCTCCTCCAAAAGGTGATGCTTCCTTGTGGTAAATACTTTTCCCACATTTGAGCTCTATCACCAAGAGAGAAAGGAAACAATCAGAGCCTTAATCCATCATCTGAAACCCCACTAAGCTTTGTCATAGCACAAAATTTCTCAAAGTGGTCCAAATGGTCAAGAGGATCTTGATTAGGCAAGCCAAAGAACTTCATTTCTTGTACTATAGCAATCATGCTGCTCTTTATCTCATAGTGATGAGTCTTCATAGGTGGAAGGATACCTTGTCTTGTAGCATAGCTAGTCTGCAGAACCTATAGGTCTTGAGTGTTTTTGATCTCTCATACCCCAAGGTCCTTGTAAAGCATGTGGACCTTGCAAACCAAAACCAGCAGCATATGGATGCTGTTCCATGCTTCAACAACTGATTTCTGTTGCTGTGAACCCAAAATCTTTGACCTTTCACATCAGTTGCAGTTGTAGATACTTAAGAGCAAGTATTTTGGTATCTACAAAAGAAATTCTAAACCAAAAAGAGCAATTAGTAACTAAAAACGAAAATAAGAAAACTTGATCTCAAGATCTCTACAAATCCTACTGATCAAATCAATTCCCTATTGGCAATGGCGCCAAATTGATATAGGTTTTATTCCTATCTCAATCCTCAACCCACATTAGTCATTGAAGCATTGAGTTTATTCAATCCCTAAGGGGAGATTTGATACAGCAAGAATACAATAGACTTCCTAATTTAAGCAGAAATAAAAAAGATTTAAATGCCTAACAACCTAAAGGATCAAAACAAACTTGAAGCAAACACTTAACAAGAGCAAGCAACAAGCAAAAGATAAAAACTAAGAAAGACAAGACTAGAGAACTAAGCAATTTCGAAAATGGCAATAAACAAAGAAAGAGGTATTAGGGAACTCTCTACTCTATCCATGGTGCTTACAATACTCATACAATGTTATTCCTTATGCATAGAATTCATTTATATAATTAATCCAATTACTTGGTACAAATCTCTTTGCTAATCATCAAGTCAAGAACTAATTCTGATTAGTGAACTCCTAAAAAGAAAGCATTAAGACATTCATTAAATTTTATATTGCCAAATTACTCCCTCGACAGTTAATCTCTTGAGCTAGGATAAATTGAGCCGAAGATCCTAATCAACTTAGCTAGGGCTAATCAGACATTAAACATAGCAAATAAGAAAGGAAATAGAAGAATTAAAACTAAGCTATCATGGATTAAGTATCAAATTTCCTAAACCTAACCCATCTCAAATCCCTAAAAAGACTACTCACTAATCATAGTGAAAACCATCAATTCAACAAAGAAAACATAGCTTATCATGATTAGGGAGGCAAAATAAGAAGATAAATGCAAACTTATATTAAAATCAAGCAAAGATTCATAACTACAAAATCTGATTAAGAACAAAAGAGGAAATAACTGTTGGATAATAGGATGATCTCAAAAATTTGGGATTTAAAGTATCTATACAATCCTAAGAGGAGTGGCAAACTTGTAAATAAGTGGTCTTCGGGTTAGGAAGATGTCAAGCTGATCAGGTCGATGTGGATGCTTGATGTGTTTCTTCGTAGCTCCTTCCCAAAGATGTCGTGCGATGTGGATGCACGACATTGGTGTCCTGTCTCCTCACATCGAGATGCCTTGCTCGACATTGACGCTTGATGTGAACTCCTTCTTTCTTGGGTGCAAGATGTCATGCGATGTAGACTCCACCAAGCTCGACATTGGTTTCCTGTTGCTTGATGTCTGGATGTCGAGCTGGAGGCTCGACATTAGAGCTCGATGTTAACTTCAAATTGCACTCCTTGGCTCCTCTTGCTTCCTTTGATTGAGGCAACTCCTTAAACCACTCCTAAGCTTCCACCATGTCTCCAAAGGCTCCATAGGTATCTAGAAACATTCGTTATGCAAAAAAATGCACACTACATCCTAGATGCAACCTAGGTCTAAAACCAAAGGAAAATGGGACAAAAACAAAAACAAACAAGGAAGAGAAGACTAAAACATGATCTAAATGCCAGCTTTTATGATTCAATTCTGAGAGATATCATGGAGAACACTTCTTGAGCCCCATAAAGCATTTTTTTCAATCTCCTTAATGGTTGCTTCAGCCTCTTTGTTGAAGTTGATGTCCTTGTGATGTAGCACATTTCTGGATTTGGGCTTTCACGTAAACACGACTTGGGCTTTCTTATGTGTTTGCTATGTTTGGTTTTTATTGGTGTTCTGTTTATTAAAATGGATATACATAAATCCTTTAGATATTAGGATTACAGATTCATCTCTATCTAGCTATCTAGTATTGAAACATGTTCTGCGGGTTTTGTAAAGAACACTTGATTTTGCATTAATAATTAAGAGCTCTAAGCACTAAGAGGAGTACTCTTATCCCCTTGTTTAGCTGAGAAATCTCTCTGCTTTTCAAGATCCAAGTTCGTTTACAAGCACTCGCTGAGTCCTTGTTCTGAACCCGTTACTTTGCTTCCGTCTTTCTATCAGTTGGTATCAGATTGGGAACGTTCCTGTTAGCGACACAATACCGCCAAAGAACCACAATAACGACCTGCTGCTGAGAACCAAGGAGCCACAACAAATTGGACTGAACTACGTGCGACGCTCCTCATAATGCAGGAGAATATTCAGGCAACGATTCATGCCACAATTCATGAGATGAGCAAAATCCTACTCACTCGTTTGGATGCACGCGCGCCGATTCGTGCTCTGCACGATAATGCTAACCTGTTTGCGGATCGTCATCCAGACCCTGACGCAGATGATGACGACGATGATCACCATCATCCTGTTCGCCGGAATGACCGCGAGGGTGAGGGACGTGACACCAGATGGGAAGCTGGCTTTCGTGTCGACATTCCTGACTTTCATGGTGAGATTCGGGAAGATGATCCTCTCGATTGGTTAGTATCAGTCGATGAGGTTCTTGAGTTTAAGCAGGTTCCAGCCGACATGCATGTTCCGTTGGTAGCAATGCGCTTCCGTGGCCATGCAGCGGCTTGGTGGAAACAGCTCAAATCCACACGCACGCGAACCGGTAAGGAGCCAATTCAGTCATGGGAAAAACTGAAGAAGCACTTACGAAAGACCTTTCTGCCGCACAATTACGATTGGACTATGTACACCCGTTTACAAAATCTAAAGCAAGGAAACAGCAGTGTGGAGGAATACGCAGAAGAGTTCTCACTTTTTTTGACTCGAAATGAGTTGTACGATGGCGAGATCCAACTGGTATTTCGTTTCATTGGGGGGCTTCGTCCTCAACTTCAGACAGCGCTATCACAGTTCGATCCTACCACAGTTAGCGAAGCTTTTAAACAAGCCGTAATGTTTGAGCAACAATTACGTAATAGCACTTGGCAATCACGTAATCGTACTCAAGATCAGAATGTGGGTGCTACGGGGCAAAGAGGTGACTGATGGGGTGGCGTCTTCCTCGCGTAATCCTTCCACGATGGATGAGTTAACATTGCAATGGTTTACCAGACCTGACGCCCTCCGTTGTTATGCTTGTGGGGAGCCCGGCCATCGACAGACAGCTTGCCCGAAGAAGACCCGTCACGGTCTGTCATTGATGACGCGACAGGAGATCTGTCGATAGTCTACGATTCACAGGGCGACGACGACACACCTCTGGATACAGACATTAATCAGACTTCTGGAGACACGGGACACTTACTGGTCATTCGCCGTTCATTTGTCACACCTCACCAGCAAGAATACCAGTGGCTTCATACAAACATTTTTCGCTCTGCCTGCACGATTAAGGGGCGTATCTGTAGCTTCATTATTGATTCAGAGAGCTGCAGGAATGTCATCTCTGATGTCGCGGTTGACAAATTGGGTATCCAACGAGAGGAGCATCCGACTTCTTACACTCTTGGATGGCTGCAAGAAGGTGTTTGTGTTCACATCACACAGCGTGCTCTGGTTGCATTCTCCATTGGGCCTGTTTATCGTGATCGCACATATTGCGACATTGCGCTAATGGATGTGAGCCACCTCCTCCTCGGGCGGCCTTGGGAGTTTGATCGAATGATTATTCACGACGGAGCGCGTAATACGTACAGCTTTTTGTGGGAAACACATCAGATCGTATTGGCTCCTTCTCCTGAAAATGCACTCCCTGCTCCACTGTCTCCTCCTCCTATGGAGCGCACCATTCCTCGCCGACAGCCCTGTTATGTTTTTACACGGAATTCACGGTTGAGTTTCGTGCGAGTCAGTTCGCTTTGGCTCTACTTCCAGCATCACCTTCCTTGACATCTACTACATCACCTCCATCGGAGTTTACTCATGTCTTAGCCAAGTTTGAGGATGTGTTTCCTACGGACCTGCCAACTGAACTGCCGTCATTACGCGATATTCAACATAACATCAACCTCATTCCAGCCATTAGGTCAAAGAGTTGCTACGTAAGGGCCATATCAGAGAGCGCCTTAGCCCATGTGCTGTCCTAGCTTTACTAATTCCAAAAAAAGATGGGATATAGCGTATGTGTGTCGATAGCCGTGCAATAAACAAGATCACAATCCGCTACAGATTTCCTAACAGACCACATTACCGCATGAGCCCCCATGAGCCTGAGGAGCTCCGCCGTTAGGTCGAAGAGTTTCTACGTAAGGGCCATATCAGAGAGAGCCTTAGCCCATGTGCTGTCCTAGCTTTACTAATTCAAAAAACAGATGGGACATGGCGTATGTGTGTCGATAGCCATGCCATAAACAAGATCACAATCCGCTACAGATTTCCTATACCTCGCTTGGACGACTTATTAGATCAAATTGGGACTACGACTATATTCTCTAAGATCGATCTTAAAAGTGGGTACCATCAGATTCAAGTCCAGCCTGGGGATGAGTAGAAAACAGCGTTCAAGACGAGAGAAGGGCTTTTTGAATAGCTGGTCATGCCGTTTGGCCTATCCAATGCATCGAGCACGTTTATGAGGGTCATGAATTAGTCCCTACGTCCGTTCATGGGTAAGTTTGTCGTCGTGTATTTTGATGACATTCTGTTATTCAGCACTTCGGTGTCAGACCACATTTAGCACTTACGAGAGGTCTTGCATGTGCTTCATCGCGACAAGTTCTACGTGACCAAACACAAGTTCGAGTTTGGGGTTTCCCAAGTTCTTATCTTGGTTATGTTGTCTCGAGTCAGGGCTTATCAGTAGATTCCTTTTAGATTGAGACGGTTCGCTCTTGGCTGATCCCGCGCACTGTCACGAAGGTGCGTAGCTTTCATGGGCCTGCTCTGTTTTACCGTCGCTTTGTACATCATTTTAGTTCCATTATGGCACCTATCACGAGCTGCATGAAAGAGGGGAAGTTTGTTTGGACTCTGGAGGCAACTAAAGCTTTCGAACTTATAAAGGAAAAGTTGACATCAGCGCCAATTTTGGTTCTCCCGGACTTTTCTTTATCCTTTGAACTTCACTGTGATGCCTCCAAGTTGGGCATTAGAGCAGTCTCGAGTCAGCAGGGAAAGCCCGTGGCGTTTTATAGTGAAAAGATTCAGGAGCGAGGGGTTGTTACTGATAGAGAGGTTTTTGATCTCTTTCTCAATCACCCCTGTATTTAAATCAGTTGTAGTATAGGGGTTTTATGTCAATCAATGGGGAGTTGTTGAATAGCAAAAGAGTTGCAAGCAGAAGTCCTTAAGTCAATCAAGCAAAGAGAGTTTTTGTTGCCTAAGCAACTGAACTAGCAACCTAAAGTGATCAATAACCAAAGAGAACTCAAAAAGAGACAGTTTAGCAATAATCAAAGAAGCAAGACAGAGAAAATAAACAGAGTAAATAGCAAATTCGACATTCAATCAAAGAGAAAGCAAGTTCCTAGGTGTGGTTATTGACTTTGGGGAATTCAGAGACTAACTAAGGTTGTTTCAAGCAACACTGATCAAGCAAACAAGCTAGCAATGGTGGTTCCTAGACATATATTTCACAAACAAGCAAGCTAAGTCCAATCTCTTGATAAATAGCCTTTTGCTAAACATCTTAACAAGAACTAACTCTAATTAGTGCTAGAACATTCAACAAGCATTAATAGTCAACTCTATTCACGTCAAAATGCTCCTCAAACAGTCAATCTCTTGAGCCAAGGCCAGCAAATCCTCTATCAAACAAGATCAGCATTTCATCAAACACTTGGTGGGCATAAAAGAAAGCTCAAATCCTAGATATGTGTGATCAAGACAAATCTAGCTTAATAACAGATCATTAGAGAGGAACCCATGTTATGAAGTACTAAACAAACCTTTATTAATCCCTAAATCCCTTTAATCTACCACATCTAAGAACCCTAAGCAAACTACTCACTAATACTCATGTTTAACACCAAATCACAAAAGGAAAAGATGCTAATCATGATTAAAAGAAAGATTAAGGAAAGATTAATGGCAAATACAAAATTATATTAAATAAAGCAAGAAATTTGTCTTACAAAATCATAAAAATAACTCAAGAACAGTGATATGACATGACTGCTCGAAAATCTCTAGAAAAATAGTATTTATACATAAAAGGAGGAAGCCCTAAAGTTATGGCAAAAGTGTAATAAAAGGCAGCTCTGGAATGGGTTCCTATTGGTCAGTTGTGACCGATTGGGGGATCGATAGGGATCCTATTGGTCTAGAAGATGACCGATAGGGTGACCGAAATCCATATGGTGTATTTCTATCGGTCACTTCTCTGACCGATAGGTCTTCTATCGGTCACTCCTTGACCGATAGGCCTTGTGTCTTGACTGATAGGTTCTGCAGAGATCGTCGGCCTTGGTTCCTTCTGCTCCATTTCAGCTCAGCCAGCTTCCTGGTCAACTCCCAAAGCTCCTCCACGATCCTTGTAGCTCCATGAGTACCTAAAAACATCCATGATTCAAAGAAAATGAAAATTACATCCTAAATGCAGCCTTAGTCTAAAAGGAGAAGAAAATGGGACAAAAGATAAGAAAAACATGCAAAAGAGAACCAAAACATACACTAAATGCAAGCTTAGATGGTGTAAATACAAGAGATATCAACACCCCACACTTGCCTTTTGCTTGTCCTCAAACAAATAAGAACAAATGAGAGAGTGAGGTTTGAAGGTGGGCATTCAAATCCAAAAATCCAAAGGTAAAGAGATGGTATCAATGTGTAAGTGCCTAGTTGTGGGATGAAAACATAATTGGCTATACTTTAAAGAACTTAGCCATGCTCATCATGTTTCAAATTTATTTCAAATCTCAACTTAGGCAAATGCTCAAATCAATCAACTCTTAAACATTCAATTAATCTCAAAACCATGAATCATGCTTATGAAAATCAAGTGAAGACATTTGGTTCAAATGGCAAGGTCATGAGAAAAAAATGATCTCATTCAAGCAAAGGGTTCTCAAACATAAGGGATCACTCAATGAAAATGATTCTATCTGAGGCAAAATGCTAAAGATAAAAGCACACTTATGCATGCAATTCAAAGCTCTCTTCTACCCAAAGATGAATCCTGAACACTTCTAAACCCAAAAGTGAATCCCTAAGTCTACCCTTTTCCTAAGCTCTACCCTTTTACCCTTCTTCATGGCTGGGGAAACTTCTCCTTTTTGCTTGTGTGGTTGCTTCTTTTTGGTTGGGACTTGCTCTTCTTTATTGCATTGGCGCCTTCTTCACCTTTGGTGGATTGCTTTGGGCTTGATATCTTCTTTGGATTGACCCTTCAAAACTTTTAAGTTGCTGGCGCCATTCTTTCTAAACACTTAGTGCTTTTACTCCCCTTTACTTAGCCACAATGCTAACTGTTTCCCCCTTTCTACCATTTCAAACTTTTTCTTATTTTTTCAAAGCATATATACATAAAGTTCAAACGACTTAACTCCACCCTTTTAACCCAAAACTCCTAACCTAGAATCAAGCTCAAGATGCAAGCTGATATCTACAAGAGAGCTCATCTTTGCCAGCCTTATTCCTAACATTTTTTGCCAAGACAAAATCGAAAATGATATGCAAAGGCCTCACAGCTCTCAAGATAGTGTTTAAGCTCAAAAGGAGGTTTTTGTTAAGGGAGTGGATTAACTGTCCCATAAGTATGAGGATCAGCTATTTGGATCAACAAGAGTGGTAAAAAGGAAAATGATGATCCAAATATGTATATGGTAGCCATGAATTCACTTTTCAATGAATAAGACATGATACTTAAAAGTCCAAATTAAAGTTCAAGTTGATAGAGTTGATTTTCAGAGAACAAATGCTTTCAGTATGAGATGAGATGATCAAAATTAGCAATCCAAACATGGTTCAGTCTTAACTTCTAGCTTTCTTATGATGCATCAAACAACTAATCACTTAAACACTGAAATTATCTCTAAACTCTAAGAACTTTACAAGGAAAATTCATCATTATGCCTTATGCAAATGCAATGCAACCTATATGTCAACACTAGACTTAATCTTAAAAGAATGAAATGCAACAACATGCCTTCTTTTTGGTTTGCAAAAATATGCAAAGTTTTTAAAATTTTTCGATTTTTTGTGTTTTTCTATGCCTTAGATGAATGCATGATATGCATGTGACTCAAGATGAAAGAAAATGAAAAACTAAGAAAACAGAACACAAAGTCAAACCCCAAATCTCTCCCCCACACTTAAATTACACAGTCCCTTGTGCAATGAAAGAAATGAGAGAGAGAAGCAACAAAATATAATACAAAACCTAAAAAAAGCAATGGTATAGACAATGAGTAGGATGTGGTACCTTTTTAGTAAGTGGAGTGGTGGGAGGATCCAGATGTCTGTGGAGACTTGCTAGCTCTCCTCTTGTTCCTCCTCTCTTGGCTTTGTGAAGATGTTGTTGCTGCTTGAGGTGGAGGAACCCAGCTTGACCATATCTGTTCAGCTGGAGAAGAATCACCTTGAGTACCCCATTGCCATGTTTGTTGAACTTCAGAAGGGAAGAGAGCTGGCGCTTCCCATGCTGAGGGTGTATGGGTCCTTGGCTCATAAGATGAAGCCCTTGGTTGTGCCCATGTTCCCCATTGATCGCTTGGTTGTGCATGAAAGGAATGTCTTCCTTGGGGGTTCCAAACAGCTTCCTCTTCTTCTGTTGGATCAGCTTGTGGCATTGGCTCTTCATGGTGAGAAGTGTACTCAGGAGTGTGGCTCTGATGGGAAGCTTCTCCTGTTGTAGCTTTGTTATTTTTGAACTCCCCCTTCACCATATTCACCAGCTTCTTGATGGCTTTGTCTTGCCACTTACACCATTTCTGAAGGGTGTTGATATGCTCATGAGCAGACTTCATAGAGCTCTCTTGGCTTGGGCCTTCATAAGGCTTAAAGTAGAACTGCTTTGAGTTGTAGTTCAGCACCTCATCTTCATCAAGTTCTTCTTCTTGGGTTTCTCCTTGGCTTTCAGCGCCATCAGTAGCATCTTCTTGGACTTCTTCTTCACCTTCTTCTCTAACTTCTTCTTCAACTTCTTCTGGTTCTACTTCCTCACTATCTTCCTCTCTATTTTCAGGAATAGGGCCTCCATGGTAAAGCTGACTCTCATCCTTGCAGAAACCAATGTTGCTCATGATGGTGATGGATGTATGCTGTGGGTTTGGGAGGAGAATTTTCGCTGGCTCTCTGAAGTCCTTGATAAAGTTGTAGACATGCTTGCCATTGATGCTCTTCTCAAGGCAGTGGCTCTTCCTAAGATAGTCTATATCTATCCATAATGGCTCCAAAGCATCTTCTTCATATTCTTCAAGGTCTACACCACTGGCCATGAGAATAGCAGTCACAACCCCTCCAATGTGGAGCTATGGGTTCTTCTCCCTCTTCCCTTTACTTAAGACCCAGCTCTTGTAGGACTGGAGCTGCTCCATCAGCATGGTCACATAACATAGATATCTGTTTGGCGGCTCTAGAGATCTTCCATCACTAGTGGTACCCACAAGTTCATACACCCCTTGGTATATCCAATCTCTCTCCTTTCATGTGAGGTTTGTTGTTTCCTTTCTTGCAAAGAATGTGTTTGCAAGAGCCTTGTGAGCATATCTCACAGCAGGATGCCTCAGATGCTGATTCCTTGTTGTTCCAGCAATGAATAGCCCAGCTCCAATCACGCACCATAGCATGGCGTGCTGCTTCAGAGAGATATCGAACTTGTTCCTCTTGTGGGCATATGACCTTAGACCAAGCGCTTCAGAGATAGTCAGGAAGGTTGGGGTGAACTTTTGCTTGCCTAGCTTGAAAGAGATCCACCCATCTCCATTAGAAAGCTCACTCTCTTCATTCCCAACCACATTGAGAGTAGAGAGGAACTGGTAAGTGAGCTGTTGGTAGGAGGGGAGCGGTTTTTCCATGAAGTCTCCAATTCCCATGTGCTCAAATTTTTTTTTGCAGTCCATGTAGATCCTAAGCGCCTTCATTGTGGAGGTGCATGGGTATCTTGTGGGCTTGAGAAAGAAATCAAAAACCTTCTGTATCAATTTGGCGCCATTGCCATTGGGGTTTTCTGTTTGAATCATTAGAGTTTGTAGAATCTTTAAGATCAAGTTTTTAGTTTTATTTGGTTACTCACTCTTTTTCAAGTATTTTCATTTCAGCTACATCTCTTCAAGTAGAGAAGATGCTCTGTTTTGAAACTCAAAAGTGCAACAACTTCCACCAAGAGCTTTTACCTATGAACTACTTTGCACAAAGTTACAATCCCCACCCACAGTTTGCACCCACTCCTGCTCTCTCTCAAGGTCATTTCACTGCCTCTACTTCTAGTGCAGCTGATACCAAGAGCATGCTCACTCAATTCCTCAACTTGCAACTCCTTGAAACACTGGTGATGAACAAGGGATTTTCTGAGTTGCACCACAAAATAGACTATGTTCATGATGACCTTAACAACAAGCTTGATGATTTGGATTCAAGGACACAGACCTTAGATAACAACAAAAGCATAGCTGGTCCAAAACCTCAAGGACACCTTCCTGGAAAACAAGAAGCTAACACCAAGGAGTTCTGCAACGCCATAGTCACTGAAGAAGAGAGCTTCTCAGCTGACGAGGAAGCTGTCATTGAAGAGTTTCTCTCTCTGTTCACTGAGGACACTAAACTTCAGAGTGGAGGGGAAGAGTTTTTGGAAGTTGATGCTAACCATGGAGTTGCAGAAGAAGAATCTCTGGAAGAAGAAGAGTGGTGGGCACCACATGAAGTTGTTGATGCTACAATGGAAGACTTTGTTGAAGTCTCTGATGTTAAGAAGAAAACTCAAGCTGCTGTTCTCCCTATCTATCAGATTACTATCCCTTTTCCAGGAAGATTCAAAGAGCAGCTAGTACAGAAGTATTTGACCCTCTATGCTTCTCAAATGGAAATGAGAGGTCTGAATGGTCAAGAGGAGCTTGAGAAACTAAGAGCTAAAGCTGGAGCATCTGAGGTTAAAGAGCTGAACATCAAGAAGCCTGGAGATCCAGGTTGTTTCACTCTCCCGTGTGAGCTTAAGGGGAAAACCTTCAAGAGATGTCTTTGTGATCTTTGAGCAAGTATCAACCTTCTCCCATCCTCTACTTCTAAGGCTCTTGGCTACACTCAACGTCAAGAGAGTAATGTGTCTCTTACCATAGCTGATGGGACAGTATAGACACCATTTGAGACTCTCAAAGATGTGCCAATGATGATTGAGGGAGTAACCATCCCTACTGACTTTTGGTGCTTGATGTGGAAGGACATATAAAGAATGCTATCATTCTTGTGAGACCATTTCTAGCTTCAGCTGGCGCTGTATTTGATGCTAGAGAGTGCACAACAGAGCTGAGGCTTACAAAGAACAAAATCCTGAAGTTTGACAGCAAGGGAAACAAGCTGGAGCATGATCATGCTTTCTCTATGGACCATAACAAGGTGAAGAGCATTGATAAAAACTGGCCAGAGTTTGAGGGCTACCAAAGAGAGATTTTTGATGGCTGCTGCTTAACCAAGTTGTTTGCTGATACCACTGAAGAGGAGGTCCTCAAAGTGGGTGTTTCTGATTGTGTGAATGAAATTATGTTGGGTAACAAAGAAGATGGGGTTGTCTTGAAGCCCTTTGTTTCTATGTATGGTGAAGTCCACTACAAGATGAAGGGGGGAGGTAAGCCAAAGCCCTTTGTTGTATTGAAGATAGATGGGGTCACCAGAAAGATCAAAGAGGACACTGCAACACCAAGGAGTTCCAAGACTCCTTCTCATCACCTCCACTAGTGAGGTAAGCAAAGTCAAGCTTAGTGACTTTAAACAAGCACACTTGGGAGGTAGTCCCATGGTATCCTTTGTATATATTATGCTTTCTAGTTTATTTTTATGCTTAGTTAATGTGTATAGAAGCAGGGATTTGGTTTGGTGGTTAAGAAAGTGTCTAAAGGACAAAGAACATGTGCATTTTGGCTATTATCGATCACCGTATCAGTCAAGACAAGACCGATACAGACCGTATCGGTCATGCTATTGGTCAGCTTGTGATTGATAGTAGTAGAGCCAGAATGCACCGGTCAACCTATCGATCAGCTGTGATCGATAGGGAAAGGAGTTTGCTAAGTGTAAATTCTATCGGTCTAGCTATCGATCAGATACTGACCGATGGAAATACTTCGGTTGTATTTCAGTCACTCTATCGGTCTAGAGAGTGACCGATACAAAGCAATCGGATGTATTTCAGTCAGTGTATCGACCAGATAGAGACCGATAGGATTTAACAGGAAGCTATCAGTCACCATATCGGTCTCAATGTGACCGATAGCCCTGCGAGGTAAGTGTTCCATTTTTCAAAAAAAGTTCCTCTTTTGGCTTGGAGCCAAAGAGGTTTGAATACAAGAGATATCAGTTACAGCACCTACGACGTCAAGTTCTATGCGATCGTCCAAGCCATCAGATATTGGCGTCACTACTTGGTTCATCGCGAATTTGATTTATTTATTGCTCATGATGCTCTGCGTCATCTCGATAGTCAAGTTAAGGTGTCTTCTCGGGATGCGAGCTGGATTGCTTACTTGCAGCAGATCACGTTTACCATCAGACATCAATCGGGCAAGACCAATCGCGTGGCAGATGCCTTGAGCCGGCGCCATAGTTTGCTCACTACCATTCACACTTCTGTTGTTGGTTTCGCGTCGTTAGCAAAATTGTACCCGAGCGATCCTTACTTTGGGAAGATATTCGCAGATGCAGTGCAGGGTTTATCGTCTGATTTCTCTATCCACGAGGGATTTTTATTTCGGGAGTTACGTCTTTGTATATGATAGGGTCAGGTTTTACCCAAATAAAACTACTGCAAGTGCACAGCAAATGCAGTTGTAGTATAAGGGGTATCGAAATCCCAAGAGAGTAATGCAGACTACACTATCGAATGTAGATTCGGATTTAGCTAAGCAAAATATGATGTATGTAATGCGAATGAATAAATAAAAGTAAGCAAACGATTTTTGTAAGATGATCTAAGTTCAAGAAGACTAAAAGCGCTAAGTCAGGGTAATTCGCAGGTTGAATCCAAGAATGTATGATGCAGGAAATCAGGAATGATTAAGAACCATTTTAAACATGAATCACTGATGTATAACTAATCAATTCTCATTGTAAAAGTTATCTATGCCTAAATCACAGAGTTTCAAATCTCTTTGCAAACCCTAACAACCTAAACATGCAGGATTGATCAGATTCAATTGTTTACAAAACTCCTAAGCCAAATCTCTTTGCACTAAGTTGCTTTGCTCATCAAATACTAGTTCAGGTTATGAATAATGCTCTCACATATATTTAACAACCTATGATTTTCGGATTCCTAGATGATGTGTCTCGGAAATTCGATTTTAAAGCAAGCAGAGATGAAAAACCATGAGATATTCCTAACAGATAGCGATTCTACACTCTTTTCATCAACCTTTGAAAAACCCTAACTTAACTAGCAGATTACTCAGACATGATTATGAGATCACAAAACATAACTGAATAAAATTGCATTAAGAGAAAGAGTAAGAAATAAAGTGGGTTCGAAATCTTCTCAAAAGAGTACAGGATTTTCTCCCCAAAAAGCTCTGAATAAATTTCTCTCTAAGCTCTCTGAATTCTCAAAAACTAAGATAATAGCCAACAATGGCTGAAAAACCTAATAAATAGAGGCTAAATACGATCTGGGATCTTTATGTAAATAAAGGAACTTCTGGGTCAATTCTGCAAATCTTCTTTATACTTTTAATAAAACAGCCACGCTCCTTCCTTGATGGGTGACGAGCGTCACCAAAGGTGGTGACGAGCGTCACCAAAGGTGATGACGAGCGTCACCAAAGGTGATACTTTATGCTTCGAGCTTGGTACTTCGTGGCTTCAACCCATAATGCTCCAAAAGGTTCCAAAATATCCAATTATGCTCCAGACATGCTATAACCTGCAAAGACTCTTCTAGGACTCTAAAAAGACCAAAAAGACTCAATAAAAAGGACTTATATCATGGTTAAAAACCATAAAAACCATGATATATCAGTATACCCGAGAGTAGTGTTCGAACGAAGCTCATACAGGAATAACACAATGAGGGTCATGTGGGCAACGACAGAAGATTGAAGCTAGTCTCCGACGCATACTTCTGTCCTTCCTTACGGTGCAACGTCGAGCGTTTTGTGGAGAGATGCCGTGTTTGCCAGCAAGCTAAAGGCAAGGCTTCGAATGCAGGTTTGTATTTGCAATTACCGATTCCTACTCAGCCTTGGACTGTTGTTAGTATGGACTTTGTCCTTGGTCTCCCGCAAACTCAAAAGGGACATGATTCCATTTTTGTTGTCGTCGACCGTTTTTTCAAAAATGGCACACTTTGTGCCATGTAAATAGACAACCGATGCGGTGAGTGTGGCTGTCTTGTTCTTTCAAGAGATTTATCGGCTTCATGGGCTTCCTTCTTCTATTGTTTCAGATCATGATACACGGTTCTTGAGTCACTTTTGGCGTTCTTTGTGGCGTTTATTGGGGACGAGTCTCGACATGAGCACAGCCTATCACCCTCAAACGGACGGTCAGACCGAAGTGACCAATCGTTCTTCGGGAAACCTGTTACGGTGTTTAGTGGGCGATAATCTGAAATCATGGGATTCAAAATTGCCGAATGCAGAGTTTGCTCACAACCACGCATTGAATCGCAGTCTTGGATTTTGTCATTTTCAGGTCATTTACGGTATCATACCTCATTGTCCCGTCCACTTGACAACGTTGCCGGATCATACGCGTCATTATGCCAATGCGGTTGATTTTGTTAGTGACTTGCAGGATGTTCATACTCAGGCGCAGCTTCACCTGCTGCAGCGAAGTATAAGACCACTGCGGATACTAAACGCCGTGAGGTGCTGTTCGAGCCTGGTGATTTGGTTTGGGTTATTTTAACCAAGGAGCGGTTCCCTATTGGCGAGTACATTAAGTTGAAGTCTAAGAAGATTGGACCGGTGGAAATTCTGGAACGCATTAATGCCAATGCTTATCGTGTTGCCTTATCACTTGCGTACTTCCAACGTCTTCAACGTCAAACATTTGTCTCCTTTTCATGGCAACAATGACCCTTGCTGATATAGGAGTTTACTCTACTTCAAATCCTATATATACTCATACCATTGTAGTATGTAGGTATCAATCCATAATGGGAAGGTAAGACACTAGGAATGCAATAGATTATCTAATTCAAGCAAGCATAATTAGGAGATTGAAACTATGAATCTAAAAACTAAAAGAGACTTCAAATAAGCAAGAACAAGTGAAATAAACAGAGAAACTAATGCACATTTGAATTCAACCAATCAAGAACTAGTAGGCTTGAGATAGGGTAGTTGATCTAGGGAGACTTTCAGCTTAACTAGTGATGCTTACAAACCCACAAAAAGCTATTCCTAGGCATAGAATTAACAACTATAACTAGCTCAATTCCTTGACACTAGCTACTTTGCTAAGCACATATTCAAGACAAATTCATTTACTCAAACACATGATCAGCAAGCATTATAAGCAACTAATCCAATTCGATATTACCAATCTACTCCTTAAATAGCTAATTCCTTAGGCTAAGATAAGCAAATCTCTTACTTGACTCATTCAGGCAATCCATCAAACACTTGGCAAGCATAAGAGAACCCTAGGATCTAGATCAAAGTAGCAAGGGCTAATCTAGCATTAAACAAAATCAATAAGAAGAAACAATAATATTAAGCACTAAACAATCACTAATCTAGCCTTAAATCTCCTTATCTCTATCCCATCTCAAACCCTAAGAAAACTACTCACTAAACATAGTTTTAGCCATGAACCCAAGCAAAGAAAGATGGCTAATCATGATTAGGAGAAAGATAAACAAGGGAAGATTAAGAGAAGTGCAGAAATTTAATAAACAAAGAAAGATTCTACAAGGTTTTCTCCAAAGAGAGAGTTTTAAGGATAGAAAGAATAAAAGATCAGTTCCTCAAAGTTTTTAGGCTTTAACATATATATAGGAGGAAGAAAAATCCCTAGTAAACCAGGAATAAATCAAGTTTTAGTCTGGTTCGGATGAGGTGTATCGAGGTGTACTGGTCGATACACTGGTCAAAAAAGGCTTCCTTCTGGTTGCAAAGAGTGTTACTAGAATCACCGTATATTTTGAACCACGAATCGGAATGACTTAATTTAAGCTCCATTGGAAAGATGATTCGATCCTCTTCAACCTCTATGAAGGTTTCTGAGGCTGAATATCAGAGGAAGACCTTCTTTTGGACTCATAAATTTCGTATTGAACTGCATTATGTACTCCTTCCCAGTATGCAGATCGATACAATCGCCCTTTAGTTAAGGCATACCGGCATGTCTTCCTCGATATTCTGCTCGGTACATGTCCTGTGCCTTGTGTATCGACCAGAATAGGTCGATATGCAAGTCGGTACGGCCCTGGACTTGTGTATCGAGCAGCTTGCTCGGTACACTCCTCGGTATGGCAAGTTATCTCCGTAGAGGTTTCACTAAAGGCTCAATAACTCTTTAAACGTATATCAGATCAACCTAAGACCACATCCACTCGAAATCTAACTCACAGAGATACAACTTTGATGAAGGGTGTTGAAGCTGAATCTTAGGGGAAGTCATTCATCCGGGCTGATCTTGGTGATGTGATTTCGAGGATAGTATGTACCGGGCTGGCATGCTCGGTATCCACCTCGATATGCTTCCATATCGACAAACCTTGATCTGTATACAGCTCGAGATGACTCCTAGATCCTTGATTCTTCTTTGCATTGCCTTGGCTTGACCCCTTGATCTTTTCAGAGCTCCTTATAGCCTCCAAACACATCAAATGTACCTGCCAAATCTTCCAAATGCACCAAATATGCTATGCAACTTCTAAACTTATTCTAAGTTCTAAATGGATGCAAATGAGAAAGAAACAAGTAAAAATGCATGCTTGAAGACTAAAAACTAGTACTAAATTTATGATAAAATGGTGTAAATATAGTGTATATCAACTCCCCCACACTTGCCTTTTGCTTGTCCTCAAGCAATCAAAGACAAATAAGAGAGAGAGGTTTGAAGGTGGGAGCTCAAAACTAAAGATGTCAATGGAAAAACTAATTCAATGCCCAAGTTATAGGTTCTAAGATGCAAAGAGATTTTTCTACTTCAAAAGCCTTAGCCATAACCATCTTCGCAAACAATGAACTCTAGCTTAGCCTACACAAGCAATCAAACAACCAACTCTTGAACATTCATTAATGGTAACCAATGGATCAAGTTTATGCAAATCAAGTGAACACATTTGGTTAAAGGGACATGGTCATGAGATGAAAATGATCTCATTCAGATAAGGGTTCAAAGACATAAGGGATCACTCAATGAAATGATTCTATCATAGGCAAAATGCTAAAGGTAAAAGCACACCTATGCATGCAAGTAAAAGCTCTCTTCTACCCCTTTTTACCCCGAGATGAACCTATTATCTTCTAAACCCAAAGTGAAACCCCTAGATCTACCCTTTCCCAAAGCACTTGATCTCTTCTTCCTTGATGTTTGGGGGAAACTTCTTCTTCTTTCTGCTTGTGTGGTTGATTCTTTGTTGGAACTTGCTCTTCTTTGTTGTATAATTGGAGCCATTTTTCTTCACCTTTGGTGGATTGCTTGGTCTGATTTCTCCTTTTGGGATGGCCTTTGTAAGCTTTGTTGTTAGCACCTTCTTTTTCTTTAACACTTTGAGCTTTTCTTCCTTATACTTAACCACAAACTTAACTTGTTTCCCCATACTCCCATCCCCATACTTCTTCTTCTTCTTTTAAAAGATATAAACAATAAAAATCAAACCACTTATACTACCCTTTCCCAAACTCCTAACCTAATACCAAGCTCAAGATGCAAGCTGGTGTCTACAAGAGAGCTTTTCCTTGCCAGCCTTATTCCTAACACTTTTTGCCAAGATATAATCGAAAATAATGCAATGCAAGGCCTCACAACTCTCACAACAGTGTTTAATTTCAGAAAGAAAGATTAGGTTATAGCGTGGTTAACTGTCCCATAATGATGAGGATCAGCTACTTGGGTTAACAAGAGTGGTAAGAAGGGAAGAAGATAACGCAAGTATGTTTATGGGTAGCCATGTGATCACTCTTAATGAATAAACATGATAATTAAATGTCAAGATTATGGTTTTAATAAACAGAGTTAGCATCAAATCAAAGCAAGCTTCAGCATAAGACAAGAATATCAATGCAAGTATTCAAGATATGGTGCAGCTTTAACTTCAAACTCACTACAATGCAATCAAACAGCAGATAACCAATGCATTGAAAACAACTCAAACATTAACATCTTGACAAGTGTTCATCATCTACTCCCTATGCAAATGTATGCAAACCTATATGTAATGCATCTAGACTCAATCATAGTTATGAAAATGCAACTGAATGATCTTTTTGGTTCCATAAAAAAATTGAAAATTTTATGGATTTTCAGTGCACATAGATGAATGCATGAGACTAAAGTATGCAAAAAGGAAAAATAAGAAAAAAAAAACACAATGTCAAAGGCAATGCCCTCCCACACACTTAAATTAGAGAAGGGTTAAACAACTATAAATGTTGTATAGAAGAAAGGCAGTTCATAAGGAGTGGAGGAGGAAGAGTTAGGGAGACTTACAGCTGTGTTCGTGGCCGATATCGGGGTGAGAGGCTGTTACAGCGATCGATATCCCCTGTGGTGCTTGCATATCGGCTGGCTAGTCCGATACAGCTTGTTGCTTCTTGTACCGACTTGTTCAGCTCGATACGTACATCGATATGCCTTAACATCTTCCCGTCTGGATCAGGTTTACTCGGTACGCGGGTCAGTACAACTTCGTGCGTCTTTATATCGGTTGGATATTGCTCGATACGCTGATCGATACTCGGCTATAGACTGTCATATCGACCACTTCCACCCTGATACTCAGATCGATACTGCATTTGACCATTTGATATCGGGTAAGTCCACCCCATATGGTCCTTGATATGACCTGTATCAGTTTGGGTATGGTCGATATGTAGCTCGATATTGCCTCCCTTCGAGTGTTCCCTTCCTTAGAGCTTAACACCTCTTTCCTTAGCTCGAACATGGTTCTTAAGAACACTCCTGAACACCATAATAAACAAGAAAAACATGAAAAAGAAAATAATATAGACAGGGATAACATGGGATCACCTCCTAAGAGTGCTTGTTTAGAGTCATTAAGTTTGACTTTTCTTGCTCCTTAGTGAAGTTGAAAGGGAGTTAGAGAACTCCTTGGTGGATCCATTCCTGAATGGCCTGTGAATGTGGTCGTGGTTGGTGAGTCTAGAACGTGGCAAGTTGATGAAATCTTCTCAGCACTACTCATGCTTCTTCCCTTGACCTTCTTAGTGATTCCATTGATCTTTAGCAAAGCAAAGGGCGTGGACTTGCCCTTACTCTTCATCTGGTATACAGTTTCACCATTCTAAGACACATATGGCTTCAAGATCAAACCACCCTCGATTGGACCAAGCAATATCTCCTTGTTTCTCTTTGAAGTACCCACCCTATGGGCCTCCTCTTTGATTGTTGTTTCAAGCTCCTTAAATAGTGTGAGCAGGCTGCATCCATCAAAGCTTTCACCATCATACTCATTGCGATCAGCATCCAATCTTAACTCTTTATCTTCCATAGAGAGAGCTTATTCATTCTTCATCTTGACCCCATAGCTTGGTACTTCAAAACCTTTTCTTTACTCAACCTCAACTCAATGGTCCCTTCCTTAGCATCAAACACAGCACCAGCACTTGCTAAGAATGGTCTCTTCAAGATGATAGAGTCCTTGATTTTTCCCTCAACATCTAGTACCAATAAGTCTGTTGGTACTTCAACATCTTCCATCATCATTGGAACATCAAATAAAGCTCCAAGTGGTCTCTTGATAGACCCATCAGCAAGGGTAAGAGAGTCTTGACTAGGCTTGAAATCAGTATACCCCAAGGAATTTGCAGTAGATAGAGGTAGGAGGTTTATACAAGATCCAAGGTCACATAAGCAACTTTTGAATACCTGATCCTTTAGTCCACAAGTGAGAGTGAACCTACCAGGATCTTCTAGCTTTGTGATGTGAACGTCCTCAGCTTTAGTGGGAACCTCTTCTTGTGTAGTCTGATCTTTGTCAACCTTGAGTAGAGTTTCTTTCAGCTTATCTTCAGCCTCAATCCCTCTCAACTTCATTTGTGCAGATAGAGAGTACAATACTTCTTCAATAGTTCCTTCTTGAACTTTCTTGGAAAAGGTAGTGGAGGCTTGTAAAGAGGAGGCACATATCTTGTTTCTTTGGTAATCTCCTTAAGCGCCTCCTGTTGTTTCTCTTGACTCACTTCATTACCCTTTGCACTTCTTGGTTTTACATCAGCTATCACCACTTCACTACCTTTTGCTTCCATCTCTTTCTTGGAGACAACCTCTTCTTCCTTTGTGACAGCAACATAGATAGCTTCCTTCTTCTTTTCTACAGCCTTATTGATTTTTGAGGTTCCTTGATATCCATTGTATTTACACAATTTAGGGCTGCATTTAGTACATATTTTAGTCCTCTTTTGCATGTTTTCCCTTTGCTTTTGTCCCATTTTCTTCTCCTTTTAGACTTAGGTTGCATTTAGAGTATAGTTTGCATTTTCTTTGCATTTTGGATGTTTTTAGGTGCTTTTGGAGCTTAAAGGAGCTTGGAGGAGTTTTGGGAATGATACAAGATGCTAGCTGGGCAGAGCTGAGCAAGAAGGATCACAGCAGAAGATCTCTGCAGAAGTTTTCGGTCAGAGCACAGAGAGTTTCGGTCAAGGGTGACCGATACGGAGCATATCGGTCACCAGTATCGGTCAAGTGTGATCGACACAAACACACCGGATGAATTTCGGTCATATGTGTCGATCACTCCAGACCGATAGGGATCCATTTCGGTCACTGAAGACCGACACAACTGACCGATACTGATCCAGCCCGAACCTGTTTTTAATTACATTTATGCCATTACTCTAGGGTTTTCTTCTCTAGACTATAAATAGTCCCTTTTCCAGATTTTCGAGGGGTCATGTCATTTTTACTGTTCTTGAGCTCTTTCTTTAAGTTTGTAAGACAATTTCTTTGCTTTGTTTAATATAATCAAGTATTTGCTTTAATCTTTCTTTAATCTTTCTTTTAATAATGATTAGCATCCTTTCCCTTTGTGATTTGGTGTTAAACATGATTATGAGTGAGTAGTTATCTTAGGGTTTCTAGATGTGGTAGATTAGGGGGATTTAAGGCTTGATTAAGGTTTATTAAGTGCTTCAGTTTATGGGTTCCTCTCTATTAATCTGTAATTCATGCTAGATTAGTCTTGATCAAACTTGTCTAAGTTGTTAGCTTTCTCTTATGCCCACCAAATGTTTGATGAAATGCTGATCATGTTTAATAGAGGATTTCCTGGCCTTGGCTCAAGAGATTGACTGTTTGAGGAGCATATTGACTTGAATAGAGTTGTTTAATCATGCTTGCTTGATGTTTTAGCACTAATGAGAGTTAGTTCTTGTTAAAATGTTTATCAAAGGGTTATTTGCCAAGAGATTGGATCTAACTAGCTTAGTTGTGAACTCTATGTCTAGGAATCACCATTGCTTGCTTGATTGCTTGATCAATGTAGTTTGAAACAGCCTTAGTTAATGTCTGAAATTCCCCAAAGTCAATAACCACATCTAGGAACTTGCCTTTTTCTTATTTGAATTTCGGATTTGCTCTGTTCTGATCTGTTTTACTCTGTTTTTCTTGCTTAGAATTGCTTAGTTTGCTTTTGCTTTTACTTTGTTTGCTGCTTGTTTCACTTAGGTTGCTAGAACTGTTGCTTAGGCAACAAAACCCCACACTTGCCTTTTGCTTGTCCTCAAGCAAGTAAGAACAAATGGGAGAGTGAGGTTTGAAAGTGGGCATTCAGATTCCAAAAGTGCAAAGGTAAAGAGATGGTTTTAATGCTCAAGTGCCTAGTTGTAGGATGCAAACACAATCAGCTATACTTAAAAGAACCTAGCCATGCTCATCATGTTTCAAAAAGATCTCAAATCTCAACTTAGGCAAATGCTCAAATCAATCAACTCTTTAACATTCAATTAAGTTCAGAACATGAATCATGCTTATGCAAATCAAGTGAAGACATTTGGTTGAAAAGGGGTAAGGTTATGAGACAATAATGATCTCATTTAAGCACGGGGTTAAAAACATAAAGGATCACTCAATGAAATGACTTCATCTTAGGCAAAATGCTAAAGGTAAAAGCACACTTATGCATGCAATTCAAAGCCCTCTTCTACCCTTACTTCCCAAAGATGAGTCCTAAGCATTTCTAAACCCAAAAGTGAACCCTCTAAGTCTACCATTTCCTAAACTCTACCCTTTTCTTTCTTCTTATTCATGGCTGGGGAAACCTTCTTTATTCTGCTTGTGTGGTTGCTTCTTCTTGGTTGGGACTTGCTCTTCTTTATTGTAATGGCACCTTCATCACCTTTGGTGGATTGCTCCTGGTCTGATTTTTCTTCTTTGGACCCTCTTTGAGCTTTGTTGTTGGCGCCAATTCTTCCTTTTGAACTTAGAGCTTTTCTTCCCTTTGCTTAACCACAATACTAAACTGTTTCCCCTTTATCTACCATTTCAAATCTTTCCCTTTTCTTTTCAAAAGATAAAAACATTAAGCTCAAACCACCTAACTCTACCCTTTCAAACCCCAAAAACTCCTATCCTAGAATCAAGCTCAAGATGCAAGCTGGTATCTACAAGAGAGCTAATCATTGCCAGCCTTATTCCTAACACTTTTTGCCAAGACAAAATCGAAAATGCAATGCAAAGGCCTCATAGCTCTCACAATAGTGTTTAGGCTCAAAAGGAGGTTTTGGTTAAGGGTGAGGATGTAACTGTCCCATAAGTATGAGGATCAGCTATTTGGATCAACAAGAGTTGTAGAAAGGAGAAAGATGATCCAAATATGTATATGGTAGCCATGAATTCACTTTTTAATGCATAAGACATGATAATTGAAAGTTCAAATTAAATTTCAAGTTGATAGAGTTGATTTTCAGAGAACAAATGCTTTCAGAATAAGATGAGAAGACCAAATCTAGCAATCTAAGCATGGTTCAGCCTTAACTTCTAGCAATCATATGATGCATCAAACAACTAAGCACTTAAAAACTGAAATCATCTCTAAACACTAAGCACTTTACAAGGAAAACTCATCATAATGCCCTATGCAAATGCAATACAACCTACATGTCAACACTATACTCAATCCTAGAAGAATGAAATGCAACTACATGCTCTCTTTTTGGTTTGCAAAAATGCAAAAATTTTCAAATTTTTTCGATTTTTTGTGTTTTTCTATGCCTTACATGTATGCATGATATGCATGAGACTCAAAGTGAAAAGAAAAAGAAAAACTAAGAAAACAGAAAACAAAGTCAAACCCCAAATCTCTCTTCCACACTTAAATTACACAGTCCCTTGTGTAATGAAAGCAATGGAAGAGAGAAGCAACAAAATATATCACAAAAATAAAAAGATGCAGTGGTATAGAACAATGGAAGGGATGTGGTACTTGGTTCAATGGTAGGAGTTGTGGGATGATCCTGAGGTTTGTAGAGACTTGCTAGCTCTTGGGGAAAAGGGATGCTTCCTCTCTTTGTGACCTCCTGTTGCTTGCTGTTGAGCTGCTCCTGCTTCTCATTGTACCTCAGAAGGAATTTCGGTCACACATGACCGATATAACTGACCGAAATGGCAGTATCGGTCATCAGTGATCGATATTGGAGACTGGTGCTTCCTGGGATTAGTATCGATCATCAGTGGTCGACACACTTGACCGAAATACATCCGGCATGATTGTGTCGATCTTGAGTGATCGATACTGGTGACCGATAGGATTTCAAGAATCGTATCGATCACCAATGATCGACACACTGGACCGAAATTAGAACGATGTGTTTATGTCGATCATGTGTGACCGATACTGATGACCGAAAATCTATCCCTCTTTCAACCTTCTTTCCATATCGGACACAAGTGACCGATATGTTGACTGGTATAAACTGGCTCTGCTGATATCGGTCAATCATGATCGCTACTAATGACCGAAAATCTGTGTATCGGTCTGTCAAGACCGATACAAATGACCGATATCAGCCAGAGTACACCTGTTCTTTGTCCCCATCATACTTTCTCAAGCCCCAGTTCGAAATCCTGTTTCTAAGTACTAAAACAAAGCATAAAAGAAATACTAGAAAGCATAATATATATACAAAAGGATACCATGGGACTACTTCCCAAGTGTGCTTGTTTAAAGTCACTAAGCTTGACTTTTCCTGGTTGATTACTCTTGTGGAGGCTCATCAAGGTTGATGTCCACTTCATCTCCAAGAGATTCACTTGCCATGTATGGTTTCAGCCTGTGCCCATTCACTGTGAAGTCTTCTCCATTCTTGCTGAACAAAGTTATAGCTCCATATGGCAGCACTTCCTTGATCTTGAATGGTCCTGACCATCTTGACTTCAGCTTTCCAGGAAATAGCTTCAACCTTGAGTTGAATAGCAGCACCTGATCTCTTGCCTTGAAGTCCTTGTGTTTGATCCTCTTATCATGGAAGGCTTTTGTCCTCTCCTTATAGATCCTAGAACTCTCAAAAGCTTCAAAGCGGTTTTCCTCTAGTTCATGCAAGTTGATAAGTCTCTTTTCCCGAGCTGTCTTGATATCAAAATTCAGCAACTTTGTCGCCCACAAGGCTTTATACTCTAGCTCAACAGGCAGATGGCAGGACTTCCCATAGTGGAGTGAGAAGGGTGTTCTGCCAATGGGTGTCTTGAAGGCTGTCCTGTAAGCCCACAAAGCATCATCAAGCTTATTAGACCAATCCTTTCTTGTAACACCAACTGTTTTCTCTAAGATTGCCTTGATTTCTCTGTTGGACACCTCCACTTGGCCACTTGTTTGAGGATGGTAAGGAGTAGCAACCTTGTGCTTGACACCATTCTTCTTGAGCAAGCTCTCAAAAACCTTGTTGATGAAATGGCTTCCACCATCACTGATCACACATCTTGGAGTACCAAACTTTGGGAAGATAATTGTCTTGAAGAGCTTCAGCACAACTCTAGCATCATTTGTTGTACTAGCAATGGCTTCAACCCACTTTGACACATAATCAACAGCTACAAGAATGTACTTGTTCCCATAAGAGGAAGGGAAGGGTCCCATAAAGTCAATCCCCGACACATCAAAAAGATCTACTTCAAGGATAGAATTCAGAGGCATCTCATCTCTCTTGGAGATGTTCCCCTTTCTTTGGCAGGCATCACATGAGGAGATGTGGGCTTGGGTGTCTTTGAACAGACTAGGCCACCAAAAACCAGCTTGTAGGATCTTGGAGGCTGTCTTGAATGTCGCAAAGTGTCCTCCATATGCCGAGCCATGGCAGTGGTGCAGGATTCCTGGAGTCTCTTCTTCAGCCACACACCTTCTGAACAACCCATCATTCCCTTTTTTGTACAAATAGGGCTCATCCCAAAAGTAATGGGAGACATCTCTTAAGAACTTCTTCTTCTGATGTGAGTTGAGTGTCTGTGGTATTTGTCCAACCACCAAATAGTTTACAAAGTCAGCATACCAAGGTAGTTTATATTCCTCTAGGCTTTCCACTTCTACTTTCCTGACTCCTAAAGCATGCAACTGTTCTTCTGGTAGGGTATCATTGATTGGGACAAAGTCATCTATCCTCAGTCTTGAGAGGTGATCGGCAACTCCATTCTCAATGCCTCTTTTATCCATAATTTCCGTATCAAACTCCTGTAGTAGAAGAATCCATCTAAGAAGTCTTGGTTTGGTGTCTTTCTTAGCATAGATGTGTCTCAGCGCAGCATGGTCAGTATAGACAATCACCTTGGAGCCTACTACGTAGCTTCTGAACTTCTCAAATGCAAAGACAACTGCCAAGAGCTCCTTCTCAGTTGTTGCGTACCTTGACTGAGCTTCATCCATAGTTCTGCTGGCATAGTAGATAACATGAAGTTTCTTGTCAACTCTCTGTCCCAGAACTGCTCCAACTGCATAGTCACTAGCATCACACATTATTTCGAATGGCAGATCCCAGTTTGGAGCTTGAACTATTGGTGCTGATATCAGTGCTTGTTTGAGAGTGAGGAAGGCTTGAAGACAGTCTTCATCAAACACAAACTCTGCCTCCTTACACAACAATCTTGTCAAGGGTCTTGCAATCCTTGAGAAGTCCTTGATAAATCTTCTGTAGAAGCCAGCATGCCCCAGAAAGCTTCTGATCCCTTTGACAGTAGTTGGAGGCTCTAAGTGCATCATGACCTCTATCTTAGCCTTGTCAACCTCTATTCTTTTTTCTGAGATCTTATGACCCAGAACAATTCCTTCTTGTACGATAAAGTGACACTTTTCCCAATTCAGGACCAGTTTTGTGTCTTCACACCTTTGGAGAACCTGAGAAAGGTTAGACAAGCAGACACCAAAGGAGGATCCATAGACGCTAAAGTCGTCCGTGAATACCTCCACCATTTCTTCAAGCAAGTCAGAAAAGATAGAAGTCATACATTTTTGGAAAGTAGCAGGAGCATTGCACAAACCAAAAGGCATTCTCCTATAGGCGAAAGTTCCATATGGACAAGTAAAAGTAGTTTTTCCTGATCATTTGGATGGATAGGGATCTGAAATTATCCACTATAATCATCTAAAAAACAGTAGTACTTATGATTTGCTAATCTTTCTAGCATTTGGTCTATAAATGGCATATGGAAGTGATCTTTCCTAGAAGCAGAATTTAGTTTTCTGTAATCAATACACATTCTATGACCAGTGATTGTCCTAGTTGGTATTAGCTCATCATTTTCATGTTTAACAACAGTGGTCCCTCCCTTCTTAGGTACCACATGGACTGGTGAAACCCATGTGCTATCTGAGATGGGATAAATCACTCCTGCTTCAAGCAATTTCAAGATTTCCTTTTTTACTACTTCTTTTAAATTAGGATTCAACCTTCTCTGAGGTTCAACAGAAGTTCTTGTCTCATCCTCTGGATGGATCCTGTGAGTGCAGAGGTTAGGAGATATGCCTTGGATATCATCTAATGAATTCCCAATAGCTTTCCTAAACCTCTTCAACACTTTAACAAGAGCCAGGATCTCATCATCATTGAGGCTATCATTGACTATAACAGGGTAAGTGGAGTTAGGACCTAGGAAAACATACCTTAGCCCATGAGGAAGTGGTTTGAGTTCCACCTTTGGTGCCTTGAGTTCGCTCCAGTCCTCATCTGAGCTGCCTTGCTTCTTGGCGTCAGCTTCCCTACTTGGGGAACTAGTCTCCTGAGCTGAGAAGACTTCTCTTTCTGTGTATTCCAAGCTTTCAAATGGCTCTTCCTCCTCAAAGAACCTGTGGGAGTCCAGTTTCAGCTGATAATCCAAGCTTTCCTTATCCAAGTACCCATCATCTACATGCTCACTTGTCAAAGCCACTTGTAACTTGTCCTCACAACACAGCTCCTCTTGGAGTTCATCATTCAACTTCCTTAGAGTGTCAATCTGGAATACTTGACCTTCAATAGTAGGCTGCTGCATGATCTTCTTGATGTTAAACTTCAAAGACATGTCCTTACCCAACTTCAGGTCAATCTTCCCCTTTTTAACATCAATGACTGCTCCTGTTGTGGCTAGGAATGGTCTCCCAAGAATAAGAGGATCTCTAGGCTCTTCATCCATGTCCAAAACTACAAAATCAGTAGGTATTTCTACACTCCCAATCCTTAGTGGTACATCTTCAAGCAAACCTTTGGGATGTCTTACTGACCTATCAGCCAATACCAAAGAGATCCTGCAATCCTTGAACTTAGTGAAGCCTAGGCGCTGTGCTACAGAGTAGGGCATCAAGCTGACACTAGCTCCAAGATCACACAAACATTTGTCAAACAGGAGTGGACCTATAGAGCAGGGTAAAGTGAAGCTTCCTGGATCTCCTAGCTTGTTAGGAGTCACTCTTCTGCTGAATAATGGCGCTACATTCATGTGTGAGGACTACCATTCCCTGCTGATATTTGGTTCTTTCAGCAATAGCATCTTTCAAGAATTTCTGGTAAGGTTGGACCAAAACAAAGGCATCTAACAGTGGCATTGTAAGCTGGATCTTCTTCATATGTTCATCAAAGAGCCCTTTGTATTTAACAACCAGCTGCTTCTTAAACCTCCCAGGAAAAGGTATTGTGGGCTGATAAGGAGGGGGTATGTATCTTGATTCCTTGGCTAACTCCTTAGAAGTTTCCTTTGCCTTGCCTTTAGTGACCTCCTTGACCTTGGTATTTTCTGGAATCTTTTCAGCTTCAATGATTTCATCTTCTGGAGTGTCCTCATTTTCTTTGACCTCCACCCCCTCTTCCTGTTCCTCGATATCCTCGTTGGGTATAGAAGGAGCTACTCTTGGGGGAAGTTACTTCCCACTTCTGAGGATGACAGCTTTGACATGTTCTTGTTTGAGTGAGGAGGTATAAGGGGGAGACATTGTTTCTAGTTTGTCGATCTTGATGTTGAGAGGAGTGATGTGGGACTGTAATTTGGAGTCAATGTCCTTGTTGATTTTATCAGTCATACTTCTTTGAATATCAGTGAGGCTCCTTTGAATCTCAACAGCCATCATCTTTTGCAGTTCTCCAGTGTGAAGTTGTTGAAGTTGGAGGAACATCTCTTTGTAATCCAGATTATGTGAAGGTGAAGAAGAGTTGATACCAACTGTGTGAGAAGATGAAGCTTGATGCTGTGGAGAGTGAATGTCCTTAATGGACTGGTGTAGATAGGCATCATTTGCATGAAGCATGAGTGGCACCCCTTGTTCTTGGATAGCTTGTATATGGTTCTCCTTGTAAAGGTTTGGTGAGAGGTCATTGGGTAGGAGTCTAGTGGTTGCATTGAGTAGTATGTCAACCTTCTCTTGCAGCGCTTTGATCTCAGAGAGTGCTGTTGCTAGTTCCTTGGAGTGTTGCTCTTTGTCATGCACATAGTCCCCATTGCTGAGTACCATGTTCTCCACTAGTACCCATCCTTCATCTACATCCTTTCCAAGGAAGTAGCCATTACTAGCTGTATCCAGGAGAATTCTGATCTTGGGGAGGACACCTCTATAGAGTGTGGATAGAAGTATTTCCTTAGTGAAACCATGATGAGGGCACTGATGAGTGAAACCTCTGAATCTTTCCCATGTGTCTCCAAAGCTTTCAGTGGACCACTGCCTGAAGTTGGTGATCTCATTTCTGAAGTGAGAAGTTCTTGAAGGGGAGAAGAACTTAGTTAAGAAGGCATCTTTACATTGTCCCCAAGTGGTAATGTTGCCTTGTGCTAGAGACTTCTCCCATAGTTTAGCTTTGTCACTAAGTGAAAAAGGAAAGAGTTTCAGCTTCAAACCATCATCTGATACACCACTAAGCTTTGTTAATGTGCATATCCTTTCAAACTGATCTAGATGCTCTAAGGGGCCTTGGTTGGGCAATCCAAGGAACTGCCTTTCTTGGATCATTGTGATGAGGCTGCTCTTGATTTGATATTGATCAGTCTCCATGGGTGGGAGAATTCCTTGCCTTGAAGCATAGTTAGAGGGTGCATCAGCAGCACCAATTGGTCTTCTTTCTCGCTGAACCAAAGCTCCTTGCAAACCAGCTTGACCTTGTTCACCTTGTAAGCCTTGAGTTCCTGGAGGACCTTGTGGACCTTGTGGACCAGTGCCACCAGCATACTGATGTGCATCCATGGTTCAATCAGCTGAATTCTGACTGGTCAAACCCTAAATCTCTGACCTTGAACCTCAGGTGTAGATGTAGACACTTAAGAGTAAGTGTTGTGGTACCTACAAAGGAAATTCTAGACCAAAAGAGAAATCAGTAAACAAAATTTGAAAAGAACAAAGCTTGATCTCAAGATCTCTACAAATCCTACTGAACAAAGCTTTCTCCTAATGGCAACGGCGCCAAATTGATACAAGGTTTTTTCCTTGTAGGACAATTGCCCTAGCTTGTACTAGTCAGTTGCAGTATAACATATGGTTGTATCAATCCAAATGGGAAGAGTTGAAAGACAGAAGAGTTGAGAGTAGAATCTCTAAGTCAAGCAAGCCAGGAAACGGGTTTTGTTGCGTAAGCAACAGTTCTAACAACCTAAGTGAAATAAGCAGCAACAAGGTGAAAGCAAAAGCAAACTAAGCAATTCTAAGCAAGAAAAACAGAGTGAAACAGAGTAAAACAGAGCAAATTCGAAATTCAAATTAGGGAAAGACAAGTTCCTAGATGTGGTTATTGACTTTGGGGAAATTCAGACATTGATTAAGGTTGTTTCAAACTATATTGATCAAGCAGGTAAGCAAGCAATGGTGGTTCCTAGACATAGAGTCACAACTAAGCAAGTTAGATCCAATCTCTTGGCAAATAACCCTTTGCTAAACATCTTAACAAGAACTAACTCTCATTAGTGCTAAAACATCAAGCAAGCAAGACTAATCAACTCTATTCAAGTCAAAATGCTCCTCAAACAGTCAATCTCTTGAGCCAAGGCCAGCAAATCCTCTATTAAACAGGTTCAACATTTCATCAAACACTTGGTGGGCATAAGGGAAAGCTAACAACCTAGACCTGTTTGATCAAGACTAATCTAGCATGAATAACAGATTAATAGAGAGGAACCCATAAACAGAAGCACATAACAAGCCTTAATCAAGCCATAGATTCCCTTAATCTACCACATCTAGAAACCCTAAGGTAACTACTCACTCATAATCATGTTTAACACCAAATCAGAAAGGGAGAAGATGTTAATCATGATTAAAAGAAAAATTAAAGAAAGATTAAAGCAAATACTTGATCGTATTAAACAAAGCAAAAAAATTGTCTTACAAACTTAAAGAAATAGCTTAAGAACAGTATTTTGACAAGACCTCTGGAAAATATAGAAAAAGGGGCTAGTTATAGCCTAAGCGAGAAAACCCTAAAAAGGTGGCAAAAGTGTAATTAAAAACAGGTTCGGGCTGGGTCAGTATCGGTCAGTTGTGTTGACCTCCAGTGACCGAAATTTATCTGTTTTGATCATCAGTGATCGACACACACGACCGAAATTAGAACGGTGTGTTTGTGTCGACCACATCAGACTGATACTGGTGATCGATACTGCACCATTTCGGTCACCAGAGACCGAAAATCACCAGGCTCTGACCGAAAACTTCTGCAGAGATCTTCTGCTTTGATCCTTCTTGCTCCCTTTTGTCCAGCTAGCCTCCTGGATCATTCCCAAAGCTCCTCCAAGCTCCTTTAAGCTCCAAAAGCACCTAAAAACATCCAATATGCAAGAAAAATGCAATATATACCCTAAATGCAACCTAAGTCTAAAAGGAGAAGAAAATGAGACAAAAGCTAAGGGAAAATATGCAAAAGAGGACCAAAACATGTACTAAATGCAGCCCTAAATGGTGTAAATACAAGGGATATCAACCAGTGTGTAGAGTTCCTTGTCATAGGTTGGGTAGTTTAGCGTGGCTCCACTGAGTTTCTCACTAAAGAAAGCTACTGGCCTCTTCCTTTGATGTAGTACAGCTCCAATGCCCAAGCCCGACGCGTCACACTCCACCTCAAACATCTCATCAAAGTCTGGAAGTGCAAGCACTGGTGCTTTGGTCAGTCTCTCCTTAAGTGTCTTGAATGCTGCTTCTTGAGCTGATCCCCATGCGAATGGTACATTCTTCTTAATCATGGCTGTAAGTGGAGCAGCTACGGTGCTGAAGTGATTCACAAACCTCCGGTAGAAGCTAGCTAATCCATGGAAGCTTCTCACTTGGCTGATTGTAGCTGGTGTTGGCCATTCCCGTATAGCTTTGATCTTCTCCTCATCTACTTGTAATCCCTGTTCACTTACTACAAAACCTAAGAAGACAAGCTGAATAGTACAAAACGTACACTTCTTAAGGTTGGCATCAAGGCCTTCCCGCCGAAGTGATTTAAGCACTAGTTCAGGATGCTTAAGATGATCAGTTAAGTTCTTACTATATATAAGTATGTCATCGAAACAAACTACTACGAATTTACTTATATATGATCTAAGAACCTGGTTCATGAGCCTCATGAAAGTGCTTGGGGCATTAGTCAAACCAAACGGCATGACTAGCCATTCATACAGCCCTTGTTTGGTTTTGAAGGCGGTTTTCCACTCATCTCCTTCTCGCATTCGTACTTGGTGGTAGCCACTCTTCAGGTCCACCTTTGAGAAGATAGTAGAGCCGCTTAACTCGTCTAACATGTCGTCTAGACGCGGTATAGGGTGACGGTATTTGATAGTGATGTTGTTGATGGCTCTACAGTCCACGCACATCCTCAATGTCCCGTTTTTCTTTGGGGCCAACAGCACGGGAACGGCGCAGGGACTAAGGCTCTCTTGAATGTAGCCTTTATCCATCAAATCCCTCACTTGTTTCTCTAACTCCTTGGTTTCGGCCGGGTTCATCCTATAAGCGGGCTTGTTAGGCAAGGCTGAACCGGGGACTAGATCTATTTGATGCTCAATGCCTCAGAGAGGGGGTAGTCCGGGTGGCATTTCCTCGTGGAATACATCCTGACAACGGTTTAAGACGGCTTGTACCTCGGCGGGTATCGTCACGTCAACTACTCCTGTACTTAGACATTCTTTGAAATACATCAGTAGCACGGTGCCTTTGGCACTCATGGTTTTAGAAACATCATTAACCGAAAGATATAAGCTGGTCTTACTTACCTCGGCCTCCTTAGTCATGTGCACTTGTAGCTCGTGCACTTCGGTAGGACTAAGAGGAGCAAGATTATACTTGCAATCCTTATGTGTGAAAGCATAGTGATTGGTATGGCCATTGTGGCTCGTGGTTCGGTCAAACTGCCAAGGTCTCCCCAGCAGTAAGTGTCCCGCTTGCATTGGCACCACGTCACATAACACTTGGTCGAAGTACTTCCCAACACTAAACGGTACGATGACTTGCTCGGCTATCTTCAATTCGGTTTGATCGTTTAACCATCTTAGCTTATATGGCCTCGGGTGCTTAGTCTTCTCAAGACCTAACCTGTCTACCATGTACTTGCTAGCTACGTTAGTGCAAGAGCCTCCATCTATAATGAGATGACATACCTTTCCCTTTATAGTGCATCTCGTATGAAAGATGTTTTCTCGCTACTCCTTCTCCTCGGGGTTGACTAGCACACTAAGTACTCGCCGTGTCACTAGGAGCTCGCCTTTGTCAGGGTACTGAATGTCATCATCAGCTTTATTTGAGTCTGCTTCTAGCTCGTCTTGCGACTCATATTTGCCACTAGGGGTGAGAATCATGGCGCGGTTGTTGGGGCAGTCTCTAGACATGTGGCCTCTACCTTGACACTTAAAGCAAATTATGTCATGAGTCCTTTGATTAGAGCTAGAAAACTTACCTTGTTCAGGTTTATTAAACCTTGGTGCCTCGGTGCTTTTATTTTTGAAACGTGAGTCAATCTCTATTCCATTTCCTTTATCTAAAGGTTTGGAACTACTTGAAGCCCACAGTTGGCTCGTCTTGTTGCGGTTGTAGTTGGGAGCCTTGCGCTTGATTTGTTGCTCCACTTGAACAGCTAAGTGTAACAACTCGTGCATCCCTCCATACTGCATCCGCTCCACCTTTCTTGCAATTATTTCTTGTAAGCCATCAAGGAACTGAGCCATTAGAGCTTCTTCAGACTCCTCTAGCTCTAAAGAGTTCATGAGCTTCTCAAACTCTTCAAAGTACTCGTCCACGCTCCTTGCTCCCTGAAATAACTTACGAAAACGTTTTTGTAAGTCCCTATGATAATGTTCAGGTACGTACCTCTGGCGTAACAAGAACTTCTTGTCGCTCCAAGTAGAGACTTGTCCAAAACATTGCCTTCTCCTTTCGGCTACCGTTCTGTCCCACCATGCAAGTGCATTCTCCGTGAAATTGGCAGCTGCTACAGCCACCTTCTTATGCTCAGCGTATCCATAGCACTCGAATATGTGGTCCATACGCCTTTCCCAATCCAAGTATATCTCGGGATTAGACTTTCCTGCAAAGATAAGAGGTGTTAGATTGATATCATGATTAGTATCTCTAGCATTTACCTCGCGGTTTGGGTTTCTTTGTAGGGGATATTGTTTTCTCTGTCCTCGTCTCATTAGGGGATCATAGTTGTCATCATCAGTGTCTTGTAACTCGTCTCCCAGGTCTACGGGTGGTACGGGGGCTCCTCGTACAGCCGTTCTCCTCGGCTGCATTTCAATCTGTTCGAGCTGAGCTCAACACTCTTGGCGAATGGTACCCATCTGTTGGGTCATGCTTCTCATGTCCTCTCTCATGGCTGCTAGCACTTGAGCGAGGTCAACTGGTGCGCCGTTTTCTCCCTCGGTCATATTGCTAAGCTGTTTAACCTTGCACACTTAACAAACGGTTTACGGTACCAACGAAATGACAACTAACAATAGTTACTAACTAGTCTAATTATCAAACAAGATGATCAAAGACAGGACTAGCAACGCAACAATACAAGAGAAAGAAATTTTATGGTTTTTATAGATTTTAGGAAAGCAACTAACAACTTAAACAATGGGAATGAATCAAGTAAAGCGGATCTATTCTTTTTGGGGTTTTTCTTTTTATAAATCTCAAAACACGAAACTAAACAAGACAAACAAGCGATTCTTATGGGTTTTTCAATAAAAGGATAAGCAAAGAAACCAAACAACAATAAAACAAGTGCAACTAGAAACAGATCTATAAAAGTAAAGGGATAGGAAACCGAAGATAGAATCTTCGGCTCTGATATCAGATGATATAAGACTCGGTGTGAGAGGCTTATATGATGAGGAAGTGATGGGATGATGGAGTCAATACATTGGCTATGTCGCTCTCTCGTACGGACTAGTGGATGGACGGTGGTAGAACAAGGCTTGTTAAACAAGTCTTGAGCCGATATGGGATCTATCAAGTTGGCTTTAACGCTCTCCCTTGAGGGATCAATGAATGATGAAAGCAATGGATTGATGGCACCACAAAGAGTATGGAAGGATCTCTGATACAGCAGACACTTAGAACTTGGTGAATCCACACGCAAGAACAAGTAAGAACAAAGGCTAGCGGCGGCTAAGCTTTTGTGAAGAAAGTTCGGTCTCTTTATTAATAATGTGGGGTAACCAAAAAATACAACGCTGCAGGGGAGCTTTATAAACAGCTCGCCAGCTAGCCCTAAGGCCGAAAATAAAAAGCAAAACGACATAACAAAGAAATATAAAAGAGCAAAACGCACAAAGGCAAAAATACATGAAAAAGGAAAGTTCACTTAAACTAAAAGAAATAAAACTAAGCCGACTTTCTTGATGCCTTAAGGGCTCGAACTGATGTTGCCTTGGCGTGTTGGAAGGCTTAAGAACCACTGAGGCAAGCCTCTTTACCTGCACAAATCGTATAAACTGAAAATACCTGGTTTTGGCGCTCATGTACCTTGGTTTGCAAGTAGTGGTTTAAGTCCGTTCTTGAGCTGAATTGTCCGAGTTCCTTGAAGCTCTCATCTTCCTGATATCCACCGAAGTCAAGTTGGTGTGATTCCTCGAGAGTTCCTCCACGTTCTTGGCCTGAAGTGTCTTATAGCTCCATGGATGTCTTCTCGGCTCTTAGACTTGATCCGGTTGTATCTTGGCGCTCCGGTACGGCATTGGTGAGATTCTTGTTGTTTTGAGCTCCATTTCCTGTCAAGTAAATGGTCATACCTTGGTTTGTAGCCGGCTGATCTTCCTTGAGGCTCATTTTGGCAAAGTCCTCCGATATGTCTTCTTCGGTGCAATGGAATACAGTTGAGGGTTTAGTAGCGTTCCCACGTCCATATTGATCAGTAGTGTCTCCACGGCTTCATTAAACCCTCTCTCATTCTTCTGGTCTTGGAACGTGTCATTGGTGAACCGCTCACTGGTGGTACGACGTCCCGTTCCCATTCTTCTTGTTCCGGTACGAACGATTGGTCGATGTTCTCCTCAACTTGTGTATCGAGCAGCTTGCTCGGTACACTCCTCGGTATGGCAAGTTTTCTCCGTAGCTGTTTCACTAAAGGATCAATAACTCTTTAAACATATATCGGATCGACCTAAGACCACCTCCACTCGAAAGCTAACTAACAGAGCTACAATGTTGAAGCTGAATCTTAGGGGAAGTCATTCATCCGGGCTGATCTTTGGTGATGTGATTTCCAGGATTGTTTGTATCGGGCTGGCATGCTCGGTATGCACCTCGATATGCTTCCATATCGACCAACCTTCATCTGTATACAGCTCGAGTTGACTCCTAGATCCTTGATTCTTCTTTGCATTGCCTTGGCTTGACCCCTTGATCTTTCCAGAGCTCCTTATAGCCTCTAAACACATCAAATGTACCTGCCAAATCTTCCAAATGCACCAAATATGCTATGCAACTTCTAAACTTGTTCTAAGTTCTAAATGGATGCAAATGAGAAAGAAAAAAAGTAAAAATGCATGCTTAAATACTAAAAACTAGCGCTAAATGTATGCTAAAATGGTGTAAATATAGTGTTTATCACTTACGAGTCGTGGACGACTCCTCTCCCACCCGGGGAGACCTGATGTAGCACATTTCTGGATTTGGGCTTTCACGCAAACATGACTTGGGCTTTCTTACGTGTTTGCTACATTTGGTTTTTATTGGCGTTTTGTTATTAAAACGGATATACATGAATCCTTTAGAGATTAGGATTACAGATTCATCTTCATCTAGCTATCTAGTATTTAAATGTGTTCTACGGGTTTTGTAAAGAACACTTGATTTTGCATTAATAATTAAAGGCTTTAATCACTAAGAGGAGTACTCTTATCCCCTTGTTTAGCTGAGAAATCTCTCTGTTTTTCAAGATCCGAGTTCGTTTACAAGCACTCACTGAGTCCTTGTTCTGAACCTATTACTTTGCTTCTACCTCTCTATCACCTTGTCATGTAAGAAATGACAATACTCTTGGTGTAGGGGCTTACTCTTTACAAGGAGTAAATACTGTTGTTGCTGTGATGCTATGTCTTCCCCCAATTCAAGTTGCCCCACTCTTAGTGTAAGGTCTGCCAGTTTAGTGTGTAGCTTCAATGTGAGGTGAGCCAACTTGTTGTATACAGAATCCATACCCTTCCTGTTGGTTCCTTCTGCAATAGCTTGCAGTTGAAGAACTTGCTGCAACATTTCAGTGACACTCAATGATATTACTGCATATTTCATGTATTTTGCATACATATAAGTTAGTTTCTCATGCATATACATTGCATTCTAGACTAGTTTGCATCACTTTAGGTCCTAGAGCATTCTTGCACCAGCATATGCATGTTTCTTGCATTTTGCATTGCATACAGGTTGTTTTCGGCCACTTTGGAGTCTTGGAGGGTTCGTGGACGTGCTAGGACTCGTGAGGAGGTTTGTGGGAACTTGGAGAATTAACGAATGCTTGCTAAGGACCAGAGATGGAGAAGCGGATTGAGTATGGCCGGTCGATCTAGATGAGATTGATCAGAAGATCGAGTAGTCCATCCGATCCAAGAAGACTGATCGAGACGGAGATCGAGTGAATCGATCGATCAAGGAGTACGGACGTGAATGACGCCATGCAGAGCGAGAGCCGGATCGAGTCCACCACTCGATCCTCTAAAGATCGACTCCAAGATCGAACGAAGCACTCGATCCACCGAAGAAGATCGAGACACAGATCGAGCCGAAGCCACGATGTCCGAAGATAATCGAGCAAGATGCTCGATCTCAAGGTCGATCTCAGTGCTTTAGCCGTTTTTAACCGCTAGCGAGGGGGGACCATCGAGCTGCTTGGCCTATTTCGGGAAGGCGGCGATCATGCTTTTTTTTACACACACGCTTTCACTTTATCATTTTCATCTTTTTCTCTCTGTTCGAAGGCGATTTCGCTATTGTTAGACATTGAAGCTTTGTTCTTGAATCTTTGAATCGTTTAAGTTTAAATCTATCATTTTTCATGTTTATCAGTTCATCGTTTATGCTTTGCTCGGTTTACTTTATGTGTAGTGAGTAGTTTCATTGGGTTTTGGGGTTGAGAAGATTCAAAGGGGCCGAAAAGGTTTTCAAAGTTTGGTGTTTTCTTATTCTTCATGGCTTTCTCTTCTAGGATGTCGAGTTCTTAAGGCTTAAAGACTCTCACGCCAAGATCTTTATGATCAGAGAGGTCTCTTACCTTGACAGGATCCAGAGATCTCTGAAAATCGCATCCTAGAGACTAGTTACCCTTTCCCAAACGCCATGGTAGTTTAGGGGACTAGTTAAGCCGCGTGTTTGAAATCTGAGTTCGTTGCCCTTCAATCTCTTTTTCCACCAAACGCCATGGGTCTGGAGGAGAGAATGAAGGAGTGATCCATTCCACACGTCATGGATGGATCTTGTTCTATTTTCAAGGCTTAGAGAATCTCACAAAGTGAGTAGATATAGAGTTTTCAAACCAAGCTTGAACCTTTGAAACCCTTGAACATGAATCTCAACCCTAGACCCTCTTTCTTAGTATTCTTACATCTCTGTTAATCATTCGCTTGCTATCTGTTCGCATCTTGGTCATTAGATTCATTTCTGTTGAACATTTAGACGAGATCGATCGTTGTTGCTCGATCTAGTGGTCGATCCAGTGGTCGATCCACTAGTCAATTTTTATAAATTCATAGCTTTGTATTTTAATCATTCTATTTGTTCGTCGCGGTAGTTCACTCGTTCCTGGTATTGTTAAAATAGTTTTGCTTTGCATTTAGTCGTTGCATCTAGCTTTTAGGATTTTTACAAAACCGTTCATCATTTGCTTAGCTTTACTCGATCCTTGCATTCTCATTGCACTTTCTAGCGCCTAGGTTGGATTGATTCCTCTTGCACTATACTACAACTGTGTGCTGCTTGAGTTTTGATAACCTCCTGCTGCATTCGATCATTTCACATGCTAAACAACTTGTTATCAAATGGCGCCGTTACCATCTTAGGAGTGTTTAGAAAGCATTAAGCCTTTCTTTTTCTTTTGGTTACTGATTTCTCTACTCTCAAACTTGTGTTTTTCAGGTACATGAATCTTCGTTCTAGGGGAGACAACAATCTACTTCAACCCTTGGACAACATTCATCAACTCGGACATTCCAGACAAAGAAGAGTTAGAGAGCAAGCTAGAGCTTTTGAGGAGATTGTTCAGCAAGGTTCAGTGGATTTTGAAGGGATGGCTGAGCACGAACATCCATAGGGACCTTCTCCAGCTCACGGGGCAGTAGGAAGGGGTAATGGAAACCCCCAACACGCGGCTAGACCCCCACGGATCATAGGAGCGGGAGATGCTCCCAATACTCATCACAATAGGTTTGGGATCACTCCTCCTCCTGTACAGAACAGCAACTTCGAGATTAAGCCGGGTTTCATCTCAATGGTGCAAAACAATAAGTTCCACTGGTTAGAAATGGAAGATCCCTTGGAGCACCTTGATAACTTCGAGCAAGTATGTGGGATGATCAAGATTAACGGCATATCTGAAGATGCTTTCAAGCTGCGTCTCTTTCCATTTTCTCTTGGAGACAAGGCTAGACATTGGGAGAAGACCCTTCCACAAGGCACCATTACCTCTTGGGCTGAGTGTAAGAAGGCTTTCCTCTCAAAGTTCTTCTCCAGCACCAGAACGGCAAGGTTGAGAAGTGAGATCAGCGGCTTCACTCAAAGGAACAATGAGACGTTCAATGAAGCCATGGAGCGGTTCAAGGACTACACCATTCAGTGTCCTCACCATGGCTTCAGCGAGGAGACTCTTCTAAGCACTATCTACCGCGGAGCTTCACCAAAGATTCGCTTGCTACTTGACACGGCTAGTAAGGGAAACTTCCTTGGTTAAGAGGTAGAAGAGGGCATGGAGCTGATTGAGAACTTGGCATTGAGTAACGGCAACTATGCTGAAGATTACGACCGTGCACCGAGAGATTCTGAGCTAGAGTCTCACAAAAAGGAGCTTAAGTCATTGCATGAGAAGATTGATAAGCTGGTGTTGGCTAATCAGAAGCATGTTCACTTTGTTTGTGAACGGGTTGAGTCAAGAAGTGGCCAATTGGGTGGCGGGTCAAAACAACTACAAACCTCAAGGGTATTCACAAGGCTACAACCAGAACAACAATCTCTCATACCGGAGCACCAATGTCGCAAACCCTAAGGATCAAGTGTACCCTGCTCAGCAAGCAAAGCCTTTCGTCCCATACAACAAAGGTTTTCAGCCGAGTGGTGGCTTCCAAGGGCAAGGGCAGAACAACTTCCACGGACAACAGCAAGGAAACAAAGGTTATACGCCAATGTACCCTCCGGGCTTTGTTCCTCAACAACAACCGATGCAACAACAACAAGTTGATCTTGTCCAAGCAATGTTTCAACAACTGATTCAAGGGAAAGCCTCTACAAATCAGAAGTTTGCCGAGATGAACACTCGTTTAGACTCGTCTCTCATGGATTTCTCTACTCAGATAACCAACTTGAATAACAAGATCAAGCAGCTAGAGAAGGGTGAGGCGAGTACAAGCGGTCAGAATAGCTTACCGGGCAAGTGTGAGCAGAATCCCAAGGAATACGCCAATGCCATTACGCTAAGGAGTGGGAAAGAGCTTGCACCTACGGTTACTCCTAAGAACAACGAGGACGTTGTAATTCAAGAGGGGGAGGGTAAGCTTTCAGCCGATTATGAGATCAACTTTGACAATGTTTGGATTCAAGGGCCAAGGAGAGGTGAGAAAGCGGTTGTTGAGAAGAAAGCGGAGCAAGCTGCTAAGGAGAAGGATGCTTATGTGCCTCCACCGTATGTACCTAAGCTACCTTTTCCTGGCCGCTTCAAGAAGCAACTGATAAACTCATAATTTAGCATATTTTAGCACTCATTTAGGATAGATTTTGCATTCATATTGCATTCATACTTAGATTATCTGTAACTTTTGCTCCATTTTAGGTTTTAGACATGTTTGCATTAGCATTTGCATATGTCTTGCATATATGCATTGTTTTTAGGTAATATGGAGTACACGAAGCTGTGTTGGATGCTGAGCATGGACAAGGAGTCAAAAGAAGAGCTTGGGAGTTGCTGGGAGTCAAGAAAGAGTTCGGCCAAAAAGAATTAGGCAGAGATCGACCACCAGATCGACCATCCCACTCGTTTCAGGCAGAGATCGACCACCAGATCGACCATCCCACTCGTTTCAGGCAGAGATCGACCACCAGATCGACCATCCCACTCGTTTCAGCCTCAGATCGACCACTAGATCGACCAGGCCACCCGTTTCAGCTCAGATCGACCACTAGATCGACCAGGCGGGTCGATCTTCGGCCCAGATTTCTGCTTCCTTCCTTGGACAGCTCAGGCTTTGTCTTTTAGTGAGGGGACCAGTTGTGTGGTCCTATATGAACACTCTAAACCTAAAATTTTGGGGGATCCACGAAATTTACAGCCTCCATCCCCATTTTTGGGGTTTTGTGGATCACCATTAAAGCATCTTTTTCCATTTTTCAAGCTTTTTTTCTTTTGTAAAAACTTTGATTTTGAATTTAAGAACTTCTCTTTAAGCTTTAATCTTTCTTTCTTGTTATCTTAATCATGTTTAGCTCCTCTTATCTTATGATTAAGAGGGGTTTGAAAATGATAATAGAGTAGTTCTTTAGGATTTAAGGATGAGGTGATTAGGAAGGTTTTAAAGGTTAGATCTTGGTATTATGTTGCTCTTAACTTTATCCTTTCTTGGTTTGGAGTATCAAATGCTTAAAGACCTTGAGAGAGGCTTTATGATCCAAGAGATTTCCTTTTCTCATAAGAACTTAGGAGATCTCTTATGTCCAAACCAAAAGACTAGTATGCCTTAAAGACCACGGAAGTGGCAAGTAAGGGCTAGTTAAGCCATGTTAAGATCCGTGCTTCAGCTCCATCAACCATCCTTTTCAACCACAAGCCATGGGTTTGGAGGGGATGAATGATGAGAGGAATTTATCTTACCCACAAGCCATGGGAAGATTGCTTCTTAGGCTTAAGGATAACTCATTTTGAAATGTGTAGATTTACTTTTTTGCAAACCAAGATCGAACCTTGAGCTTCCCTAAGCATGAACCTCAGCCTTGGATCTGTTATTTATCATTCAAGTAGTTTCAAAAGCTTTCTCCTTTAGATTTAAAGTTTGCTCATTTAAGTTGCTAGAAATAGCCTTAATTACCTGTTTTCAGTTTTCGAATTTTCATAATCAGTAGTCTTGCACTTTAAATTCCTAGTTTTCTTCTAGTAGTTGCTAACCCTTAAGAGGGGATTTTAAAATTGTTTCCTTGCTCATTTCGTATTGCATTTAGTTTTTGTTGAATTTCTCCTTCATTTACCCGAATTTGACTTAGCTCTACTTTGCTCTTGTATTCCTAGTATCTTTCTCACCTAGGCTGGATTGACACCTAAAGTACTACAGCAACACTAAGAGGCTTTAGGATTGATAATTAGAACTGTGAAAAAAGCTCTCTATCAGCAACTCATAGAGAAGCATATAATCTTGTTTGAGAAGCATCTTAAGGACGTAGAGATCAAGCTGTCTCTCGTTGACTGCCTTGCCATGATGCCTAAATGCGCCAAATTTTTCTAAGATACGCTCGTGAAGAAGAACAAAGAGAGCAAGGAAGTGCTAATCCTTAGTGAGGAATGGAGCGCTATGATACACAAGGAGATAGTTCCCAAGAAGTTGGGAGATCCCGAAAGTTTTACTATACCTTGCCCTTTAGGTCCTTTGGAGTTCAAGAGTTGTCTTTGTGATCTCGGAGCTAGCATAAATCTGATGCCTCATTCCGTGGCAAAGAAACTTGGCTTTACCCGGTTCAAAGATTGTAGAATCTCGTTGGTACTAGCTGACATGAGCGTGAGGTTACCCGTGGGTTTGCTTGAGGACTTGCCAGTGAGAATCAGCAGTGTAAACGTGCCTACAGACTTCGTTGTGTTGGAAATGGATGAAGAGCCTAAGGATCCGCTCATTCTCGGTAGACCTTTCTTAGCCACTGCCGGAGCCATCATAGACGTCAAGAATGGGAAGATAGCTCTGCACTTGGGTAAAGATATTAGGCTGGACTTTGATATCAACGAGGTTTTGAAGAAGCCTACGATAGAAGGGCAAGCTTTCTACATCGAGACGTTGGATGCCTTGGCGGATGAGTTGCTAGAAGAGTTGGCTCAGGAGGATCATTTGAAGCTGGCATTGACTAAGGTGCCAGGGAAGTTTGGTTACTTGGATCAGAGAACTCATGAATATGTTAACTTGCTTGATTCAAGGAAGGTTGTGCTAGAAGATGAAAGCGCTTGCCTCGAGATCGACTCCAAGATCGATGACATTACTCGATCCAGGGGTCAAATCGACAAGACATTCGAGAGCACAACTCGATCCGGTGCAGCAATCGACAGTCAGCTCGAGCAGTGTGATCGATCTAGGAAATCAATCGAGTCCAAGATCGAGAGAAGCTTTTCGATCCGTTCAGGGACTAATCCGGAGATCGACTTAGCGTATCGATCTCTCACTCGATCCACATTAAATCGAGTGAGTGAATCGAGCGAAACTGCTCGATCTAGACGACATCGAGAGGAAGATCGACTGGATGACTCGATTTGAGAGAGGACAACGGTTCAAGAAGGCAGCCTCAAGGGTCATGTCTCGGGTTCTAAGGAGGGTTCCAAGGAGGAAAATAACAGCAACAGCCACGAGGATGATTGGAGCAAGCTGCTAGCCCCAAAGGTGGACCTTAAGGAGCTCCCAAAAGGGCTAAGGTATGCTTTCTTAGGGCTTAACGAAACCTATCCTGTGAATGTGAATGAGAACTTAAGTGATGATGAGTTGCACTCGCTCTTAACTGAGTTGAGAAAGTATAGGAAGGCCATTGGGTACTCTTTAAGTGACATCAAGGGCCTTTCACCAATGCTTTGCACTCATAGGATTCACTTGGATAATGAGAATGCCTCCTCTATAGAACATCAAAGGCGTTTGAATCCTAATTTGAAAGAGGTTGTTAAGAAAGAGATTCTTAAGCTGCTAGAAGCTGGCGTGCTCTATCCCATAAGTGACAGCACGTGGGTCTCTCCCGTACACGTGGTGCCTAAGAAGGGAGGGATCACGCTCATTAAGAATGACAAAGATGAGCTTATACCTACTAGGACTATTACTGGACACCGTATGTGTATTGATTATAGGAAGCTTAATCTTGCTACTAGAAAGGATCATTTTCCCTTGCCTTTTATTGATCAAATGCTTGAAAGACTTGCTAATCACCCCTACTATTGCTTTCTTGATGGATATAGTGGATTTTTCCAAATACCAATCCATCCAAATGATCAGGAGAAGACGACCTTTACATACCCTTATGGCACCTTCGCGTATCAAAGGATGCCATTCGGGTTGTGTAACGCACCGGCTATGTTTCGCGGTGTATAATGTCGCTCTTCTCCGATCTAATAAAAGAGATGGTAGAGGTGTTTATGGATGACTTCTCGGTCTGTGGTGCGTCCTTTTCTGCGTGTTTGTTGAATCTTTGCAGGGTACTAAAGCATTGTGAGGAGACAAACCTGGTGCTCAACTGGGAGAAATGCCACTTCATGGTGAAGGAAGGGATCGTGCTTGGCCATAAGATATCAGAGAAGGGCATTGAGATCGATAAGGCTAAGGTTGAAGTGATGATGAGTCTTGAGCCGCCAGTTAATGTTAAAGGAGTGAGGAGTTTCTTGGGACACGCCGGCATCTACAAGCGTTTCATCAAGGATTTCTCTAAGATTGCACGCCCTCTTACACGGCTGTTGTGCAAGGAAGCTGATTTCGTCTTTGATGAGGAGTGTTTGCAAGCTTTCGTGATCATCATGGAGGCTCTAGTATCCGCGCCTATAGTGCAAGCACCGGACTGGACTATACCGTTCGAGATTATGTGGGATGCTACTGACTATGCCGTGGGAGCCGTTCTAGGTCAAAGGAAGGATAAGAAGCTGCACGTGATCTACTATGCTTCAAGAACCTTGGATGACACGCAAACAAGGTACACTACTACGGAGAAGGAGCTATTGGCAGTAGTGTTTGCCTTTGAGAAGTTCTGGTCATACCTCGTGGGTTCCAAGGCAATTGTCTACACAGATCACGCGGCTTTGCGGTACATCTATTCCAAAAAGGATACTAAGCCGAGGCTTTTGGGATGGATTCTTCTTCTTCAGGAGTTTGACATGGAGATCAAAGACAAGAAAGGGATAGAAAACGGCGTTGCTGACCATCTCTCTCGGTTAAGAATCAATGAGTCTCTGCCTTTAGATGATTCTCTCCCCAAGGAACAACTCATGGCGATCACTACGGCTGTTTGTGGGAACCTAGAAGGGCGGTTTGAGGAAGTTTTGAGCTTCAAAGAGGAGGATCTCCCTTGGTACGCGAATATTGTGAACTACTTGGCGTGTGGGGAAGAGCCTTCGCATCTTGACAACTACCATAGGAAGAAGTTCATGAGGGACGTGAGCCACTACTATTGGGACGAACCCTATTTATACAAGAGATGTGTTGACAGCTTATACAGAAGATGTGTGACAAAGGAGAAGGCAAGATATATCATCTTTCATTGCCATGGCTCTTTGTATGGCGGGCACTTGGCTTCATTCAAAACCGCCACTAAAGTCTTGCAAGCTGGTTTTTGGTGGCCGTCCATCTTCAAAGACACCCATGAGTTCGTGATGAGATGCGAAGCTTGTCAACGAGCAGGGAACATTACTAAGCAGAACGAGATTCCTCAAGTTCCCATCTTTGAGGTAGACGTCTTCGACGCGTGGGGCATAGACTTCATGGGGCCGTTTCCTTCTTCCTACGGCAACAAGTTCATCCTAGTAGCTGTTGATTACGTCTCCAAATGGGTTGAGGCCATTGCTTCCCCTACAACGATTCTAAGGTGGTGATCAAGCTCTTTAAGAACATCATTTTCCCGAGGTTTGGAGTACCCAAGGTGGTGATAAGCAACGGAGGAAGCCATTTCATCAACAAGCTGTTTGAAAATCTTCTAAGGAAGTATGGCGTGAAGCACAAGGTAGCTACACCTTACCATCCTCAAACGATTGGCTAAGTGGAGGTCTCTAACCGACAGATAAAGTCGATACTCGAGAGAACAGTTGGGACAACTCGGAAGGATTGGGCGGTGAAGTTAGATGACACTTTGTGGGCTTACTGGACTGCTTTCAAAACGCCCATTGGTACTACACCTTTCACTCTTCTCTACGGCAAATGATGTCACCTCCCCGTTGAGCTGGAACATAGGGCATTGTGGGCTGTGATGCGGCTGAATTTTGATATAAAGACGGCTCATGAGAAGCGCTTGATCCAGTTGCACGAGCTTGATGAGCTAGGGCTGGATGCTTACGAAAGCGCTAGGATCTACAAGGAGCGTACTAAGGCTGCTCACGATAAGAAGCTGGTACCCAAGGAGCTTAAGGAAGGGAGTTTGGTGCTGCTTTACAATTCACGGCTCAAGCTCTTTCCAGGGAAGCTAAAGTTACAGTGGAGCGGTCCGTATGAAATCAAGGAGGAATTGCCCTACGGAGCTGTCATGTTGGTCGGCAAGAGTGGGAATGCATTCACAGTGAACGGACACAGAGTTAAGCCATACACGGCGAGTGCATTTGACAAGGAGAGCACTTCAATGCTTCTCCAAGACCCACCATCTGCCTAAACCAAGTAAAGTCTAGCTAAAGACGTTAAAGAAAGCGAACTTGGGAGGCATTCCCATGTTTATCCTGTATATATTCTTGCTTTATTTCTTTTCCAGTTTTATGTTTTTATCTTCTGAGTGTGTAGGAACAAGTATGGGGGATTGCAGGCCACGATCTTAGATCCAAAAGGAGTAAGAATGGGCGAGTACAAGCTAGAGATCGAGGGCTAGATCGACTCATCCTGGCTCGATCTTTGCTAGATCGAGCTAGTGAATTGAGAGGAGTCAGTCTATCTAGACGAGATCGAGTAGACAGATCGTGTGACACTGTCGATCACGAGAGGACAAACACCCTGTACGTTTAGCTTGAAAAACAAACGATAGGTGGATCGACTGAGTCAATCGATTCTCAAGGATAGATCGAATAGTCTACTCGATCTGCCACTCGATCCAAGCTTAAATCGACCCCTGAATCGAGAACGTGGGTCGATCATGAGGACTTAGCCATTGTGTCAAAAGTTCAAGGAACGAGAGGTGTTATCGATCCAAGACTCGATTCAATTCGAATCGAGTCCCAAATCGAGTGACCCTCTCGATCCACGCCATTATGGGCATGAGATCGAGTCCTAGATCGACCAAAGGGACTCGATCTCGTGCCGAGGTAACATTTTCTTTTCCCTCTCTTCCTCTTTCCCTCCGGTTTTTAAATTCAAAAAGTGGTCAAGGCAAGCATCTTTGACCATGAAAGATGTGCCTTGACAACAGCTTTTGTCAGAAAACCACTTCTTTTTACCCATGGTTTTGTTTTGTACGCCTTTAAATGTTTTCAACTACTTTCACACTCTCTCATTCTTGTTTTCTCGAGTTGTTAAGCAAAAGAGAGTGCGAATTCTTGTTTTCTAAGGACTAACAAGCATCTCTTTCAATTCTTGCAAAGGTATTTTTGAATCTTTAAGAAAAGTTTTAAGAAAATATCCTTTTTATTCGCTTTGATTGTTTTAGATGCTAGGGCGGTTTAAAATTTTTAAAAATAGCTTGATAATAGGAAAAATTCTAGATTTCTCTCTATCTCTAGATTTGATTCTCTATTATTTTGCTATAATTTTTATAAATTCCCCAAAATTCAAGGGTATTAGTTATAAGCTTTCTCCTTGCTTCTCTTTTTCTCTCATCATATCGCCGATTTGCTCATTGCTTTGCTTGAGAAACTTGTTTCAGGCACAATGGCTCCCAAAAGAACGAGAGAAGAGACAGCACAAGTGGGAGGAAACCAAGAAGTGGCTGTTCAGGAGAGGGGTCGTTGGAGTAAGGATGAGAAATAGGACAAGGAACGGCTTCAAAGGCTGAGGTTCGAGGCGACTAAGGTTGCGTACAGAGGGTTCCTGGCCAAGATGGGGATTCTAGAAGATTTTGATCAGCTCCTCCAGAAGATAGGGCTGAGATGTTTGTCACAGATGGATTGCCCAACCTTTCCCGAAGTGACAATCGACTTCCTTGCCACTTTGGAGTTTGGGTACAAGAATCCTAGCGTCCCGATTCCTTCTCAAGGCTGCCTCTCCTTCATGATAAAACGCCAAGCCTTCAGCCTCTCAACCCCTGAGCTTTGCCAAGCTTATGGTCTCGATGCAGATGCCACGAAAGTGGAGCTCCCCTCCTTCACTCAAGCGAACGATTTTTGGGATCTCATCGCCAATGAAGATTACAAGGCGAATACCGCGAAGATCAAGAGAGTGAGGAACCCGGTGCTACGTTACACCTTGAAGCTGATGGCCAACACTTTTAGTAGCCGGTCTGTAGCCCCCACGGTGACCAAGACGGAGCTTTGCTTCTTGTTCCAAGGCCTTAAGCATCTCCTTTGCGATCCGGATGAGAACGATGAACCGTTGCAAGACCAGCTCGGAGATGACGTGAACTACAGGTGTATCCTCGCCGCTTCATTGGTCAGATACACGGCGTATGCCTTGAGATGCAAGGCGAGCTCATCACTCATAGGTGGTTACCTCACTCCCTTATTCATGCAAGCCGGCGTGCCGCTTCAGAACTTCACTCCCGTCCCGGATATAGCCTTCATGGACGAGACTTACCTAAGGAACACTGATAGCTTGGGACGCACGCCAGCCGAGGGTTTCTTTGAGTACTTGTTCGTTGATGAGGAGAATGAGAAGAGGACATGCATCTTGCCAAACCAAACCGAGACCGAGCTGTTGGGCATTGGGATCATCGAGTTTCTCCCAAGCATAGTTGAGTGCTTTGCTCCTCTAGGAGCCGCGGCAACACTTCAGCAAGCTACTCGCCCTAGATCAGGGACTCCAGCCACAGATGACGAGATGCCCGAAGCCTTTGTCCTCCCTAAGCTTGACTTTGAGCCGCGGAAGATCAACAAGTGGCATAGCAAAGTCATCAAGAAACTTGCCAAGAAGGTCAAGGTGCTTCAAAGAGGTTCACCAAAGCCAGCTGCGAGTGAGGAGGTTCAACAGCCCGAGAAGAGAAGGCTTTCAACCGGTTGAGTTGTCATCTGTGAGACTCAAGGCAGCAACATTCAGCCGGTGCGTCTCTCTCTCCAAGAGCCAGGTTCCAAAGGCAAAGCCATAGTATCTAGCTCGTCTGGAACATCCTCAAGTTCCAGCCGAGGCTAGACCCGAGTTAACAACCACCTTCCATTGTATATACCATTCATGTTTTATTGATTTTTGCTTTGTGTTTTGATCTCTCTCGAACATGTTTGCCACCGGGACGGTGTCATTCAAGTTTGGGGGAGTATGTGTGTGGTTTGACATGTTTATTTTGATCTTATTTTATCTTAGCATAACTTGAGTCTTGCATGTATCTAAGGCATAGAAAAGAAAAGGAAAAAAATTGGTAAAAGTTTTTAAAATTTTCAAAAAAATTCATATAGTTGCATTCACATTGTTAAGCATTTTAGGATTGAGTCTAGAATTTTTAAGCATCTAGGTTGTTTACATTTGCATAAGGGGTTAAAAGTTTTCTTAAAAAGGTGTTTTAAGCTCATGAATGGTTTCGATATCCTAGTTAGTAGTTCTCTAATGCTTTGCTCACACTTTGAAAGTAAGTCCTTACCATGCTTGGATCACTTGTTTTGATTTTCGTGACTTGAATTGAACACTCATGATTTGAAACTCGTCCTAATAAGTGAGAACCCTAATTTGGATTTTTAAATATCATTCTTATGCACTTGAAAATGAACACATGGATCTTCAAAATATTTAGGCTCTCTTCCTCCTTTTAACACTCTTTGTGAGCCTAAATAGAACTCCAACCATCACCCTTGCCTTTCTTTGAAGCCAAGTTCTCGTGTGTGACATCATTGTGAGCCCTCTTTTTGTTTGAACTTAGCATTACATGTTACATTTAAGCGACATGATTATGTTCTCATTTGATTGCTAGCTTTGCATTTTGAAGCTAGATGTAGGCTTAGGATAAGTTTGGGGGATCAATGGTGTTGCTTTCATGTTTATATGCTTTCGGTTTCAAAAGAGTTTGGTATTTGAAGTGAACAAAAGGTTTTAAGTGAAAGGTTTTGTGTTTAAAATGTATAATGCTCTAATAATTTCAGAAGATAGCTCTCTCAAAATAAAAATAAAAAGAAAAAGAAAAGAGCCTAAGGGCCAAAAAAAAAAGAACAGAAAAAGAAAGAAAAAAATAATAAGAGAGCTATCAATTAGAAAGAAATAAGAAGCTTAATATTTTCAAACCTTTTCATTAACCTAAAAGATTTAAGATGTTTTCTATTTTGATTTGGGGTTTACTAAGCTTTTGCTTTGGAGATAAGGGTAGATTCTAGGAGGGTGAATGAGCTAAAAAGAAAGAAAATGAGAGGGGTTTTAGGATCATTGTTAGCTTGCATGGGTAGATGAGAATCTGATCATGTATGCATCAATTGCCTTTATCTTTAGCATTATGCACAAAGTTCTTACCATCTTTGAGAGAAACCCGTACTTAAAATAAACCCTCTTTAAAATGAGATCATTATATGCTCATAGCCTTTACCCTTAGCCAAATGTGTTTTGCTTTTAAGTGCAAAAGTTTGATTCATGGTTCGGTCATTAATGAATGTTAAAGGATGAGTTTCTTTGATTGTTTGGAATAGGAGAGTCATGATTTGAAATTCATTGTGTGATGAGTATGGCTAAGGTTCTTTGGAGTATGAGTGTGCGCATTGCATTTTAGAACTAGTAACTAGGACGTTGAGATTGATTCATTTGAAAGATACCTTTGCAAGAAACTTAAAACCCCCGTTTGTTTTAAAACCTCTCTCCCTTCTTGAATTTTGTTTGCTTGAGGGCATGCAAAAGGCAAGTTTGGGGGAGTTGATATTACTGCATATTTTATGTATTTTGCATACGTGTAAGTTAGTTTCTCATGCATATACATTGCATTTTAGACAAGTTTGCATCACTTTAGGTCCAAGAGCATTCTTGCACCAGCATATGCATGTTTCTTGCATTTTGCATCGCATACAGGTTGTTTTCGGCCACTTTGGAGTCATGGAGGGTTCGTGGACGTGCTAAGACATGTGAGGAGGTTCGTGGAACTTGGAGAATTCAGGAATGCTTGCTAAGGACAAGAAAGAAGCGGATCGAGTATGGCCGGTCGATCTAGATGAGATCGATGAGAAGATCGAGTAGTCCATCCGATCTAAGAAGACTGATCGAGACGGAGATCGAGTGAAGCGATCGATCAAGGAGTACAGATGTGAATGACGCCATGCAGAGCGAGAGCCGGATCGAGTCCACCACTCGATCCTCTAAAGATCGACTCCAACATCCTCAAGTTCCAGCCGAGGCTAGACCCAAGGTAACAACCACCTTCCATTGTATATACCATTCATGTTTTCTTGATTTTTGCTTTGTGTTTTGAGCACTCTCGAACATGTATGCCACTGGGACGGTGTCATTCAAGTTTGGGGGAGTATGTGTGTAGTTTGACATGTTTATTTTGATCTTATTTTATCTTTGCATAACTTGAGTCTTGCATGCATATAAGGCATAGAAAAGAAAATTATAAAAATTTTCAAAAAAATTCATGTAGTTGCATTCACATTGTTAAGCATTTTAGGATTGAGTCTAGAATTTTTTAGCATCTAGGTTGTTTACATTTGCATAAGGGGTTAAAATTTTTCTAAAAAAGGTGTTTTAAGCTCATGAATGGTTTCAATATCCTAGTTAGTATTTTTCTAATGCTTTGCTCACACTTTGAAAGTAAGTCCTTACCATGCTTGGATCACTTGTTTTGATTTTCGTGACTTGAATTGAACACTCATGATTTGAAACTCGTCCTAATAAGTGAGAACCCTAATTTGGATTTTTAAATATCATTCTTATGCACTTGAAAATGAACAAATGGATCTTCAAAATATTTAGGCTCTCCTCCTCCTTTTACCACTCTTTGTGAGCCTAAGTAGAACTCCAACCATCCCCCTTACCTTTCTTTGAAGCCAAGTTTTCGTGTGTGACATCATTGTGAGGCCTCTTTCGGTTTGAACTTAGCATAACGAGTTACGTTTAGGCGACAAGATTAGGTTCTCATTTGATTGCTAGCTTTGCATTTTGAAGCTAGATGTAGGCTTAGGATAAGTTTGGGGGATCAATGGGGTTGCTTTCATGTTTATATGCTTTTGGTTTTAAAAGAGTTTGGTATTTGAAGTCAATAAAAGGTTTTACGTGAAAGGTTTTGTGTTGAAAATGTATAATGCTCTAATAATTTCATAATTTCAGAAGATAGCTCTCTCAAAATAAAAATAAAAAGAAAAAGAAAAGAGCCTAAGTGCCAAAATAAAAAGAAAAGAAAAAGAAAGAAAAAAATAATGAGAGAGCTATCAATAAGAAAAAAATAAGGAGCTTAATATTTTCAAACTTTTTCACTAGCCTAAAAGAGTTAAGATGTTTTCTATTTTGATTTGGGTTTGCTAAGCTTTTGCTTTGGAGATAAGGGTAGATTATAGGAGGGTGAGTGAGCTAAAAAGAAAGAAAATGAGAGGGGTTTTAGGGTCATTGTTAGCTTGCATGGGTAGATGAGAATCTGATCATGTATGCATCAATTGCCTTTACCTTTAGCATTATGCATAAAGTTCTTACCATCTTTGAGAGAAACCCATACTTAAAATAAACCCTCTTTAAAATGAGATCATTCTATGCTCATAGCCTTTACCCTTAGCCAAATGTGTTTTGCTTTAAAGTGCATAAGTTTGATTCATGGTTCGGTCATTAACGAATGTTAAAGGATGAGCTTCTTTGATTGTTTGGAATAGGAGAGTCATGATTTGAAATTCATTGTGTGATGAGTATGGCTAAGGTTCTTTGGAGTATGAGTGTGCGCATTGCGTTTTAGAACTAGTAACTAGGACGTTGAGATTGATTCATTTGAATGATACCTTTGCAAGAAACTTAAAACCCCCGTTTGTTTTAAAACCTCTCTCCCTTCTTGAATTTTGTTTGCTTGAGGGCAAGCATACACTTTAGGTTCTAGAGCATTCTTGCACCAGCATATGCATGTTTCTTGCATTTTGCATTGCATACAGGTTGTTTTCGGCCACTTTGGAGTCTTGGAGGGTTCGTGACGTGCTAAGACTTGTGTGGAGGTTCTTGGAAACTTGGAGAATTCAGGAATGCTTGCTACAGACCACAGATCGAGAAGCGGATCGAGTATGGCCGGTCGATCTAGATGAGATCGATCAGAAGATCGAGTAGTCCATCCGATCCAAGAAGACTGATCGAGACGGAGATCGAGTGAAGCGATCGATCAAGGAGTACAGACGTGAATGACGCCATGCAGAGCGAGAGCCGGATTGAGTCCACCACTCAATCCTCTAAAGATCGACTCCAACATCCTCAAGTTCCAGCCGAGGCTAGGCCCGAGGTAACAACCACCTTCCATTGTATATACCATTCATGTTTTCTTGATTTTTGCTTTGTGTTTTGAGTTCTCTCTCGAACATGTTTGCCACCGGGACGGTGTCATTCAAGTTTGGGGGAGTATGTGTGTGGTTTGACATGTTTATTTTGATCTTATTTTATCTTTGCATAACTTGAGTCTTGCATGCATCTAAGGCATAGAAAAGAAAAGGAAAAAAATTGGTAAAATTTTAAAAATTTTCAAAAAAGTTCATATAGTTGCATTCACATTGTTAAGCATTTTAGGATTGAGTCTAGAATTTTTAAGCAACTAGGTTGTTTACATTTGCATAAGGGATTAAAAGTTTTCTTAAAAAGGTGTTTTAAGCTCATGAATGGTTTCAATATCCAAGTTAGTAGTTCTCTAATGCTTTGCTCACACTTTGAAAGTAAGTCCTTACCATGCTTGGATCACTTGTTTTGATTTTCGTGACTTGAATTAAAAACTCATGATTTGAAACTCGTCCTAATAAGTGAGAACCCTAATTTGGATTTTTAAATATCATTCTTATGCACTTGAAAATGAACACATGGATCTTCAAAATATTTAGGCTCTGTTCCTCCTTTTACCACTCTTTGTGAGCCTAAGTAGAACTCCCACCATCACCTTTACCTTTCTTTGAAGCCAAGTTTTCGTGTGTGACATCATTGTGAGACCTCTTTTCGTTTGAACTTAGCATAACGTGTTACGTTTAGGCGACATAATTAGGTTCTTATTTGATTGCTAGCTTTGCATTTTGAAGCTAGATGTAGGCTTAGGATAAGTTTGGGGGATCAATGGGGTTGCTTTCATGTTTATATGCTTTCGGTTTCAAAAGAGTTTGGTATTTGAAGTCAATAAAAGGTTTTACGTGAAAGGTTTTGCGTTTAAAATGTATAATGCTCTAATAATTTCAGAAGATAGCTCTCTCAAAATAAAAATAAAAAGAAAAAGAAAAGAGCCCAAATAAAAAGAAAAGAAAAAGAAAAAAATAATGAGAGAGCTATCAATAAGAAAGAAATTAGTAGCTTAATATTTTCAAACCTTTTCACTAGCCTAAAAGAGTTAAGATGTTTTCTATTTTGATTTGGGTTTGCTAAGCTTTTGCTTTGGAGATAAGGGTAGATTCTAGGAGGGTGACTGAGCTAAAAAGAAATAAAATGAGAGGGGTTTTAGGATCATTGTTAGCTTGCATGGGTAGATGAGAATCTGATCATGTATGCATCAATTGCCTTTACCTTTAGAATTATGCATAAAGTTCTTACCATCTTTGAGAGAAAGCCGTACTTAAAATAAACCCTCTTTAAAATGAGATCATTCTATGCTCATAGCCTTTACCCTTAGCCAAATGTGTTTTGCTTTAAAGTGCATAAGTTTGATTCATGGTTCGGTCATTAACGAATGTTAAAGGATGAGTTTCTTTGATTGTTTGGAATAGGAGAAGCATGATTTTAAATTCATTGTGTGATGAGTATGGCTAAGGTTCTTTGGAGTATGAGTGTGCGCATTGCGTTTTAGAACTAGTAACTAGGACGTTGAGATTGATTCATTTGAATGATACCTTTGCAAGAAACTTAAAACCCCTGTTTGTTTTAAAACCTCTCTCCCTTCTTGAATTTTGTTTGCTTGAGGGCAAGCAAAAGGCAAGTTTGGGGAGTTGATATTACTGCATATTTCATGTATTTCGCATACATATAAGTTCGTTTCTCACGCATATACATTGCATTTTAGACTAGTTTGCAACACTTTAGGTCCTAGAGCATTCTTGCACCAGCATATGCATGTTTCTTGCATTTTGCATCGCATACAGGTTGTTTTCGGCCACTTTGGAGTCTTGGAGGGTTCGTGGACGTGCTAAGACTCGTGAGGAGGTTCTTGGAAACTTGGAGAATTCAGGAATGCTTGCTAAGGACCACAGATCGAGAAGCGGATCGAGTATGGCCGGTCGATCTAGATGAGATCGATCAGAAGATCGAGTAGTCCATCCGATCCAAGAAGACTGATCGAGACGGAGATCGAGTGAAGCGGTCGATCAAGGAGTATGGACGTGAATGACGCCATGCAGAGCAAGAGCCGGATTGAGTCCACCACTCAATCCTCTAAAGATCGACTCCAACATCCTCAAGTTCCAGCCGAGGCTAGACCCGAGGTAACAACCACCTTCCATTGTATATACCATTCATGTTTTCTTGATTTTAGCTTTGTGTTTTGATCTCTCTCGAACATGTTTGCCACCGGGACGGTGTCATTCAAGTTTGGGGGAGTATGTGTGTGGTTTGACATGTTTATTTTGATCTTATTTTATCTTTGCATAACTTGAGTCTTGCATTTGTCTAAGGCATAGAAAAGAAAAGGAAAAAAGTTGGTAAAATTTTAAAAATTTTCAAAAAAGTTCACGTAGTTGCATTCACATTGTTAAGCATTTTAGGATTGAGTCTAGAATTTTTAAGCATCTAGGTTGTTTATATTTGCATAAGGGATTAAAAGTTTTCTTAAAAAGGTGTTTTAAGCTCATGAATGGTTTCAATATCCTAGTTAGTAGTTCTCTAATGCTTTGCTCACACTTTGAAAGTAAGTCCTTACCATGCTTGGATCACTTGTTTTGATTTTTGTGACTTGAATTGAACACTCATGATTTGAAACTCGTCTTAATAAGTGAGAACCCAAATTCGGATTTTTAAATATCATTCTTATGCACTTGAAAATGAACACATGGATCTTCAAAATATTTAGGCTCTCTTCCTCCTTTTACCACTCTTTGTGAGCCTAAGTAGAACTCCCACAATCATCTTTACCTTTCTTTGAAGCCAAGTTTTCGTGTGTGACATCATTGTGAGGCCTCTTTTGGTTTGAACTTAGCATAACGTGTTATGTTTAGGCGACATGATTAGGTTCTTATTTGATTGCTAGCTTTGCATTTTGAAGCTAGATGTAGGCTTAGGATAAGTTTGGGGGATCAATGGGGTTGCTTTCATGTTTATATGCTTTCGGTTTCAAAAGAGGTTGGTATATGAAGAGAACAAAAGGTTTTAAGTGAAAGGTTTTGTGTTTAAAATGTATAATGCTCTAATAATTTCAGAAGATAGCTCTCTCAAAATAAAAATCAAATGAAAAAGAAAAAAGCTTAAGTTCCAAAATAAAAAGAGAAGAAAAAGAAAGAAAAAAATAATAAGAGAGCTATCAATTAGAAAGAAATATGGAGCTTAATATTTTCAAACCTTTTCACTAGCCTAAAAGAGTTACGATGTTTTCTATTTTGATTTGGGGTTTGCTAAGCTTTTGCTTTGGTGACTAGGGTAGATTCTAGGAGGGTGAGTGAGCTAAAAAGAAAGAAAATGAGAGGGGTTTTAGGATCATTGTTAGCTTGCATGGGTAGATGAGAATCTGATCATGTATGCATCAATCGCCTTTACCTTTAGCATTATGCATAAAGTTCTTACCATCTTTGAGAGAAACTTGTTCTTAAAATAAACCCTCTTTAAAATGAGATCATTCTATGCTCATAGCCTTTACCCTTAGCCAAATGTGTTTTGCTTTAAAGTGCATAAGTTTGATTCTTGGTTCGGTCATTAATGAATGTTAAAGGATGAGTTTCTTTGATTGTTTGGAATAGGAGAGTCATGATTTGAAATTCATTGTGTGATGAGTATGGCTAAGGTTCTTTGGAGTATAAGTGTGCGCATTGCGTTTTAGAACAAGTAACTAGGACGTTGAGATTGATTCATTTGAAAGATACCTTTACAAGAAACTTAAAACCCCTGTTTGTTTTAAAACCTCTCTCCTTTCTTGAATTTTGTTTGCTTGAGGGCAAGCAAAAGGCAAGTTTGGGGGACTTGATATTACTGCATATTTCATATATTTTGCATACATATAAGTTAGTTTCTCACGTATATACATTGCATTTTAGACTAGTTTGCATCACTTTAGGTCCTAGAGCATTCTTGCACCAGCATATGCATGTTTTTTGCATTTTGCATTGCATACGGGTTGTTTTCGGCCACTTTGGAGTCTTGGAGGGTTCGTGGACGTGCTAAGACTCGTGAGGAGGTTCGTGGGAACTTGGGGAATTCAGGAATGCTTGCTAAGGACCAGAGATCGAGAAGCAGATCGAGTAAGGCCGGTCGATCTAGATGAGATCGATCAGAAGATCGAGTAGTCCATCCGATCCAAGAAAACTGATCGAGACGGAGATCGGGTGAAGCGATCGATCAAGGAGTACGGACCTGAATGACGCCATGCAGAGCGAGAGCCGGAACGAGTCCACCACTCGATCCTCTAAAGATCGACTCCAACATCCTCAAGTACCAGCCGAGGCTAGACCCGAGGAAACAACCACCTTCCATTGTATATACCATTCATGTTTTCTTGATTTTTGCTTTGTGTTTTGAGCTCTCTCAAACATGTTTGCCACCGGGACGGTGTCATTCAAGTTTGGGGGAGTATGTGTGTGGTTTGACATGTTTATTTGATCGTATTTTATCTTTGCATAACTTGAGTCTTGCATGGTTCGGTCATTAATGAATATTAAAGGATGAGTTTCTTGATTGTATAGAATAGGAGAGTCATGATTTGAAATTCATTGTGTGATGAGTATGGCTAAGGTTCTTTGGAGTTTGAGTGTGCGCATTGCGTTTTAGAACTAGTAACTAGGACGTTGAGATTGATTCATTTGAAAGATACCTTTGCAAGAAACTTAAAACCCCCGTTTGTTTTAAAACCTCTCTCCCTTCTTGAATATTGTTTGCTTGAGGGCAAGCAAAAGGCAAGTTTGGGGGAGTTGATATTACTGCATATTTCATGTATTTTGCATACATATAAGTTAGTTTCTCACGCATATACATTGCATTTTAGACTAGTTTGCATCACTTTAGGCCCTAGAGCATTCTTGCACCAGCATATGCATGTTTCTTGCATTTTTCATCGCATACAAGTTGTTTTCGGCAACTTTGGAGTCTTGGAGGGTTCATGGACGTGCTAAGACTCGTGAGGAGGTTTGTGGGAACTTGGAGAATTCTGGAATGCTTGCTAAGGACCAGAGATCGAGAAGCGGATCGAGTATGGCCGGTCGATCTAGATGAGATCGATCAGAAGATCGAGTAGTCCATCCGATCCAAGAAGACTGATTGAGACGGAGATCGAGTAAAGCGATCGATCAAGGAGTACAGACGTGAATGACGCCATGCAGAGCGAGAGCCGGATCGAGTCCACCACTCGATCCTCTAAAGATCGACTCCAACATCCTCAAGTTCTAGCCGAGGCTAGACTTGAGGTAACAACCACCTTCCATTGTATATACCATTAATGTTTTCTTGATTTTTGCTTTGTGTTTTGAGCTCTCTCCAACATGTTTTCCACCGGGACGGTGTCATTCAAGTTTTGGGGAGTATGTGTGTGGTTTGACATGTTTATTTTGATCTTATTTTATCTTTGCATAACTTGAGTCTTGCATGCATCTAAGGCATAGAAAAGAAAAGGAAAAAAATTGTGAAAATTTTTAAAAATTTTCAAAAACGTTCATTTAGTTGCATTCACATTGTTAAGCATTTTAGGATTGAGTCTAGAATTTTTAAGCATCTAGGTTGTTTACATTTGCATAAGGGGTTAAAAGTTTTCTTAAAAAGGTGATTTAAGCTCATGAATGGTTTCAATATCCTAGTTAGTAGTTCTCTAATGCTTTGCTCACACTTTGAAAGTAAGTCCTAACCATGCTTGGATCACTTGTTTTGATTTTTGTGACTTGAATTGAACACTCATGATTTGAAACTCGTCTTAATAAGTGAGAACCCAAATTCGGATTTTTAAATATCATTCTTATGCACTTGAAAATGAACACATGGATCTTCAAAATATTTAGGCTCTCTTCCTCCTTTTACCACTCTTTGTGAGCCTAAGTAGAACTCCCACCATCACCCTTACCTTTCTTTGAAGCCAAGTTTTCGTGTGTGACATTATTGTGAGGTGTCTTTTGGTTTGAACTTAGCATAACGTGTTACGTTTAGGCGACATGATTAGGTTCTCATTTGATTGCTAGCTTTGCATTTTGAAGCTAGATGTAGGCTTAAGATAAGTTTGGGTGATCAATGGGGTTGCTTTCATGTTTATATGCTTTCGTTTTCAAAAGAGTTTGGTATTTGAAGTGAACAAATGGTTTTATGTGAAAGGTTTTAGTTTCAAAATGTATAATGCTCTAATAATTTCAGAAGATAGCACTCTCAAAATAAAAATAAAAAGAAAAAAAAAAGAGCCTAAGTGCCAAAATAAAAAGAAAATAAAAAGAAAGAAAAAAATAATAAGAGAGCTATCAATTAGAAAGAAATAAGGAGCTTAATATTTTCAAACCTTTTCACTAGCCTAAAAGAGTTAAGATGTTTTCTATTTCGATTTGGAGTTTGCTAAGCTTTTGCTTTGGAGATAAGGGTAGATTCTAGGAGGGTGAGTGAGCTAAAAAGAAAGAAAATGAGTGGGGTTTTAGGATCATTGTTAGCTTGCATGGGTAGATGAGAATCTGATCATCAATGCATCAATTGCCTTTATCTTTAGCATTATGCATAAAGTTCTTACCATCTTTGAGATAAACTCATACTTAAAATAAACTCTCTTTAAAATGAGATCATTCTATGCTCATAGCCTTTACCCTTAGCCAAATGTGTTTTGCTTTAAAGTGCATAAGTCTGATTCATGGTTCGGTCATTAATGAATGTTAAAGAATGAGTTTCTTTGATTGTTTGGAATAGGAGAGTCATGATTTGAAATTTATTGTGTGATGGGTATGGCTAAGGTTCATTGGAGTATGAGTGTGCTCATTGCGTTTTAGAACTAGTAACTATGACGTTGAGATTGATTCATTTGTAAGATACGTTTGCAAGAAACTTAAAACCCCCGTTTGTTTTAAAACCTCTCTCCTTTCTTGAATTTTGTTTGCTTGAGGGCAAGCAAAAGGCAAGTTTGGGGAAGTTGATATTACTGCATATTTCATGTATTTTGCATACATATAAGTTAGTTTCTCGCGCATCTACATTGCATTTTGGACTAGTTTGCATCACTTTAAGTCCTAGAGCATTCTTGCACCAGCATATGCATGTTTCTTGCTTTTTGCATCGCATACAGGTTGTTTTCGGCCACTTTGGAGTCTTGGAGGGTTCGTGGACGTGCTAAGACTCGTGAGGAGGTTCGTGGGAACTTGGAGAATTCAGGAATAGTTGCTAAGAACCAGAGATCGAGAAGCAGATCGAGTATGGCCGGTCGATCTAGATGAGATCGGTCAGAAGATCGAGTAGTCCATCCGATCCAAGAAGACTGATCGAGACGGAGATCGAGTGAAGCGATCGATCAAGGAGTACAGACGTGAATGACGCCATGCAGAGCGAGAGCCGGATCGAGTCCACCACTCGATCCTCTAAAGATCGACTCCAACATCCTCAAGTTCCAGCCGAGGCTAGACCCGAGGTAACAACCACCTTCCATTGTATATACCATTCATGTTTTCTTGATTTTTGCTTTGTGTTTTGAGCTCTCTCGAACATGTTTGCCACCGGGACGGTGTCATTAAAGTTTGGGGGAGTATGTGTGTGGTTTGATATGTTTATTTTGATCTTATTTTATCTTTGCATAACTTGAGTCTTGCATGCATCTAAGGGATAGAAAAGAAAAGGAAAAAAATTGGTAAAATGTTTAAAAATTTTCAAAAAAGTTCATGTAGTTGCATTCACATTGTTAAGCATTTTAGGATTGTGTCTAGAAATTTTAAGCATCTAGGTTGTTTACATTTGCATAAAGGGTTAAAAGTTTTCTTAAAAAGGTGATATAAGCTCATGAATGGTTTCAATATCCTAGTTAGTAGTTCTCTAATGCTTTGCTCACACTTTGAAAGTAAGTCCTTACCATTCTTGGATCACTTGTTTTGATTTTTGTGACTTGAATTGAACACTCATGATTTGAAACTCGTCCTAATAAGTGAGAACCATAATTCGGATTTTTAAATATCATTCTTATGCACTTGAAAATGAACACATGGATCTTCAAAATATTAGGCTCTCTTCCTCCTTTTACCACTCTTTGTGAGCCTAAGTAGAACTCCCACCATTACCCTTACCTTGCTTTGAAGCCAAGTTTTCGTGTGTGACATTATTGTGAGGTGTCTTTTGGTTTGAACTTAGCATAACGTGTTACGTTTAGGCGACATGATTAAGTTCTCATTTGATTGCTAGCTTTGCATTTTGAAGCTAGATGTAGGCTTAGGATAAGTTTGGGGGATCAATGGGGTTGCTTTCATGTTTATATGCTTTCGTTTCTAAAAGAGTTTGGTATTTGAAGTGAACAAAAGGTTTTAAGTGAAAGGTTTTGTGTTCAAAATGTATAATGCTCTAATAATTTCAGAAGATTGCACTCTCAAAATAAAAATAAAAAGAAAAAGAAAAGAGCCTAAGTGCCAAAATAAAAAGAAAAGAAAAAGAAGAAAAAAAATAATAAGAGAGCTATCAATTAGAAAGAAATAAGGAGCTTAATAATTTCAAACCTTTTCACTAGCCTAAAAAAGTTAAGATGTTTTCTATTTTGATTTGGGGTTTGCTAAGATTTTGCTTTGGAGATAAGGGTAGATTCTAGAAGGGTGAGTGATCTAAAAAGAAAGAAAATGAGAGGGGTTTTTGGATCATTGTTAGCTTGCATAGGTAGATGAGAATCTGATCATGTATGCATCAATTGCCTTTACCTTTAGCATTATGCATAAAGTTCTTACCATCTTTGAGAGAAACCCATACTTAAAATAAACCCTCTTTAAAATGAGATCATTCTATGCTCATAGCCTTTACCCTTAGCCAAATGTGTTTTGCTTTAAAGTGCATAAGTTTGATTCCCGGTTCGGTCATTAATGAATGTTAAAGGATGAGTTTCTTTGATTGTTTGGAATAGGAGAGTCCTGATTTGAAATTCATTGTGTGATGAGTATGGCTAAGGTTCTTTGGAGTATGAGTGTGCGCATTGCGTTTTAGAACTAGTAACTAGGACGTTGAGATTGATTCATTTGAAAGATATCTTTGCAAGAAACTTAAAACCCCCGTTTGTTTTAAAACCTCTCTCCCTTCTTGAATTTTGTTTGCTTGAGGGCAAGCAAAAGGCAAGTTTGGGAGAGTTAATATTACTGCATATTTCATGTATTTTTCATAAATATAAGTTAGTTTCTCACGCATATACAATGCATTTTAGACTAGTTTGCATCATTTTATTTCCTAGAGCATTCTTGCACCAGCATATGCATGTTTCTTGCATTTTTCATCGCATGCAGGTAGTTTTCGGCCACTTTGGAGTCTCGGAGGGTTCGTGGACGTGCTAAGACTCGTGAGGAGGTTCGTGGGAACTTGGAGAATTCAGGAATGCTTGCTAATGACCAGAGATCGAGAAGCGGATCAAGTATGGCCGGTCGATCTCGATGAGATCGATCAGAAGATCGAGTAGTCCATACGATCCAAGAAGACTGATCGAGACGGAGATCGAGTGAAGCGATCGATCAAGGAGTACGGACGTGAATAATGCCATGCAGAGCGAGAGCCGGATCGAGTCCACCACTCGATCCTCCAAAGATCGACTCCAAGATCGAACGAAGCACTCGATCTACCGAAGAAGATCGAGACACAGATCGAGCCGAAGCCACGATGTCCGAAGATGATCGAGCAAGATGCTCGATCTCGAGGTTGATCTCAGTGTTTTTGGCCGCTAGCGAGGGGGGTGGGACCATCAAGCTTTTTGGCCTATTTCGGGAAGGCGGCGAAGCTTTTTTTACACACACGCTTTTACTTTATCATTTTCATATTTTTCTCTCTATTCGAAGGCGATTTCGCCATTGTTAGACATTGAAGCTTTGTTCTTGAATCTTTGAATCGTTTAAGTTGAAATCTATCGTTTTTCATGTTTATCAGTTCATCGTTTATGCTTTGCTCGGTTTACTTTATGTGTAGTGAGTAGTTTCATCGGGTTTTGGTGTTGAGAGGATTCAAAGGGGTCGAAAAGGTTTTCAAAGTTTGGTGTTTTCTTTTTCTTCATGACTTTCTCTTCTAGGATGTTGAGTTCTTAAGGCTTAAAAACTCTCACGACAAGATCTTTATGATCAGAGAGGTCTCTTACCTTGACAGGATCCAGAGATCTCTGAAAATTGCATCCTAGAGACTAGTTACCCTTTCCCAAACGCCATGGTAGTTTAGAGGACTAGTTAAGCCGCGTGTTTGAAATTTGAGTTCTTTGCCCTTCAATCTCTTTTTCCGCCAAACACCATGGGTCTGGAGGAGAGAATGAAGGAGTGATCCATTCCACACGCCTTGGATGGATCTTGTTCTGTTTTCAAGGCTTAGAGAATCTCACAAAGTGAGTAGATCTAGAGTTTTCAAACCAAGCTTGAACCTTTAAAACCCTTGAACATGAATCTCAACCCTAGACCCTCTTTCTTAGTATTCTCACATCTCTGTTAATCATTCGCTTGCTATCTGTTCGCATCCTGGTCATTAGATTCATTTCTATTGGACATTTAGACGAGATCGATCGTTGTTGCTCGATCTAGTAGTCGATCCACTAGTCGATTTTTATAAATTCATAGCTTTGCATTATAATCATTATGTTTGTTCGTCGCGGTAGTTCACTCGTTCCTGGTATTTTTAAAATAGTTTTGCTTTGCATTTAGTCGTTGCATCTAGTTTTTAGGATTTTTACAAAACCGTTCATCATTTGCCTAGCTTTACTCGGTCCTTGCATTCTCATTGCACTTTCTAGCTCCTAGGTTGGATTGATTCCTCTTGCACTATACTACGACTGTGTGCTGCTTGAGTTTTGATACCCTCTTGCTGCATTCGATCATTTCACATGCTAAAAAACTTGTTATCACTCAGCTCATAAGGTGGAAGTAGACTACCTTGAGCGTGGTATGGAGGGAAGGGAGCAGAAGGCTGGTGCATGTCTCCATAACTGCTGTGATAAGCAGCACCAAAAGCTTCATAAGGGGACCCATGGTTGAAACCATTTGGAGAGCCTTGTTGGTGCATGTAGTAAGCCTGAGGGTGAGACATTGTACATATAAGAGAAACAGAAGAAAATAAAAATCAGTACTGAAATAAATGCTTAGTGTAAGCAAGAACTCAATCTCAAATGCATTAAAGTCAATCCCAAGAGGCAATGACGTCTAACAACCTAATGAAAAAGAAGAAAGCAAAAGAAAGCAAACAAAAGAGTAACAATGGCAAAGAGAAACAGAGTAAAAGCTAAACTTCAAATATTAAAAGATGGTTGAAGATCAAGGCAATGGTGGTAGGGTGATTAAACAAGCAATTCTAAACACTCAACCTTAGGAAAGGAACACTTATAAAGAATAATCCAATCTCTTGGCACTAATCCCTTTGACTGATCACATTTCAAACTCATGGTTATTGCTATATCTATGACAAGCAAGCATTAAAAGCAAGTTCCATAAAACCATGTAGCATGCTAGACATCTAATCTCTTAGGCTAGGTTTACTAATCTCTTAAACCATAGATCAAACATCAACTCACATTCTCATGCGTAATAAACATTTAAAGGCAATTTTCCACCAATGTGGTACTGGGCAGTAAGCACATTCAAGCAAGAAATGATAGATGCAAAGACTCATGATTATCTAAACATGATTTTCAAGCATTATAGTTCACTCACGCATTTCATCAAACACTTCGTGTGCATAAGAAAACCGAAGATCAACTTCTCCAACAAAGAGGTACTAAACATTCAGCACAATTATATAAGAAAGGGAATGAGAAGATCTAAGCCCCAATCACCCTAAACAATCACTAAAATCACCCCATCTGCCTTAATCTGAAACCTAAGAGTTACTACTCACTAATCATTGCCAAAACCACAAAATCCAAAGAGAAAGTATGGTAAGACATGATTAGGAAGACAAAATATTAAGGGAAATGGAAACTTCTATTGAAATAAACCAAGATTCAAATACAAATTATTAAAAATCCAGAAAAGAAAAGAAAAACGCTGGATCAAGAGCTCATCCCAAAAATTAGGAACTTTAAGTATTTATAGGAATCCTAGGGAAGGTGGCAAAGATGTAAATAAGTGGTCTTTGGATTAGGAGGATGTCAAGCTGTTCAGGTCAACAAGGATGCTTGACATCTTGATGTCGAGCTGTGTAGGTCGACATGGATGCTTGACATCCATTTCTGAACTCTCAGGCCAAAGATGTTGCACGACATGGATGCTTGACATCTTGATGTCGAGCTGGCGAGGTCGACATGTATTCTTGACATCCATTCCTGAACTCTCTGGTCAAAGATTTCGAGCTGAACTTGGTCGAAATGAGTGCTAGACATTGGCTTCCTGCTGCTTGATGTCGGGTGACATGCTGGTCGACACAGGTTGAGCGGTTTCACTAAACATTTTTTAACTTTCTAACCGCTGATGGGAATGACCTAAAACCAACTCGATATGCAAGATAACGAACGGGGTTACAACATTTATGAAGACGGCCGAAGCTGAATCAGGATGGAGAAGCTTTGTATCAGCCTGTTTGTCAGACGTAGTTTCTGGCCGCTTCTACAAGGTACACCTTCTCTTTTGGCTCTTTTCAGCCCTTGTGTTGCATCCCCCATTATCTCCCATGATCCTTGTAATGTCCAAACTCTCAAAATGTACCTGCCAAACTCCCCAAATGCACAAAACATGCAATTTGTATCATAAATCTACACTAAGTCCTAATTGAATGCAAATGGGACAAGAACAAGCAAAAATGCATGTTTAGAGGCTATAAAACAATGCAAAATATATGCTAATATGGTATAAATAATGAGTGTATCTTCCAGGCTCTTATTTTAGTACTAATTATTGTTTACTTACACTTGTTTCAAGTACCACATTACATGAACCTCAGATCAAAAGGCTCTAACAATCTTTTTCCACTAGTAGACAACATATATCATCTAGATAGAAGAGCAAGAGTTAGAAGACAAAGGTAGGGTTCAGCAACAAGAATAGTTACCAATGGCTGATCAGGTTCACCTTGAAGTTCCTATTGCATAAGGACCTGATGAACAAGCTCCTCGATAACCAACAATTGTTCAAGACCAACAGTTTGAGAGAGCTCCTTTGCATGGTGTTAGAGCTCTAAGGCAGATTGGAGCAGGTGATGCACCTAACACACAAATCAACAGTAATGGTATACTAGTCCCTCCTATTCAGCAAAATCACTTTGAGATCAGGCTAGGTCTGATTAACATGGTCCAAGCAACCAGATTTCATGGCTTGCCAATGGAGTATCCCTTGGATCATGTGGATCAATTTCACAGAATTTGCGCCAGGACAAAGATCCAAGGCGTTAGTGATGATGGGCTGAAGCTAAGGCCGTTTCCTTTCAGTCTTGGGGACAATGCACATCAGTGGGAGAAGACACTTCCACTGTTATATTACATCATGGAATGACTGTAAGAAGGCGTTTCTAAGCAAGTTCTTCTCTAATGCAAGAACAACTAAGTTGAGGAACAATATCTATAGCTTCTCACAACACAACAACGAAACATTTTGTGAAGCATGAGAAAGGTTCACGAGCTACACTCTCCAATGTCCTCATCATGGATTCAGCAATGAGAGCTTGCTTAGTACACTATACAGAGGTGTGCTTCCTAAGTTCAGGATGCTCTTGGATACAACTTCAAATGGAAACTTCCTGGGGAAAGATGTGGAAGAGAGTCTAGAATTGGTTGAGAACTTGGCGCTATCTGATGGGAATTACAATGAGGACTTTGATAGGGCTGCAAGAAGCTCCACAATTGATGGAGAAATTACCACTAAGAAGGAGATCAAAGCCTTACATGAGAAGCTGGACAAGCTCTTAAGTTCCTCCTTCAAATCTATGAATTTAATTAAAGGTGATTAAGTGCAAGAAGAGGATGTTGCTCTTCAAGAGGAAACCTTTTACATGAACCAAGGAGGAAGTTTTGATATCTCCATTATTTATACCATTTCAGCTTGCATTCATCACTATATTTAGTCCTTAAACATGCATATTTTGCTTCTTCTTGTCCCATTTGCATACATTTAGGAGTTAGTGTAGTTTTAGGAGCTGCATTGCATTTTGCATGCATTTGGAGTTTTATTCAGGTACTTGAAGGAGTGTGGAGGTCATGTGGTGCAATGGGTGTGAGCTAGGAATGAAGCAAGGCAAGAGACAAAGGCGGATGGACCAATATCGATGATGATATCGACATCATGTGATCGATACGAAGCATATCAATGGGAGTATCGACCATTTCAGCATCGATACAGTGAAGGCATTGTGTGAAGGAAGCATATCAACTTAAACACCTCGATGAAGCAGAATGGAGTCCATATCGAGCTAGTGTATCGACGTCCCAGACCGATACACATGATAGGGCAATACCGAGGTGCCATATCGACTTGCTTGAACGATGAGCCTTAACTAAACGAGGATTTTACCAACTTCACACCATGAAGAGCCAAACCGATACAACATGGGAGCCTTCTGTATCGACGTGCACATCGACCAAGAGACATCAATACAACCCAGAAGAAGAGATGATATCGACATGTGTATCGATGTTCACACAGCCGATATGGTATGTCCGAGTCAGCTTATTTTCGGTTTAATCTTGGTTTACTATGGGTTTTCTAGTTCCCCTATAAATACTCAAATCCTAAAATGGTTAGGCAACTTGGATTTTATTATTTTTCTTCTGTTCTTGCACTTAAAACCTTTCCTTTTTCAGCTTTGCTTTGTAAGAACTATTTTGATTTAGTGAATTTATGTATCTGCCTTTGATATATTCTTGTTTATTCTGCTCCCTAATCATGCTTAACCATTGTTTCTCTTTGGAATTTGTGGTTTTGACTATGGCTATGGGTAGTCTTATTTAGGGTTTGAGATGTGATAGATTAGAGGGGTTTTAGAACTAGATAAGTGATGTCTTGTGGTTAATATGATTGTCTTCTCTCTATTAGATGTGCTTAACACTAGATTAGTCTTGGCCAGACTTGTTTAGAATCTTGGCTTTCTCTTGCGCCTGGTAAGTGTTTGATGAAATGCTGCTTAGAGCCTCTTAGAGGATTTGTATGCTTAGCCTAAGGAATTAGATGTCTAAGGTGCATTTTGGGTTTATAGGGTTGGAGTTCTATACTGAATGCTTGCTGATCTTTTGTTTGAGTAAAGGGATTTATCTTGAATGTGTGCTTAGCAAGTGATTAGTGTCGAGGAATTGAGCTGGTTATAGTTGTTAATCCTATGCCTAGAAGATAGCATTGTTTGAATAGTTTTGAAGCACCACTAGTTAGGTTTTAATCCCCTCTTAATCAATAACCCCCATCTTAGATCTTTACTTCATCTATTTGAATTTCCTGCTTTGCTTAGTTCAGGCTTTAGACTTGTTTAGTTTTGTTCACAACTGCCTTCTTGAATCTAGCTTGACTTAAATGATTTGCTGTATTCTTTGTGCCTTAAGAACTCTGATGGATTGATAACTTACATGCTGCAATGACATGAGTGTGTTAGGATTTGTATAGCTAGTCATTTCCTGCTATCAAATTGGCGCCTTTGCCATATGGTTTTAGATTAAGCATTCGGATTTGTGGATTGTTTAAGATCAAGCTGTTATTTTTCTGTTTGTTACTTATTTACAAGCTGCTCTTTTGCTTATAGGTATATGAACTTGAGGTCTAAAGGCAATCAAAACCTTCTGGATTATCAACATAACATTCTGCAAGTGGAAAGAGCATTGAGAGCAACAAGGGAAAGAGAGAGACTGTGGTTTCATCAGCTCAGTATGGAGCATGGTATAGATGATCAGCGATTTCATGGACCACCAGGAGCGCAAGGTGCTCAAGGAGTTGATGGGGTTCATATACAGAAAGGAGTCCAAGATGAACAAGGTCAGAGAGGACCAGCATATGGCACACGCAATCAGAACAAATGGAGCTGGTGACACCCCAAACGCTTACAATAACCGCACAGGGATCATTCCTCCAGCAGTGCAAAACAATAACTTTGAGATTAAATCTGGATTGATCTCAATGGTTCAGAGCAGTAAGTTCCATGGGTTGCCACTTGAAGCCCCTTTGGATCACTTGAATAAGTTTGATAGATTCTGCTCACTAACCAAGATCAATAGGGTGAGCGAAGATGGCTTCAAGCTCAGGTTATTCCCTTTCTCTCTTGGTGACAAAGCCCATCAATGGGAGAAAACTTGCCTCAATGAAGTATCACCAGCTGGGATGAGTGCAAGAAAGCTTTTCAAGCAAAGTTCTTCTCTACTTCAAGAAGTGCTAGAATCAGGAATGAGATCTCTGGTTTTGCTCAGAAGAATAGTGAGAGTTTTGGTGAAGCATGGGAGAGATTCAAAGGCTACACACTTCAGTGCTCTCACCATAGGTTCTCACAAGCTTCACTACTCTCAACCTTATACAGAGGCGCTCTTCCTAAGATCAGGATGCTACTTGACACTGCCTCCAATGGAAAATTCCTATCTAAGGCTGTAGATGAAGGCCTAGAGCTTGTGGAGAACTTGGCCCAAAGTGATGGTGAAGACTATGGCAGAACTCCAAGAGGAGAAGATGGCGCAACACTAAGAAGGAGCTGGAGTCTACAAGAAGAGAGTTCAAGGACCTGAACACTATGCTTGACAAACTTCTCCAAGTGCAACACAAAGAGATCAATTATGTTAGTGCAATAATTGATCTCTTTGTGTTGCATACCTGTCATACAGAAGCAAGAATGTTACCAGTCCACAAGATCAGGTTTACCGTCAACAGCAACCTCAAGGAATCAGCCAAGACCTTTTGTGTCATTCAACCAAGGATATGCACCAAGTAACAACTTTCAGAGCAACTTCCAGCAAAGGCAGTTTGCTCCTCTTGGATTCTCTCAAGGTCAAGCAAGCTCATCCAACACCAATAATGCTGAAGCGAAAGGACTGCTGCAACAACTCTTTCAAGGCCAACAAGCTACTAATGTAGAGATCACAAAGAAGTTTGTTGAGGTCTACATCAGAATGGATATTATTCATATGGAGCTGTCAAACACAGTTGATGGGTTGGCTTCAAGAGTGAAGACACTAGAGAACAACAAGGGCATAGCTGGTCCCAAACCTCAAGGAAACCTTCCTGGAAAACCAGAAGCCAACCCTAAGGAGTTCTGCAACTCCGTATTTACTGAAGAAGAGACCTTCTCAGATGAATAGGAAGTTGTCATTGAAGAGTTCCTTTCTCTGTTCAATGAGGACACTGAACTTCAGAGTGGGGGAGGGGGGGGGGAAGAGTTTTGGCAGCTGACGCCAACCATGGAGTTGCAAAGGAAAAGTCTCTTGCAGCAATAACAACTAAGGAAGAGGGGAAGAAAGGGCTACTTGAGGAGAGTCAAGCTGAGAAACAAACTGGGATCTATGATCATTCTCCTTACAAGCCAGCTCTCCCCTTTCCTGGAAGGTTTAAGAAGCAGCTTATGGATAAGTACACCAATCTCTATGCCAACCAGATGAAGCTTAGAGGTCTTGATATTGGGACAGAGCTGAAGGAAGCCATTGCCAAGACTGAGGTACTGAACATCAAGAAGCTTGGAGATACTGGATGCTTCACTCTGCCTTGTGAACTCAAAGGGCAAACTTTCAAGAGCAATCTTTGTGATCTTGGAGCAAGTATGAACCTTCTCCCATCCTCTACTGCTAAGGCACTTGGCTACACTCAACTTCAGAAGAGAGTAATGTCTCTCTAACCATAGCTGATGGGACAGTAAAGACACCACTTGGAGCTCTTAAAGATGTGCCAATGATTATTGAAGGAGTGATCATACTAACAGATTTCCTGGTCCTAGATGTTGAAGGGAAGATCAAGAACGCCACCATTCTAGGAAGGCCATTCTTAGCTTCAGTTGGCGCAGTGTTTGATGCAAAGGAGTGCGCAATAGAGCTAATGTTGACCAAAGAGAAGGTTCTGAAGTTCGACTCTAGAGGAAACAGGCTGGAATATGAGCAAGCCTTCTCAATGGAGGTCAAGAAGTTGAATAAAGTTGGAGAGCATTGGCCAGACTTTGAAGGCTATGTTGGTGCAAGTTTGATGGTTGTTGACTGTCAAGGATGTTTGCTGATACCATTGACGAGGAGGTCCTCTAAGTGGCTGTTTCTGATGCTGTGAATAAAATCTTATTGGGTCCTATAGAAGAAGGAGTCGTGTTGAGTCCATTTGGCTCCAAGAATGGTGAAGTTTGCTACAAGATGAAGCAAGAGGGGAGGTCTAAGCCTTTGCATTGCTGAAGATTGATGGATTCACCAAGAGAGTCAAGGGAATCAAGATCACACCAAAGAGTTCCAAGACTCCTGCTCCACACCTCAACTAAGGAGCTGAGGAAAGTCAAGCTAAGTAACTCTAAACAAGCGCACTTGGGAGGCAATCCCATGGTATCCTTGTATATAGCTTTGCATTTTTCTGTTTTTTGTGTTTGTGTGGAGTTTTTTAGTGTCTCTAGTAACCAGGTTCGAGCTGAGGTAGAAGGAACCAAGCTTGGGAGAAGGAAGAGGACGAAGAAGGGTTAATATCGACCAGCATATCGGCCATGCGCGTCGATACAGTGTATATCAAACATGTATATCGAGCATATCTTGCTCGATACAAGTATGTTGGACTTGTATCGACGTGCATATCGGTGATAATTCTGATCGATACATCTGTGAGGATTATTGTATCGATCAGAGTACCGATATAAGGCAACCCAATACGCTTTCACGAGCAATGTATCAGGGTAAAAACTGTTCGATATGCCTTAACTGGTATTCATATCGATCACATGTATCGACGTACCAGGCTGATATGAAATCAAGAAGTGCATATCGAGCACAATATCGACAAGACACACCGATGTGCCTTAACTGAAAGGACGAAAGGCGATTAATCGCCCTTTATTAAGGCATATCGGGGTACATATCGACGTCCCACGTTGATACACCTTAAGTGACGGATGAAAACATGTTGTTCAGCTACGTATGATGATAGGACTACATATCAACGTAAGGGACGTCGATACAAAAGATGTCAAGCAGTATCGAGATGTATACAGGTCGATATCAAGACCCAGACAACCGATATCAGCACGCATATCGACGGGACCAAGTCGATATAATCAATATCGATCACAATATCGACTTGGGTGGTCCATATTGCGCACGAGGTAAGCTCTCTTCAGTTCAAATTTTTCCCTCCTTGGTCAAACTAGATCAAAGAATTCAAATTTGAATCCTTCCCCTTCCCAAGAACAAGTGGGACCTCTCTCTAGCACTCTTTGTCCCCTTGCTACCCATAAAAAGATTCTCCAACCCTCTATATAAACTAATCTCACCCTTCTCTCTTTCTCACTTTCATTTTCCTAGTTTTTCAACCACTAAATTTCGAATCTTTGTGTTTTCAAAGTGCTTGAGAGAGTCATACCACTTCAGATATTGTCTCTTAGCTTCTAAATGTTTAAAATTTCGCTTTATGCACTTAAGCACTTGTTCTTGTTTAGTGACTGATTTCTAGTAATGATTCATTGCCTATTGCTTAAATTTATTTCTGTTGCATGGTGAATAGACTGTTTTTGAATTTTGAATCATTTTCCTTCATGAATATTTGCTTGTCAAATTCATATATTTATCTTTGCATTAACAATTAAGTGCATTTGTTTAGATTCACCACGCTAGGATTCATTATTTTCAATTATTTCATATAATATGTTTAATGAATCATTTGCATGCATTGCCTTTTTAATTGCTTCACAACTGTTATAGGTTTACTTTTTAGTAAATAAACTCCTCTTCTTATGATTTTTAGCATCATTAGGCATTGTGTTTTGTTGCTTCCATGGTTCTCATTTTTTCTTTTGAGAATATCTTTTAGGTACCATGGGAAGAACAACAAGCAGTGGAGCTAACAAAGAGACTGAGAAGCAAGAGAAACGCAAAGGAAAAGCCATAAAAGTTGGGAGTCCAAACACAAGAGAGCTCATGGAAGCGTTCAACCAATGCACTTTCAAGGCTACAAGATACCCTTGTGCTAGCACCATGAAAGCTCTTGGGATATATATAGATTTCATGTTGATGTTATTAGATATTGCATACATTTTGCATACTCATTAGTTAGCTTTTCATGCGTTTGTATCATGTTTTAGGCTAGATTGCATCACTAAGGGTCCTAGAGCATTCTTGCATCAACATACGCATTTTCCTTGCATTTTGCATCACATTCAAGTTGTTTCTGGCTGCTTTGGAGTCGTGGAGGTTCGTTGACGTGCTGAAGCTGATGTAGCAGTTCGTGGGAGCTCGGAAATATGCTAAGGACCAGAGATCGAGGAGCAGATCGAGCATGGCCGGTCGATCTGGGAGTTGATCGACCAGAAGATCGAGCCAACTAGGCGATCCAAGGAGAATGATCGAGACGGAGATCGAGTGAAGCAATCGATCAATCGGTACGGACGTAAATGACGCCATGCAGAGCGAGAGACAGATTGAGTACACCACTCGATCCAGCCGAAGATCGATACCGAGATCGGATGCAACACTCGATTCGCCGATGAAGATCGAGACCCAGATCGAGCCGAAGACACGATGTCCGGATATGATCGAGAGAACCACTCGATCTTGGAGTCGATTTCTGTCCTTTCAACCGTTTTTGGCTGCTAGCGAAGGGGGGACCATTGGCTTGTTTGGGCATTTTAGGCAAGGCGGCGACACCCTTTTTCGATAACTTTTAGATTCTTATCTTCTTCTTTATGTTTTTTTCTCTCTCGTTTTTGGAAGAACACCATTGTTGAAACTCGTTTTTCTTTTAAGCTTTTGTATTCGAATCTTTATCGTTTAATCCAGTTTTTCTTTCATGTTCATCGTTTCGTTTCATATGCTTTGCTTGATTTACTTTATGTGTAGTGAGTAGTTCCTTTGGGTTCGGGGTTGAGAGGATTAAGAGGTAGAAAAGGTTTCGATCTTGGGGTCTTTCTAAACGTTTTTAAAGGGCTATCTCTTCTAAGGTGTTGAAAGCTTAAAGCTTGAAGACTCTCACGCCAAGAGCTTCATGATCCGAGAGGTTCCGTACCTTGACAGGATTCAGGAGCCTCGGAAGATCACACCTTAGAGACTAGTTACCCCTTTCCAAAAGCCAAGGAAGTTTGGGGGACTAGTTAAGCCATTTACTTGAAATCTGTTTTCCTTGCCTTTCGACCTCTCTTTCCACCAAAAGCCATGGGTTTGGAGGAGAGGATGAAAGAGTGATCTATACCGAAATCCACGGATAGATCTTGTTTTGTTTTCAAGACTTAGAGATCCTCACCAAGTGAGTCGATCTAAAGTTTTAAACCCAAGGTCAAACTTTGAAACCCTTAACCATGAATCTCAACCCTAGGCCCTTTCTTTTAGCATCTTTACGTATATTCTCATCTTTCGCTTGTTACCTGATAGCATCCTGGTCATTAGCTTTACTGCTTTTACATTTTTAGACGAGATCGATTGTTACTGCTCGATCTAGTGGTCGATCTCGTGGTCGATCCACTAGTCGAATTTTAATAATTTGAAGCTCTTCCCTTTAATTAATTCGTTTGTTTCTCGTGGTAGTTGCTTCCTTTCTAGTATTTTTAAAATAGGTTTCACTCTGTTTAGGTTGCTGCATCTAGTTCTTAGATATTTTCTCATAAACTGTCTTATTTTGCTTAGATTTGCTTTAGTCCTTGCATTCTGTGTGCATTCTCTATCTCTTAGAAGTGGATTGACTCTCTCTTGCTTGCTATACTACGACGTTGCTTGCATTAGAGTTTGATAACCTCTCTGCATCATAAACCCGAGCTAAGAAAATAGTTTATCAAATGGCGCCGTTGCCATTCTAGGATTGTTTAGAGAACATAGAGATTTGGGTCTTAGCAAAGACTAAGTCTTTACCTTTTTCAAGTTACTAATACTTCTACTCTCAAACGTGTGTTTTCAGGTACATGAATCTTCGTTCAAGGGGAGACAACAATCTTCTACAACCCTTAGACAACATTCATCAACTTGGTCACTCACGGCAAAGGAGAGTCAGAGAGCAAACAAGAGCCTTTAAGGATATTGTTCAGCACGGTTTGGTTGACTTTGAAGCTATGGCTGAACACGAACATCCAGAAGGACCTCCTCCAGCAGGACGGGGCAATGGAAACCCCCAACACGCGGCTAAACCCCCAAGGATCATAGGAGCCGGAGATGCTCCCAATACCCACCACAATAGGTTTGGGATCACTCCTCCTCCGGTGCAAAACAATAACTTTGAGATCAAGCCAAGTTTCATCTCCATGGTGCAAAACAACAAGTTCCACGGCTTAGCAATGGAAGACCCCTTGGAGCACTTAGACAACTTCGAGCAAGTATGTGGGATGATCAAGATCAATGGCATATCCGAAGATGCTTTCAAGCTGCGCCTCTTCCCCTTTTCACTCGGCACCATCACATCATGGGCTGAGTGTAAGAAGGCATTCCTCTCCAAGTTCTTCTCAAGCACAAGAACAGCATGGTTAAGAAGCGAAATCAGCGGTTTCACTCAAAGGAACAACGAGACATTCAACGAGGCAATGGAGCATTTCAAAGATTACACGATCCAATGTCCTCATCACGGGTTCAGTGAGGAGAAACTACTCAGTACCATATACTGTGGAGCTTCACCAAAGATCAGGTTGTTGCTTGACACAGCTAGCAAAGGGAACTTCCTCGGTCAAGAGGTAGAAGAGGGTATGGAGCTGATAGAAAACCTGGCGTTGAGTGATGGAAACTATGCTGAAGATTATGACCGTGCACCAAGAGGATCAGAGTTAGAGTCTCACAAGAAGGAGCTCAAATCTTTGCATGAGAAGATTGATAAGTTGGTGTTAGCTAATCAGAAGCATGTTCACTTTGTTGGTGAAGCTGATGAGAACCAAGAGGAGTTAGAGCTAAGTCAAGAAGAAGCAAATTGGGTGGCTGGACAGAACAACTACAAGTCTCAAGGCTACAACCAAGGCTACCAGAACAACAACCTCTCTTACCGAAGCACCAATGTAGCAAACCCTAAAGATCAAGTGTACCCTGCTCAGCAAGCTAAACCTTTCATCCCTTACAACAAAGGTTTTCAACCGAGTGGTGGTTTCCAAGGCCAAGGGCAACAACAACACAACAAGGGTTATACTCCTAACTACCCTCCGGGCTTTGCACCTCAGCAACAACAACCGATGCAACAACAAGTTGATCCAGTTCAAGCAATGTTTCAACAGCTAATACAAGGGCAAGCCTCTACCAACCAGAAGTTCGCTGAAATGAACACTCGCCTAGACTAATACAAGGACACCCTTGTGAAGAAGAACAAAGAAAGCAAAGAGGTACTTGTTTTAAGTGAAGAATGTAGCGCGGTTATACACAAGGAGATAGTCCCCAAGAAGCTGGGAGACCCTGGAAGCTTCACTATACCCTGCGCTTTGGGTCCCCTAGAGTTCAAGAGCTGCTTGTGTGATCTCGGGGCTAGTATAAACTTGATGCCTCACTCCGTGGCTAAGAAGCTTGGTTTTACTCGGTTTAAAGACTGTCGGATCTCATTGGTGCTGGCTGATAGAAGCGTGAGGTTGCCAGTGGGGCTGCTTGAAGATTTGCCGGTACGAATCAGTGGTGTGAACGTACCCACAGACTTTGTCGTGTTGGATATGAATGAAGAGCCTATAGACCCACTCATCTTGGGGAGACCATTCCTTGCAACCGCCGGAGCTATCATAGACGTGAAGAATGGGAAGATTGCCTTGCATTTGGGGAAGGAGATCAGGCTAGACCTCGACATCAACGAGGTTCTGAAGAAGCCAACCATTGAATGATAAGCTTTCTATATTGAAACAATGGATGCCTTGGCGGATGAGTTGCTGCAAGAGCTGGCTCTAGAAGACCATCTGAAGCTAGCACTGACTAAGGAGCCAGGGGAGTTTGGCTATGTGGACCAGAGAACCCAAGAGTACGTGAACCTGCTGGATTCTAGGAGGATTATCAAGAATGAAGAAGGTTGCTGCCTAGAGATCGACCCCGAGATCGATGCTATCACTCAATCCAGGAGTCAGATCGACAAGTCAATCGAGAACACAACTCGATCCGGCGCAACAATCGATGGACAGATCGAGAAGAATGCTCGATCAGGAAAAACAATCGAGTCGACGATCGAGAGAGACCTCCCGATCATGTTGGAGTCCAATCAAGAGATCGACTCAGCGTCTCGATCCCTTACTCGATCCCTATCAAATCGAGTAAGTGAATCGAGCGAAATGGCTCGATCTAGATGACATCGAGAGGAGAATCGACCAGAGGACTCGATCTCAGAAGGGATAGCGATGGAAGAAAGCAGTCTGAAGGGCCATGCCTCGAGTTCAAGGGAGAGTTCCAAGGAGGAAAGCAACAACAACAGCCACGAGGATGACTGGAGTGAGCTGTTAGCCCCAAAAGTGGACCTTAAGGAGCTCCCAAAAAGGCTAAGGTATGCTTTCTTAGGGCCTAATAACACCTATCCCGTGATTGTGAACGAAAACCTCAGTGATGATGAGTTGCACTCGCTCTTAACTTAGCTGAGAAAGTATAGGAAGGCCATTGGGTACTCTTTAAGTGACATCAAGGGCCTTTCACCAATGCTATGCACTCATAGGATTCACTTGGATAATGAGAACGCTTCTTCTATAGAACATCAAAGGCGTTTTTATCCCAACTTGAAATAGGTTGTTAAGAAGGAAATCCTTAAGCTTTTAGAGGCTGACATGATCTATCCCATAAGTGACAGCACGTGGGTTTCCCCTGTACACGTGGTGCCTAAGAAGGGAGGGATCACGGTCATAAGGAATGAAAAGGATGAACTTATCCCTACTAGGACCATTACCGGTCATAGAATGCGTATTGACTATAGAAAACTTAACCTTGCGACTAGGAAAGACCATTTCCCTCTGCCTTTTATTGATCAAATGCTTGAGAGACTTGCAAATCACCCTTACTACTGTTTTCTCGATGGGTATAGTGGTTTCTTTCAAATACCTATTCACCCAAACGATCAGGAGAAGACGACTTTCACATGTCCCTACGGTACCTTTGCATATCGAAGGATGCCGTTTGGATTGTGTAATGCACCGGCTACCTTTCAGCAGTGTATGATGTCGATCTTCTCTGATCTTATAGAGGAGATGGTAGAGGTATTCATGGATGACTTCTCTGTGTATGGTGCGTCCTTTCCTGCGTGTTTGTTGAATCTTTGCAGGGTACTTAAACGCTGTGAAGAGACAAACTTGGTGCTGAACAGGGAGAAATGCCACTTTATGGTTAAGGAAGGGATCGTGCTCGGTCACAAGATATCAGAGAAGGGTATTGAGGTTGATCAAGCTAAGGTGGAGGTCATGATGAGTCTTGAGCCGCCGGTTAATGTCAAGGGAATCAGAAGCTTCTTGGGGCACGCAGGGTTCTACAGGCGTTTCATCAAGGATTTCTCCAAGATTGCTCGCCCTCTTACACGGCTGTTGTGCAAGGAAGCTGAGTTTGTATTCGATGAGGAGTGTTTGAAGGCTTTCGTGACCATCAAGGAAGCCCTTACATCAGCCCCTATAGTCCAAGCACCAGACTGGTCTCTCCCCTTTGAGATCATGTGTGATGCTAGTAACTACGCCGTAGGAGCTGTCCTTGGTCAGAAGAAAGACAAGAAGCTACACGTGATCTATTATGCTTCAAGGACCTTGGATGACACGCAATCACGATACAGCACTACGGAGAAGGAGCTGCTTGCAGTAGTCTTCGCCTTTGAGAAGTTCAGATCATATCTCGTTGGCTCCAAGGCTATTGTATACACGGATCACGCTGCCTTACTATACATCTACTCGAAGAAAGACACTAAGCCTCGGCTCTTAGGATGGATTCTGTTACTCCAGGAGTTTGACATGGAGATTAAAGACAAGAAAGGGATAGAAAATGGAGTCGCTGACCACCTCTCACGGCTAAGGATCAATGAGTCTCTCCACTTAGATGACTCTCTTCCAGAAGAGCAGCTTATGGCGATTACTACTGCTGTTTGTGGGAAGCTAGAAGGGAGGTTTGAGGAGGTGCTGAGTTTCAAAGAAGAGGATCTACCCTGGTATGCTGATGTGGTGAACTATCTAGCGTGTGGTGAGGAGACAACACATCTCAACAGCTATCACATGAAGAGGTTTTTGAGGGAGGCTAGTGACTATTTTTGCGACGAGCCCTACTTATACAAAAGAGGAGTAGACAGCTTGTACCGGAGATGTGTTACAAAGGAAGAAGCCAGGGACATCCTCCACCATTGCCATGGCTCTTCTTACGGAGGACACTTCGCCTCATTTAAGACAGCCACGAAGGTGTTGCAAGCCGGTTTCTGGTGGCCCTCCATTTTTAAAGATGCACACGAGTTTGTGAAGAGCTGTGAGGCATGTCAACGAGCAGGGAATATAACTAAGAGGAACGAAATGCCTCAAGTTCCCATCTTCGAGGTTGACGTGTTTGACGCGTGGGGGATTGACTTCATGGGACCATTCCCTTCTTCATACGGCAACAAATACATCTTAGTAGCTGTGGATTATGTCTCCAAATGGGTTGAGGCTGTTGCTTCCCCTACAAATGACTCTAAGGTGGTAATCAAGTTGTTCAAGAGTATCATCTTCCCGAGGTTTGGGGTACCCAAGGTTGTTATAAGTGATGGAGGAAGCCACTTTATAAACAAGGTCTTTGAGAGCCTCTTGAGAAAGTATGGGGTTAAGCACAAGGTGGTTACACCGTATCATCCTCAAACAAGCGGTCAAGTGGAGGTCTCCAACAGGAAAATCAAGGCCATTCTAGAGAAGACTGTCGGAGCAACAAGGAAATACTGGTCAGTGAAGCTGGATGACGCTCTTTGGGCCTACCGTACCGCTTTCAAAATGCCAATTAGTACAACTCCTTTCACCCTACTCTATGGCAAGGGTTGTCACCTCCCGGTTGAGCTGGAACACCGTGCGTTATGGGCTGTGAAGAGGCTGAACTTTGATCTCAAGACGGCTCAGGAGAGGCGCCTTATTCAGCTACACGAACTGGATGAGTTGAGGTTGAATGCTTACGAGAGCTCCCGGATATACAAGGAGCGGACTAAGGAGGCTCATGACAAGAAGTTGGTTGCCAAGGAGCTCAAGGAAGGAGGACTAGTGTTGCTGTACAACTCGAGGCTCAAGCTCTTCCCGGGCAAGCTGAAATCAAGGTGGAGAGGACCGTTCGTGATTCAAGAAGTCTTGCCTTATGGAGCTGTTACTCTGATGGGAATAAGTGGCAGTGCATTCACCGTCAACGGACACAGAGTCAAGCCCTATTTGGCAGATAGCTATGACAAGGAGAGTACCTCAGTGCTTCTCCAAGACCCACCATCCGCTTAGACCAAGTAAGGTCTAGCTAAAGACGTTAAAGAAAGCGCACATGGGAGGCATTCCCATGTTTATCTTGTACATATTTCTGTTTTATTTCCCTTTGAGTTTTATGTTTTTATCTTGCAAGTGTGTAGGAACAGGTATAAGGAGTCTAAACCTTGACTTTGAGGTCTTAAAAAGGCAATAGGGGTTAGAATAAGGCTAGAGATCGAGTGCTAGATCGACTGATCCTGGCTTGATCTTTGCTAGATCGAGTCAGTGAATCGAGAGGAGCCAGTCGATCTAGACGAGATCGAGTGACAAGATCGACCTTGACGAAAAAGGATCGATCGATCCAAATCGGATCGACCGATCTAATTTCTCTCGGGAAAATCTGTTGAAAACTGATCGATCACCCGACTCGATCCATCACTCGATCTATGCCAAATCGACCCCTAAATCGAGGACATAGCTCGATCATGAGGACTTAGCCGAGGAGCCAACATCCCAATGATCGAGAGAGCCAATCGATCTAGGACTCGTTTCACTATGAATCGAGTCTCAAATCGAGTAACCCTCTCGATCTAAGCCATTTTGGGCATGAGATCGAGTCCTAGATCGACCAAATGGACTCGATCTCATGTCGAGGTAACATTTTTCTTTCCCTCCTTTACTCTTTTCCCTCCAACTTTTGAATTCAAAACTTGGTCAAGGCAAGCATCTTTGACCATGAAAGATGTGCCTTGACCAAGATCTTGTCAGAAAAACCACTTTGACCACCCATTGTTTTGGTTTTGCTAGTCTTTAAATATTTCAAACATCCTCTCACCCTCTCATTCCTGTTTTGCTCGAGATTTTTAAACAAAGAGAGTGAGGCTCAAGCTCTTCCCGGGCAAGCTGAAATCAAGGTGGAGCGGACCGTTCGTGATTCAAGAAGTCTTGCCTTATGGAGCTGTTACTCTGATGGGAAAAAGTGGCAGTGCATTCACCGTCAACGGACACAGAGTCAAGCCCTATTTGGCAAATAGCTATGACAAGGAGAGTACCTCAGTGCTTCTCCAAGACCCACCATCCGCTTATACCAAGTAAGGTCTAGCTAAAGACGTTAAAGAAAGCGCACTTGGGAGGCATTCCCATGTTTATCTTGTACATATTTCTGTTTTATTTCCCTTTGAGTTTTATGTTTTTATCTTGCAAGTGTGTAGGAACAGGTATAAGGAGTCTAAACCTTGACTTTGAGGTCTTAAAAAGGCAATAGCGGTTAGAATAAGGCAAGAGATCGAGTGCTTGATCGACTGATCCTGGCTTGATCTTTGCTAGATCGAGTCAGTGAATCGAGAGGAGCCAGTCGATCTAGACGAGATCGAGTGACAAGATCGACCTTGACGAAAAAGGATCGATCGTTCCAAATCGGATCGACCGATCTAATTTCTCTCGGGAAAATCTGTTGAAAACTGATCGATCACTCGACTCGATCCATCACTCGATCTATGCCAAATCGACCCCTAAATCGAGGACATAGCTCAATCACGAGGACTTAGCCGAGGAGCCAACATCTCAATGATCGAGAGAGCCAATCGATCTAGGACTCGATTCACTATGAATCGAGTCTCAAATCGAGTAACCCTCTCGATCTAAGCCATTTTGGGCATGAGATCGAGTCCTAGATCGACCAAATGGACTCGATCTCATGCCGAGGTAACATTTTTCTTTCCCTCCTTTACTCTTTTCCCTCCAACTTTTGAATTCAAAACTTGGTCAAGGCAAGCATCTTTGACCATGAAAGATGTGCCTTGACCAAGACCTTGTCAGAAAAACCACTTTGACCACCCATTGTTTTGGTTTTGCTAGTCTTTAAATATTTCAAACATCCTCTCACCCTCTCATTCCTGTTTTGCTCGAGATTTTTAAACAAAGAGAGTGAGGGTTTTACTTTTCAAAAGCTAGCAAAAGATATTCTGAACTTCTTGCAAAGGTATTTTCAAAGATTTAATAATTTAATTCTAGAAAATCTCTTTTAAATCCGCAAGATCTTGTTTTAGAATATAGGATTAGTTTTGAATTTTTAAAACTAGCTAAGTCAAAGGAATAATTCCAGATTTTTCAGCATCTAAAGATTTGATTCTCTTTTACTTAGATATGATTTTTATTTATTTCTCAAAATTCTAGGGTAGTCTTTTATAAATTCTCTCCTTCTCTTCTCTCATTCTCATCAAACCGCCGTGTACTTATCAATATCTTTAGAAATTTGTTTCAGGAACCATGAGAACAAGAGAGGAGCAAGCACAAGAAGGAGAAGGACAAGAAGTGGCAGTTCAAGAGAGGGTTAGATGGAGAAAGGATGAGAAGAGGGATAAGAAGCGGCTAGAGAGGCTCCGGTTTGAACCTACAAAGTTTGTGGATCGAGAGCTGTTGTCTAAGCTTGGGATTCTTGGGGACTTCGACCAACTCCTCAAGAACATTGGCTTAAGATGTCTGTCACGGATGGATTGCCCAACCATTCCTGAAGTGACAATAGACTTCCTTGCCACCTTGGAGTTCCGGTATGAAAATCCTAGTGCACCCGTCCCTTCTCAAGGCCGCCTCTACTTCAAAGTTGGACGTCAAGCCTATACACTCTCCATCCCTGAGCTATGCCAAGCCTACGGTCTCAACGCTGATGCATACAAGGTCGAGTTCCCAGCCTTCAAGAAAGCCGACGAGTTTTGGGACCTGATCAGCAATTAAGATTACAAGGCCAACACCGCCAAGATCAAGCGAGTAAGGAGCCCGGTTCTGAGGTATACTCTGAAGCTGATTGCCAACACGTTCAGTGGAAGGTCTGTTGCTCCTACGGTCACGAAGACGGAGCTGTGCTTCCTGTTCCAAGGTGTGAAGCACTTGGTGTCTGATCCGGATGCAAATGAAGAGCCCATAAAAGATGAACTCGGCGATGAGGTGAACTACGGCTGTGTGCTCGCGGCTTCTCTGGTGAAGTACAAGGCTTATGCCTTACGGTGCAAGGCAACCTCCTCTTACATTGGCGGCTTCCTTACTCCTCTGTTCGTGCAAGCCGGTGTGCCCATTCATGACTTTGCTCACGTCCCAAACAGAGCTTTCATGGATGAATCATACATGAGGAATACTGATAGCTTGGGACGCACGCCAGCAGAAGGGTTCTATGCCTACATCTTCATTGATGACGAGGACAAGAAGAGAGTGTGCATCCTTCCCAACAGAGATGAAACCGAGCTGCTTGGTGTTGGGATCATCGAGTTCTTGCCCATGGAGGAAGAATGCTTTGCCCCTTTAGGAGGACCGCCTGCTCCAGCCATTGCCCCGCGTCAAAGATCAGAGTCTCCAGGCACGGAAGATGAGATGCCCGAGGCTTACACACTTCCCAAGCTAGACTTTGAGCCGAGGACAAAAACCGAGAAGTTCCTAGCATCGGTGGTAGAGATGCAAAGGAAGATTAACAAGTGGCAAGGCAAGATGCTGAAGAAGCTTGGGAAGAAAGTCAAAGCACCTAAGGGAGGCACGCCTAAGCCAGCTGCAAGTCAAGAGATGCAACAACCCGAGAAGAGAAGGCTCTCAACCGGAGGAATTGTCATCCGCGAGACCCAACGAGACAACATGCAGCCGGCGCGTCACTCTCTCCAAGAACCAGGCGACAAAGGAAAAGCAACAATCTCTAGCTCCTCTGGAACATCCTCAAGTTCCAGCCGAGCCTAGACCTGAGGTAAACAATCTTCTTCCATTGTATATAACCACTCATGTTTGTTTCTTGCATTGTGTTTTGATGCTCCTTCGGATCAGTTTGCCAGCGGGACGGTGTCAAGCAAGTTTGGGGGAGTACATGTGTGATTTAATCTTGTGTTCTTTGATCTTATTTTCCTTTTTGCATCCTTGAGTCTTTAGTCATGAAAAATTGGTAAAATTTTTAAAATTTTTTTTCAAAGATTCATGTAGTTGCATTCATCTTTTTAAAAAAAAAAAACATGTTAGGATTGAGTCTAGAGTTTCTCATATCACTTAGGTTGTTTGCATTTTGCATAAGGGGTTAGAATTTCTTACAAATGTGTTTTTACTTATGAATTGTTTCAATGCCCTAGTTGGTAGTTCTCTAATGCTTTGTCTATGCTTTGAAAGTAAGTTCTTACCATGCTTGGATCACTTGTTAGGATTTTCGTGGCTTGAATTGAACTCTAATGATTTGAAACTCTTTCTAATAAGTGAAAACCTTAATTTGAAATTCTAATTATCATTCTTATGCATTTGAAAATGAACACATGGTTTTAAAATATTTAGGCTCTCTTCTTCCTTTTTACGACTCTTTGTGAGCCTAAGTAGAACTCCCTCCTTGAACCTTACCCTCCTTTGAAGCCAAATGTTTTTGTGTGACATCTTTGTGAGGCCTTCCTTTCGGTTTGAACTTGGCATAAAGTGTTAGGTTTAGGCGACATGATTTGGTTTTCATATTGTTGCTAGCTTTGCATTTTGAAGCTAGGTATAGGCTTAGGATAAGTTTGGGGGATCATTGGGGTTGCTTTCTTGATCATTTGTTTTCGGTTTCAAAGAGCTTTGTGTTTTAAGGAAAGAAATAAGGTTTTAAGTGAAAGGTTGTTTTTAAAACATAAGTATGCTCTAATTTCAGGAGGTAGCTCTCCATAATAAAATAAAAAAAGGGAGAAAAGAAAAAAAAAAGAAATAAAAAGAGCCTAAGTGCCAAATAAAAAAAAATGAAAAGAAAAAAAAAAAATAATAAGACAGCTACCAATAAGAAATTTCTAAAGAGCAAAAGTATTTTCCAAAATCTTTTCACTAACCTAAAAATTTAAAAATGTCTTTATTTTGAATTGGGGATTGCTAAATTTGTGAAGGAAAGGGTAGATTCTTAAGTGTGAGTGAGGATAAAATTTCTTAAATGAGAGGGGTATAGGATCATTTGATAGTTTACATGGGTAGATGAGAATCTAATCATGTATGCATAAATTGTCTTTACCTTTAGCATTATGCTTAAGTTCAACCATTTTTGAGAGAAACCCTTGTTCTATTTATAAACCCTTTTCAATGAGATCATTATATGCTCATAACCATAACCCTTAGCCAAATGTGTTTTGCTTTAAAGTGCATAAGTTTGATTCATGGTTCGAATGTTAATGAATGTTAAAGGATGAGTTTCTTTGATTGTTAGGAATAGGAGAGTCATGATTTGAATTTCTTTGTGTGATGAGTATGGCTAAGTTCTTTGGAGTATGAGTGTAAGCATAACATTTTAGAACTGTTAACAAGGACATTGAGATTGATTCATTTGAAAGGCACCTTTGCAAAAAGTTTAAAACCCCATTCATTTTTTCTGAAAACCTCTCTTCCTTACTTATTTTCTGTTGCTTGAGGGCAAGCAAGAAGTAAGTTTGGAGGAGTTGATGTTATTGCATATTGCATACATTTTGCATACTCATTAGTTAGCTTTTCATGCGTTTGTATCATGTTTTAGGCTAGATTGCATCACTTTGGGTCCTAGAGCATTCTTGCATCAACATACGCATTTTCCTTGCATTTTGCATCACATTCAGGTTGTTTCTGGCTGCTTTGGAGTCGTGGAGGTTCGTGGACGTGCTGAAGCTGATGTAGCAGTTCGTGGGAGCTCGGAAATATGCTAAGGACCAGAGATCGAGGAGCAGATCGAGCATGGACGGTCGATCTAGGAGTTGATCGACCAGAAGATCGAGCCAACTAGGCGATCCAAGGAGAATGATCGAGACGGAGATCGAGTGAAGCAATCGATCAATTGGTACGGACGTAAATGACGCCATGCAGAGCGAGAGACAGATCGATTACACCACTCGATCCAGCCAAAGATCGATACTGAGATCGGATGCAACACTCGATTCGCCGATGAAGATCGAGACCCAGATCGAGCCGAAGACACGATGTCCGGATATGATCGAGAGAACCACTCGATCTTGGAGTCGATTTCTGTCCTTTCAACCGTTTTTGGCTGCTAGCGAAGGGGGGACCATTGGCTTGTTTGGGCATTTTAGGCAAGGCGGCGACACCCTTTTTCGATAACTTTTAGATTCTTATCTTCTTCTTTATGTTTTTTTCTCTCTCGTTTTCGGAAGAACACCATTGTTGAAACTCGTTTTTCTTTTAAGCTTTTGTATTCGAATCTTTATCATTTAATCCAGTTTTTCTTTCATGTTCATCGTTTCGTTTCATATGCTTTGCTTGATTTACTTTATGTGTAGTGAGTAGTTCCTTTGGGTTCGGGGTTGAGAGGATTAAGGGGTAGAAAAGGTTTCGATCTTGGGGTCTTTCTAAACGTTTTTAAAGGGCTATCTCTTCTAAGGTGTTGAAAGCTTAAAGCTTGAAGACTCTCATGCCAAGAGCTTCATGATCCGAGAGGTTCCTTACCTTGACAGGATTCAGGAGCCTCGGAAGATCACACCTTAGAGACTAGTTATCCCTTCCCAAAAGCCATGGAAGTTTGGGGGATTAGTTAAGCCATTTACTTGAAATCTGTTTTCCTTGCCTTTCGACCTCTCTTTCCACCAAAAGCCATGGGTTTGGAGGAGAGGATGAAAGAGTGATCTATACCGAAAGCCACGGATAGATCTTGTTTTGTTTTCAAGGCTTAGAGATCCTCACCAAGTGAGTCGATCTAAAGTTTTAAACCCAAGGTCGAACCTTTGAAACCCCTAACCATGAATCTCAACCCTAGGCCCTTTCTTTTAGCATCTTTACGTCTATTCTCATCTTTCGCTTGTTACCTGATAGCATCCTGGTCATTAGCTTTACTGATTTTACATTTTTAGACGAGATCGATTGTTACTGCTTGATCTAGTGGTCGATCCACTAGTCGAATTTTAATAATTCGAAGCTCTTCCCTTTAATTAATCCGTTTGTTTCTTGTGGTAGTTGCTTCCTTTCTAGTATTTTGAAAATAGGTTTCACTCTGTTTAGGTTGCTGCATCTAGTTCTTAGATATTTTCTCATAAACTGTCTCATTTTGCTTAGATTTGCTTTAGTCCTTGCATTCTATGTGCATTCCCTATCTCCTAGAAGTGGATTGACTCTCTCTTGCTTGCTATACTACGACGTTGCTTGCATTAGAGTTTGATAACCTCTCTGCATCATAAACCCGAGCTAATAAAATAGTTTATCACATGTCAATCTTTGAGAGCATGGGGCTTACTGACTTTATGGAGAGAGCACTTCTTTCCTACTAGAGTTTCACCTACCAGTTCCTCTCCACTCTCAAGGTGGTGCACTATGATGAGAGTGAGCTGATCAATGGCAATGGCTGGATATCATTCAGGATTGGCAAGCAAAGGTTCACAGCAACCTTCTTTGAGCTCTCTCTAGCTCTTAATATAGTTATGCTGTTAGGAGGGACCACTTCAAGATCAGCCAGAGGCAACACAAGATGTTGTGGGACGTGTTAGGGGCTGCCAATTTATCTGCAGGAGTCACAAGGAACCAGCATTTTAAGCATCCAGCTGTGAGGTATGCTCATAAGGCTCTTGCAAATACATTTTTTGCAAAAAAGAAGACAACCAACCTCACAGAAAGGGGGAAGGACTTCATGTACAATGCAATGCAGCCACTTGTGGTTACCAGCAAGGATGGAGTAGTTATAAGGCCGCCAAATAAGTACCTTTGCTTTGTGACTATGTTGATGGAGCAGCTCTACTCCTATAGGAGCTGGATCGTGAACAAAGGAACAAGGGAGAAGAACCCACAGCTGCACATAGGAGGCATTGTGACAGCCATCTTGATGGCAAGTGGTGTGAGTGAACCTTGAGGAGCACGCTGGAGATGCCTTGGAACCATTCTGGATAGACTTTGACTATCTTAGAAGGAGTCACTTCCTTGAGAGGAGCATCAAAGGGAAGCATGTCTACAACTTTCTCAAGGGCTTCAGAGAACCAGCAAGATTCCTCCTTCCAAATCTGCTGTATACATCTATCACTATGAGGAGCAATATCAGCTTCTGCCCAGATGAAAGTCAGCTCTATCAAAGAGGCCCTGCCATTGAAGAGAGAGATGAGGATAGTGAGGAAGACGACTGATAAACTCATAATTTAGCATATTTTAGCACTCATTTAGGATAGATTTTGCATTTATATTGCATTCATATTTAGATTATTTGTAACTTTTGCTCCATTTTAGGTTTTAGACATGTTTGCATTAGCATTTGCATATTTCTTGCATATATCCATTGTTTTTAGCTAATATGGTGTACATGGAGCTGTGTTTGATGCTGAGCATGGACAAGGAGTCAAAAGAAGAGCTTAGGAGTTGCTGGGAGTCAAGAAAGAGTTCGGGTAAAAAGAATTAGGATGAGATCGAGCCTTAGATCGACCATCCAAGTCGTTTCAGCCTGAGATCGACCCTTAGATCGACCAAGACCACTCGTTTCAGCCTGAGATCGACCCTTAGATCGACCAAGGCCACTCGATTCAGCTTAGATCGACCAGAAGATCGAGCCGGCCAATCGATTCAGGACAAGATCGACCACCAGATCGACCAGGCGGGTCGATTTTCGGTCCAGATTTTTGCTTCCTTCCTTGGACAGCTCACACTTTGTCTTTTAGTGAGGGAACCTTTTGTGTGGTCTTTTATGAATACTTTTGACCTAGATTTTAGTGGCATCCACGATTTTCACAGCCTCCTTCCTCATTTTTGGGTTTCGTGGATCACCATAGAAACATTTTATCCATTTTTTAGCTTTATCTTTTGTAAAAACTTTGATTTTGAATTTTAGAACTTCTCTTTAAGCTTTAATCTTTCTTTCTTGTTATCTCAATCATGTTTAACACCTCTTATCTCATGATTAGGAGGGGTTCAGAAATGATAATAGAGTAGTTCTTTAGGATTTAAGGCTGGGGTGATTAAAGGTTTAAAGGCTTAAGCTTTTGGAAGTCTTTCCTGTTCTTAACTATTTCTCTTCTAGGATTTGGGGTCTTAAAGCTTAGGGAGTCTTGGAAAAGATCTCTATGATTTCAGGGCTTCTCTTACCTTGACCGGATTAAGAGATCCTTGAAAGCCAAATCCTAGAGACTAATCTATCCTCTCCCAAACGCCATAGATGAAGAGGGCGTTAGTTAAGCCACTTTTGAGATCTTTGCTTACTGCTCTTTGACCCATCTTTCCACCACACGCCATGGGTTTGGAGGAAGGGTTGAGGAAAGGGGTCATACCACATGCCATGGATGATCCTAGCTTAAGTTTCTCAAGGCTTAGAGATAGCTCTTCAAAAGAGTAGATTTATGTTTTCAAACCCAAAGCTTAAGTCTTGTGCTTCTTAAACATGATCCCCAGTTTTAGATCCTCTTTTAGTCATTTTAAACCTCAAGTAGTCATCTTTTAGTTATAAAGCTTGCTTCTTTATTCATTAGAAGTTATTCATCTAAGTTGTTAGAAATTTTCTGTTTATCCGCCTTTAGTTATCGATTTTTAGTAACTAGTAGCTTTGCCTTTTAAATTCTCTCTCTTTTCCCAGTAGTTGTTAACCCTCTTCCATGGATTTTAAAATAGTTTTCGTGGTCATTTCGTATTGCATTTAGTTTTTGTTAAATTTCTCATCTATTTACCGGAATTTGACTTAGCTTTGCTTGGCTCTTGCATTCCTAGTATCTTTCATCATCCTAGGCTGGATTGACACCTAAAGTACTACAACAACACTAAGAGGCTTTAGGATTGATATTTAGAACTATAAAAATCCTCTTATCAATTGGCGCCGTTGCCAACTTAGGTTTTGCTGAAATTACTAGGATTTGGAGCTTAGTATAGACTAAGTTTTTATTTTTCATTTTGGTTACGAACTCTCTTTCAAGTGTTTGTTCTTTTTGCAAGGCACAATCACAAGGAAGACAGTATGGATTCGGATATAGCATCAATGTTTGAGGCCTTATTAGCAAATCAAGAGAGAATGATGGCTTGGGACCCCACAAGAAACCATGGTTTTGAAAGGTCATCCACTTATCAAAGAGGGCATATAGATGAACATTCTGCTCAAGAGAATCACTATGGATATGGTGAGGGATACCAATCTCGGGACATGGAGTACGAGCAAGGAGCAACCTATTCTTCCCACATCTCTAAGGAGGAAGAAACTTTCAACATGATGAAGTTGCTTTTGGAGCAGCAAGAACGGCTTAATGAGAGCATTAGAATGCTTGACTTCACACTAGGCTCTCCTGCCCATGTTCAAGAGTTGCTGCAACAACACATGTGGAGTCTATCACCACCGAAATCACACAAGCTAATGGGGAACAAGAAGATAAAAGCTCAAACCAATGATGAACTCCAACAAGGTGCTGACGAACTTGAAGCTCTTCTTAGATACATTGTTGATGAAAATCGTGAGGAAAGATTTGAAGATCCTTGTGAAGAAAGTTCAGTTGTTGCATGTTTAGAGGATGCTAGTGAGAGCTCATTTGTTGAGAAAGAGCTCTCCACCAAGAAAGAAATACATGTGCAACTCATTCCCAAGAAGGAGACAAAGGAGAGTCCCATTGCAGTAGCCTCCAAGGAGGTTAAAGAAGAAGAATCTCCAATGGAACAACCTTTTGCCAAGGACCTCGGTTTCACCTTCACCAATGAAGAGAGCAATGAGAGAGGGTTCTAGGATCATTGTTAGTGTATATGGGTAGATGAGAGTCTAGTCATGTATGCATCAATTGTCTTTACCTTTAGCATTATGCATAAGTTCGACCATTCTTTGAGATAACCCATTGTTTGAATCACCCTTATAAGTGAGATCATTTTTATCTCACAACCCTTGTCCCTTAGCCAAATGTATTCGGTTTTAAAGTGCATAAGTGTGATTCACGGTTTGAGCTTAATGAATGTTAAAGGTTAGGATTCTTGGATTGTTTGGGATATGAGAGTCATGATTTGAGATATATGATGAGTATGGCTAAGTTCTTTGGAGTATGAGTGTGTGCATTGCATCTTAGGATTAAGACCTAGGACCAATGAATTGATTCATTTGAAAAACACTTTTGCAAGGAATTTGGGCCCCCGCTTTCAAACCTCTCTTCCTTTCTTGAATTTTGTTTGCTTGAGGGCAATTTCGCATGCATTTAGAGTAGTTTTCATGCATTCATCTTGCATTATAGGCTATTTTCTACCATTTGTTGCATTTAGGTCCTAGGTCCCTTTGCATTTGCATTTTGCATATTTCTTGCACTTTTGCATCATTATCAGGTTGTTTGGAGCATTCTGGAGTTGTGGAGATTGTGTGGACGTGAGGAGGATCAAAACAAAGCTTGTGGACACTTGGAGAACCCAGCCATGCATGCAAAGGACCCGAGATCGAGTAGCAGATCGAGTAAGGCAGGTCGATCTAGACGAGATCGACCAGAAGATCGAGTGACCCAAGTCAATTCAAGGGGAAGGATCGATACCAAGATCGAGAGAGGAGATCGATCTGGAGTGCGGACGTGAATGAAGCCATGCAGAACAAGAGCCAGATCAAGACCACGACTCGATCATCCAAGGATCGAGTAGAGGATCGAAGGAAGTGCTCGATCCATCCAACCAGATCGACTTGAAGATCGAGCAGAAGAAGGCGATCCATGAAGAAGATCGAGCGAACTGGTCGATCTCGAGATCGTTCTCTGGTGCCTTATCTGACCAGCTGGTTTTTGGCATCTAGTAAGGGGACCATTTGGAGATGTTTGGCCATTTTAGGCAAAGGAGGCGATCACTTTTTATTATCCATGCTTTGTCTTTTCTTTTTCAGTTTTCTCTTAGGCGAAAAACGCCATTGTTGAACCTTGAAGCTTTTCTAGTTTTTAAACTTTTGAATCTTGTTAATCATTAAGTATTTTCCCTTAATGACTTGCTTAATCATGCTTAGTTTATCTTTTATTGCATTTCAATCGGTTTTAAACATGAGTAGCGAGTAGTTTTTCTTTGGGTAAGGGGTTGAGGCGATTCAAGGGTTTAAGGGGTTTAAGCTTTTGAGTTTTTCTTGTTCTTCATTTATTCCTTTCTAGGATTTTGGGGTCTTAAGGCTTAGGGAGTCTTGGAAAAGATCTCTATGATTCCAGGGCTTCTCTTACCTTGACCAGAATACTTGAAAACCAAATCCTAGAAACTAATCTACCCTCTCCCAAACGCCATGGATGTAAAGGAGGTTAGTTAAGCCATTATTTGAGATCTGTAGTCCATGCTCTTCAATCTCTTTTTTCTACCAAAAGTAATGGGTTTGGAGAAGAGATTGAAGAAGGGAATCATACCATACGCCATGGATGAGTCTATTTATGATTCTCAAGGCTTAGGGAAAGCTCATCAATGAGTATACCTATGTGTTTTCAAACCAAAGCTTGACCCTTGAACACTCTTGAATATGACCCTCGACCCTGAACCCTCTTTTAGCATTTTTAAACCTGAAGTAATCATCTTTTAATTACAAAGCTTGCATCTTGATCATTAGAAGTCATTTGTCTTAAGTTGTTAGAATTGACCTGTTTGACCCGATTTAGCTCTCAATTTTTAGTTATTAGTATATTTGCATTTTTTATCTTCTGCTTTCTCCTAGTAGTAGTAACTCTCTTCCAGGGATTTTAAAATAGTTTCCATAAGCACTTGGTCGTCGAATTTAGTTTTCTTTGATTTTACCATCCATTTATCCGATTCTGCTTAGATTTGCTTTACTCTTGCATCCCTAGTGTTCTTCCTGCTTCCTAGGTTGGATTGATACCCTTACTGCTATACTACATCATTGTTGTTGTTTGGGATTTGATATTTCACCTTGCAAACAATCTGTTTATCAACGACCAAGAAGAAGGTGAAGAGAACCGAGAAGAGGAGGTGCATGGCTAGGTTCTTATTAGTATCATTTTGAAACTGGAAAGAGAACCGAGAAGAGGAGGTGCATGACTAGGCTGAGCTAGAGATCATTTTGAAACTGGAAATGCATGGCTAGGTTCTTATTAGTATGACTGATTGTGTTTTGCATCCTACATTTAAGCACTTAGACATTGACTTCACTTCTTGATCTTAGCATTTTTGGATTTGAGTGCCCACCTTTAAACCTCACTTCCTCACTGTCTTAGTTTGTTTGCTTGAGGACAAGCAAAAGGCAAGTGTGGGGGTGTTGATATCTCCATTATTTATACCAGTTTAGCTTGCATTCATCACTATTTCTAGTCCTTAAACATGCATATTTTTCTTCTTCTTGTCCCATTTGCATACATTTAGGAGTTAGTATAGTTTTAGGAGCTGCATTGCATTTTGCATGGATTTGGAGTTTTATTCAGGTACTTGAAGGAGTGTGGAGGTCATGTGGTGAAATGGGTGTGAGCTGGGAATGGAGCAAGGCAAGAGACAAAGGCGGATGGACCAATATCAATGATGATATCGACATCATGTGATCGTTGTGAAGCATATCGATGGGAGTATCGACCATTTCAGCCTCGATACAGCAAAGGCATGGTGTGAAGGAAGCATATCGACTTAGACACCTCGATGCAGCAGAATGGAGTCCATATCGAGCTAGTGTAACGACGTCCCAGACCGACATACATGACAGGGCAATACTGAGGTGCCATATCGACTTGTTTGATCGATGAGCCTTAACTAAAGGGTGATTGTATCGACTTCACACCATGAAGAGCCAAACCGATACAACATGAGAGCCTTCTGTATCGACATGCATATCGACCAAGAGACATCGATACAATCCAGAAAAAGAGATTATATCGACATGTTGATATAACTATATATTTTGTGTATTTTGCATGCATTTAAGATAGTTTCTCATGCTTTCACCTTGCATATTAGGCTAGTTTGCACCATTTTATGTTCTAGAGCACTTTTGCATTAGCATTCGCATGTTTCTTGCATTATGCATCATATTCAGGTTGTTTTTGGATACTTTGGAGCTTTGGAGGATTCGTGGATGTGCTAAGGCTCGTGAGGAAGCTAATGGACGCTTGGAGAACTCAACCATTCAGCTAAGGACCAGAGATCGAGTAGCGGATCGAGCAAGGCAGGTCGATCTAGATGAGATCGACCAGAAGATCGAGTGCACCAAGTCGATTCAAGAGGAAGGATCGAGAACAAGAGCGAGGGAGGAGATCGATCTGGAGTACGGACGTAAATGACGCCATGCAGATCGAGAACCAGATCGAGCTTCCAACCCGATCAACACAAGAACGACTCAGAGATCAACCAAAGCCATCCGATCCAAGACAAAGATCGAGAGCCAGATCGAGCTTCCAGCCCGATCCCAGACAAACCTTATCCGTCCAACTGTCTTTGGCGGCTAGCGAGGGGGGACCAGCTAACGGTTTAGCCATTTTTGGCAAAATCAGCCATTTGCTTCCACTATCATCAATTCTGTCTTTTCTGTTTTCTCTGGAAGTTAGGCGATTCGCCATTGTTGAATACCTTAAGCTTTTTCGTTTTTGAACCTTTGAATCTTTTAATATCAAGCAGTTTTTCTTTTAATCTTTCGTTAATCATGCTTAGTTTATCGTTTATTTCTTTTGCTTCGTTCTTAAACATGTGTAGTGAGTAGTCGTTTCGGGTTTTGGGGTTGAGGAGATTCAAAAGGGTTGAAAGGGTTTAAAGCTTTGTGTTTTCTTTGCTCTTCACACCTTCTCTTCTATGATCTTGGAATCTTAAAGCCTAGAGAGCCTTGGAAAAGGTCTCTATGATCAAAAGGCTATCTTACCTTGACAGGATTCAGATGTCCTGGAAAACAAGATCATAGAGGCTAATCCTTCATTTCCCACATGCCATGGTTGTTTAGGGGATTAGTTAGGTCAATATTTGAAATCTGTCTCTCTTGCTCTTCAATCTCTTTTTCCACCAAACGCCATGGGTTTGGAGAAGAGGTTGAGGAAGTGAACCATACCACACGCTATGGATGGTTCTTGTTTTGTTTTCAAGGCCTAAAGAACCTCACAAAGTGAGTAGATCTAAATGTTTTCAAACCAAAGCTTAAACCTTTGAGACCCTTGAATATGACCCTCGACCCTGGACTCTTCTTTTTAGTGTTTTAAACCTCTGTTAATCATTCACTTGTCATTTAGCTTGCATCCTGTTCGTTAGAAGTCATTTGCTTGAAGTTGTTTGTTAGATCGATCCATTCTGCTCGATCCAGTGCTCGATCTTGTGGTCGATTTTTAGTTTTTAGTAGCCTTGCATTTTTAATCTTTTGCTTGTTCCTCGTGGTACTTAACCCTCTTCCAGTGATTTTAAAATTGTTTTGCATTGCATTAGATCGTTGCATTTAGTTTTCCTTGAATTTACCAATCATTTTACTATTCTGCTTAGATTTGCTCATTCCTTTGCATTCTTAGTGTACTTCCTGCTCCTAGGTGTGGATTGATACCTCACTTGCATGCTATACTACATCTCAGCGTTGCATTTGAGTTTTGATAACCTCTCCTGCATTGCTTACTAAGAAACGTGTTATCAAATGGTGCCGTTGCCATCTTAGGTTGCTAGGAAGCATTAAGATTTGGGGTTTATTAAAGACTAAGGCTTTACTTTAACTTTGGTTACTCATCTCTCTGCCTTCAAACTTGTGTCTTTCAGGTACATGAACTTCCGTTCTAGGGGTGACAACAACTTACTAACACCCCTGGACAATATTCACCAACTCGGACGTTCAAGAACAAGAAGAGCAAGAGAGCAAGCTAGAGCTTTTGAGGAGATTGTTCACGCCGGTTCAGTAGACTTTGCAACAATGGCTGAGCACGAACATCCTGAAGGACCTCCACCAGCTCACGGTGCTGTAGGAAGGGGCAATGGAAACCCCATCCATGCGGCTAGACCCCCACGGATCATTGGTTCTGGAGATGTTCCTAATACGCATCACAACCACTTTGGGATCACTCCTCCACCGGTCCAGAATAACAACTTCAAGATCAAGCCAGGGTTTGTTCAGATGGTGCAAAATAACAAGTTTCATGGGTTAGCTTTGGAGGACCCATTGGCGCATCTAGACAATTTTGAGAAGCTTTGTGGAATGCTTAAGATAAATGGCATCTCGGAGGACAGCTTCAAGCTGCGTTTGTTTCCCTTTTCCCTCGGTGACAAAGTACGACATTGGGAGAAGACTCTTCCGCAAGGCACTATCACTTCTTGGGCTGATTGTAAGAAAGCTTTCCTCTCAAAGTTTTTCTCAAGCTCTCAGACATCAAGGTTGAGAAGTGAGATTAGTGACTTCACTCAAAGACAGAATCAATGATGCTATGGAGCATTTCACGGATTATACTATAGCCTGTCCTCACCATGGCTTCAGTGAAGAGACCCTCTTGAGTATCATATACTGTGGAGCTCTTCCAAAGATCAGATTACTACTTGACACGGCAAGCAAAGGAAACTTCCTTGGCCAAGAAGTAGAAGAGGGTATAGAGCTCATTGAGAACCTGGCATTGAGTGATGGGAACTATTCAGAGGATTACGACCGTGCTCCAAGAGGAGCTGATCTTGAAGCTAACAAGAAAGAAATGAAGTCTCTCCGTGAGAAGATAGATAAGCTAATGCTTGCAAACTAAAAGCATGTACATTTTGTTGGGGAAGTTGCGGATGTCTTGGATGAGCTAGAGCAATGCCAAGAAGAAGAAGCTAATTAGGTTGCTGGTCAGAACTACAACAAGCCACAAGGCTACTCTCAAGGCTACCAAGGCAACAACAATTTGTCTTACCGAAGCACAAACGTGGAGAACCCTAAAGATCAGGTGTACCCTCCTCAGCAAGCAAAGCCCTTTGTACCTTATAACAAGGGTTTTCAAGCGAATAGTGGCTTTCAAGGCCAGCGGCAAGGGAACTTCCAAGTTCAGCAGCAGCATCAAGGCAACAAAAGTTACACTCCTATGTATCCTCCCGGCTTTGTTCCTCAACAACAACAAATGTAACCGCAACAACAAGATCCGGTCCAAGCTATGTTCCAGCAGTTGCTTCAAGGTCAAGCTTCTACTAATCAGAAGTTTGCCGAGATGAACAACCGCCTTGACTCCTCTCTCACTGACGTCTCAACTCAGATTACAAATCTGAACAACAAGATCAAGCAGTTAGAGAAGGGAAAAGCTACTAAAAGCGGTCAAAGCAGCTTACTGGGTAAGTGTGAGCAGAATCCCAAGGAATACGCCAATGCCATTACACTAAGGAGTGGCAAATAACTTCCACCGCGAGTTGCTCTTAAGATCAATGAGGACATTGTGGTTCAAGAGGGGGAGGATAAGCTTTCAGCTGATGAGGAGAGTTTGATAATGTATGGATTGAGAGACCAAGGAAGGGTAAAGAGGTTGCTGTAGAGAAGAAAGTGGAGCAAGCTACTAAGGAGAAGGATGTTTATGCGCCTCCACCGTATGTGTCTAAGCTTCCTTTTCCTGGCCGCTTCAAGAAACAGCTTATAGAGAAGCATAGACTCTTGTTTGAGAAGCATCTAAGGGATGTAGAGATTAAGATTCCTCTTGTTGATTGCCTAGCTATGATGCCAAAGTGTGCTAAGTTCTTCAAAGACACTCTTACAAAGAAGAACAAGGAGAGTAAAGAAGTCTTGGTGCTTAGTGACGAATGTAGTGCCAACATTCACAAGGAGATTGTTCCTAAGAAGCTAGGAGATCCAGGATCCTTCACCCTTCCTTGTGCTTTGGGTCCATTAAAGTTCAAGAGCTGCTTATGCGATTTGGGTGCAAGTATCAATCTCATGCCCCATTCTATAGCAAAGAAGCTTGGTTTTACACGGTTCAAAGAGTGTAGGATCTCCCTTGTGTTAGCTGATAGAAGCGTGAGACTTCCAGTGGGTTTGCTAGAAGATCTTCCAGTGAGAATAAGCGATGTCAATGTACCAACTGACTCTGTTGTGCTTGAGATGGATGAAGAGCCTAAAGATCCGCTTATACTAGGAAGACTGTTCCTTGCAACCGCCGGAGCCATCATTGATGTCAAGAATGGGAAGATAGCCCTACACCTAGGCAAAGACATAAAGCTGGATTTTGACATCAACGAGGTCCTTAAGAAGACGACCATAGAAGGGCAAGCATTCTACATAGAAAAGTTGGACGCCTTGGCGGATGAATTGTTAGAAGAGCTTGCACAAGAGGATCACTTGAAGCTTGCATTAACTAGGGAGAGAGGAGAGTACGGTTTCTTGGATCAGAGGACTCAGGAGTACGCTAATCTCCTTGACTCTAGAAGGGTTGTGTTTGAAGAGGAAGGCGGATGCCTAGAGATCGATCAGGCAATCGAGAAGATCATTCGATCCAAGACAGTAATCAACAAGAAGATCGAGGAGACTAGTCGATCCAACAAAACAATCGATGGGAAGATCGAGAGAAGCCAATCGATCAGTTCAGAGAACGAGTTAGAGACTCAATCTCCTGCTCGATCCACATCAAATCGGGTAGGTGAATCGAGTGAAGTTGCTTGATCCGGACCAGAACGAGTGGAAGATCGTCCGGATGACTGGATCTCAGAGGGGACAACGGTTCAAGAAAGAAGTCTTTTAGGTCATGTCTCGGGTTCTAAGGAGGCTACTGGGGATGGGAACGTCAACAAGAGCCACGAGGAGGACTGGAGCGCGCTGCTAGCCCCAAAGGTGGACCTAAAGGAGCTCCCAAAAGGGCTAAGGTATTGATAAACGTTTTCTAAGCTCGGGTTATGATGCAGAGAGGTTATCAAACTCTAATGCAAGCAATAGTGTAGTACAGCAAGCAAGAGAGAGTCAATCCACTTCTAGGAGATAGAGAATGCACAGAGAATGCAAGGACTAAAGCAAATCTAAGCAGAATGAGACAGATTATGATAAAATCTCTAAAAACTAGATGCAGCAACTTAAACAGAGTGAAACCTATTTTAAAAATACTAGAAAGTAAGAAACTACCACGAGAAACAAACAGATTAATTAAAGAAGAAAGCTTCAAATTATTAAAATTCGACTAGTGGATCGACCACGAGATCGACCACTAGATCGAGCAGTAACAATCGATCTCGTCTAAAAACTTAAGAACAGTAAAGCTAATGACCAGGATGCTATCAGATAACAAGCGAAAGATGAAATGAGACGTAAAGATGCTAAAAGAAAGGGCCTAGGGTTGAGATTCATGGTTAGGGGTTTCAAAGGTTCGACCTTGGGGTTGAAACTTTAGATCGACTCACTTGGTGAGGATCTCTAAGCCTTGAAAACAAAACAAGATCTATCCGTGGCTTTCGGTATAGATCACTCTTTCATCCTCTCCTCAAAACCCATGGCTTTTGGTGGAAAGAGAAGTCGAAAGGCAAGGAAAATAGATTTCAAGTAAATGGCTTAACTAGTCCCCCAAACTTCCATGGCTTTTGGGAAGGGGTAACTAGTCTCCAAGGTGTGATCTTCTGAGATTCCTGGATCCTGTCAAGGTAAGGAACCTCTCGGATCACGAAGCTCTTGGCGAGAGAGTCTTCAAGCATTAAGATCTCAACACCTTAGACGAGATAGCCTTTGAAAACATTTAGAAAAACAAACCAAGATCGAAACCCTTTTGACCCCTTAATCCTCTCAACCCCGAACCCAAAGTAAACTACTCTCTACACATAGAGTAAATCAAGCAAAGCATATGAAACGAGACGATAAACATGAAAGGAAAACTGGATTAAACAGAAACGATTCGAATACAAAAGCTTAAGAGAAAAACGAGTTTCAACAATGGTGTTCTTAACGAAAACGAGAGAGAAAACATAAAGAAAAGGATAAGGATCTAAAAGTTATCGAAAAAGGACGTCGCCGCCTTGGCCAAAATGCCCAAACATGCCAATGGTCCCCCCTTCGCTAGCAGCCAAAAACGGTTGAAAGGACAGAGATCGACTCCAAGATCGAGTGGTTCTCTCGATCATATCCGGACATCGTGTCTTCGGCTCGATCTGGGTCTCGATCTTCAACGGTGAATCGAGTGTTGCATCCGATCTCGGTATCATGTGGTGAATCGAGTGGTGTACTCGATCTGATTCTCGCTCTGCATGGCGTCATTTACGTTTGTACCATTTGATCGATTGCTTCACTCGATCTTTGTCTCGATCATTCTCCTTGGATCGCCTGGTTGGCTCGATCTTCTGGTCGATCAACTTCTAGATCGACCGGCCATGCTCGATCTGCTCTTCGATCTCTGGTCCTTAGCATATTTCTGAGCTCCCACGAACTGCTACATCAGCTTCAACACGTCCACGAACCTCCAAAACTCCAAAGCAGCCAGAAACAACCTGAATGTGATGCAAAATGCAAGGAAAATGCGTATGTTGATGCAAGAATGCTCTAGGACCCTAAGTGATGCAATCTAAGGTAAAATGTGATACAAATGCATGAAAAGCTAACTAATGAGTATGCAAAATGTATGCAATATGCAATAACATCAGGTATGCTTTCTTAGGGCTTAATGATACATACCCCGTGATTGTGAATGAGAACGTAAGTGATGATGAGTTGCACTCGCTCCTCAATGCACTCAACTCCCCCAAAATTACTTCTTGCTTGCCCTCAAGCAACAGAAAATAAGTAAGGAAGAGAGGTTTTTTTTTTTTAGAAAAAATGAATGGGGTTTTAAACTTTTTGCAAAGGTGCCTTTCAAATGAATAATCTCAATGTCCTAGTTAACAGTTCTAAAATGCTATGCTTACACTCATACTCCAAAGAACTTAACCATACTCATCACACAAAGAAATTCAAATCATGACTCTCCTATTCCTAACAATCAAAGAAACTCATCCTTTAACATTCATTAACATTCGAACCATGAATCAAAATTATGCACTTTAAAGCAAAACACATTTGGCTAAGGGTTATGGTTATGAGCATAGAATGATCTCATTTGAAAAGGGTTTATAAATAGATTAAGGGTTTCTCTCGAAAATGGTTGAACTTGTGCATAATGTTAAAGGTAAAGATAATTTATGCATACATGATTAGATTCTCATCTACCCATGTAAACTATCAAATGATCCTATACCCCTCTCATTTAAGAAATTTTATCCTCACTCACCACTTAGGAGTCTACCCTTTCCTTCACAAATTTAGCAATCCCCAATTCAAAATAAAGATATTTTTAAACTTTTAGGCTAGTGAAAAGGTTTTGAAAAATACTTTAGAAATTTCTTATTGGTAGCTCTCTTATTATTTTTTTTCTTTTATTTTTTTTCTTTATTTGGTACTTAGGCTCTTTTTTTATTTCTTTTTCTTTTCTTTTCTCTTTTTTTATATATTTTATTATGGAGAGCTACCTCCTGAAATTAGAGCATACTTAGTTTTTAAAAACAACCTTTCACTTAAAACCTCATTTCTTTCCTTAAAACACAAATTCTTTGAAACCAAAAACAAATAGACAAGAAAGCAACCCCAATGATCCCCCAAACTTATCCTAAGCCTACACCTAGCTTCAAAATGCAAAGCTAGCAACAATATGAAAACCAAATCATGTCGCCTAAACCTAACACTTTATACCAAGTTCAAACCAAAAGGAAGGCCTCACAAAGATGTCACACAAGAACATTTGGCTTCAAAGGAGGGTAAGGTTCAAGGAGGGAGTTCTACTTAGGCTCACAAAGAGTGGTAGAAAGGGAGAAGAGAGCCTAAAAACCATGTGTTCATTTTCAAATGCATAAGAATGATAATTAGAATTTCAAATTAAGGTTTTCACTTATTAGAATGAGTTTCAAATCATGAGAGTTCAATTCAAGCCACGGAAATCCTAACAAGTGATCCAAGCATGGTAAGAACTTACTTTCAAAGCATAGACAAAGCATTAGAGAACTACTAACTAGGGCATTGAAACAATTCATAAGTAAAAACACCTTTGTAAGAAATTCTAACCCCTTATGCAAAATGCAAACAACCTAGGTGATATGAGAAACTCTAGACTCAATCCTAACATGTTTTAAAAGATGAATGTAACTACATGAATCTTTGAAAAAAATTTAAAAATTTTACCAATTTTTCATGAACTAAGACTCAAGGATGCTAAGGGAAAATAAGATCAAAGAACACAAGTCAAATCACACATATACTCCCCCAAACTTGCTTGACACCGTCGCGGTGGAAAACTCATCCGAAGGAGCATCAAAACACAATGCAAGAAACAAATATGAGCGGTTATATACAATGGAAGAAGGTTGTTACCTCTGGTCTAGGCTCGGCTGGAACTTGAGGATGTTCCAGAGGAGCTAGAGATCGTTGCTTTGCCTTTGTCAGCTGGTTCTTGGAGAGAGTGACGCGCCGGCTGCATGTTGTCTCGTTGGGTCTCGCGGATGACAATTCCTCCGGTTGAGAGCCTTCTCTTCTCGGGTTGTTGCATCTCTTGACTTGCAGCTGGCTTAGGCGTGCCTCCCTGAAGTGCTTTGACTTTCTTCCCAAGCTTCTTCAGCATCTTGCCTTGCCACTTGTTAATCTTCCTTTGCATCTCTACCACCGATGCTAGGAACTTCTCGATTTTTGTCCTCGGCTCAAAGTCTAGCTTGGGAAGTGTGTAAGCCTCGGGCATCTCATCTTCCGTGCCTGGAGACTCTGACCTTTGACGCGGGGCAATTGCTGAAGCAGGCGGTCCTCCTAAAGAGGCAAAGCATTCTTCCTCTATGGGCAAGAACTCTATGTTCCCAACACCAAGCAGCTCGGTTTCATCTTTGTTGGGCAGGATGCATACTCTCTTCTTGTCTTCGTCATCTATGAAGAGGTAGGCATAGAACCCTTCTGCTGGCGTGCGTCCCAAGCTATCAGTATTCCTCATGTATGCTTCATCCATGAAAGCTCTGTTTAGGACGTGAGCAAAGTCATGAATGGGCACACCGGCTTGCACCAACAGAGGAGTAAGGAAACCGCCAATGTAAGAGGAGGTTGCCTTGCACCGTAAGGCATAAGCCTTGTACTTCACCAAGGAAGCCGCGAGGACAAAACCATAGTTCACTTCATCGCCGAGTTCATCCTCTATGGGCTCTTCATTTGCATCCGGATCAGACACCAAGTGCTTCACACCTTGGAACAGGAAGCACAGCTCTGTCTTCGTGACCGTAGGAGCAACAGACCTTCCACTGAACGTGTTGGCAATCAGCTTCAGAGTATACCTCAGCACCGGGCTCCTTACTCGCTTGATCTTGGCGGTGTTGGCTTTGTAGTCCTCATTGCTGATCAGGTCCCAAAACTCGTCGGCTTTCTTGAAGGCTGGGAACTCGACCTTGTATGCATCAGCGTTGAGACCGTAGGCTTGGCATAGCTCAGGGATGGAGAGTGTATAGGCTTGACGTCCAACTTTGAAGTAGAGGCGGCCTTGAGAAGGGACGGGTGCACTAGGATTCTCATACCGGAACTCCAAGGTGGCAAGGAAGTCTATTGTCACTTCAGGAATGGTTGGGCAATCCATTCGTGACAGACATCTTAAACCAATGTTCTTGAGGAGTTGGTCGAAGTCCCCAAGAATCCCAAGCTTAGACAACAGCTCTCGATCAGCAAACTTGGTAGGCTCAAACCGGAGCCTCTCTAGCCGCTTCTTATCCCTCTTCTCATCCTTACTCCACCGGACCCTCTCTTGAACTACCACTTCTTGTCCTTCTCCTTCTTGTGCTTGCTCTTCTCTAGTTCTATTTGGTGCCATTGTTCCTGAAACAAGATTCTAAAGAGATTGATAAGCAAGCGGCGATTTGATGAGAATGAGAGGAGAGAAGGAGAGAATTTATAAAAACTACCTTAGAATTTTGGGGAATAAATAAAAATCATAGCTAAATAAAGGAGAATCAAATCTTTAGATACTGAAAAATCTGGAATTATTCCTTTTACTTAGCTAGTTTTAAAAATTCAAAACCGATCCTATATTCTAAAACAAGATCTTGCGATATTAAAGGAGATTTTCTAAAATTAAACCATTAAATCTTTGAAAATACCTTTGCAAGAAATGCAGAATATCTTTGCTAGCTTTTGAAAATTGAAACTCTCGCTCTCTTTGTTTAAAATTCTCGAGCAAAACAGGAATGAGAGGGTGAGAGGTTGTTTGAAATATTTAAAGACTTAGCAAAACCAAAACAATGGGTAGTCAAAGTGGTTTCTGACAAAGTCTTGGTCAAGACAAATCTTTCATGGTCAAAGATGCTTGCCTTGACCAAGTTTTGAATTCAAAAGTTGGAGGGAAAAGAGTAAAGGAGGGAAAGAAAAATGTTACCTCGGCATGAGATCGAGCCCATTTGGTCGATCTAGGAGTCGATCTCATGCCCAAAATGGCTTAGATCGAGAGGGTTACTCGATTTGAGACTCGATTCAAGGTGAATCGAGTCCTGGATCGATTGGCTCTCTCGATCATTGAGATGTTGGCTCCTCGGCTAAGTCCTTCTGATAGAGCTATGTCCTCGATTTATGGGTCGATTTGGCATAGATCGAGTGATGGATCGAGTCGAGTGATCGATCTGTTTTCAACAGATTTTCCCGAGAGAAATTAGATCGGTTGATCCGATTTGGATCGATCGATCCTTTTTCTTCAAGGTCGATCTTGTCACTCGCTCTCATCTAGATCGACTGGCTCCTCTCGATTTACTGACTCGATCTAGCAAAGATCGAGCCAGGATCAGTCGATCTAGCACTCGATCTCTAGCCTTATTCTAACCCCTATTGCTTTTTTAAGACCTCAAAGTCAAGGTTTAGACTCCTTATACCTGTTCCTACACACTTGCAAAATAAAAACATAAAACTGAAAGGGAAATAAAGCAGAAATATGTACAAGATAAACATGGAAATACCTCCCAAGTGCGCTTTCTTTAACGGCTTTAGCTAGACCTTACTTGGTCTCAGCGGATGGTGGGTCTTGGAGAAGCACCGAGGTACTCTCCTTGTCATAGCTGTCTGCCAAGTAGGGCTTGACTCTGTGTCCGTTGACGGTGAATGCACTGCCACTTTTTCCCATCAGAGTAACAGCTCCATATGGCAACACTTCTTGAATCACGAACGGTCCGCTCCACCTTGATTTCAGCTTGCCCGGGAAGAGTTTGAGCCTCGAGTTGTACAGCAACACTAGTCCTCCTTCCTTGAGCTCCTTGGCAACCAACTTCTTGTCATGAGCTTCCTTACTCCGCTCCTTGTATATCCGAGAGCTCTCATAAGCGTTCAACCTTAGTTCGTCCAGTTCATGTAGCTGGATGAGGTGCCTCTCTTGAGCAGTCTTGAGGTCAAAGTTCAGCCTCTTTACAGCCCACAATGCACGGTGTTCCAGCTCAACCGGGAGGTGACAGCCCTTGCCATAGAGTAGAGTGAAAGGGGTTGTACCAATCGGCGTCTTGAAGGCGGTACGGTAGGCCCAAAGAGCGTCATCCAGCTTCACTGCCCAGTCTTTCCTTGTGGCTCCGACGGTCTTCTCTAGAATAGCCTTGATTTGCCTGTTGGAGACCTCCACTTGACCGCTTGTTTGAGGATGATACGGTGTAGCCACCTTATGCTTAACCCCATACTTTCTCAAGAGGTTCTCAAAGACCTTGTTTATGAAGTGGCTTCCTCCATCACTTATAACAACCTTGGGTACCCCAAACCTCGGGAAGATGATACTCTTGAAAAACTTGATTACCACCTTAGAGTCATTTGTAGGGGAAGCAACAGCCTCAACCCATTTAGAGACATAATCCACAGCTACTAAGATGTATTTGTTGCCGTATGAAGAAGGGAATGGTCCCATGAAGTCAATCCCCCACGCGTCGAACACGTCAACCTCGAAGATGGGAACTTGAGGCATTTCGTTCCTCTTAGTTATATTCCCTGCTCGTTGACATGCCTCACAGCTCTTCACAAACTCGTGTGCATCTTTAAAAATGGAGGGCCACCAGAAACCGGCTTGCAATACCTTCGTGGCAGTCTTGAATGAGGCAAAGTGTCCTCCGTAGGAAGAGCCATGGCAATGATAGAGGATGTCCCTGGCTTCTTCCTTTGTAACACATCTCCGGTACAAGCTGTCTACTCCTCTTTTGTATAGGTAGGGCTCGTCCCAAAAGTAGCCACTAGCCTCCCTCATAAACCGCTTCTTGTGATAGCTGTTGAGATGTGTTGGTTCCTCACCACACGCTAGATAGTTCACCACATCAGCATACCACGGTAGATCCTCCTCTTTGAAACTCAACACCTCCTCAAACCTCCCTTCTAGCTTCCCACAAACAGCCGTAGTAATCGCCATAAGCTGCTCTTCTGGAAGAGAGTCATCTAAGGGGAGAGACTCGTTGATCCTTAGCCGTGAGAGGTGGTCAGCGACTCCATTTTCTATCCCTTTCTTGTCTTTAATCTCCATGTCAAACTCCTGGAGTAACAGAATCCATCTTAAGAGCTGAGGCTTAGTGTCTTTCTTCGAGTAGATGTATCGTAAGGCAGTGTGATCCATGTATACAATAGCCTTGGAGCCAACGAGATATGATCTGAACTTCTCAAAGGCGAAGACTACTGCAAGCAACTCCTTCTCCGTAGTGGTGTATCGTGATTGCGTGTCATCCAAGGTCCTTGAAGCATAGTAGATCACGTGTAGCTTCTTGTCTTTCTTCTGACCAAGAACGGCTCCTACGTCGTAGTCACTAGCATCACACATGATCTCAAAGGGAAGAGACCAGTCTGGTGCTTGGACTATAGGAGCTGATGTAAGGGCTTCCTTGATGGTCACGAAAGCCTTCAAACACTCCTCATTGAATACAAACTCAGCTTCCTTGCACAACAGCCGTGTAAGAGGGCGTGCAATCTTGGAGAAATCCTTGATGAAGCGCCTATAAAACCCTGCGTTTCCCAAGAAGCTTCTGATTCCCTTAACATTAACCGGCGGCTCAAGACCCATCATGACCTCCACCTTAGCCTGATCAACCTCAATACCCTTCTCTGATATCTTGTGACCGAGCACGATCCCTTCCTTAACCATGAAGTGGCATTTCTCTCAGTTCAGCACCAAGTTTGTCTCTTCACAACGTTTAAGTACCCTGCAAAGATTCAACAAACACGCAGGAAAGGACGCACCATACACAAAGAAGTCATCCATGAACACCTCTACCATCTCCTCTATAAGATCAGAGAAGATCGACATCATACACCGCTGAAACGTAGCCGGTGCATTACACAATCCAAACGGAATCCTTTGATATGGAAAGGTATCGTAGGGACATGTGAAGGTCGTCTTCTCCTGATCATTTGGGTGAATAGGTATTTGAAAGAAACCGCTATACCCATCGAGAAAACAGTAGTAAGGGTGATTTGCAAGTCTCTCAAGCATTTGATCAATAAAAGGCAAAGGGAAATGGTCTTTCCTAGTCACAAGGTTAAGTTTCTTATAGTCAATATACATTCTATGACCAGTGATGGTCCTAGTAGGGATAAGCTCATCCTTTTCATTCCTTATGACCGTGATCCCTCCCTTCTTAGGCACCACGTGTATAGGGGAAACCCACGTGCTGTCACTTATGGGATAGATCACGTCAGCCTCTAAAAGCTTAAGGATTTCCTTCTTACAACCTCTTTCAAGTTAGGATTCAAACGCCTTTGATGTTCTATAGAAGAAGCGTTCTCATTATCCAAGTGAATCCTAAGAGTGCAAAGCATAGGTGAAAGGCCCTTGATGTCACTTAAAGAGTACCCAATGGCCTTCCTATACTTTCTCAGCTCAGTTAGGAGTGAGTGCAACTCATCATCACTAAGGTTTTCATTCACAATCACGGGATAGGTGTTATTAGGCCCTAAGAAAGCATACCTTAGCCCTTTTGGGAGCTCCTTAAGGTCCACCTTTGGGGCTTACAGCTCACTCCAGTCATCCTCGTGGCTGTTGTTGTTGCTTTCCTCCTTGGAATTCTCCTTTGAACCCGAGGCATTGCCCTTCAGACTGCTTTCTTCCATCGCTATCCCTTCTGAGATCGAGTCATCCGGTCGATTCTCCTCTCGATGTCGTCTAGATCGAGCCATTTCACTCGATTCACTTACTCGATTTGATATGGATCGAGTAAGGGATCGAGACGCTGAGTCAATCTCTTGATTGGACCCCAAAATGATTGGGAGGTCTCTCTCGATCGTCGACTCGATTGTTTTTCCTGATCGAGCATTCGTCTCGATCTGTCCGTTGATTGTTGCACCGGATCGAGTTGTGTTCTCGATTGACTTGTCGATCTGACTCCTGGATCGAGTGATAGCGTCGATCTCGGGGTCGATCTCTAGGCAGCAACCTTCTTCATTCTTGATAATCCTCCTAGAATCCAGCAGGTTCACGTACTCTTGGGTTCTTTGGTCCTCAAAACCAAACTCCCCTGGCTCCTTAGTTAGTGCTAACTTCAGATGGTCTTCTAGAGCTAGCTCTTCCAGCAACTCATCCGCCAATGCATCCATCGTTTCAATATAGAAAGCTTGTCCTTCAATGGTCGTCTTCTTTAGAACCTTGTTGATGTCGAAGTCTAGCCTGATCTCCTTTCCCAAATGCAAGGCAATCTTCCCATTCTTCACATCTATGATAGCCCCGGCGGTTGCAAGGAACGGTCTCCCTAAGATGAGTGGGTCTTTAGGCTCCTCGTCCATCTCTAACACTACAAAGTTTGTAGGTATGTTCACACCACTGATTCGCACCGGTAAATCTTCGAGCAGCCCCACTGGTAACCTCACGCTTCTATCAGCCAGCACCAATGAGATCCGACAGTCTTTAAACCGAGTAAAACCAAGCTTCTTAGCCACGGAGTGAGGCATCAAGTTTATGCTAGCCCCGAGATCACACAAGCAACTCTTGAACTCTAGAGGACCCAAAGCGCAGGGTATAGTGAAGCTTCCAGGGTCTCCCAGCTTCTTAGGGATGATCTCCTTATGTATAACCGCACTACACTCTTCACTTAGAACAAGTACCTCTTTGCTTTCTTTGTTCTTCTTCACAAGGGTGTCCTTGAAAAACTTGGCGCACTTGGGCATCATAGCAAGACAATCTACAAGAGGCAGCTTGATTTCCACGTCTCTCAGGTGCTTCTCAAACAAGATTCTGTGCTTCTCGATTAGCTGCTTTTTGAAACGATCGGGAAATCGCAACTTCGGTAGGTAAGGTGGGGGCACGTAAGAGTTCTTCTCCTTGGTGGTTTGCTCACTTTTCTTCTCAGCGACCGCCTTATCTCCTCTCCTCGGCCCTTGGATCCAAACGTTGTCAAAGTTTATCTCATCATCATCAGCCGAAGGTTTACCCTCCCCCTCTTGAATTACAACGTCCGCGTTGTTCTTTGTAGAGACCGGAGTTTGGAGCTCTTTACCGCTTCTCAACGTTATAGCATTAGCATACTCCTTGGGATTCTGCTCACACTTTCCCAGAAGACTGTTCTGACCACTCGTGCTTGCTTTCCCTTTCTCCAGCTGCTTGATCTTGTTGTTTAGGTTGGTGATCTGAGTGGAGAAGTTGGTTAGAGATGAGTCTAGGCGAGTGTTCATTTCAGCGAACTTCTGGTTGGTAGAGGCTTGCCCTTGTATTAGCTGTTGAAACATTGCTGGAACCGGATCAACTTGTTGTTGCATCGGTTGTTGTTGCTGAGGTGCAAATCCCGGAGGGTAGTTAGGAGTATAACCCTTGTTGTGTTGTTGTTGCCCTTGGAAGTTGCTCTGCCCTTGACCTTGGAAACCACCACTCGGTTGAAAACCTTTGTTGTAAGGGATGAAAGGTTTAGCTTGCTGAGCAGGGTACACTTGGTCTTTAGGGTTGGCTACGTTGGTGCTTCGGTAAGAGAGGTTGTTGTTCTGGTAGCCATGGTTGTAGCCTTGAGACTTGTAGTTGTTCTGTCCAGCCACCCAATTTGCTTCTTCTTGGCTTAGCTCTAACTCCTCTTGGTTCTCATCAGCTTCACCAACAAAGTGAACATGCTTCTGATTGGCTAACACCAGCTTATCAATCCTCTCATGCAAAGATTTGAGCTCCTTCTTATGAGACTCTAACTCTGATCCTCTTGGTGCACGGTCATAATCTTCAGCATAGTTTCCATCACTCAACGCCAAGTTTTCTATCAGCTCCATACCCTCTTCTACCTCCTGACCGAGGAAGTTCCCTTTGCTAGCTGTGTCAAGCAACAACCTGATCTTTGGTGAAGCTCCACGGTATATGGTACTGAGTAGTGTCTCCTCGCTGAACCCGTGATGAGGACATTGGATCGTGTAATCTTTGAAACGCTCCATTGCCTCGTTGAATGTCTCATTGTTCCTTTGAGTAAAACCGCTGATTTCGCTTCTCAACCGTGCTGTCCTGGTGCTTGAGAAGAACATTGAGAGGAATGCCTTCTTACACTCAGCCCATGATGTGATGGTGCCTTGTGGGAGGGTCTTCTCCCAATGTCTAGCTTTGTCTCCGAGTGAAAAGGGGAAGAGACGCAGCTTGAAAGCATCTTCGGATATGCCATTGATCTTTATCATTCCACATATTTGCTCGAAATTGTCTAAATGCTCCAAGGGGTCTTCCATTGCTAAGCCGTGGAACTTGTTGTTTTGCACCATGGAGATGAAACCTGGCTTGATCTCGAAGTTATTGTTTTGTACCGGAGGAGGAGTGATCCCAAACCTATTGTGGTGGGTATTGGGATCATCTCCGGCTCCTATGATCCTTGGGGGTCTAGCTGCGTGTTGGGGGTTTCCATTGCCTCGTCCTGCTGGAGGAGGTCCTTCTGGATGCTCGTGTTCAGCCATATTTTCAAAGTTAACCAAACCGTGCTGAACAATCTCCTCAAAGGCTCTTGTTTGCTCTTTGACTCTCCTTTGCCGTGAGTGACCAAGTTGATGAATGTTGTCTAAGGGTTGTAGAAGATTGTTGTCTCCCCTTGAACGAAGATTCATGTACCTGAAAACACACGTTTGAGAAAAGAAGTATTAGTAACTTGAAAAAGGTAAAGACTTAGTCTTTGCTAAGACCCAAATCTCTATGTTCTCTAAACAGTCCTAGAATGGCAACGGCGCCATTTGATAAACGTTTTCTAAGCTCGGGTTATGATGCAGAGAGGTTATCAAACTCTAATGTAAGCAATGTTGTAGTACAGCAAGCAAGAGAGAGTCAATCCACTTCTAGGAGATAGAGAATGTACAGAGAATGCAAGGACTAAAGTAAATCTAAGCAAAATGAGACAGTTTATGATAAAATCTCTAAAAACTAGATGCAGCAACTTAAACAGAGTGAAACCTATTTTAAAAATACTAGAAAGTAAGAAACTACCACGAGAAACAAACAGATTAATTAAAGAAGAAAGCTTCGAATTATTAAAATTCGACTAGTGGATCGACCACGAGATCGACCACTAGATCGAGCAGTAACAATCGATCTCGTCTAAAAACTTAAGAACAGTAAAGCTAATGACCAGGATGCTATCAGATAACAAGCGAAAGATGAAATGAGACGTAAAGATGCTAAAAGAAAGGGCCTAGGGTTGAGATTCATGGTTAGGGGTTTCAAAGGTTCGACCTTGGGGTTGAAACTTTAGATCGACTCACTTGGTGAGGATCTCTAAGCCTTGAAAACAAAACAAGATCTATCCGTGGCTTTCGGTATAGATCACTCTTTCATCCTCTCCTCCAAACCCATGGCTTTTGGTGGAAAGAGAAGTCGAAAGGCAAGGAAAATAGATTTCAAGTAAATGGCTTAACTAGTCCCCCAAACTTCCATGGCTTTTGGGAAGGGGTAACTAGTCTCCAAGGTGTGATCTTCCGAGATTCCTGGATCCTGTCAAGGTAAGGAACCTCTCGGATCACGAAGCTCTTGGCGTGAGAGTCTTCAAGCATTAAGATCTCAACACCTTAGAAGAGATAGCCTTTGAAAACATTTAGAAAAACAAACCAAGATCGAAACCCTTTTGACCCCTTAATCCTCTCAACACCGAACCCAAAGTAAACTACTCGCTACACATAGAGTAAATCAAGCAAAGCATATGAAACGAGACGATAAACATGAAAGGAAAACTGGATTAAACAGAAACGATTCAAATACAAAAGCTTAAGAGAAAAACGAGTTTCAACAATGGTGTTCTTCACGAAAACGAGAGAGAAAACATAAAGAAAAGGATAAGGATCTAAAAGTTATCGAAAAAGGACGTCGCCGCCTTGCCCAAAATGCCCAAACAAGCCAATGGTCCCCCCTTCTCTAGCAGCCAAAAACGGTTGAAAGGACAGAGATCGACTCCAAGATCGAGTGGTTTTCTCGATCATATCCGGACATCGTGTCTTCGGCTCGATCTGGGTCTCGATCTTCAACTGTGAATCGAGTGTTGCATCCGATCTCGGTATCGATCTTCGGCTGGATCGAGTGGTGCACTCGATCTGATTCTCGCTCTGCATGGCGTCATTTACGTCTGTACCATTTGATCGATTGCTTCAGTCGATCTTCGTCTCGATCATTCTCCTTGGATCGCCTGGTTGGCTCGATCTTCTGGTCGATCAACTTCTAGATCGACCGACCATGCTCGATCTGCTCCTCGATCTCTGGTCCTTAGCATATTTCCGAGCTCCCACGAACTGCTACATCAGCTTCAACACGTCCACGAACCTCCATGACTCCAAAGCAGCCAGAAACAACCTGAATGTGATGCAAAATGCAAGGAAAATGCGTATGTTGATGCAAGAATGCTCTAGGACCCTAAGTGATGCAATCTAACCTAAAATGTGATACAAATGCATGAAACCCAAGGAGACAACATTCAGCCGGCACGCCATTCTCTCCAAGAACCAGCTGACAAAGGCAAAGCAACGATCTCTAGCTCCTCTGGAACATCCTCAAGTTCCAGCCGAGCCTAGACCAGAGGTAAACAACCTTCTTCCATTGTATATAACCGCTCATATTTGTTTCTTGCATTGTGTTTTGATGCTCCTTCGGATGAGTTTGCCACTGGGACGATGTCAAGAAAGTTTGGGGGAGTACTTGTGTGATTTAATCTTGTGTTCTTTGATCTTATTTTCCTTTTTTGCATCCTTGAGTCTTAGGTCATGAAAAATTGGTAAAATTTTTAAAAACTTTTCAAAGATTCATGTAGTTGCATTCATCTTTTTAAAAACATGTTAGGATTGAGTCTAGAGTTTCTCATATCATCTAGGTTGTTTGCATTTTGCATAAAGGGTTAGAATTTCTTAAAAAGGTGTTTTTACTTATGAATCATTTCAATGCCCTAGTTGGTAGTTCTCTAATGCTTTGTTTATGCTTTGAAAGTAAGTTCTAACCATGCTTGGATCACTAGTTAGAATTTTCGTGGCTTGAATTGAACTCTCATGATTTGAAACACATCCTACTAAGTGAAAACCTTAATTTGAAACTCTAATTATTATTCTTATGCATTTGAAAATGAACACATGGTTTTAAAATATTTAGGCTCTCTTCTTCCTTTTTACCACTCTTTGTGAGCCTAAGTAGAACTCCCTCCTTGAACCTTACCCTCCTTTGAAGCCAAATGTTCTTGTGTGACATCTTTGTGAGGCCTTACTTTTGGTTTGAACTTGGCATAAAGTGTTAGGTTTAGGCGACATGATTTGGTTTTCATATTGTTACTAGCTTTGCATTTTGAAGCTAGGTGTAGGCTTAGGATAAGTTTGGGGGATCATTGGAGTTGCTTTCTTGTCTAATTGCTTTGGTTTCAAAGAGTTTGTGTTTTAAGGAAAGAAATGAGGTTTTAAGTGAAAGGTTTGCTTTTAAAACTAAGTATGCTCTAATTTCAGAAAGTAGCTCTCTCATAATAAGTAAAAATAAAAAAAAAGAGAAAAGAAAAGAAAAAGAAATAAAAAGAGCCTTATTGCCAAATAAAGAAAAAATAAAAAGAAAAAAAAATAATAATAATAATAAGAGAGCTACTAATAAGAAATTTCTAAGAGCAAAAGTATTTTTTCAAAACCTTTTCACTAACCTAAAAAGTTTAAAAATGTCTTTGTTTTGAATTGGGGATTGCTAAGTGTGAGAAGAAAGGATAGATTCTTAAGTGGTGAGTGAGGATTAAATTTCTTAAATGAGAGGGGTATAGGATCATTTGATAGTTTACATAGGTAGATGAGAATCTAATCATGTATGCATAAATTGTCTTTACCTTTAGCATTATGCAAAAGTTCAAACCATTTTTGAGAGAAACCCTTGTTATGATTATAAACCCTTTTCAAATGAGATCATTTTATGCTCATAACCATAACCCTTAGCCAAATGTGTTTTGCTTTAAAGTGCATAAGTTTGATTCATGGTTCGAATGTTAATGAATGTTAAAGGATGAGTTTCTTTGATTGTTCGGAATAGGAGAGTCATGATTTGAACTTCTTTGTGTGATGAGTATGGCTAAGTTCTTTGGAGTATGAGTGTAAGCATAGCATTTTAGAACTGTTAACTAGGACATTGAGATGATCCATTTGAAAGGCACCTTTGCGAAAAGTTTAAAACCCCTTTGATTTTCCTAAAAACCTCTCTTCCTTACTTGTTTTTTGTTGCTTGAGGGCAAGCAAGAAGTAAGTTTGGGGGAGTTGATGTTATTGCATATTGCATACATTTTGCATACTCATTAGTTAGTTTTTCATGCATTTGTATCATGTTTTAGGTTAGATTGCATCACTTAGGGTCCTAGAGCATTCTTGCATCAGCATATGCATTTTCCTTGCATTTTGCATCACATTCAGGTTGTTTCTGGCTGCTTTGGAGTCATGGAGGTTCGTGGGCGTGTGGAGGCTGATGTAGCAGTTCGTGGGAGCTCGGAAATATGCTAAGGACCAGTGATCGAGGAGCAGATCGAGCATGGCCGGTCGATCTAGGAGTTGATCGACCAGAAGATCGAGCCAACTAGGCGATCCAAGGAGAATGATCGAGACGGAGATCGAGTGAAGCAATCGATCAATCGGTACGGACGTAAATGACGCCATGCAGAGCGAGAGCCAGATCGAGTACACCACTCGATCCACCCGAAGATCGATACTGAGATCGGATGCAACACTCGATTCGCCGAAGAAGATCGAGACCCGGATCGAGCCGAAGACACGATGCCCGGATGTGATCGAGAGAACCACTGGATCCAGTGGTCGATTTCTGTCCTTTCAACCGTTTTTGGCTGTTAGCGAAGGGGGGACCATTGGCTTGTTTGGGCATTTTAGGCAAGGCGGCGAGATGCTTTTTCAAGAACTTTTAGATCCTTATCCTTTCTTTCATGTTTTTCTCTCTCGTTTAACGAAGAACACCATTGTTGAAACTCTTGTTTTTCTCTTAAGCTTTTGTATTCGAATCTTTATCGTTTAATCTAGTCTTTCTTTCATGTTCATCGTCGTATTTCTTATGCTTTGCTTGATTTACTCTATGTGTAGCGAGTAGTTTCCTTTGGGTTCGCGGTTGAGAGGATTAAGGGGTAGAAAAGGTTCGATCTTGGTTTGTTTTCTAAACGTTTTAAAGGCTATCTCTTCTAAGGTGTTGAAAGCTTAATGCTTGAAGACTCTCACGCCAAGAGCTTCATGATCCGAGAGGTTCCTTACCTTGACAGGATCCAGGAGCCTCGGAAGATCACACCTTAGAGACTAGTTACCCCTTCCCAAAAGCCATGGAAATTTGGGGGACTAGTTAAGCCATTGCTTGAAATCTGTTTTCCTTGCCTTTCGACCTCTCTTTCCACCAAAAGCCACAGATATATCTTGTTTTGTTTTCAAGGCTTAGAGATCCTCACCAAGTGAGTCGATCTAAAGTTTCAAACCCAAGATCGATCCTTTGAAACCCTTTACATGAATCTCAACCCTAAGCCCTTTCTTTTAGAATCTTTAAGTCTCATTTCATCTTTCGCTTGTTATCTGATAGCATCCTGGTCATTAGATTTGTTGTTCTTACGGTTTTAGACGAGATCGATCGTTACTGCTCGATCTAGTGGTCGATCTTGTGGTCGATCCACTAGTCGAATTTTAACAATTCGAAGCTCTTTCCTTTAATTAATCTGTTTGTTTCTCGTGGTAGTTGTTTCCTTTCTAGTATTTTTAAAATAGGTTTCACTCTGTTTAGGTTGCTGCATCTAGTTTTTAGTTAATTTCCCATAAACTGTCTCATTTTGCTTAGATTTGCTTAGGACCTTGCATTCTTTGTGCATTCTCTGCCTCCTAGAAGTGGATTGACACTCTCCTGCTTGCCTTACTACAACATTGCGTGCATTAGAGTTTTGATAACATCTCTGCTGCATAACACGAGCATAAGAAAAACATTTATCATATGCCACCACCGAGAAGGAGTTGCTGGCCGTTGTGTTTGCTTTTGAGAAGTTCAGGTCATACCTCGTAGGCTCTAAGGTTGTTGTCTACACATATCATGAAGCTTTGACGTACATCTATTCCAAGAAAGACACTAAACCGAGGCTTCTAAGGTGGATTCTCCTTCTACAAGAGTTTGATATGGAGATAAAATACAAGAAAGGGATAGAGAATGGTGTTGCTGATCACCTCTCAAGGATGAGAGTCAATGAAGCCCTGCCACTTGATGATTCACTTCCTGAAGAGCAACTCATGATGATCACCACGGCGGTATGTGAGAAGCTTGAAGACAAGTTTGAAGAAGTTTTGAGTTTCAAGGAAGAAGACTTACCTTGGTATGCTGATTTAGTGAACTTCTTGGCTTGTGGAGAGGAGCCTACTCACCTTGATCATTACCACAAGAAGAAGTTTATGAGAGATGTCTCCCACTACTTTTGGTACGTGCCATACTTGTACAAGAGGGGCGTGGACAGCTTGTATAGGAGATGTGTAACAAGGGAAGAAGCTAAAGACATACTCCTACATTGTCATGGCTCATCATACGGCGGTCATTTCACTTCTTTCAAGACCGCTACAAAGGTGCTACAAGCGGGTTTCTGGTGGCCATCTATCTTTAAGGATGCTCACGAGTTTGTTAAGAGTTGTGAAGCGTGTCAAAGGGCAGGAAACATCACCAAGAGAAACGAGATGCCTCAGGTTCCTATCTTTGAAGTTGATGTCTTTGACGCATGGGGGATAGATTTTATGGGTCCATTCCCATCTTCTTACGGAAAGAAGTTCATCTTGGTGGCGGTTGATTATGTATCTAAGTGGGTTGAGGCTATAACTTCCCCAATAAACGATACAAGAGTAGTGATCAAGCTCTTCAAGACCGTTATATTCCCACGGTTTGGAGTCCCCAAGATAGTAATCAGTGACGGTGGAAGCCATTTCATCAACAAGGTGTTTGAAAGCCTCTTAAGGAAGTATGGTGTGAAGCACATGGTAGCTACACCTTATCATCCTCAAACGAGTGGGTAAGTAGAGGTCTCTAACCGGAAGATCAAGGCTATACTCGAGAGGACAGTTGGTACTACTTGGAAGGATTGGGCGGCTAAACTAGACGATGCTTTGTGGGCTTACCAGACCGATTTCAAAACCCCCATTGGTACTACTCCTTTCACTCTTCTATACGGCAAGGCGTGTCACCTTCCTGTTGAGTTGGAGCATAGGGCACTATGGGCAGTGAAGCAGCTCAACTACAACCTCAAAACAGCTCAGGAGAAGCGCTTGATTCAGCTACATGAGCTTGATGAGCTACAGCTAGATGCATACGACAGTGCTAAGATCTACAAGGAGCGGACTAAGGTTGTATATGACAAGAAGCTGGTTCACAAGGAGTTGAGGGAAGGCAGTTTGGTGCTACTCGATGACTCGAGGTTGAAGATGTACCCGGGCAAGCTCAAATCAAGGTGGTGTGGACCGTTTGAGATCAAAGAGGTTCTACCCTATGGAGCGGTTACATTGGTTGGCAAGAGTGGCAATGCCTTCAAGGACAACGGGCACAGAGTTAAGCCTTACTTGGCGGATGGCTACAGCAAGGAGAGCACCTTAGTACTTCTCCAAGACACCCCTCAGACCTAAACCAAGTAAAGTCTAGCTAAAGACGTTAAAGAAAGCGCACATGGGAGGCATTCCCATGTCTATCTTGTACATATTTTTGCTTTATTTCTACTTCAGTTTTATGCTTTTAATGTTTAAGTGTGTAGGTGAATGGATAGGGGATTGTTAGGTGTGATCTTGGAGTCCAAAAGAGACGAGAAGGGCTAAGTATAGGCTAGAGATCGAGTGCTAGATCGACTTATCCTAGCTCGATCTATAGCTAGCGAATCGAGAGGAGCCAGTCGATCTAGACGAGATCGAGTAGATAAGGTCGATCTAGATGATTTTGGATCGATCGATCCCATTTAAATCGACCGATCTAAAATGTCTCGGGAAATTCTTGGAGTTTGGATCGATCGGTCCAAATCTGGATCAACCGATCTAATTTCTCTCGAGATGATCCTTCAAAGACAGATCGATCAGTCAACTCGGTCCCCCACTCGATCTAAGACAAATCGACCCTCAAATCGATCACGTAGCTCGATCCAAAGACCAATGCCTGTTGACCAAAAGTCAAGGAACGAGAGGGCACAGTCGATCTAAGACTCGATGCAAATTGAATCGAGTCCCTGATCAGGCAAACCTCTCGATCCAAGCCTTATGGGCATGAGATCGAGTCCTAGATTGACCTAATGGACTCGATCTCGTGCCAAGGTAACAATTTCTTTTCTCTCTTTTCTTCTTTCCCTCCTGTTTTTAAATTCAAATCTTGGTCAAGGCAGGAATCTTTGACCATGAAAGATGTGCCTTGACCAAGCTTTTTGTCAGAAACCACTAGCTTGCACACGGTTTTAGATATTTTGTTGGCCTTTATTCAAACACACACTCTCTCATTATTTGTGTTTCAAGATTTCTAAAGCAAAGAGAGAGTGTGATTTTTTTTTCCTAAGGGCTAACAGCATCTTCTTCCAAAACTTCGCAAAGGTATTTTCGGGTCTTTGTCTTAAATCTTTTAGAAAATTTCCTTTTTTTTGCATTGTTTGAACAATAGATGTTAGGGGTTTAGCGAATTTTTAAAAAACTAGCCAGATACTAGGAAAAATTCGAGATTTGAATCTATCTCTAGATTTCTTTCTCTATTATCTTGCTTGATTTTTTATAAATCCCCCAAAAATCTAGGGTGTTAGTTATAACTTTTTCATTCTCGCTTACTTTTTCTCTCAATATTCGCCGCCTTTGCTCATTCTCTTGCTTGAGAATTGTGTTTCAGGTACCATGGCTCCAAAAAGAACAAGAGAGGAGACAGCCCAAGAAGGAGAAGGTCAAGAAGTGGCGGTTCAGGAGAGGGTCAGATGGTCAAAGGAGGAAAAGCAAGCCAAGAAGATGCTAGAGAGTCTTCGGTTCGAACCAACAAAGTTCGCGGATAGAGGTTTGCTGTCTAAGATGGTGATTTTGGGAGATTTTGATCAACTCCTCAAGAACATAGGGCTCAGGTGCTTGTCGCGAATGGATTGCCCAACCTTTCCCGAAGTGACAATCGATTTCCTAGCCACTTTGGAGTTTGCATATGAGAACCCGAGCATCCCTACTCCTTCTCAAGGCCACATCTCCTTCAAGATCAAGCGTCAGGCCTTTCATCTCTCAATCCCGGAGGTTTGTCAAGCCTATGGCCTCAATGCTGCTGCCACCAAGGTTGAGTTCCCCTCTTTCACTCAAGCCAACGATCTGTGGGACCTCATCAGGAACAATGACTACAAGGCGAATACGGCGAAGATCAAGAGAGTGAGGAGTTCGGTGTTGAGATACACGCTCAAGCTGATTGCCAACACCTTCAGTGGACGGTCCGTAGCCTCAACAGTCACCAAGACCGACCTTTGCTTCCTATTCCAAGGCGTGAAGCACCTCGTGTGTGATCCTAAAGAGAATGACGAGCCAATGGAGGATGAGCTCGTTGACGACGTGAACTATGGGTGCATCTTAGCCGCCTCCTTGGTGAAGTACAAGGCATATGCCTTGCGGTGCAAGGCAAGCTCGTCGCTTATTGGAGGCTTCCTCACACCCTTGTTTGTGCAAGCTGGCGTACCGCTTCAAGACTTCACTCCTGTTCAGGAGAAAGCCTTCATGGAGGAGATCTACCTGAGGAACACAGACAGCTTGGGATGCACGCCAGCCGAGGGTTTCTACGCCTACTTGTACATTGATTCTGAGAATGAGAAGCGAGTGTGTATCTTGCCAAACAAGATGGAAACAGAGCTTCTAGGAGTTGGCAATGTAGAGTTCTTGCCAAGTGTAGAGGAGTGTTTTGCGCCACTAGGAGGAACAGCTGCTCCAGCACTAGCTGCTCGCCCACAATCAGAGTCTCCTGCCTCGGATGATGAGTTGCCCGAGAGCTTTGTTCTCCCCAAGGTCGATTTTGAGACGCGGACTAAGACCGAGAAGTTCCTTGCTTCTCTTGTGGAGATGCAAAGGAAAGTCAAAAAATGGCAAATCAAAGTAATTAAGAAGCTTGCCAAGAAGGTCAAGGCGCTTCAAGGGAGCTCACCTAAGAAGGCTACAAGCGAAGAAGTCGAGCAGCCCGAGAAGAGAAGGAGATCCACAGGAGGCATTGAGATATGTGAGCCACAAGCAACAGCTCAACCTGCGCGCCACTCGGTTCATGAGCAAGCCAGCTTGGATAAGAGCAAAGGAGTAGCCAACGAGACCCCCACAAAGACCAAGAGGTCTGGACCAACCTCAAGCTCCAGCACTTCTTAGCTCCGAGTTACCAACAACCGTCCCTTGTATATACCATGCATGCTGTCTTTGATCTTGCTTTATGATTTGAACTCCTTTGAATTTGTTTGCCACCGAGACGGTGTCATTCAAGTTTGGGGGAGTGTGTGTGTTATTTGACATGTTTACTTTCTTCTTATTTTCTGTTTGCATCTTTTGAGTCTTCATTGCATCTAAGGCATCGAAAAGAAAAAAAAAATTGAGTAGAGAAAAAAAAAAGAGAGCCTAAGTGCCAAATAAAAAAAAAAAAAAGAAAAAAAAATTGAGTAGAGAGCTATCAATAAGAATAGAAAAGAGCTAAATGTGTTTTCAGCCTTTCCACTAGCTAAAGAGTTTAAAATGATGTTTTTATTTGGGATTTTGCTAAGCTAATTGCTTTGTTGATAAGGGCAGTATCTGGGAGGGTGAATGAGCTGGAAAGAAAAGAAATGAGAAGGGTTTTAGGATCATTGTTAGTGTATATGGGTAGATGAGAGTCTAGTCACGTATGCATCAATTGCCTTTACCTTTAGCATTATGAATAAGTTCATAACTTTCTTGAGAGAAACCCTTGCATTATAGAACCCATTTAAATGAGATCATTATAGTCTCATAGCATTTGTCCTTAACCAAATGTGTTCGGCTTTAAAATGCATAAGTGTGATTCACGGTTCTGATCTTAATGAATGTTAAAGGATAGGATTCTTTGATTGTTTGGAATATGAGAGTCATGATTTGAAATTCATTATGTGATGAGTATGGCTAAGTTCTTTGGAGTATGAGTGTGTGCATTGAATCTTAGGGTTAAGAACTAGGACCATTGAAATGATTCATTTGAAAAGCACTTTTGCAAGAAGCTTAAACCCCCGTTTTTAAAACCTCTCTTCATTCTTCAATTTTGTTTGCTTGAGGGCAAGCAAAAGGCAAGTTTGAGGGAGTTGATATTACTATATATTTTGTGTATTTTGCATGCATTTAAGATAGTTTATCATGCATTCACCTTACATATTAGGCTAGTTTGCACCATTTTAGGTTCTAGAGCACTTTTGCATTAGCATTCGCATGTTTCTTGCATTATGCATCATATTCAGGTTGTTTTGGACACTTTGGAGCTTCGGAGGGTTCGTGGATGTGCTAAGGCTCGTGAGGAAGCTTATGGACGCTTGGAGAACTCAACCATTCAGCTAAGGACCCGAGATCGAGTAGTGGATCAAGCAAGGCAGGTCGATCTAGATGAGATCGACCAGAAAATCGAGTGCACCAAGTCGATTCAAGAGGAAGGATCGAGAACAAGATCGAGAGAGGAGATCGATCTGGAGTACGGACGTAAATGAAGCCATGCAGATCGATAAGCAGATCGAGCTTCCAACCCGATCAACACAAGATCGACTCAGAGATCGACCAAAGCCATCTAATCCAAGACAAAGATCGAGAGCCAGATCGAGTTTCCATCCCGATCCCAGACAAACCTTATACGTCCAGCTGTCTTTGGCGGCTAGCAAGGGGGGGGGGGGGGGGGGGGGGGGGGGGGGGGGGGCAGCTAACGGTTTAGCCATTTTTGGCAAAAGCAGTAATTCGCTTTCACATGAAGATAGGCGATTCACCATTGTTGAATAGCTTAAGCTTTTTCATTTTTGAACCTTTGAATCTTTTAATATCAAGCAGTTTTTCTTTTAATCTTTCGTTAATCATGCTTAGTTTATCGTTTATTGCTTTTGCTTCGTTCTTAAACATGTGTAGTGAGTAGTCGTTTTGGGTTATGGGGTTGAGGAGATTCAAAAGGGTTGAAAGGGTTTAAAGCTTTGTGTTTTCTTTGTTTTTCACACCTTCTCTTCTAGGATCTTGGAATCTTAAAGCCTAGAGAGCCTTGGAAAAGATCTCTATGATCAAAAGGCTATCTTACCTTGACAGGATTCAGATGTCATGGAAAACCAGATCCTAGAGGCTAATCCTTCCTTTCCCACATGCCATGGTTGTTTAGGGGATTAGTTAGGTCAATATTTGAAATCTGTCTCTCTTGCTCTTCAATCTCTTTTTCCACCAAACGCCATGGGTTTAGAGAAGAGGTTGAGGAAGTGAACCATACCACACGCTATGGATGGTCTTTGTTTTGTTTTCAAGGCCTAGAGAACCTCACAAAGTGAGTAGATCTAAATGTTTTCAAACCAAGCCTTAAACCTTTGAGACCCTTGAATATGACCCTCGACCTTGGACCCTTCTTTTTAGTGTTTTAAACCTCTGTTAATCATTCGCTTGTCATTTAGCTTGCATCCTGTTCGTTAAAAGTCATTTGCTTGAAGTTGTTTGTTAGATCGATCCATTCTGCTCGATCCAGTGCTCGATCCTGTGGTCGATTCACTGGTCGATTTTTAGTTTTTAGTAGCCTTGCATTTTTAATCTTTTCCTTCTTCTTCATGGTATTTAACCCTCTTCCAGGGATTTTAAAATTGTTTTACATTGCATTAGATCGTTGCATTTAGTTTTCCTTGAATTTACAAATCATTTTACTATTCTGCTTAGATTTGCTCATTCCCTTGCATTCTTAGTGTACTTCCTGCTCCTAGGTGTGGATTGATACCTCACTTGCATGATATACTACATCTCAGCATTGCTGTTTAGATAACCTCTCCTGCATTGCTTACTAAGAAACGTGTTATCACATGTGTATCGATGTTCACAGCCGATATGGTCTGTCCGACTCAGCTTATTTGCGGTTTAATCTTGGTTTACTAGGGGTTTTCTAGTTCCCCTATAAATACTAAAGTCCTACAATGGTTATGCAACTTGGATCTTACTTATTTTCTTCTGTTCTTACACTTATAACCTTTCCTTTTTCAGCTTTGCTTTGTAAGAACTAGTTTGATTTAGTGAATTTATGTATTTGCTTTTGATATATTCTTGTTTATTCTGCTCCCTAATCATGCTTGATATATCATGGTTTTTGCTGGTTTTTAACCATGATATAAGTCTTGTTTATAAAGTCTTGTTTATAGAGTCTTTTTGGTATTTTTCGAGTCCTATAGAGTCTTTGCAGGTCTAGGTACAAATGGAGCATAATTGGGGATTTTAGAACCTTTTGGAGCTATACTGAAGTTGATGCTGAAAGAACCAAGTCGAAGGACATTAAGGAGCAGGGTGTCGATGGACATTCACTACTTGGTGTCGATCGACACCGGTCGTGGTCGCGAAGAAGCATAAAAACTCATTGGAAGAAATTGCAACTTGGCCCAGAAGTTTCCCACTATTTAGACTTTTGCCCCAGTTCGTGTTTAGACTTGTATTTAGGTTTTCTTAGCCATTGTTAGGCACATATTCTGATTATCATTGAGACTAAGAGAGAGATTTGATTGAGAGCTTTAGGGGAGACAAATCCATACTCTATAGAGAAGAATTTCGAACCCCTTCATCTTTTACTCTATTTTCTTAATGCAATTTTATTCAGTCATGATTTGTGTTTTCCTTGCTATGTCTGAGTAATCTGCTAGTTAGGTTTTGGGTTATTCAAAGGTTGCTAATGAATTGTTAGAACTACAAAACTAGAAGGATAAATCATTTGGTTCTTCATATAGAATGTTTTAACACTGGTTTTAAGATTGATCACCTAGAAATCAGATCTTAGGTTGTTTAATAGATGTGGAAACATTGTTAATCACCAGCACTATCTTAGATGAGCAAAATAACTAGTTGCAAAGGAAGTTGGATTAGTGATTTTGTGAACATATCGAACTTGATCTATAATGCATGTTTAGGTTGTTAGAATTTGCAAAGGAATTTGGAACTCTAGAATCTGATCATAGTTAATCTCTGCAACGGAAGTCGATTGGTTTTACATTTGTGTCTCGAGTTCTACAATGGTTTTAACAAATATTCCTTTCAGTCCGTAGTCTGCGATTTATGTCAACCTACAAATTTTCCATTGCCTAGCGTCTTGTCTTCATTGATTTTAAGAACCTACAAACCGCCCCTGACATCATTGCTTTCGTTGTTGTTTTAATTTCATTTTATTATTGATTGCTTAGCTTTATTTGAATCTATAATCTGTTGAGTGATAGCATTAAGTCCTTGTGGATTCGATCCCTAAGTACTACAGTGATCTCTTAATTTGAGAGAGTAGCTCTAAGGGTTAATTTGAGCATATCAAATTTTGGCGCCGTTGCCGGGGACTTAGATATTACTTTCAGATTTTTAGTTTTAGAATTTTTACTAAGCCTTTATTTTCTGTTTACTAACTTTGTTCCTTTCTCTGCTGTCTGTTTCAGGTGCATGCATAATCGCAGTACCAGGAGCAACAAGGACAAGCAACTCGTGACTTTAGGCATCGAAGAACTCGCTAAGTTAGAAAGAACTATCAGGAAAGCCAAGAAGCAGGATAAGATGGTTGGACCAATTATTTTGAGGACAGATGCTGAGGGTCATTTAGTTGACAGAGAAGGGAATAGAAGGAATGAAGATGGTCAGAGGATAGATGAGGATGGCGCTGTGATTGAGGAACAGGATGTGCAACCTGTTGTGTACAAAAACAAGCTGCTGGGAATGCTGCTGGGCGTTTTCCACGGAGGACCCTGGGAGATTACAACAGGCCTGATCAGTTCTAAGCAAATAGAGCTGCAATCTGCCCACCTGCCTTTCAGAGGAATGACTTTGAGCTGAAACCTAGTTACTATCAGCTTGTTGGTCAGCATCCCTATCATTGGCTGCCTCATGAACATCCAATGGACCATATAGAGAAGTTTGAAGACTTGGCTACAAGTGTTAAAGCCAATGGAGTCACCAATGACTTCTTATTCTGCAAGCTCTTCCCTCACTCTTTGGAAAGTGACGCAGCACATTGGCTTAAACAGCTGGAGCCTGGCTCTTTGACCACATGGGAGGACACCAAATCTGCCTTCCTCAACAACGTTTATGATGATGCAAGATCAGAAGAGTTGAGGACAAAAATCGCCAATTTCTCCCAAGGTCCAGCTGAAGCTTTCAAAGCAGCCTGGGTAAGATTCAAACTGTACCAAAGGGATTGCCCACACCATGGGTTCAATGAGGTGCAGCTGCTGGGAATCTTCTTCAGGGGTGTTGATTGGAAGTACCAGATGGCTATGGATGTAGCAAGCAATGGGAACTTCAACACTATAGTCCCAGCTGATGCCATCAAGCTGATAGAGAACCTAGCTTCCAGGAATAGCACAAAGAATGCTGATTTTGAGAGAGAAAAACGCTGGGGGTGCAGGAAGTAATCTGTTTGCTGCTGAGATGAAGGCTAAACTGGATTCTGTTCACAATCTCTTGATGGGTAAGAAGTCTGTTCAGTTTGCTGCTGAAGTAGAAACATTTGAACCAGCTGAAGAGTTTGAAGAAGAGGATGTCAACTACATCAATAGAGCTGGTTTTCAGGGACAAAGGAACAACAATCAGCAGGGAAACAGAGGATTCAGTAGGAGCATGCAGAGGAGCAACTTCACAGGGAACCAGAGCTCTACTGGCGACACTCCCAAGCCTCAGTTTCAGAAGCCTGAGTACCAGAAGCCTTACCAGAACAACAACTTCAACATGAACTATGGTTCCTCAACTTATCAGCCTGCACCAGCACCATCAGCTTCAAGCAAGATGGAAGCCATGCTTGAGCAGTTGCTAGAACGTCAGCAAAAGATTACAGTTGACTTCAATGGCAAGATTGATGCCATGTATCAAGATTTGAATGGAAAAACCGAAGCTCGGAACACTCATGTGAAGACTTTGGATACTCAAGTGGCTCAAACTGCTAGGGCTATAAAAAGGCAGGATGGATTCCTTCCAGGAAGGATAGACACCAACCCAAGACACTCTGTTAATGCCATCACGCTAAGGAGTGGAAAGAATCTGCAACCAGTGCAGAAGAAGGGCTTTAGTGTGACACAAGAGTTTTTAGACTCTCTTGGTTCAATCACCCTTGCATTAGTCAGTTGTAGTAAGGGTTTTATGTCAATCCATTGGGAAAAGTTGAAAACAGAAGACATGAGAGTAAAGTCTCTAAGTCAAGCAGGCAGAGAATTGGTTTTGTTGCCTAAGCAACAGTTCTAGCAACCTAAGTGAAACAAGCAACAGTTCTAGCAACCTAAGTGAAACGAGCAGCAAACAAAGTAAAAGCAAAAGCAAACTAAGCAATTCTAAGCAAGAAAAACAGAGTAAAACAGAGCAAAACAGAGCAAATCCGAAATTCAAATAAGAGAAAGACAAGTCTCTAGATGTAGTTATTGACTTTGGGGAATTTCAGACATTAACTAAGGCTGTTTCAAACTACATTGATCAAGCAACAAGCAAGCAATGGTGATTCCTAGACATAGAGTTCACAATGAAGGTAGTTAGATCCAATCTCTTGGCAAATAACCCTTTGCTAAACATTGTAACAAGAACTAACTCTCATTACTGCTAAAATATCGAGCAAGCATGATTAAACAACTCTATTCAAGTCAAAATGCTCCTCAAACAGTCAATCTCTTGAGCCAAGGCCAGCAAATCCTCTATTAAAATGATCAACATTTCATCAAAAACTTGGTGGGCATAAGAGAAAGCTTATAACTTAGACAAGTTTGATCAAGACTAATCTAGCATGAATAACAGATTAATAGAGAGGAACCCATAAACTAAAGCACTTAACAAACCTTAATCAAGCCTTAAATCCCCCTAATCTACCATATCTAGAAACCCTAAGATAACTACTCACTCATAATCATGTTTAACACCAAATCACAAAGGGAAAGGATGCTAATCATGATTAAAAGAAAGATTAAAGAATGATTAAAGCAAATACTTGATTATATTAAACAAAGCAAAGAAATTGTCTTACAAACTTAAAGAAAGTGCTTAAGAACAGTAAAATGACATGACCCCCCCCCCTCCCCCCGAAAATCTGGAAAAAGGGGCTTTTTATAGTCTAGAGAAGAAAACCCTAGAGTAATGGCATAAATGTAATTAAAAACAGGTTCGGGCTGGGTCAGTATCGGTCAGCTGTGTCGGTCTTCAGTGACCGAAATAGGTCCTTATCTGTCTGGAGTGATCGGCACACATGACCGAAATTACTCCGGTGTGTTGGTGTCGATCACACTTGACCGATACTGGTGACTGATATGCTCCGTATCGGTCACCCTTGACCGAAACTCTCTGTGCTCTGACCGAAAACTTCTGCTGTGATCCTTCTTGCTCTCTTTTGCCCAGCTAGCATCTTGTATCATTCCCAAAACTCCTCCAAGCTCATTTAAGCTCCAAAAGCACCTAAAAACATCCAAAATGCAAAGGAAATGCAAACTATACTCTAAATACAACCTAAGTCTAAAAGGAGAAGAAAATGGGACAAAAGCAAAGGGAAAACATGCAAAAGAGGACCAAAATATGTACTATATGCAACAATAAATGGTGTAAATACAATTGATATCAACACCCCCACACTTGCCTTTTTCTTGTCCTCAAACAATTAAGAACAAATGGGAGAGTGAGGTTTGAAAGTGGGCATTCAGATTCCAAAAGTGCAAAGGTAAAGAGATAGTTTCAATGCTCAAGTGCCTAGTTATAGGATGCAAACATAATCAGCTATACTTTAAAGATCCTAGCTATGCTCATCATGTTTCAAAATGATCTCAAATCTCAACTTAGGCAAATGCTCAAATCAATCAACTCTTTAACATTCAATTAAGTTCAGAACATGAATTATGCTTATGCAAATCAAGTGAAGACATTTGGTTGAAAAGGGTAAGGTTATGAGATAAGAATGATCTCATTTAAGCACAAGGGTTCAAAAACATAAAGGATCACTCAATGAAATGACTTAATCTTAGGCAAAATGCTAAAGGTAAAAGCACACTTATGCATGCAATTCAAAGCTCTCTTCTACCATTATTTCCCAAAGATGAGTCCTAAGCATTTCTAAACCCAAGAGTGAACCCTCTAAGTCTATCCTTTCCTAGATTCTACCCTTTACCCATCTTCATGGCTAGGGTACTTCTTCTTTTGCTTGTGTGGCTGCTTCTTTTTGGTTGGGACTTGCTCTTCTTTGTTGTGTTGGCACCTTCATCACGTTTGGTGGATTGCTTCTTGGTCAGATTTTTCTTCTTTTGGACCCTTCTAAGCATTGTTGTTGGCGCCAATCCTTCTTTTTAAACTTAGAGCTTTTATTCCCTTTACTTAACCACAATACTAAACTGTTTCCCCTTTTCTACCATTTCAGATCTTTTCCCTTTCTTTCAAAACATAAAAACATGAAGTTCAAACCACTTACTCTACCCTTTTAAACCCAAAACTCCTATCCTAGAATTAAGCTCAAGATGCAAGCTGATATCTACAAGAGAGCTAATCATTGCCAGCCTTATCCCTAACACTTTTTGCCAAGACAAAATCGAAAATTCAATACAAATGCCTCACAGCTCTCACAATAGTGTTTAGGCTCAAAAGGAGGTTTTGGTTAAGGGTGAGGATGTAACTGTCCCATAATTATGCGGATAAGCTATTTGGATCAACAAGAGTGGTAGAAAGGAGAAAGATGATCCAAATATGTATATGGTAGCCATGTAATCACTATTCAATGCATAAGACATGATAATAAAAAGTACAAGTTAAAGTTCAAGTTGACAGAGTTGATTTTCAGAGAACAAATGCTTTCAGAATGAGATGAGAAGACCAAATCTAGCAATCTAAGCATGATTCAGCCTTAACATCTAGCAATCATATGATGCATCAAACAACTAAGCACTTAAAAACTAAAATCATCTCTAAACACTAAGCACTTTGCAAGGAAAATTCATCATAATGCCCTATGCAAATGCAATGCAACCTACATGTCAACACTAGAATCAATCCTAGAAGAATGAAGTGCAACTACATGCTTTCTTTTTGGTTTGCGAAAATGCAAAAGTTTTTAAAATTTTTCGATTTTTTTTTGTGTTTTTCTATGCCTTACATGTATGCATGATATGCATGAGATTCAAAATGAAAAGAAAAAGAAAAACTAAGAAAACAGAAAATAAAGTCAAACCCAAATCTCTCCACCACACTTAAATTACACAGTCTCTTGTGTAATGAAAGCAATGGAAGAGAGAAGCAACAAAATATATTACAAAAATAAAAAGATGCAATGGTATAGAACAATGGAAGGGATGTGGTACTTGGTTCAATGGTAGGAGTTGTGGGATGATCCTGAGGTTTGTGGAGACTTGCTAGCTCTCCTCTTCCTTCTCTCATAGACTTTAGTGGAATGCTCTGCTTCTGGAGTTGGTTGAACCCAGCTTGACCAAAGCTGTTCAGCTTGTGAAGAAGTCGCTTGTGTGCCCCATTACCATGTTTCCTGAACTTCAGAGGGGTTGGTGGTTGGCGCCTCCCAAGCTGATGGAACATGGGCTCTTGGCTCATAAGATGAGGCCCTTGGCTGTGCCCATGTACCCCACTGGTCACTTGGTTGTGCATGGAATGAGTATCTTCCATGGGGGTTCCATACAGCTTCCTCCTCTTCAGTTGGTCCAGCTTGTTGGAGTTGCTCTTCTTGTTGAGAGTTGAGCTCTTGGGTGTGGCTGTGGTGGGAAGTTTTTGCTGATGTAGCCTTGTTCTTCCTGAACTTCCCTTTCACCATCTTCATAAGCCCTTTAATGGCTTTGTCCTGCCACTTGCACCACTTCTGTAGTGTGTTAATGTGCTCATGAGCTGCTCTCAAAGAGCTTCCTTGGTTGGGAGCTTCATAGGGCTGGAAGTGGAACTGCCTTAAGCTGTAGTTAAACACTTCTTCTTCCTCAAGCTCATCTTCTTCATGGGTTCTTCCTTGGCCTTCAGCGCCAGCAGTAGCATTCCATTTTTCTTCTCCTTCTTCTTTTCTGATCTCTTCAATGTACTCCTCTTCTTCTTCACTGTCCTCTTCTTCTTCTACTGTAGGAACAGGGCCGCCTGTGTAGAGCTCCTCCTCACTCAAGTTGAAATTGATGTTTGATGTTGTGGTGAAGGAGGTCAGCCTTGGTTTGGGAGAAGGACTCTCACATGCTCCAAGTGGTTGTTGAGGAATTGATAAACATACTTGCCTTGGATGCTCTTCTCAAGAAAATGACTCCTCTTCAGGTACTCCATATCTATCCAGACAGGAGCTAGAGCATCTTCAGAATGCTCCTCAAGGTTCACATCACAAGCTAGTAGAATTGCTGTCTCAACTCCTCCAATGTGCAGTTGTGGATTCTTCTCCCTTCTTCCCTTGTTGACAATCCAGCTCTGGTATGTTTGCAGCTGCTCCATCATTAGTCTTACAAGGCATGGGAGCTTGCTTGGTGGAGAAACTTTCACTGCGCATCTGCTGGTGCCTGGACCAGTGTATAATCCATTGTAGAGGAAGTCTCTCTCCTTGCCAGATAGGTGTGGGGTTTCTTTCCTTGCAAAATATGTATTTGCAAGCACCTTATGTGTATATCTAACTGCAGGATGCTTCAAGTGTTGGTTCCTTGTAGCCCCAGCTTTGAATTCCCCTACTCCAATTGCCTCCCAAAACCTTGTGTACTGTGATTCATGGATTAAGAACTTCTTCCCTCTTTGAAAGTAGGTGCTCAGCCGCAGCGCCCTAGAGAGTTCTTGGAATGTGATTTTGAACTTCTGTTTTCCAAGGTTGAAAGAGATCCATCCATCATGGTCAGGGAGCTCACTCTTCTCATAATAAACCACCTTGAGGGTGGAGAGAAATTGATGAGTGAAGCGCTCATAAGATGGGAGAGGCTGTAGTAGCTCTGTAAGCCCCATCTGTTCAAATGTGCAGATGCAGTCTTCATAGATTTCCAGCTCCTTCATTGTGGAGGGGCAAGGATACCTTGTTGGCTTGAAGGTGCATCTACTGAATCCATCCATGAGTTCCCTAGAACTGTACTTCATGGGTGGAGCTTCTTCCTCAACAGCTTTTCCCTTGACTCTCTGCTTGGCGCTTTTATCCTTAGCTGGCCTCTTTTCAGCGGCCTTGGATGAAGTCTCAGCAGCTTTGCCCTTTCCTTTTTCTTGGCTTACTGTTGGAGATGTTGGTGCTTCCTGAGGTGCTTCTCCCTTTTTCCCAGCAGCTATTTTTGTTCTTCCCATGGTACCTTCAAAAGCAAAGCTTGAAAACAAGGTAAGTGAAAGAATAAAAGCTGAAGAACCAAATACCTGAAAGCTTTTAATGGAGAAACTCTTAACCTAAGAAAAGTGTAACAAGTCCTAACAACTAGCTTAAACTTATTCAAGGCAAGAAGAGATCAAAAGCTAGCAACTAAATAAGCTAGAATGCACAAAAGATGAACAGTTATGCATGACATTCTAGCAAAATGGTTCTTAGGCAAAGAGATGTTGATCTTGCAAAAGGATGAAGATGAGCAAGCAATGAGATAAATGGATATAAATCAGAACTTCAACATCTAGCTTGATATCTCAAAGCAAATCCATATTGCAAAACCATAGCACAACAATCAAAACTAAACACAGCTTGCTCTTAAAAACTTCATATAAGCGATTTTTATCATAAGCTAAGAGTAAGAGCAAAGAGAGATAGTTTAGGAAGCAAACCTTTAGTGAACTTCTGAACACTTAGAGAAAGCAATAAAAGAAAAAAAGAACTAGTTGTTTCGAGCTTTAGGTAAGAAGAAGAGTGAGTTTGAGTGTGAAGAGAAGTGGAGAAAGTTGTTGCTTAAATAGAGAGAAAGGGGAGGAAACCAAAGGAATCAAAAGTTGGTGAGGGAACATAAGGAATCAAAAGTGTGGGGGACAAAAACAAAAGTGTTCAGAAGCTAGGAAAGAGGTCAGAAGGAATCCCATTTAAAAATTCAAACTCCTTTGGCTCTAAACCAAAGGAGGCAAAAAAATTTGAAAGTTGAGACACTTACCTCGGATGGAATTTTGGTCACTCATGACCGATATTACTGGTCGAAATTGCATTTTCGGTCATGAGTGATCGACACTAGAGACTGACGTGCTTCCTGGGATTAGTATCGGTCATCAGTGATTGACACACTTGACCGAAATACATCCGGCATGATTGTGTTGATCTTGAGTGATCGATACGATTCCAAGAATCTTATCGGTCTCCAGTGATCGATACTCTGGACCGAAAGTCATACGGTGTGTTTATGTCGATCAAGTGAGGTCGATATGAATGACCAAAAATTATCCTCTTTCAAAATTTCTTTCTATATCGGTCACAAGTGACCGATATGTTGACTGGTATAAACTGGCTCCACTGATATCGGTCAATCATGATCGATAATGATGACCAAAAATCTGTGTATCGGTTTGTCATGACCGATACAAATGACCGATATCAACCAGAATACACCTGTTCTTTGTCCCCATCAAACTTTCTCAAACCCTAGTTCGAAATCCTGTTTCTATACACTAAAACAAAGCATAAAAGATAAATTAGAAAGCATAATATATACAAAAGGATACCATGAGACTACCTCCCAAGTGTGCTTGTTTAAAGTCACTAAGCTTGACTTTGATTACCTCTTTAGTTGAGGTGAGGAGAAGGAGTCATGGAACTCCTTGGTGGTGGCTTGCTCCTTTGGACTCTAGCAGAAATTCCATTCATCTTTATCTTGGCAAAAGGCATAGTCTTCCCCTCTTGCTGAAGCTTGATGATGAACTCTCCCTTCTTAGAGACCCTTGGTTGCAAAACCAGCTCCCCTTTGTTAGTATCCAGCTTGATCTCATTCAGATTCTTGTAACCAACCACTTCAAGGACCTCCTTTTCAGTGGTGTCTTCAAACAACTTGGCCAAGCAGCAGCCATCAAAACTCTCTCATTGGTAGCCTTCAAACTCTGGCCAGTTCCTTCCAAGTTGCTTCAGCTTCTTGATCCCCATTGAGAAGGCTTGCTCATTCTCCAGCTTATTCCCCTTGGAGTCAAACCTTAGAACCTTCTTCTTGGTCAGCTTCAGCTCAATAGTGCATTCCTTAGCATCAAACACTGCTCCAGCTGAGGCCAAGAAAGGTCTTCCTAGTATGATGGCATTCTTTATATGCCCTTCCACATCAAGCACCAGGAAATCAGTGGGAATGGTTACTCCTTCTATCATCATTGGCACATCCTTGAGACTTCCAAGTGGTTTCTTCACTGTCCCATCAGCTATAGTAAGGGATACATTACTCTCCTGAAGTTTAGTGTAGCCAAGAGATTTAGCAGTAGATGATGGGAGAAGATTAATACTTGCTCCAAGGTCACAAAGACAGCTCTTGAAAATCTGCCCTTTAAGTTCACATGGGAGAGTGAAACAGCCTGGATCTCCAAGTTTTTGGATAGTGAGCTCCTTAACCTCAGGTGTTCCAGTATTCACCCTTAGCTTCTCAAGTTCTTCTTGGCCATTCAAACCCCTCAACTCCTTTTGAGCAGCATAGAGAGTTTCATACTTCTGAACCAGCTGTTCTTTGAACCTTCCTGGAAAAGGGATGGTTGGTTGATAAACAGGAAGAGCAGCTGTTTGAGGTTTCTCCTTATCATCAGCAGTTTCCATCAAGTAGTCTTTTGTGTTGTCAACAACTTCATGTGGCGCCCACCACTCTTCATCATCTGAGTTTTCCCTATCTCCAAAGGGTTCTTCTTCTACAGCTCCCCCCCCCCCCCCCCCACTTAGAGGTTCAGTATCCTCAGTGAACAAGTGGAGGAACTCTTCAATGATAGCCTCCTCTTCAGCTGAGAAGTTTCCTTCTTCTAGCACTATAGCATTGCAGAACTCTTTTGGGTTTGCTTCTGGTTTTCCAGGAAACTGACCTTGTGGCTTGGGACCAGCTATTCCTTTTTTGTTTGATAAACGCTTTATAGCGAGGGTTTATAATGCAGAGAGGTTATCAAACTCTAATGCAAGCAATGTCGTAGTATAGCAAGCAAGAGAGAGTCAATCCACTTCTAGGAGATAGAGAATGCACAGAGAATGCAAGGACTAAAGCAAATCTAGGCAAAATGAGAAAGTTTATGAGAAAATATCTAAGAACTAGATGCAGCAACCTAAACAGAGTGAAACCTATTTTAAAAATACTAGAAAGGAAGCAACTACCACGAGAAACAAACGGATTAATTAAAGGAAAGAGCTTCGAATTATTAAAATTCGACTAGTGGTTCGACCACGAGATCGACCACTAGATCGAGCAGTAATAATCGATCTCGTCTAAAATCGTAAGAACAGTAAAGCTAATGACCAGGATGCTATCAGATAACAAGCGAATGATGGGAATAGACGTAAAGATGCTAAAAGAAAGGGCCTAGGGTTGAGATTCATGGTTAGGGGTTTCAAAGGTTCGACCTTGGGTTTGAAACTTTAGATCGACTCACTTGGTGAGGATCTCTAAGCCTTGAAAACAAAACAAGATCTATCCGTGGCTTTCGGTATAGATCACTCTTTCATCCTCTCCTCCAAACCCATGGCTTTTGGTGGAAAGAGAGGTCGAAAGGCAAGGAAAACAGATTTCAAGTAAATGGCTTAACTAGTCCCCCAAACTTCCATGGCTTTTGGGAAGGGGTAACTAGTCTCTAAGGTGTGATCTTCCGAGGCTCCTGGATCCTGTCAAGGTAAGGAACCTCTCGGATCATGAAGCTCTTGGCGTGAGAGTCTTCAAGCTTTAAGCTTTCAACACCTTAGAAGAGATAGCCATTAAAAACGTTTAGAAAAACCCCAAGATTGAAACCCTTTCTACCCCTTAATCCTCTCAACCCCGAACCCAAATGAACTACTCACTACACATAGTGTAAATCAAGCAAAGCATATGAAACGAGACGATGAACATGAAAGAAAAACTGGATTAAACAGAAACGATTTGAATACAAAAGCTTAAGAGAAAAACGAGTTTCAAAAATGGTGTTCTTTACGAAAACGAGAGAGAAAACATAAAGAAGAAGACAAGGATCTAAAAAGTTATCGAAAAAGGACGTCGCCGCCTTGCCTAAAATGCCCAAACAAGCCAATGGTCCCCCCTTCGCTAGCAGCCAAAAATGGTTGAAAGGACAGAAATCGACTCCAAGATCGAGTGGTTCTCTCGATCATATCCGGGCATCGTGTCTTCGGCTCGATCCGGGTCTCGATCATCATCGGCGAATCGAGTGTTGCATCCAATCTCGGTATCGATCTTCGGCTGGATTGAGTGGTGTACTCGATCTGACTCTCGCTCTGCATGGTGTCATTTACGTCCGTACCGATTGATCGATTGCTTCACTCGATCTTTGTCTCGATCATTCTCCTTGGATCGCATGGTTGGCTCGATCTTCTGGTCGATCAACTCCTAGATCGACCGGCCATGCTCGATCTGCTCCTCGATCACTGGTCCTTAGCATATTTCCGTGCTCCCACGAACTGCTACATCAGCCTCCACACGCCCACGAACCTCCATGACTCCAAAGCACCCAGAAACAACCTGAATGTGATGCAAAATGCAAGGAAAATGCGTATGCTGATGCAAGAATGCTCTAGGACCCTAAGTGATGCAATCTAACCTAAAACGTGATACAAATGCATGAAAAGCTAACTAATGAGTATGAAAAATGTATGCAATATGCAATGACATCAACTCCCCCAAACTTACTTCTTGCTTGCCCTCAAGCAACAGAAAATAAGTAAGGAAGAGAGGTTTTCAGAAAAATGAATGGGGTTTTAAACTTTTTGCAAAGGTGCCTTTCAAATGAATCAATCTCAATGTCCTAGTTAACAGTTCTAAAATGCTATGCTTACACTCATACTCCAAAGAACTTAGCCATACTCATCACACAAAGAAATTCAAATCATGACTCTCTTATTCCTAGCAATCAAAGAAACTCATCCTTTAACATTCATTAACATTCGAACCATGAATCAAACTTATGCACTTTAAAGCAAAACACATTTGGCTAAGGGTTATGGTTATGAGCATAGAATGATCTCATTTGAAAAGGGTTGATAAATAGATTAAGGGTTTCTCTCGAAAATGGTTGAACTTGTGCATAATGCTAAAGGTAAAGACAATTTATGCATACATGATTAGATTCTCATCTACCCATGTAAACTATCAAATGATCCTATACCCCTCTCATTTAAGAAATTTTATCCTCACTCACCACTTAAGAGTCTACCCTTTCCTTCACAAATTTAGCAATCCCCAATTCAAAATAAAGACATTTTTAAACTTTTAGGCTAGTGAAAAGGTTTTGAAAAATACTTTTGCTCTTTAGAAATTTCTTATTGGTAGCTCTCGTATTATTATTACTTTTTTATTTATTTTTTTCTTTATTTGGCACTTAGGCTCTTTTTTATTTCTTTTTCTTTTCTTTTCTCTTTTTTTTTTATTTTATTATGGAGAGCTACCTCCTGAAATTAGAGCATACTTAGTTTTTTAAAAACAACCTTTCACTTAAAACCTTATTTCTTTCCTTAAAACACGAAGCTCTTTGAAACCGAAAACAAATAGACAAGGAAGCAACCCCAATGATCCCCCAAAATTATCCTAAGCCTACACCTAGCTTCAAAATGCAAAGCTAGCAACAATATGAAAACCAAATCATGTCGCCTAAACCTAACACTTTATGCCAAGTTCAAACTGAAAGGAAAGGCCTCACAAAGATGTCACACAAGAACATTTGGCTTCAAAGGAGAGTAAGGTTCAAGGAGGGAGTTCTACTTAGGCTCACAAAGAGTGGTAAAAAGGAATAAGAGAGCCTAAATATTTTAAAACCATGTGTTCATTTTCAAATGCATAAGAATGATAATTAGAATTTCAAATTTAGGTTTTCACTTATTAGAATGAGTTTCAAATCATGAGAGTTCAATTCAAGCCATGAAAATCCTAACAAGTGATCCAAGCATGGTAAGAACTTACTTTCAAAGCATAGACAAAGCATTAGAGAATTACCAACTAGGGCACTGAAACAATTCATAAGTAAAAACACCTTTGTAAGAAATTCTAACCCCTTATGCAAAATGCAAACAACCTAGGTGATATGAGAAACTCTAGACTCAATCCTAACATGTTTTTAAAAAGATGAATGCAACTACATGAATCTTTGAAAATTTTTTAAAAATTTTACCAATTTTTCATGACTAAAGACTCAAGGATACAAAAAGGAAAATAAGATCAAAGAACACAAGTCAAATCACACATAAACTCCCCCAAACTTGCTTGACACCGTCCCGGTGGCAAACTCATCCGAAGGAGCATCAAAACACAATGCAAGAAACAAACATGAGCGGTTATATACAATGGAAGAAGGTTGTTACCTCTGGTCTAGGCTCGGCTGGAACTTGAGGATGTTCCAGAGGAGCTAGAGATCGTTGCTTTGCCTTTGTCAGCTGGTTCTTGGAGAGAGTGGCGCGCCGGCTGAATGTTGTCTCCTTGGGTCTCGCGGATCACAACTCCTCCGGTTGAGAGCCTTCTCTTCTCGGGTTGTTGCATCTCTTGACTTGCAGCTGGCTTAGGCGTGCCTCCCTGAAGTGCTTTGACTTTTTTCCCAAGCTTCTTCAGCATCTTGCCTTGCCACTTGTTAATCTTCCTTTGCATCTCTACCACCAATGCTAGGAACTTCTCGGTTTTTGTCCTCGGCTCAAAGTCTAGCTTGGGAAGTGTGTAAGCCTCGGGCATCTCGTCTTCCGTGCCTGGAGACTCTGACCTTTGACGCGGGGCAATGGCTGAAGCAGGCGGTCCTCCTAAAGGGGCAAAGCATTCTTCCTCCGTGGGCAAGAACTTGATGTTCCCAACACCAAGCAGCTCGGTTTCATCTTTGTTGGGCAGGATGCATACTCTCTTCTTGTCTTCGTCATCTATGAAGAGGTAGGCACAGAACCCTTCCGCTGGCGTGAATCCAAAGATATCAGTATTCCTCATGTATGCCTCATCCATGAAAGCTCTGTTTGGGACGTGAGCAAAGTCATGAATGGGCACACCGGCTTGCACGAACAGAGGAGTAAGGAAACCGCCAATGTAAGAGGAGGTTGCCTTGCACCGCAAGGCATAAGCCTTGTACTTCACCAAGGAAGCCGCGAGGACACAGCCATAGTTCACTTCATCGCCGAGTTCATCCTCTATGGGCTCTTCATTTGCATCCGGATCAGACACCAAGTGCTTCACGCCTTGGAACAGGAAGCACAGCTTTGTCTTCGTGACCGTAGGGGCAATAGACCTTCCACTGAACGTGTTGGCAATCAGCTTCAGAGTGTACCTCAGCACCGGACTCCTTACTCGCTTGATCTTGGCGGTGTTGGCTTTGTAGTCCTCATTGCTGATCAGATCCCAAAACTCGTCGGCTTTCTTAAAGGCTGGGAACTCGACCTTGTATGCATCAGCGTTGAGACCGTAGGCTTGGAATAGCTCAGGGATGGAGAGTGTATAGGCTTGACGTCCAACTTTGAAGTAGAGGCAGCCTTGAGAAGGGAGGGGTGCACTAGGATTCTCATACCGGAACTCCAAGGTGGCAAGGAAGTCTATTGTCACTTCAGGAATGGTTGGGCAATCCATTCGTGACAGACATCTTAAACCAATGTTCTTGAGGAGTTGGTCGAAGTCCCCAAGAATTCCTAGCTTAGACAAAATCTCTCTATCAGCGAACTTGGTGGGTTCAAACCGGAGCCTCTCCAGCCGCTTCTTATCCCTCTTCTCATCCTTACTCCACCGGACCCTCTCTTGAGCTACCACTTCTTGTCCTTCTCCTTTTTGTGCTTGCTCCTCTCTTGTTCTCTTTGGGGCCATGGTTCCTGAAACAAATTCTAAAGAGATTGATAAGCACACGGCGGTTTGATGATAATAAGAGAAGAGAAGGAGAGAATTTATAAAAAGCTACTCTAGAATTTTGGGGAATAAATAAAAATCATAGCTAAATAAAAGGGAATCAAATCTTTAGATACTGAAAAATCTGGAATTTTTCCTTTTACTTAGCTAGTTTTAAAAATTCAAAACCGATCCTATATTCTAAAACAAGATCTTGCGATATTAAAGGAGATTTTCTAAAATTAAACCATTAAATCTTTGAAAATACCTTTGCAAGAAGTTCAGAATATCTTTGCTAGCTTTTGAAAATTGAAACCCTCACTCTCTTTGTTTAAAATTCTCGAGCAAAACAGGAATGAGAGGGTGAGAGGTTGTTTGAAATATTTAAAGACTTAGCAAAACCAAAACAATGGGTAGTCAAAGTGGTTTCTGACAAAGTCTTAGTCAAGGCACATCTTTCATGGTCAAAGATGCTTGCCTTGACCAAGTTTTGAATTCAAAAGTTGGAGGGAAAAGAGTAAAGGAGGGAAAGAAAAATGTTACCTCGGCATGAGATCGAGTCCATTTGGTCGATCTAGGACTCGATCTCATGCCTAAAATGGCTTAGATCGAGAAGGTTACTCGATTTGAGACTCGATTCATAGTGAATCGAGTCCTGGATCGATTGGCTCTCTCGATCATTGAGATGTTGGCTCCTCGGCTAAGTCCTCATGATCGAGCTATGTCCTCGATTTAGGGGTCGATTTGGCATAGATCGAGTGATGGATCGAGTCGAGTGATCGATCTGTTTTCAACAGATTTTCTCGAGAGAAATTAGATCGGTCGATCCGATTTGGATCGATCGATCCTTTTTCGTCAAGGTCGATCTTGTCACTCGTTCTCGTCTAGATCGACTGGCTCCTCTCGATTCACTGACTCGATCTAGCAAATATCGAGCCAGGATCAGTCGATCTAGCACTCGATCTCTAGCCTTATTCTAACCCATATTGCCTTTTTAATACCTCAAAGTCAAGGTTTAGACTCCTTATACCTGTTCCTACACACTTGCAAAATAAAAACATAAAAATGAAAAGGAAATAAAGCAGAGATATGTACAAGATAAACATGGGAATGCCTTCCAAGTGTGCTTTCTTTAACGTCTTTAGCTAGACCTTACTTGGTCTAGGCGGATGGTGGGTCTTGGAGAAGCACCGAGGTACTCTCCTTGCATAGCTGTCTGCCAAGTAAGGCTTGACTCTATGTCCGTTGACGGTGAATGCACTGCCACTTTTTCCCATCAGAGTAACAGCTCCATACGGCAAGACTTCTTGAATCACGAACGGTCCGCTCCACCTTGATTTCAGCTTGCCCGGGAAGAGTTTGAGCCTCGAGTTGTACAGCAACACTAGTCCTCCTTCCTTAAGCTCCTTGGCAACCAACTTCTTGTCATGAGCCTCCTTAGTCCGCTCCTTGTATATCCGGGAGCTCTCGTAAGCATTCAGCCTCAACTCGTCCAGTTCATGTAGCTGAATAAGGTGCCTCTCCTGAGCCGTCTTGAGATCAAAGTTCAGCCTCTTCACAGCCCACAACGCACGGTGTTCCAGCTCAACCGGGAGGTGACAGCCCTTGCCATAGAGTAGAGTGAAAGGGGTTGTACCAATCGGCGTCTTGAAGGCGGTACGGTAGGCCCAAAGAGCGTCATCCAGCTTCACTGCCCAGTCTTTCCTTGTGGCTCCGACGGTCTTCTCTAGAATAGCCTTGATTTGCCTGTTGCAGACCTCCACTTGACCGCTTGTTTGAGGATGATACGGTGTAGCCACCTTATGCTTAACCCCATACTTTCTCAAGAGGTTCTCAAAGACCTTGTTTATAAAGTGGCTTCCTCCATCACTTATAACAACCTTGGGTACCCCAAACCTCGGGAAGATGATACTCTTGAACAACTTGATTACCACCTTAGAGTCATTTGTAGGGGAAGCAACAGCCTCAACCCATTTAGAGACATAATCCACAGCTACTAAGATGTATTTGTTGCCGTATGAAGAAGGGAATGGTCCCATGAAGTCAATTCCCCACGCGTCGAACAAGTCAACCTCGAAGATAGGAACTTGAGGCATTTCGTTCCTCTTGGTTATATTCCCTGCTCGTTGACATGCCTCACAGGTCTTCACAAACTCGTGTGCATCTTTAAAAATGGAGGGCCACCAGAAACCGGCTTGCAACACCTTCGTGGCTGTCTTGAATGAGGCGAAGTGTCCTCTGTAGGAAGAGCCATGGCAATGATAGAGGATGTCCCTGGCTTCTTCCTTTGTAACACATCTCGGTACAAGCTGTCTACTCTTCTTTTGTATAGGTAGGGCTCGTCCCAGAAGTAGTCACTAGCCTCTCCCATAAACCGCTTCTTGTGATAGCTGTTGAGATGTGTTGGCTCCTCACCACACGCTAGATAGTTCACCACATCAGCATACCACGGTAGATCCTCCTCTTTGAAACTCAGCACATCCTCAAACCTCCCTTCTAGCATCCCACAAACAGCCGTAGTGATCGCCATAAGCTGCTCTTCTGGAAGAGAGTCATCTAAGGGGAGAGACTCGTTGATCCTTAGCCGTGAGAGGTGGTCAGTGACTCCATTTTCTATCCCTTTCTTGTCTTTAATCTCCATGTCAATCTCCTGGAGTAACAGAATCCATCTTAAGAGCTGAGGCTTAGTGTCTTTCTTCGAGTAGATGTATCGTAAGGCAGCGTGATCCGTGTATAAAATAGCCTTGGAACCAACCAGATATGATCTGAACTTCTCAAAGGCGAAGAGTACTGCAAGCAGCTCCTTCTCCTTAGTGGTGTATCGTGATTGCGTGTCGTCCAAGGTCCTTGAAGCATAATAGATCACGTGTAGTCACTAGCATCACACATGATCTCAAAGGGAAGAGACCAGTCTGGTGCTTGGACTATAGGAGCTGATGTAAGGGCTTCCTTGATGGTCACGAAAGCCTTCAAACACTCCTCATCGAATACAATCTCTTCACAACGTTTAAGTACCCTGCAAAGATTCAACAAACACGCAGGAAAGGACGCACCATACACAGAGAAGTCATCCATGAATACCTCTACCATCTCCTCTTTAAGATCAGAGAAGATCGACATCATACACCGCTGAAATGTAGCTGGTGCATTACACAATCCAAACGGCATCCTTCGATATGCAAAGGTATCGTAGGGACATGTGAAGGTCGTCTTCTCCTGATCATTTGGCTGAATAGGTATTTGAAAGAAACCGCTATACCCATCGAGAAAACAGTAGTAAGGGTGATTTGCAAGTCTCTCAAGCATTTGATCAATAAAAAGCAAAGGGAAATGGTCTTTCCTTGTCGCAAGGTTAAGTTTTCTATAGTTAATACACATTCTATGACCAGTGATGGTCCTAGTAGGGATAAGCTCATCCTTTTCATTCCTTATGACCGTGATCCCTCCCTTCTTAGGCACCACGTGTACAGGGAAAACCCACGTGCTGTCACTTATGGGATAGATCACGTCAGCCTCTAAAAGCTTAAGGATTTCCTTCTTAACAACCTCTTTCAAGTTAGGATTTAAACGCCTTTGATGTTCTATAGAAGAGGCGTTCTCATTATCCAAGTGAATCCTATGAGTGCATAGCATTGGTGAAAGGCCCTTGATGTCACTTAGAGAGTACCCAATGGCCTTCATATACTTTCTCAGCTCAGTTAGGAGCGAGTGCAACTCATCATCACTAAGGTTTTCATTTACTATCACGGGATAGGTGTTATTAGGCCCTAAGAAAGCATACCTTAGCCCTTTTGGAAGCTCCTTAAGGTCCACCTTTGGGGCTAACAGCTCACTCCAGTCATCCTCGTGGCTGTTTTTGTTGCTTTCCTCCTTGGAACTCTCCCTTGAACTCGAGGCATGGCCCTTCAGACTGCTTTCCTCCATCGTTATCCCTTCTGAGATCGAGTCCTCCAGTCGATTCTCCTCTCGATGTCGTCTAGATCGAGCCATTTCGCTCGATTCACTTACTCGATTTGATAGGGATCGAGTAAGGGATCGAGACGCTGAGTCGATCTCTTGATTGGACTCCAAAATGATCGAGAGGTTTCTCTCGATCGTCGACTCAATTGTTTTTCCTGATCGAGCATTCTTCTCGATCTGTCCATCGATTGTTGCACCTGATCAAGTTGAGTTCTCGATTGACTTGTCGATCTGACTCTTGGATCGAGTGATAGCGTCGATCTCGGGGTCGATCTCTAGGCAGCAACCTTCTTCATTCTTGATAATCCTCCTAGAATCCAGCAGGTTCACGTACCCTTGACCTTGGAAACCACCACTCGGTTGAAAACCTTTGTTGTAAGGGATGAAAGGTTTAGCTTGCTGAGCAGGGTACACTTAGTCTTTAGGGTTGGCTACGTTGGTGCTTCGGTAAGAGAGGTTGTTGTTCTGGTAGCCTTGGTTGTAGCCTTGAGACTTGAAGTTGTTCTGTCCAGCCACCCAATTTGCCTCTTCTTGGCTTAGCTCTAGCTCCTCTTGGTTCTCATCAGCTTCACCAACAAAGTGAACATGCTTCTGATTAGCTAACACCAACTTATCTATCTTCTCATGCAAAGATTTGAATTCCTTCTTGTGAGACTCCATCTCTGATCCTCTTGGTGCACAGTCATAATCTTCAGCATAGTTTCCATCACTCAACACCAAGTTTTCTATCAGCTCCATACCCTCTTCTACCTCCTGACCAAGGAAGTTCCCTTTGCTAGCTATGTCAAGCAACAACCTGATCTTTGGTGAAGCTCCACGGTATATGGTACTGAGTAGTGTTTCCTCGCTGAACCCGTGATGAGGACATTGGATCGTGTAATTTTTGAAACGCTCCATTGCCTCGTTGAATGTCTCGTTGTTCCTTTGAGTGAAACCGCTGATTTCGCTTCTTAACCGTGCTGTCCTGGTGCTTGAGAAGAACTTTGAGAGGAATGCCTTCTTACACTCAGCCCATGATGTGATGGTGCCTTGTGGGAGGGTCTTCTCCCAATGTCTAGCTTTGTCTCCGAGTGAAAAGGGGAAGAGGCGCAGCTTAAATGCATCTTCGGATATGCCATTAATCTTGATCATCCCACATACTTGCTCGAAGTTGTCTAGGTGCTCCAAGGGGTCTTCCATTGCTAAGCCGTGGAACTTGTTGTTTTGCACCATGGAGATGAAACCTGGCTTGATCTCGAAGTTATTGTTTTGTACAGGAGGAGGAGGGATCCCAAACCTATTGTGATGCCATAGCTTCAAAGTCAACCAAACCGTGCTGAACAATCTCCTCAAAGGCTCTTGTTTGCTCTCTGACTCTCCTTTGCCGTGAGTGACCAAGTTGATGAATGTTGTCTAAGGGTTGTAGAAGATTGTTGTCTCCCCTTGAACGAAGATTCATGTACCTGAAAACACACGTTTGAGAGTAGAAGTATTAGTAACTTGAAAAAGGTAAAGACTTAGTCTTTGCTAAGACCCAAATCTCTATGTTCTCTAAACAGTCCTAGAATGGCAACGGCGCCATTTGATAAACGCTTTCTAGCGAGGGTTTATAATGCAGAGAGGTTATCAAACTCTAATGCAAGCAATGTCGTAGTATAGCAAGCAAGAGAGAGTCAATCCACTTCTAGGAGATAAAGAATGCACAGAGAATGCAAAGACTAAAGCAAATCTAAGCAAAATGAGAAAGTTTATGAGAAAATATCTAAGAACTAGATGCAGCAACCTAAACAGAGTGAAACCTATTTTAAAAATACTAGAAAGGAAGCAACTACCACGAGAAACAAACGGATTAATTAAAGGAAAGAGCTTCGAATTATTAAAATTCGACTAGTGGATCGACCACTAGATCGAGCAGTAACAATCGATCTCGTCTAAAATCGTAAGAACAGTAAAGCTAATGACCAGGATGCTATCAGATAACAAGCGAATGATGGAAATAGACGTAAAGATGCTAAAAGAAAGGGCCTAGGGTTGAGATTCATGGTTAGGGGTTTCAAAGGTTCGACCTTGGGTTTGAAACTTTAGATCGACTCACTTGGTGAGGATCTCTAAGCCTTGAAAACAAAACAAGATCTATCTGTGGCTTTCGGTATAGATCACTCTTTCATCCTCTCCTCCAAACCTATGGCGTTTGGTGGAAAGAGAGGTCGAAAGGCAAGGAAAACAGATTTCAAGTAAATGGCTTAACTAGTCCCCCAAACTTCCATGGCTTTTGGGAAGGGGTAACTAGTTTCTAAGGTGTGATCTTCCGAGGCTCCTGGATCCTGTCAAGGTAAGGAACCTCTCGGATCATGAAGCTCTTGGCGTGAGAGTCTTCAAGCTTTAAGCTTTCAACACCTTAGAAGAGATAGCCTTTAAAAACGTTTAGAAAAACCCCAAGATCGAAACCCTTTCTACCCTTTAATCCTCTCAACCCCGAACCCAAAGGAACTACTCACTACACATAGAGTAAATCAAGCAAAGCATATGAAACGAGACGATGAACATGAAAGAAAAACTGGATTAAACAGAAACGATTTGAATACAAAAGCTTAAGAGAAAAACGAGTTTCAACAATGGTGCTCTTCACGAAAACGAGAGAGAAAACATAAAGAAGAAGAAAAGGATCTAAAAAGTTATCGAAAAAGGACGTCGCCGCCTTGCCTAAAATGCCCAAACAAGCCAATGGTCCCCCCTTTGCTAGCAGCCAAAAACGGTTGAAAGGACAGAAATCGACTCCAAGATCGAGTGGTTCTCTCGATCATATCCGGGCATCGTGTCTTCGGCTCGATCCGAGTCTTGATCATCATCGGCGAATCGAGTGTTGCATCCGATCTCGGTATCGATCTTCGGCTGGATTGAGTGGTGTACTCGATCTGACTCTCGCTCTGCATGGTGTCATTTACGTCCGTACCGATTGATCGATTGCTTCACTCGATCTTTGTCTCGATTATTCTCCTTGGATCGCCTGGTTGGCTCGATCTTCTGGTCGATCAACTTCTAGATCGACCGGCCATGCTCGATCTGCTCCTGGATCTCTGGTCCTTAGCATATTTCCGTGCTCCCACGAACTGCTACATCAGCTTCAACACGTCCACGAACCTCCACGACTCCAAAGCAGCCAGAAACAACCTGAATGTGATGCAAAATGCAAGGAAAATGCGTATGCTGATGCAAGAATGCTCTAGGACCCTAAGTGATGCAATCTAACCTAAAACGTGATACAAATGCATGAAAAGCTAACTAATGAGTATACAAAATGTATGCAATATGCAATGACATCATTGTTCTCTAGAGTTTTTACTCTTGCAGCCAACCCATCAAACTTGTTGGTAAGCTCTACATGCACTGAATCAATTTTGTTATGAACCTCTGCAAACTTCTTGTTCATTTCCAACGTTGTAGTGACTTGGGTGTTGATCATTTGCTGCATGAGGATCTTGAGGTCAGTGTCTTGAGAGCTAGAGGAAGCTTGTCCTTGTGATTGGGCATTGAATCCTGGAGGTTTGTAGGGCGCTCTTGGCTGATAGTTGTTGTTCCTCTGCTGGAAACCTTGATTGTTGTAGGGAACAAAAGGTCTTGGGGCAGCTTGCTGTTGCTGTTGAGGGTAAACCTGATTTTGTGGGTTGGCAACATTATTGCTCCTGTAGGACAAGTTAGGATTGGGTCTGTAGTTCTCATAGTTGTTGTAGCCACCTTGATTTCCCAAATAGTTCATCTCCTCAACTTGGCATTGCTCCTGATCATCAAGTTGAACCATGTCTCCCACAAAGTGGACCTCTTTCTTTTCCCTTAGCAACAAGTCCAGCTTCTCATGTATAGACTTGATTTCTTTCTTGCTAGACTCTAACTCATCCTTTGCACTCCCTGGTGCTCTGTCAAATTCTTCATTGCAGTTTCCATCAGACTGAGCCAAGTTCTCTACTAACTCCAAACCTTCATCTACATCTTTGGACAGGAAGTTCCCATTGGAGGCTGTGTCCAGGAGCATTCTGATCTTAGGCAAGGCTCCTCTGTAGAGAGTGGAGAGCAAAGAGGCTTGTGAGAAGCCATGATGAGGGCATTGCACTGTGTAACCCTTGAATGTCTCCCAAGCTTCTCCAAAGCTTTCATTGTTCCTCTGTGCAAATCCTGAGATCCCATTCCTTATCCTAGCAGTTCTGGAAGTGGAGAAAAACTTTGCTAGAAAGGCTTTCTTGCATTCATCCCAGCTGGTGATACTCCCTTGGGGAAGGTTTTTCTCCCACTGATGTGCCTTGTCTCCTAGGGAAAAGAGAAACAATCTGAGCTTGAAGCCATCTTCACTTACTTCATTTATCTTTGTGAGGGAGCACAGCCTGTCAAAATTGTCCAGATGATCTAGAGGGTCTTCAAGTGGTAACCCATGGAATTTGCTGCTCTGAACCATTGAAATGAATCCAGACTTAATTTCAAAGTTGTTGTTTTGGACAGCTGGTGGAATGATGCATGTCCTATTGTTGTAGGCATTTGGTGCATCACCAGCGCCAATAGGTCTAGCTGCTCTTGGAGCTTGTGCAGCGCCTCTTGGTCCTTGCTCACCCTGTAAGCCTTGAACACCTTGATGTCCTTGTATACCCTGAGCGTCTGCAGCTCCTTGAGGACCCTGAAATCTGATGTCATCCATGACTTGATCCTGATTATTCATACCATGTCTTTGCAAGTGTTGCTGCCTTTCTTGCTGTCTCCTTGCTCTCTGTCCTCTATCCAGTAGATTGATGTTGTCTATGAAATCGACAAGATTGCCTGAACCTCTAGATCTCAAGTTCATATACATGAAAGACAGAAGTGAGAGTCAAGAGAATTAGTAACCAAAGAAAAGTAAAAGTTTGATCTTAAAGATTCTACAAACTCTATTGATTCAAACTGATTCCCAAATGGCAACGACGACAAATTGACACAAGAGTTTTTGGACTCTCTTGGTTCAATCACCCCTGCATTATTCAGTTGTAGTAAGGGTTTTATGTCAATCCATTAGAAAGAGTTGAAAACAGAAGACTAGAGAGTAAAGTCTCTAAGTCAAGCAGGCAGAGAATGGGTTTTGTTGCCTAAGCAACAGTTCTAGCAACCTAAGTGAAACAAGCAGCAAACAAAGTAAAAGCAAAAGCAAACTAAACAATTTTAAGCAAGGAAAACAGAGTAAAACAGAGCAAAACAGAGCAAATCCGAAATTCAAATAAGAGAAAGACAAGTCTCTAGATGTGGTTATTGACTTTGGAGAATTTCAGACATTAACTAAGGCTGTTTCAAACTACATTGATCAAGCAACAAGCAAGCAATGGTGATTCCTAGACATAGAGTTCACAATGAAGCTAGTTAAATCCAATCTCTTGGCAAATAACCCTTTGCTAAACATTCTAACAAGAACTAACTCTCATTAGTGCTAAAACATCAAGCAAGCATGATTAAACAACTCTATTCAAGTCAAAATGCTCCTCAAACAGTCAATCTCTTGAGCCAAGGCCAGCAAATCCTCTATTAAACATGATCAGCATTTCATCAAACACTTGGTGGGCATAAGAGAAAGCTAATAACTTAGACAAGTTTGATCAAGACTAATCAAGCATGAATAACAGATTAACAAACCTTAATCAAGCCTTAAATCCCCCTAATCTACCACATCTAGAAACCCTAAGATAACTACTCACTCATAATCATGTTTAACACCAAATCACAAAGGGAAAGGATGCTAATCATGATTAAAAAAAAGATTAAAGAAAGATTAAAGCAAATACTTGATTATATTAAACAAAGCAAAGAAATTGTCTTAAAAATTTAAAGAAAGTGCTCAAGAACAGTAAAATGACATGACCCCCCGAAAATCTGGAAAAAGGGCTATTTATAGTCTAGAGAAGAAAATCCTAGAGTAATGGCATAAATATAATTAAAAACAGGTTCGGGCTGGGCCAGTATCGGTCAGCTGTGTCGGTCTTCAGTGACCGAAATAGGTCCCTATCGGTCTGGAGTGATCGACACACATGACCGAAATTAATCCGGTGTGTTTGTGTCGATCACACTTGACCGATACTAGTGACCGATATGCTTCGTATCGGTCACCCTTGACTGAAACTCTCTGTGCTCTGACCGAAAACTTCTGCAGAGATCTTCTGCTGTGATCCTTCTTGCTCTCTTTTGCTCAGCTAGCATCTTGTATCATTCCCAAAACTCCTCCAAGCTTCTTTAAGCTCCAAAAGCACCTAAAAACATCCAAAATGCAAAGGAAATGCAAACTATACTCTAAATGCAACCTAAGTCTAAAAGGAGAAGAAAATGTGACAAAAGCAAAGGGAAAACATGCAAAAGAGGACCAAAATATGTACTAAATGCAGCCCTAAATGGTGTAAATACAATGGATATCATAGTGCAGAAGATTTCGAGCAACTGCAGGAGTTTGAAGATGAGGATTTCAATAATTTTGAAGGGTGTCGATCGACACCAACCCCTCAGTGTCGATCGACACCAGAAGAAATTCGCGACTCCTCGACTCGAGGCGAACAGATATCGACCGAAGTTTACAAGCAGCTCGACACCCGATCGACACCACTCTCAGGAGCCAGTGTCGATCGACACCCACCCCATGGTGTTGATCGATGCCCACCACAGAAGCAAACTTCGAGTTCTCAGACTCCAGAAAGTGCAGAAGAAAGGGTCTATAAACCAAAGGTGCCTTATCCAAGGAACCAGAAGAAGTCTAAACAGGAACTGGAGGATGCTAGGATTAAAGCTATCATGGATAAGCTTGTGTGGAGATCCCTTTGATAGATGCCATAAGGACTAATCCTGTGATCAAGAGGTATGTGAAAAGGATGATGACCAAGAATATGGGGCTGGAGCAAGGAACAATGCTGATTTCAGAACAAGTGAGTGTAGTGATTCAGAATAAGATACCAGAGAAGCTGACTGATCCTGGGAGCTTTGTTCTGGATTGCACCATCTTTTCTGAAAGGTTAGAGAGGTCATTATGTGATCTGGGGTCAAGTGTCAACCTGATGCCTAATTCAATTGCTGTCAGTTTGGGCATGACTGATTTTCAGCTAACCAGAGTATCTCTTATCTTAGCAGATAGGTCTGTAAGGATTCCTGAAGGCATTTTAGAAGATGTACCAGTCAAGGTGGGAGATTGTGTGATTCCCACAGACTTTGTGGTTCTGGCTTATGGCGAAGAACCAAAGGATTCTTTGATTTTGGAAAGGCCATATCTGGCTACTGCAGGAGCCATTATTGATGTCAGAAAAAGGAGAATTGCTTTGAATGTGGGTGATTTGGGGATGCATTTTGACATGGACAAGTTGATGCAGAGGCTAACAATTGATGGCCACACATTCTATGTAGACTCCTTCACCAGTCTTGCAGAAGAGATCTTCCAAGAGATGTATCCTACAGACCCTTTGGAGAGGGCATTGACAGTTTCTGCAGAATCAACAGAGCATCTAGACAACATTGCTGCTGGCTATGTCAGGATGATGGATGCAAATGAGCAGGTCATGCAGCTGGTTGCACAACAGGAGCTGGTTGGGACATCTGTAAAAGCTACAAAGTTAAGAGATTGGAGTGAAGAAAAAGCTCCCAAAATCGAACTCAAACAGCTTCCTGCAGGTCTAAGGTATGCCTTTCTGGGACCTAACTCTACATACCCTGTTATAGCTAGTGATACCTTAAACAATGCAGAGCTCACTTTACTGCTAAGCAAGCTGCGCACTTTCCGCAAGGCTCTTGGCTATTCTCTTGATGACATTTCAGGTATCTCTCCAGAGTTGTGCATGCACAGGATACATCTTGAGGATGAGTCGAAGTCGTCAATTGAGAACCAGAGGAGGCTGAATCCAAACTTGCAGGATGTAGTGAAGAAGGAAATCATGAAGCTTCTGGCTGCTGGGATCATTTATCCTATTTCAGATAGCACTTGGGTCAGTCCAGTGCATGTGGTTCCCAAGAAGGGAGGAGTAACAGTTGTGAAAAATGAGAAGAATGAGCTGATCCCCACAAGGACCATCACTGAGCAAAAGATGTGTATTGACTACAGGAAGCTCAACGCTGCTACAAGGAAGGATCATTTCCCACTGCCATTCATTGACCAGATGCTGGAGAGGTTGGTGAATCACTCCTACTAATGCTTCCTGGATGGCTACTCTGGCTTCTTTCAGATCTCCATCCACCCAGATGACCAGGAGAAGACTACATTTACTTGTCCTTATGGTACATTTGCATATTGGAGAATGCCATTTGGACTTTGTAATGCTCCTGCTACATTTCAGAGGTGCATGCTGTCCATCTTCACTGACATGATTGAGAAGTATATGGAGGTCTTCATGGATGAATTCTCAGTGTATGGATCATCCTTTAAAGACTGCATTGACAACCTCTGTCAAGTGCTTGCAAGGTGTGAAGAGAAGCATCTAGTTCTGAACTAGGAAAAATGCCATTTTATGGTCAGAGATGGGATTGTGCTTGGGCATCGAGTTTCTGGAGAAGGTATTGAGGTAGACAGAGCCAAGATCGAAGTGATGACCAGCTTACAACCACCAGATTGTGTGAAGTCAGTCAGGAGCTTTCTAGGACATGCTGGATTTTACAGGAGGTTCATTAAGGATTTCAGTAAAATTGCAAGACATCCTCTGCTTTGCAAGGATGTGAAGTTTGAATTTACTGAAGAGTGTCATTTAGCATTCCAGCAAATCAAGCAGGCATTAGTGAGTGCCCCTATTGTGGAGCCTCTTGATTGGGATCTACCATTTGAGGTGATGTGTGATGCTTCAGACTTTGCAGTGGGCGCTGTATTGGGTCAGAGAAAGGATAAAAAGCTTTATGCAATCTAATATGCAAGCAGAACAGTGGATGATGCTCAAAAAAGCTATGCAACTACAGAGAAGGAATTGTTGGCTGTAGTATTTGGATTTGAGAAGTTCAGACAGTACTTGGTTGGGTCTAAGGTAATTGTGCACACTGATCATTCTGCTCTCAAGTTCTTGATGCAGAAGAAAGATGCAAAACCAAGACTGCTAAGACGGATTTTGCTGCTGTAAGAATTTGACAATGAGATAAGGGACAAGAAAGGGGTTGAGAATGGAGTAGCAGACCATCTCACCAGAATTAGGATTGAAGACAACGTCCCCATTGATGATTTCCTGCAAGAGGAGAACATATGTCTCATTGAGGCAAGATTGCAGACTTCAGATGTGGATGAACTGCAGTTTTCTCGAACTGTAGATAGGGTGTCGATCGACACCAATTTCGACACGAATCATAATCGAGCAGGATCGACATCACCCTCGTCACCAAGTCGACACACCCCAACTGGTGTCGATCGACACCAGTCCCGAACTGCAATTCTGCTTCAGAAAATCCTGCGTGATGTTTTCTCTCATCCTATCCTCACAGTTGCAACCTCTTCTAGGCCGTGGTATGCTGATATTACCAACTACCTGGCTGCAGATGAGGTTCCTGACACTCTCAAAGGGTATGAGAAGAAGAAGTTCATGAGGGAACTAAGGAGATATTACTGGGATGAGCCATACTTGTACAAACACTGCTCATATGGAATCTACAGAAGATGTCTTGCAGTAGCTGAAGTTCAGAATGTCCTATTCCACTGTCATGGTTCTGAGTATGCAGGACATTTTGCTACTTTCAAGACTGTCTCCAAGGTTCTACAAGCAGGTTTCTGGTGGCCTTCAATGTTCAAGGATGCTCAAACATTCATTTTACAGTGTGATGTCTGCCAAAGAAGGGGAAAGATCTGTAAAAGACATGAGATGCCACAAAACTTCATACTTGAAGTTGAAGTCTTTGACTGCTGGAGTATTGATTTCATGGGACCCTTTCCTTCATCTTATAGGAACAAGTACATCTTGGTTGCAGTGGATTATGTCTCCAAATGGGTGGAAGCAATTGCCAGTCCACACAATGATGCTGCAGTGGTCCTGAAACTGGTCAAAACCATCATTTTTCCTAGGTTTGGAGTGCCACGGATTGTGATCAGTGATGGTGGGAAACACTTTATCAATAGAGTGTTTAAGAAGCTGCTGCAAAAGTATGGTGTTCATCACAAGGTTGCTACACCTTATCACCCTCAGACAAGTGGCGAGGTTGAAGTTTCCAACAGGCAAATCAAGGAAATCCTGGAGAAGAGAGTAGGGAAGACAAGAAAGGATTGGTCTGCCAAGTTAGATGATGCACTTTGGGCCTACAGGACAGCATTCAAGACACCACTTGGCACCACACCATTCCATCTGCTTTATGGGAAAGCATGTCACCTTCCAGTGGAGCTTGACACAAGGCAAATTGGGCCATCAAGAAGATGAACTTTGACTGGAAATCTGCAGCAGAGAGGCGCCAGATACAGCTCAATGAGTTAGATGAAATCAGGCATCATGCATATGAGAACTCAAAGCTGTACAAGGAGAGGACTAAAGCCTACCATGACAAGAAGATCCTTGCCAGACACTTTGAACCAAATGACCAGGTACTATTGTATAACTCATGTTTATAATTATTTCCTGGAAAATTGTGTTCTCGTTGGTCAGGTCCTTTCACAGTCAAGGAAGCCAGACCATATGGTGCAGTTGTTCTGTCAACTCCAGAGGGCAGGGAGTTTGTTGTCAATGGGGAAAGGGTGAAACATTACTGGGCGCAAGCCACGATTCCCGAAGGACAGATTGTACCCTTGGCAGATGCACCCACAGCATTATCCTGAGGACAGTCAAGCTAATGACGTTAAACGAGCGCTTGGTGGGAGGCAACCCACTGGTAAGTGTACATACTTAGTCTAATTTTTGACTTTTACTATCTTATTTTCGTGGTATTGTGAGTAAAAAAAAACGTACAGGGTGTCGAGGCGAGCACATGTCGACCATGGTCGACACTGACCAGTGTCGATCCACACCACCTACCCGGTGTCGATCGACACCCTCATTAATCAGGTAAGTCACGATAAAACCCCGACTTCATCTCCTTTCTCTTCACTTTTTCTGAAAACCCAAAACCTCAAATTCTTCTCCAAATCACAACTTCCTTGTTTGTTGACGGATTTGAGTGATTCAAAAGCCTAACTTGGGCAAATTCTTGTGCTCTTTCTGAATATCTAACCCATTCATCCGATCTGCAAGGTATGACACTCGAAATTCCACTTTTTCAGTTTAACCCCAAGGTTTGAAACTTCCGATTTGACCTGTTTTAGCTTGCTTTATGACTTGAATCATGCTTTTCTAGGTTGTATAGGAGGAATTCGACCTTGCCCCTTAGTTATTATAGCTTGTTTTGCAAAATTTTGAAATTTTTGGATTGATGATTAATTTTGCAAAAATGGGTTTGAGTTTGGAGTTTTAGACTGAAATTGTTTGTGATTAGTGATCACTAAGTTGCTGGCTAGGTTCGCCCTTGATAATATAGGCCAGATTTTGAATTTTTAAATTTTCGAATTTTGGCCTGATTTTCGAAATTTCTGCGTTTTCTTGGTTTTCTTGAATGCTGATCTTGTTTAATAGAGGATTTGCTGGCCTTGGCTCAAGAGATTGACTGTTTGAGGAGCATTTTGACATGAATAGAGTTGGTTATTATTGCTTGTTAAATGTTTTAGCACTAATGAGACTTAGTTCTTGAAACTGGAGAATCAGCAAGATGGGTCCAAGAAACAGCAAGAGATCACGCACTGAGACCGGAGAATCCTCCAACCCAGCACCTGCTATACCAGCTCTTTCTCCATGGCCTCGGAGAGAGGGGTTGAAGATCCCGATGGAGAGGGTTTGGGAGGATACTCCGGCGAAGGAGGTGGCAAAACGCGATTGCATCTTCCGAGACATCAGTGAGGAGTGGGACGATTATGACACATTGTTACAATGCCTGGCTCAAGATGGACTTTGCACCTACACGGTTCGCAGATGAGGCTATACTTCGCTGCCTCGGGCTCAAGGAGGAGGCTTTACGAGTGCTGCAGAAGATTGGTCTGGGCACCATGGCGACCAAGCAGTACGAGCTATACCCAGAGTTAGTGCGCCAGTTCATTGCCACGGCGAGGGTGTATCACACCAATGACATCGTGAGGAGAGCAGATGATGACACTCTCACATTCCTCATCAGAGGCGTCAAGTACAGGATCACATTCCCTGAGCTCTGTACCATCTTCGGGTTCGATCCAGATCGCACTGGCGTCTCCCTCCCGACGCCGTTTCCTGATCTGCAGAGTTTCTGGTCCCATTTCGGGAATGGGATGTATGATTCCAAGAGGTCTACTCAGACTGATGTGCGCCATCTGTTGCTGCGCTACCTGGTCTGCCTTTTCTCCACTACTCTCCTGTGCATGTCTGAGCCCGGGAAGATGAGAGTTTCTGAGCTGACTCTCCTGTATTACGGCATTGAGGATGTGTTGACAGAGGAGTATCCAGTTGACAGCGATGTCAACATGGGAGCCATTTTTGCCCATCACTTGGCTTCACTGAAGACCAAGGCGTTCACTGGAGCTTGGGGCAAGCCCGAGAGTATTGGCAGTCTCCTCACTCCCATCTTCCGCTACTGCCGTATCGACACTTCGACTTTCAGATTTGTGTCTGAGCACCACCTCATCGACATGGGTTACTTGAGGAGGACACACTGGACCGCAGGAGATGAGCCGCTATGGAGCTTCGTTAGTCACACTGGTCAGCGATGCCTTATTCCGCTGCCACAAACTGCTTTCACTACACTGCAGACAGACTCCCTCAGCTTCCAGTCTGATGCTACATTGCTACGATCCGCGCCAGCTACAAGGCGCTGAGGAGGATCTTCCCGAGCTGCTGCTTCTGCTGCTGAGGATGCGCCTATTGAGGGCCTTGCTGGAGGTTCCTCTCATCGAGCATCCCTACCACAGACGCTGCCTCCGCCGATTGGTCGACATAAGCTTCCACCGAATCCCGACATTCCGATGGAGCAGGCTACCTTTCAGTGTTATGTGGTGCAGAGTATTCAGGCGTTGTGGAACGCCGTCTCAGTGATTTCCAACTGCGGTTGTGTTCGCCACACTCACCTGATACTGAGGATGATGATTAGTTCCTCTAGCTATCCTGGTTACTTTTTCTTTTCCCTTTGTTATTTTTTATTTTCTCTTGAGTCAGTTTTTTTTATGTCTTTGTCTTCAGTCAGTTTGTCAGCTTTGATTGTGTTTTGAAATTTGTTTGAACTGATGAGATTATGGATTATGTTGTTGCTTTTAATTGTTTGCTTGAGTGTTCTTAACAGTCTTGACTTGGGAGAACTTCAGCTAACAATCTAACTTGCAACAAATACATATGTTTGGGTCATCCCATTCTGTTTTCGGACAGGGTGTCGATCGACACCAACCATGTGGTGTCGATCGACACCACACGCACTCACAGGTACCTCTTTCTCATCTCTGTACAAACCATTTCTTTGCCTCTTTTTACCAACTCTTTACTTGATAACACTGGGGACAATGTTGTTTAAGTCTGGGGGAGGTCGTTGCTGACATTGTGTACATTGTTTTGTATTTATAGAGTCTCAAAGTTGAATCAAAACCTGTTTTATTAAGTCAAAATTTTTGAAATTGTCCATTTTTCTTGGAACAAACCACAAAACATTGATGCTTATAAGAACCATTGCCACAGTTGTTGATTGCAAGTCTTACTAAGTTGAAAGTCATAGGTAGATCAGTCTAGCAATGAAGGTTTAGGTTCTTAGAGAATCTGGAAAATTTGCTGTTAGCTCCACTTAAATGAACTTACAACTTCTTGTCATGGTGCTTGATTCTCTTTGATCTTGATTCTCTCTTCTAACACTGACAAGTATGTTAAAACACAGTTTATCTTTGATCTTCCCTGATAAAGCTTTAAAAGTTTAAGTCAAAAGAATGGTGCATTCATGATCCTTTCTCCTCACAAGGAACAACAGTAATGAACACACTCAAGAACCTGTCTCCTCACAAGGAACACAAGTATTGAGTAGCACCAATTCTTAGACTGTAAAAGAATAAGAAAGAGCTAAAAAAAAAAAAAAAATATCAGAAAGAAAAGATCAAGGGAAGAGAAAATAAGAGAACTGTGTTGAGACTGCTTTGTTCAGTTGCTTAGGAAGGGAAAAGAATCTATAAGTGATAAAGATGATAAAACCTTGATGAGATATCATAAGGAGTTTAACAGTAGTGATTTCGGATTTCTTGAAGGAGCTTGAACTGGATTTGAAAGATTTGCTAATCATGTGATGATTAGACTGAAATTTGATCTTGTGTTGACCCTGTGGTATGTGGATTCGAAAGTGTTAATCAATGTGGTGTTCCTGATGTCTGACTGACTTTTTCTGTGTTTTCAAACCTCTACTCTAGGCTGTGTCTGATGTTTGCTTGAGGGTAAGCAAAAGATAAGTCTGGGGGAGTTGATATATCATGGTTTTTGCTGGTTTTTTACCATGATATAAGTCTTGTTTTTAGAGTCTTTTTGGTATTTTTTGAGTCCTATAAAGTATTTGCAGGTCTAGGTACAAATGGAGCATAATTGGGGATTTTGGAACCTTTTGGAGCAGAAGTTTCTCACTATTTGCACTTTTTCCCCAGTTTGTGTTTAGACTTGTATTTAGGTTTTCTAAGCCATTGTTAGGCACACATTCTGATTATCATTGAGACGAAGAGAGAGATTTGATTGAGAGCTTTAGGGGAGACAAGTCCATACTCTGTAGAGAAGAATTTCGAACCCCTTCATCTTTTACTCTATTTTCTTAATGCAATTTTATTCAGTCATGATTTGTGTTTCACTTGCTATGTCTGAGTAATCTGCTAGTTAGGTTTTGGGTTATTCAAAGGTTGATAATGAATTGTTAGAACTACAAAACTGGAAGGATAAATCATTTGGTTCTTCATCTAGAATGCTTTAACACTGGTTTTAAGATTGACCACCTAGAAATCAGATCTTAGGTTGTTTAATAGATGTGGAAACATTGTTAATAACCAGAACTATCTTAGATGAGCAAAATAACTAGTTGCAAAGGAATTTGGATTAGTGATTTTGTGAACATATCGAACTTGATCTATAATGCATGTTTAGGTTGTTAGAATTTGCAAAGGAATTTGGAACTCTAGAATCTGATCATATTTAATCTCTGCAACAGAAGTCGATTGGTTTTACATTAGTGTCTCGAGTTCTAGAACGGTTTTAACAAATATTCCTTTCAGTCCGTAGTCTGCGATTTATGTCAACCTGCGAATTTCTCATTGCCTAACGTATTGTCTTCATTGATTTTAAGAACCTACAATCCGCCCCTGACATCGTTGCTTTTGTTGTTGTTTTAATTTCATTTCATTATTGATTGCTTAGCTTTATTTGAATCTAAAATCTGTTGAGTGATAGCATTAAGTCCTTGTGGATTCGATCCCTAAGTACTACAATGATCTCTTAATTTGAGAGAGTAGCTCTAAGGGTTAATTTGAGCATATCAATGCTTAACAATTGTTTCTCTTTGGAATTTTTGGTTTTGACTATGACTAGTGAGCAGTCTTATTTAGGGTTTGAGATGGGATAGATTAGAGGGTTTTTAGGACTAGATTAGTGACGTCTTGTGCTTTATATGATTGTCTTCTCTCTTTTAGATATGCTTAACACTAGATTAGTCTTAGCCAGACTTGTTTAGAATCTTGGCTTTCTCTTGCGCCTAGTAAGTGTTTGATGAAATGTTGCTTAGAGTCTCTTAGAGGATTTGTATGCTTAGCCTAAGGAATTAGATGTCTAAGGTGCATTTTGGCTTTATAGGGTTGGAGTTCTGTTCTGAATGCTTGCTGATCATGTGTTTGAGTAAAGGGATTTATCTTGAATGTGTGCTTGGCAAAGTGATTAGTGTCAAGGAATAGAGCTAGTTATAGTTGTTAATACTATGCCTAGAAGATAGCATTGTTTGAATAGTTTTGAAGCATCACTAGTTAGGTTCTAATCCCCTCTTAATCAATAACCCCCATCTTAGATCCTTACTTCATCTATTTGAATTTCCTGCTTTGCTTAGTTCAGTCTTTAGACTTGTTTAGTTTTGTTCACAACTGCCTTCTGGAATCTAGCTTGACTTAAATGATTTGCTGTACTTTTGGTGCCTTAAGAACTCAGATGGATTGATACCTTACATGCTGCAATGACATGAGTGTGTTAAGATTTGCTTAGCTAGTCATTTCCTGGTACCAGGTTTCAACTACTACACGAACCACCTAAACTTCTCTTACAGGAGCAACAATGTGGTTAATCCACAAGATCAGGTTTATCCTTCAGAAGACGCTCAAAAATGTCAAGGGAACAAACCTTCTATCCCTTATAATCAGCAGAAATTTTTTTCTCCAAGACCACCATTTCAAGGCAACCAAGGCGGTTGTCAGCAAAGTATCTTTCAGACTAAACCAGCTCTTGCTCCACCAGTTTTTGGCAATGCACCAGCCTCGTCAAGTACTCAAGATCCTGAGATTAAGCAGATGGTACAGAAGCTAATGAATGGACAAGCTAATACAACAATAGAGCTCCACAAAAAGTTTGTTGAAGTGCATAACAAAATAGATGCCATGACTTGTGATTTGAATGGGAAGTTTGATGCCTTGAACCAAAGAGTGGAGTTTCTTGAGAATAAAGGAGACTTCTCTTCAAAACAAGCAATGCAACTCCCTGGAATACCCAAATCCAATCCAAAGGATTACTGCGATGCCATCATCAATGAGGACATTGAGTCGAAGTGTGGGGGAGCGCTTCAAGCTTGGGTGTTGCTGCTGAAGAAGAGAACAAGATCATTGAGGATTTCTTGCTAAGCGTCAATGAAGATGAGGAAGCTGAAGTGAGTGAAGGTGACAAGGTGATCAAAGTCTTCCATGCTTTAAAGGATCTTTTCCAAACTAAGGCTGAATCGAAGAAGCTTGTTGAGAAGCCTCTAGCTGAAGAAGAAGAGTCCTCTTTGAAGGATCTACTTAAGTACAAGCCTCAACTTCCCTTTCCTGGAACGATCCTCACCAAAGCTCAAAGGACCATTCTCTCTAAGTTTAGGCAATACATGTTTGAGGCTGCCATTCCTTTTCCTTATCTTGATACATTGATCCAATTCAAGGATCAACAAGCTTCATCAGAAGTGTTCTTGGCAATGCGGACAAAGTGGAGAATGTTGTGAACTCTCTTGATAGCGCTAACAAGAAGAAGGATGAGCCAAAGGCCCTCCAAAAGCTGAAAAATTCTGGAAAGTTTGTGGTTGCTTGTGAGTTTGGGAGTCTGGTTCTAGCGTGAATGTCATGTCACTTGAGATGACGAAGAAGTTGGGAATCGCTGATCTTAAGGAGTTTGAGTCTACCATCTCTTTTGTGGACTCATCAACAAGGCAGCCACTTGAGTACATTGAAGACTATCCTTTGAAGATTGGAAGCTGCACAATCCTAACTGATTTCATTGTGATTGATATGGGTAAATCTAAGGACCTTCCTTTACTGCCTGGGACACCATATCTGGACACAACAGGCACTGATATTGACTTCACCAAGAAGAAGGTGGTACACAAGAATGTGGATCAAAGTGTGAGCTATGAGATTAAGCCTCCTTACTCTAGCTTTTGTGGAACCATGACAAGTGAGAAGCTAAGTATGGAGGTGCTTCCTGAGAAGGTTGATCATGCCATAAGCTTCAACATCAAGGTCCAAGACGAAGTTAATCCCATAGACCACAATGAGTACCAACGAGAAAGCTTTGATGGTGAGAGTATCTTGCTGTTGTTTGAATGATTGGTTGTTAAGGTTGAGGACTAAGTTCAAAGGATCCACAAGAAGCTCAGGTCAAATAAGAAGGTTAAGGCAGGGACCAAGCAAGTGTTTGTTGAGAGAGGTGAATGGAATTGGATTCCCTTTCATACTTCTCATTAAGCTCTAAGCCAACCAAAAAGTCAAGCTTAGAGACTCGAAACAAGCACACTTGGGAGGTAATCACATACCTCTCCTTATAAACATTAGTTCCTTATGCGTTTGATATGTTTTTTTTAAGTGTTTCAGGTAGTGTAGATGTCAACTAGATCAACAAGGTGGTTCAAAGTGGCCAAGGCGAATCATCTGTTTCCATACAGAGCAAGTGCATCGACAAGATCAATAGAAGCCTTGCTCAGTGCGATTCATGGCGAAGAAATGCCTGCCGTACACCGGTGTGTTAGTCTTATGGTGATCATAGCAAGGAAACATGAATCATACACCGATGCGTTTGAACTGTGTACCAGCAACGACAAGATGGACGCCGTACACTGGCGAGAACTCCGATGATCCTTCAACATCCGGTGTACCGCGTGGCCAAGCTTAGGGGAATGCCAGTTACACCGAGCAAGTGTACTGATATCCCTTGTATTTAAACCATTTAGGGCTGCAATTAGTACAAATTTTGATCCTCTTCTGCATGTTTTCCCTTTGAGTTTGTCCCATTTTCTTCAACTTTTAAACTTAGGTTGCATTTAGAGTATAGTTTGCATTTTCTGTGCATTTTGGATGTTTTTAGGTGCTTTTGAAGCCTAAAGAGTCTTGGAGGAGTTTTGGGAATGATACAAGATGCTAGCTGGGCAAAGGGGAGCAAGAAGGATCACAGCAGAAGTTTTCGGTCAGAGCACAGAGAGTATCGGTCAAGGATGACCAATACTGAGCAATTTTGATCATCAGTATCGGTCATGCATGATCGACACAAACACACCGTTCTAATTTCGGTCCAGTGTGTCGATCACTCCAGACCAATATGGAACCTTTTCGGTCACTCAAGTCCGACACAACTGACCGATACGCTGCCAGACTGAAGACCTTTTATTTACAACTTTACCATTTTTGCTTAGACTCCTATATATACGAAAAATCCCTAATTTCTGGGAACAAGTTTTTACCCAGCAGTTCTTTCTTTCTTTCTTGGACCCTTGGGTTTTGTAGTTTGAATCTTTGCTTCATTTTAATAAAAGTTTGCATCTTTCATCTTGTTTAAGCTTTCTAATCATGATTAGTCATCTTTCTCTCTTTGATTTGGTGGCTTTAATGGTGATTAGTGAGTAGTTCTTTTTAGGGATTTGAGATGGGTTAGGTTAAGGGAATTTGAGACCTTATCTATGATTGCTTAGTGTTAATTCTTCCATTTCCTTTCTTGATTGCTGTGTTTAATGCTTAATTAGCCTTAGCTAAGTTGATTATTATCTTAGGCTCATTTTATGCCCACCAAGTGTTTGATGAAATGCCTGAACTGCTTTGCAAGAGAATTGCTTATCTTAGCTCAAGAGATTGACTGTCTAGGGAGTGATTTGGCAATATAGGGTTGATAGATTTGTCTTAATGCTTGCTATTTATCATTTCACTAATGAGAATTAGTTCTTGACTTGGTAATTAGCAAAGAGATTAGTGCCAAGAGATTGGATTAGTCATATAAATGAATCATATGCATAAGGAATAGCATTGTGTGAGTTTGTAAGCATCATAGGCTGAGTCAAGAGTTCCCTATTACAAATTATCTCATCTCAAGTCCCAGCTTTTCTCTGTTTTAAGCTCTGTTCTGAATTTGTCCTGTTTTTACCTTCATTTGATTGCTTCACTTGCATTTCATTCCTGCTTTGTGTTTGCTTTACTCTTGTTTGATGACTTAGGTTGCTAGATATTCTAAACCTTTTATATATGCTTGAATTAGGATCTCTATTGCATTCTTACTGCTTCATTCTCCCCTTTTGGATTGATAAAAACCTATGTTATACTACAACTGATTAGTACAAGCTTGGGTAATTGAATCAAGTCCCAAAAAGTCTTGTATCAATTTGGCGCCGTTGCCATTAGGGGAATGCTTTGTTCAGTAGGATTTGTAGAGATCTTGAGATCAAGCTTTGCTATTTTCGTTTTTGGTTACTGATTTTTCTTTTGGTCTAGAATTTCTTTTGTAGGTACCACAATACTTACTCTTAAGTGTCTACAGCTACATCTGAGGTTCAAGGTCAGGGATTTAAGGTTTGCTAAGCCAGAATTCAGTTATTGAAGCATGGAAGGACATCAGTATGCTGCTGGTTTTGGTCCACAAGGTCCACAAGGTCAACAAGGTCTTCAAGGGATCCAAGGGTTATAAGGACAGCAAGGTCAAGCTGGTGTACAAGGAGCTGTTGTTCAGAGACTAAGAAGACCCATTGGTGCTGCTGATATACCCTCCAACTATGCTTCAAGGCAAGGAATCCTTCCACCAATGGAAACTGAGCAATACCAGATCAAGAGCAGTCTCATCACAATAATCCAAGAAAGACAGTTCTTTGGATTGGCAAACCAAGACCCTTTAGAGCACCTGGATCAGTTTGAGAGGATATGCACTTTAACAAAGCTTAGTGGAGTATCAGATGATGGCCTGAAGCTCAAGCTATTTCCATTCTCACTTGGTGATAGAGCTAGATTATGGGAGAAATCTCTAGCACAAGGTAGCATCACTACTTGGGAACAATGTAAAGGTGCTTTCTTAACCAAATTCTTCTCTCCCTCAAGAACTGCACACTTCAGAAATGAGATCACAAACTTCAGGCAGTGGTCTAATGAAAGCTTTGGAGACACTTGGGAGAGGTTCAGAGGTTTCACTCATCAATGCCCCCCATCATGGCTTTACTAAGGAAATGCTTCTATCCACACTATATAGAGGTGTTCTACCAAAGATCAGAATCCTTCTAGACACAGCTAGTAATGGTTATTTTCTTGGGAAAGATGTTGATGAAGGCTGGATACTAGTGGAGAACATGGCACTCAGCAATTGGGACTATGTGGATGACAAAGAGCAACATTCCATGGAGCTAGCAACAGCATTGTCTGAGATGAAAGCTCTGCAGAAGAAAGTTGATATACTACTCAATGCAACCACTAAACTCCTACCCAATGAACTCTCACCAAACCTCTACCAGGAACACCATGTCAAAGCTCTCAACCAACAAGAGGCGCCACTGATGCATCATGCCCATGACGCCTATATACACCAACCCATTGAAGACACTCACTCTCCACAGCATCAAGCTTCCTCTTCACAAACGGCTGGTATCACTGATTCTACACCTTCACATAATTTGGATTATAAAGAAATGCTCCTCCAACTACAACAATTTCACAATGGAGGATTGCAGAAGATGATGGCTGTTGAGATTCAAAAGAGTTTCACTGATATTCAGAGAAGTATGACTGATGAAATACACAAGGACATTGAATTCAAACTTCAGTTACATATAGCTCCTATCAACATCAAGGACATTGAATTCAAACTACACCCAATGAGGACATTGAGGAACAAGAAGAGGGGGTGGAGGTCAAAGAAAAGGAAGATACTCCAGAAGATGAAATGATTGAAGCTGAAAAGATTTCTGAGAAAGCCAAAGACAAGGAGGTTACTAAAGGCAAGACAAATGAGTCTTCTAAGGAGTTAGCCAAAGAACCAAGATACATACCTCCTCCTTATCAGCCCACAATACCTTTTCCTGGAAAGTTTAAGAAGCAGCTGGTTGCTAAATACAAAGGACTCTTTGATGAACAGATGAAGAAAATCCAGCTCACAATGCCACTGTTAGATGCCTTTTTCATAGTCCCTCCTTATCAGAAATTCCTGAAGGATGTTGTTGCTGAAAGAACCAAAGATCTGCAGGGAATGGTAGTTCTCACACATGAATGTAGCGCCATTATTCAGCAGAAGAGAGTGACTCCTAACAAGCTAGGAGATCCAGGGAGCTTTACCTTACCCTGCTCTATAGGTCCACTCCGGTTTGACAAATGTTTCTGTGATCTTGGAGCTAGTGTCAGCATGATGCCCTACTCTGTAGCACAGCGCCTAGGCTTCACTAAGTTCAAAAACTGCAGGATCTCCTTGGTACTAGCTGATAGGTCAGTAAGGCTTCCCAAAGGTCTGCTTGAAGATGTACCACTCAGGATTGGGAGTGTGGAAATACCTACTGATTTTGTAGTCTTGGACATGGATGAAGAGCCTAGAGATCCTCTTATTCTTGGGAGACCATTCCTAGCCACAACAGGAGCAGTCATTGATGTTAAGAAGGGAAAGATTGAGCTAAAGTTGGGCAAGGACATATCTTTGAAGTTTGACATCAAGAAGATTATGCAGCAACCTACTATTGAAGGTCAGGTATTCCAGATTGATATTCTAGAAAAGTTGAATGATGAACTTCAAGAGGAGCTGTGTTGTGAAGACAAGCTCCAAGTGGCTTTGACAAGTGAGCATGTAGATGATGGGTACTTGGATAAGGAAAGCTTAGGCTATCAGCTGAAATTGGACTCTCACAGGTTCTTTGAAGAGGAAGAGCCATTTGAAAGCTTGGAGTACACAAAGAAAGAAGCCTTCTCAGTTCAGGAAACTGTTTCCCCAAGCAAGGTAGCTGACGCCAAGAAGCAAGGCAGCTCAGATGAGGACTGGAGCGAACTCAAGGCACCAAAGGTGGAACTCAAACCACTTCCTCATGGTCAAAGGTATGTTTTCCTAGGTCCTAACTCCACTTACCCTGTTATAGTCAATGACAGCCTCATTGATGATGAGATCCTGGCCCTTGTTAAGGTGTTGAAGAGGTTTAGGAAAGCTATTGGGTATTCATTAGATGATATCCAAGGCATATCTCCTAACCTCTGCACTGACAGGATCCATCTAGAGGATGAGACAAGAACTTCTATTGAACCTCAGAGAAGGCTGAATCCTAATTTAAAAGAAGTAGTAAAAAAAGGAGATCTTGAAGTTGCTTGAAGCAGGAGTGATATATCCCATCTCAGATAGCACATGGTCTCCCCAGTTCATGTGGTACCTAAGAAGGGAGGGATCACTGTTGTTAAAAATGAAAATGATGAGCTAATACCAACTAGAACAATCACTGGTCATAGAATGTGCATAGATTACAGAAGACTTAATTCTGCTTCTAGGAAAGATCATTTCCCTTTGCCATTTATAGACCAAATGCTAGAAAGATTAGCAAATCATAAGTATTACTGCTTTTTAGATGGTTATAGTGGATTCTTTCAGATCCCTATCCATCCCAATGATCAAGAGAAAACTACTTTTACTTGCCCATATGGAACTTTTGCTTATAGGAGAATGCCTTTTGGTTTATGCAATGCTCCTACTACTTTCCAAAGATGTATGACTGATATCTTTTCTGACTTGCTTGAAGAAATGGTGGAGGTATTCATGGATGACTTTAGCGTCTATGGATCCTCCTTTGGTGTCTGCTTGTCTAACCTTTCTCAGGTCCTCCAAAGGTGTGAAGACACAAAACTGGTTCTAAATTGGGAAAAGTGTCACTTCATGGTGCAAGAAGGAATTGTTTTAGGTCATAAGATCTCAGAGAAAGGAATAGAGGTGGACAAAGCCAAGATAGAGGTCATGATGCACTTGGAATCTCCAACAACTGTCAAGGGGATCAGGAGTTTTCTGGGGCATGCTGGCTTCTACAGAAGATTTATCAAGGACTTCTCAAGGATTGCAAGACCTTTGACAAGATTGTTGTGTAAGGAGGCAGAGTTTGTGTTTGATGAAGACTGTCTCCAAGCCTTCCTTACTCTCAAACTAGCCCTGATATCAGCACCAATAGTTCAAGCCCCAAACTGGGATCTACCATTTGAAATAATGTGTGATGCTAGTGACTATGCAGTTGGAGCAGTTTTGGGGCAGAGAGTTGACAAGAAGCTTCATGTCATCTACTATGCCAGCAAGACTATGGATGAAGCTCAGTCAAAGTATGCTACAACTGAGAAGGAGCTCTTAGCAGTGGTCTTTGCATTTGAGAAGTTCAGGAGCTACCTAGTAGGCTCCAAGGTGATTGTTTATACTGATCATGATGCGCTGAGACACATCTATGCTAAGAAGGACACCAAACCAAGGCTTCTTAGATGTATTCTTCTTCTACAGGAGTTTGATATGGAGATTGTGGATAAGAGAGGCATTGAGAATGGAGTTGCTGATCACCTCTCAAGACTGAAGATAGATATCTGACTTTGTCCCAATCAATGATACTCTACCAGATGAACAGTTGCATGCTCTAGGAGTCAAGAAAGCAGAAGTGCAATGCCTAGAAGAAGATAAACTACCTTCGTATGCTGACTTTGTAAACTACTTGGTGATTGGCCAGATACCACAGACCCTCAACTCCCATCAGAAGAAAAAGTTATTAAGAGATGTCTCCCATTACTTTTGGGATGAGCCCTATTTATACAAAAGAGGGAATGATGGGTTGTTCAGAAGTTGTGTAGCTGAGGAAGAGATTCCATGAATCCTGCACCATTTCCATGGCTCAGCCTTTGGAGGATATTTTGCAACATTCAAGACAGCCTCCAAGGTCCTACAAGCTGGTATCTGGTGGCCTAGTCTGTTTAAGGACGCTCAAGCTCATATCTCCTCATGTGATGCCTGCCAAAGGAAGGGGAACATCTCCAAGAGAGATGAGATGCCTTTGAATTCTATCCTTGAAGTAGATCTTTTTGATGTGTGGGGGATTGACTTTATGGGACCCTTCCCTTCCTCTTATGGGAACAAGTACATTCTTGTAGCAGTTGATTATGTGTCAAAGTGGGTTGAAGCCATTGCTAGTCCAACAAATGATGCTAGAGTTGTGCTTAAGCTCTTCAAGACAATTATCTTCCCAAGGTTTGGTACTCCAAAATGTGTGATCCGTGATGGTGGAAGCCATTTCATCAACAAGGTTTTTGAGAACTTGCTCAAGAAGAATGGTGTCAAGCACAAGGTCGCTACTCATTACCATCCTCAAACAAGTGGCCAAGTGGAGGTGTCCAACAGAGAAATCAAGGCAATCTTAGAGAAAACAGTTAGTGTTACAAGAAAGGATTGGTATAATAAGCTTGATGATGCTTTATGGGCTTACAGGACAGCCTTCAAGACACCCATTGGCAGAACACCATTCTCACTCCTCTATGGGAAGTCCTGACATCTGCCTGTTGAGCTAGAATATAAGGCCTTGTGGGCAACAAAGTTTCTGAATTTTGACATCAAGACAGCTCAGAAAAAGAGACTTATCAACTTGCATGAACTAGAGGAAAACCGCCTTGAAGCTTTTGAGAGTTCTAGGATCTACAAGGAGAGGATAAAAGCCTTCCATGATAAGAGGATCAAACATAAGGACTTCAAGGCAGGGGATCAGGTGCTGCTATTCAACTCAAAGTTGAAACTATTTCCTGGAAAGCTGAAGTCAAGATGGTCAGGACCATTAAAGATCAAGGAAGTGCTGCCATATGGAGCTATAACTTTGTTCAGCAAGAATGGAGAAGACTTCACAGTGAATGGGCACAGACTGAAACCATACATGGCAAGTGAGTCTCTTGGATATGAAGTGGACATCAACCTTGATGAACCTCCACAAGAGTAATCAACCAAGGAAAGTCAAGCTTAATGACTTTAAACAAGCACACTTGGGAGGTAGTCCCACGGTATCCTTTTGTATATATTATGCTTTCTAGTTTATCTTTTATGCTTTATTTTAGTGTATAAATGCAGGATTTCGAACTGGGGCTTGAAAAAGTTTGAAGGAGACAAAGAACAGGTGTACTCTGGCTGATATCGGTCATTTGTATCGGTCATGACAGACCGATACACAGATTTTCGGTCATTAGTAGCGATCATGACTGACCGATATCAGTGGAGCCAGTTTATGCCAGTTAACATATCGGTTACTTGTAACCGATATGGAAAGAAGTTTGAAAGAGGGATAGATTTTCGGTCATCAGTATCGGTCATGCATGATCGACATAAACACACCGTTCTAATTTCAGTCCAGTGTGTCGATCATTGGTGATCGATAAGATTCTTGGAAACATATCGGTCACCAATATCGATCACTCATGACCGACATAAACACACCGTGTTATTTTCGGTCAAGTGTGTCGATCACTGATGACCGATACTAATCCCAGGAAGCACCGGTCTCCAATATCGATCGCTGATGACCGATACTGCCATTTCGGTCAGTTGTATCGGTCATATGTGACCGAAATTCCTTCTGAGGTACAATGAGAAGAAGGAGCAGCTCAACAGCAAGCAACAAGAGGTCACAAAGAGAGGAAGCAACCCTTTCCCCAAGAGCTAGCAAGTCTCCACAAACCTCAGGATCATCCCACAACTCTTACCATTGAACCAAGTACCACATCCCTTCCATTGTTCTATACCATTGCATCTTTCTATTTTGTAATATATTTTGTTGCTTCTCTCTTCCATTGCTTTCATTACACAAGGGACTGTGTAATTTAAGTGTGGGGGAGAGATTTGGGGCTTGACTTTGTTTTCTATTTTCTTAGTTTTTCTGTTTCTTTTCACTTTGAGTCTCATGCATATCATGCATACATGTAAGGCATAGAAAAACACAAAAAATCAAAAAATTTAAAATTTTTTGCATTTTTTGCAAACCAAAAAGAGAGCATGTAGTTGTATTTCATTCTTCTAGGATTGAGTCTAGTGTTGACATGTAGGTTGCATTGCAATTGCATAGGGCATTATGATGAGTTTTCTTTGTAAAGTGCTTAGTGTTTAGAGATGATTTCAGTTTTTAAGTGCTTTGTTGTTTGATGCATCATTTGATTGCTAGAAGTTAAGGCTGAACCATGCTTAGATTGCTAGATTTGGTCTTCTCATCTCATTCTGAAAGCATTTGTTCTCTAAAAATCAACTCTATCAACTTGAACTTTAATTTGGACTTTTAATTATCATGTCTTAAGCATTGAAAAGTGAATTCATGGCTACCATATACATATTTGGATCATCTTTCTCCTTTCTACCACTCTTGTTGATCCAAATAGCTGATCATCATAATATGGGACAGTTACATCCTCACCCTTAACCAAAACCTCAATTTTGAGCCTAAACACTATTGGGAGAGCTGTGAGGCCTTTGCATTGCATTTTTGATTTTGTCTTGGCAAAAAGTGTTAGGAAAAAAGCTGGCAATGAATAGCTCTCTTGTAGATATCAGCTTGCATTTTGAGCTTGATTCTAGGATAGGAGTTTTTGGGTTTAAAAGGGGAGAGTTAGGTGGTTTGAGCTTAATGTTTTTATGTTTTGAAAGAAAGGGAAAAGATCTGAAATGGTAGAAAAAGGAGAAACAGTCTAGTATTGTGGTTAAGTAAAGGAAATAAAAGCTCTAAGTTTAAAAAGAAGGTTTGCGCCAACAACAATGCTTAGGAAGGTCCAAAAGAAGAAAAATCTGACCAAGAAGCAATCCACCAAAGGTGATGAAGGTGCCAACACAACAAAGAAGAGCAAGTCCCAACCAAAAAGAAGCAGCCACACAAGCAAAAGAAGAAGTTTCCCCAGCCATGAAGATGGGTAAAGGGTAGAATCTAGGAAAGGGTAGACTTAGAGGGTTCACTCTTGGGTTTAGAAATGCTTATGACTCATCTTTGGGAAGTAAGGGTAGAAGAGAGCTTTGAATTGCATGCATAAGTGTGCTTTTATCTTTAGCATTTTGCCTAAGATGAAGCCATTTCATTGAGTGATCCTTTATGTTTTTTTGAACCATTGTGCTTAAATGAGATCATTCTTACCTCATAACCTTACCCTTTTTCAACCAAATGTCTTCACTTGATTTGCATAAGCCTGATTCATGTTCTGAATTTAATTGAATTTTAAAGAGTTGATTGATTTGAGCATTTGCCTAAGTTGAGATTTGAGATCATTTTGAAACATGATGAGCATGGCTAGGTTCTTTAAAGTATAGCTGATTATGTGTGCATCTTACAACTAGGCACTTAAGCACTAAAACCATCTCTTTACCTTTGCACTTTTGGAATCTGAATGCCCATTTTCAAACCTCACTCTCCCATTTGTTCTTGATTGCTTGAGGACAAGCAAAAGGCAAGTGTGGGGGTGTTGATATCCCTTGTATTTACACCTTTTAGGGCTGCATTTAGTACATATTTTGATCCTCTTTTGCATGTTTTCCCTTTGCTTTTGTCTCATTTTCTTCTCCTTTTAGATTTAGGTTGCATTTAGAGTATAGTTTGCATTTTGGATGTTTTTAGGTGCTTTTAGAGCTTAAGGGAGCCTGGTTAGTTTTGAGAATGATACAAGATGATAGCTGGGCAAAAGGGACCAAGAAGGATCACAACAGAAGATCCCTGCAGAAGTTTTCGGTCAGAGCACGGAGAGTTTCGATCAAGAGTGACCGATACGGAGCATATCGGTCACCAGTATCGGTCAAGTGTGATCGACACAAACACATCAGATTAATTTCGGTCATTTATATCGATCATTGAAGATCGATAGGGACCCATTTCGGTCAATGGAGATCGACACGACTGACCGATACTGACCCAGCCCGAACCTGTTTTTAATTACAACTATGCCATTACTCTAAGGTTTTCCTTTCTAGGCTATAAATAGCCTCTTTTTCCAGATTTTCGAGAAGTCATGTCAAAATACTGTTCTTGAGCATTTTTTTTAAGTTTGTAAGACAATTTATTTGCTTTGTTTAATACAATCAAGTATTTGCTTTAATCTTTCTTTTAATCCTGATTAGCATCCTTTCCCTTTGTGATTTGGTATTAAACATGATTATGAGTGAGTAGTTATCTTAGGGTTTCTAGATGTGGTAGATTAGAGGAATCTAAGGCTTGATTAAGGCTTGTTATGTTTTTCATTCTATGGGTTCCTCTCTATTAATCTGTTATTCATGCTAGATTAGTCTTGATCAAACTTGTCTAAGTTGTTAGCTTTCTCTTATGCCCACCAAGTGTTTGATGAAATGTTGATCATGTTTAATAGAGGATTTGCTGGCCTTGGCTCAAGAGATTGACTGTTTTAGGAGCATTTTGACTTGAATAGAGTTGTTTAATCATGCTTTCTTGATGTTTTAGCACTAATGAGAGTTAGTTCTTGTTAGAATGTTTAGCAAAGGGTTATTTGCCAAGAGATTGGATCTAACTAGCTTAAGTGTGAACTCTATGTCTAGGAATCACCATTGCTTGCTTGCTTGCTTGATCAATGTAGTTTGAAACAGCCTTAGTTAATGCCTGAAATTCCCCAAAGTCAATAACCACATATAGAAACTTGTCTTTCTCTTATTTGAATCTCGGATTTGCTCTGTTTTGCTCTGTTTTACTCTGTTTTTCTTGTTTATAACTGCTTAGTTTGCTTTTGCTTTCACTTCTTTTGTTACTTGTTTCACTTAGGTTGCTAGAACTGTTGCTTAGGAAACAAAACCAATTCTCTACTTGCTTGACTTAGAGATTTTACTCTCAACTCTTCTGTTTTCAACTCTTCCCATTGGATTGACATAAAACCCATACTACACTACAACTGACTAGTACAAGTGTAAGGGTGAATGACATTCAAGAGCCTCAAAAACTCGTGTATCAAGGTTCATCAAGGCTGATCTCTACTTCATCTCCAAGAGACTCACTTGCCATGTATGGCTTCAGCCTGTGCCAATTCACTGTGAAATCTTCTCCATTCTTGCTAAACAAAGTCACAGCTCCATATGGCAACACTTCCTTGATCTTGAATGGTCCTGACCATCTTGACTTCAGCTTTCCAGGAAATAGATTCGACCTTGAGTTGAATAGCAGCACCTGATCCCTGCCTTGAAGTCCTTGTGTTTGATCCTTTTGTCATGGAAGGCTTTTGTTCTCTCCTTGTAGATCCTAGAACTTTCAAAAGCATCAATGCGGTTTTCCTCTAGTTCATGCAAGTTGATAAGTCTCTTTTTTTGAGCTGTCTTGATGTCAAAATTCAGCAACTTTGTTGCCCACAAAGCTTTATATTCCAGCTCAACAGGTAGATGACAAGACTTCCCATAAAGGAGTGAGAAAGGAGTTCTGCCAATGGGTGCCTTGAAGGCTGTCCTATAAGCCCACAAAGCATCATCAAGCTTATTAGACCAGTCCTTTCTTGTGACACCAACTGTTTTCTCTAAGATGGCTTTGATCTTTCTGTTGGACACCTCCACTTGGCCATTTGTTTGAGGATGGTAAGGAGTAGCAACCTTGTGCTTGAAACCATTCTTCTTAAGCAAGCTCTCAAAAACCTTGTTGATAAAATGACTTCCCCCATCACTGATCACACACCTTGGAGTACCAAACCTTGGGAAGATAATTGTCTTGAAGAGCTTCAGCACAACTTTAGCATCATTTGTTAAACTAGCAATGTCTTCAACCCACTTTGACACATAATCAACAGCTACAAGAATGTACTTGTTCCCATAAGAGGAAGGGAAGGGTCCTATAAATTCAATCCCCCACACATCAAATAGATCCACTTCAAGGATAGAATTCAGAGACATCTCATCTCTCTTGGAGATGTTTCCCTTCCTTTGGCAAGCATCACATGAGGAGACGTGGCCTTGTGCGTCCTTGAACAGACTAGGCCACCAAAAACCAGCTTGTAGGACCTTGGAGGCTGTCTTGAATGTTGCAAAATGTCCTCCATAGGCTGAGCCATGGCAATGGTGCAGGATTCCTGGAATTTCTTCATCAGCTACACACCGTTTGAACAACCCATCACTCCCTCTTTTGTACAAATAAGGCTCATCCCACAAGTAATGGGAGACATCTCTTAAGAACTTCTTCTTCTGATGTGAGTTGAGGGCCTGTGGTATCTGGCCAATCACCAAGTAGTTCATAAAGTCAGCATACCAAGGCAGTTTATCCTCTTCTAGGCCTTCTACTTCTGCTTTCTTGACTCCTAAAGCATGCAACTGTTCTTCTGGTAAAGTATCATTGATTGGGACAAAGTCATCTAACCTCTGTCTTAAGAGGTGATCAGGAACTCCATTCTCAATGCCTCTCTTATCCACAATCTCCATATCAAACTCTTGTAAGAGAAGAATCCATCTAAGAAGCCTTGGTTTTGTGTCCTTCTTAGCATAGATGTGTCTCAGTGCAGCATGATTAGTATAAACAATCACTTTGGAACCTATTAGGTAGCTTCTGAACTTCTCAAATGCAAAGACAACTGCCAAGAGCTCTTTCTCAGTTGTAGCATATTTTGACTGAGCTTCATCCATAGTTCTGCTGGCATAGTAGATAACATGAAGCTTCTTGTCTACTATCTGCCCCCAAACTGCTCCAACTGCATAGTCACTAGCATCACACATTATTTCAAATGGCAGATCTCAGTTTGGGGCTTGGACTATTGGTGCTGATATCAGAGCTTGTTTGAGAGTAAGGAAGGCTTGCATGCAGTCTTCATCAAACACAAATTCTGTCTCCTTACACAACAATCTTGTCAAGGGTCTTGCAATCCTTGAGAAGTCCTTGATGAATGTTCTGTAGAAGCCAGCATGCTCCAGAAAGCTTCTGATCCCCTTGACAGTGGTTGGAGGGTCTAAGTGCACCATTACATCAATCTTAGCCTTGTCCACTTATATCCCTTTCTCTGAGATCTTCTGACCCAAAACAATTCCTTCTTGCACTATGAAATGACACTTTTCCCAATTCAGGACCAGTTTTGTGTCTTCACACCATTGGAGGATCTGAGAAAGGTTAGACAAGCAGACACCAAAGGAGGATCCATAGACGCTAAAGTCATCCATGAATACCTCCACCATTTCTTCAAGCAAGTCAGAAAAGATAGAAGTCATACATCTTTGAAAAGTAGTAAGAGCATTGCATAAACCAAAAGGCATTCTTCTATAAGCAAAAGTTCCATATGAGCAAGTAAAAGTAGTTTTCTCTTGATCATTGGGATGGATGGGAATCTGAAAGAATCCACTATAACCATCTAAAAAGCACTAATACTTATGATTTGCTAATCTTTCTAGCATTTGGTCTATAAATGGCAAAGAGAAGTGATCTTTTCTAGAAGCAGAATTAAGTCTTCTGTAATCTATGCACATTCTATGACCAGTAATTGTTCTAGTTGGTATTAGCTCATCATTTTCATTTTTAACAACAGTGATCCCTCCTTTCTTAGGTACCACATGGACTGGTGAAACCCATGTGCTATCTGAGATGGGATAGATCACTCCTGCTTCAAGCAACTTCAAGATCTCCTTTTTTTACTACTTCTTTTAAATTAGGATTCAGCCTTCTCTAAGGTTCAATAAAAGTTCTTGTCTCATCCTCTAGATGGATCCTGTGAGTGCAGAGGTTAGGAGATATGCCTTGGATATCATCTAGTGAATATCTAATAGCTTTCCTAAACCTCTTTAACACCTTGACAAGAGCCAGGATCTCATCATCATTGAGGTTATCATTAACTATAACAGGGTAAGTGGAGTTAGGACCTAGAAAAACATACCTTAGACCTTGAGGAAGTGGTTTGAGTTATACCTTGGGTGCTTTGAGCTCACTCCAGTCCTCATCTGAGCTGCTTTGCTTCTTGGCGTCAGCTTCCTTGCTTGGGAAACCAGTTTCCTAAGCTGAGAAGACTTCTTTTCTTGTGTACTCCAACTTTTCAAATGGCTCTTCCTCTTCAAAGAACCTGGGAAAGTCCAATCTCAGCTGATAACCCAAGCTTTCCTTATCCAAGTACCCATCATCTAGATGCTCACTTGTCAAAGCCACTTGAAGCTTGTCCCCACAACACTGATCTTCTTGGAGTTCATCATGCAGTTTCTCTAAAATATCAAATTTGAATACTTGACCTTTAATAGTAGGCTGCTGCATAATCTGCTTGATGTCAAATTTCAGAGACATGTCTTTACCCAATTATAGCTCAATCTTCCCTTTCTTGACATCAGTGACAGCTCCTGTTGTGGCTAGGAAGGGTCTCCTAAGAATGAGAGGATCTTTAGGTTCCACATCCATATCTAAAACCACAAAATCAGTAGGTATCTCTAGACTCCTAATTCTGAGTGGTACATCTTCCAGCAAACCCTTGGGGAGTCTCACTGATCTATCAGCCAACACCAAAGAGATTCTACAGTCCTTGAACTTGGTGAAGCCTAGGCGTTATGCTACAGAGTAAGGCATCAAGCTGACACTAGCCCCAAGATCACACAAACATTTGTCAAACAGAAGTGGACCTATAGAGCAGGGCAAGGTCAAACTTCCTGGATCTCCAAGCTTATTGGGAGTCACTTTCTTCTGTTGGATAATGGCACTACACTCATGTGTGAGGATCACCATCCCTTGTAGGTCTTTGGTTCTTTCAGCAACAGCATCCTTTAAGAATTTCTGACTAGAACAAAGGAATCCAGAAATGACATTGTGAGATGGATCTTCTTCATCTGTTCATCAAAGAGCCCTATATATTTAGCAACCAGCTGCTTCATAAATCTACCAGGCAAAGGTACTTAAGTGAAAATGCTTCTAAACCACCTAAACCGAGGTAAGTCCGAGTTCTTATTTCAATATGGTTTATTCAACTAAGAAAACTCTTCTTTGGTTGTTTTGGTTCAGCTTTTATTTCATTTAAACATTAGAATAAGGCATGTTGGCCACCCTTTATTTACATTTTCGTTTTAAGGCATTGTTAGCCAAGTAGTTTAACCTAAGGGTTTGTAATCTGTTTCAAAGTTCCCTAGAAGGGCAAAGCTGTTCGGACTGTTTATAAAGTCCCCTCATAGCCGTGTATCTTTTCAAGATATCTATGAAGAAACGAACTTCTTGGCTAAGTACCAATCCATTGTTCTCTAAAGCTTTGTGTGATTTATTGCTTGAAGAGTTCTTTGTCTTATCAAGGTTTATCACCATAAAGCCTTGTGGCGACTATCGATTCATCATTCTATTCATCTCACAACTTAGGTCTTGCAAATAGAGTCGTACGGCTCTTTGTTTGATCCCCAACTCGATCCACTTCCTTCCATAGCCCATCCATTGATTGCCAGTAGAAGGAGTTGAACAACCAGCGGCCCAATCCCATCACCATACATGGTTACTAGTTTCTAGGCGTGTGTCACACTTCTTAGAGTAACAGCTTTAACACACTCTTGTGTTAGTGAAGATGTGGATGGTGGAGCCATGGTTTTTAGTTGGTTGATCTTCGTATTCATAGGGCCTATGTGTGACTGAAGTTTTGAGTCAATGCCTTTGTGTATTTCATCATTCATACTTTTTTGAATATCAGTCAAGCTTTTTTGAATCTCAACAGCCATCATCTTCTGAATTCCCCCATTGGTAAGTTGTTGGAGCTGGATGAGCATCTCTTTATAGTCCAAATCATGTGAAGGAGGAGAAGTGTTGATGCTAACTGTTTTAGAGGAGGAGGTTTGGTATTGTTCAAGATGGGTGTCTCCATAGGATTGGTGGACACAAACATCATAGTCTTGATGAATTAATGGCGCCTCTTGTTGTTGGAGAGCTTGGACTGGATATTCTTTGTAATGGTTTGGTGAGATAGCACTAGGAAAGAGTTTAGTGGTCTCATTGAGCAGTAAGTCAACTCTCAGCTTCAGGGGCTTCCATCTCTTGCAATGCTGTCTCTAGCTTTTCTTCAGTGGCTTTGGATTGTTGTTCCTTATCATCCACATAATCCCAATTGCTGAGTGCCATGTTCTCCATTAATATCCAGCCTTCATCAACATCTTTACCAAGAAAATAACCATTACTTGCTGTATCTATAAGGATTCTGATCTTTGGGAGAACACCTTTATAGAGTGTGGATAGTAGCATTTCCTTAGTGAAGCCATGATGAGGGCACTGATGAGTGAAACCTCTGAACTTTTCCCATGTGTCTCCAAAGCTTTCATTAGACCACTGCCTTAAGTTTTTGATCTCATTTCTGAAGTGTGCAGTTCTTGAGGGAGAGAAGAATTTGTTAAGAAAGCACATTTACATTGTTCCCAAGTGGTGATGCTGCCTTGTGCTAGAGATTTTTCCCATAATCTAGCTCTATCACCAAGAGAAAATGGAAATAACTTGAGCTTCAAACCATCATTTGATACTCCACTAAGCTTTGTCAAAGTGCATATCCTCTCAAACTGATCCAGGTGCTCTAAGGGGTCTTGGTTGGGCAATCCAAAGAACTGCCTTTCTTGGATCATGGTGATAAGACTGCTCTTGATCTGATATTGCTGAGTTTCCATAGGTCCTTGAAGCATAGTTGGAAGGTATATCAGCAGCACTAATGGGTCTTCTTGGTCTCTGAACCCTCATCCCCCAATCACCTTGTAGACCAGCTTGTCCTTGTTCACCTTGCAAGCCTTTAATCCCTGGTGGACCTTGTAATCCTTGTGGACCTTGCAAACCAAAAGCAGCAGCATACTGATGTTCTTCCATGCTGCAACAGCTGACCTCTCATTCTGCAAATCCCAAAATCTTGGACCTTGAACCTCAGTTGTAGTTGTAGACACATAAGAGCATGTGTTGTGGTACCTACAAAAGAAATTCTAGTCCAAAAGAGAAATCAGTAACCAAAAACGAAAATAACAGAGCTTGATCTCAAGATCTCTACAAATCCTACTGAATAAAGCATTTCCCTAATGGCAACGGCGCCAAATTAATACAAGAGTTTTGACTCTCTTATGTCAATCACCCATTGTACTAGTCATTGTAGCATTGGGTTTTAATGTCAATTCAAAGGGGAAGATTGAAACAGCAGGATTATAGTAGATTTCCTAATTCAAGCAGATATAAAAGGGGTTTTAGAATATCTAGCAACCTAAGTGATCAAGCAGAAACCAAACAAACACAAAATAAGGAGGAAGGCAAGCAAACAACCAAAGTAAAGGTAAAATAGGGCAAATTCAGAACAGAGCTTAAAACAGAGAAAAAATGGGACTTGAGATGAGATTATTAGTGTTAGGGAACTCTTGACTCAGTCTATGATGCTTACAAACTCACACAATGTTATTCCTTATGCATATGATTCATTTATATGACTAATTCAAGAACTAATCTCTTGCTAATTATCAAGTCAAGAACTAATTCTCATTAGTGAAATGATAAAGACCAAGCATTAAAACAAATCTATCAATCCTATATTGCCAAATCACTCCCTAGACAGTCAATCTCTTGAGCTAAGACAAGCAATTCTCTTGCGAAGCAGTTCAGGCATTTCATCAAACACTTGGTGGGCATAAAATGAGCCTAAGATTTTAATCAACTTAGCTAGGGCTAATTAAGCATTATACACAGCAATCAAGAAAGTAAATGGAAGAATTAACACTAAGCAATAATAGATAGAGTCTCGAATTCCCTAAACCTAACCCATCTCAAATCCCTAAAAAGGACTACTTACTAATCACCATTAAAACCATTAATTCAAAGAGATAAGGATGACTAATCATGATTAGAAAGCTTCAACTAGATGAAAGATGCAAACTTTAATTAAAATGAAGCAAAGATTCAAATTATAAAACCCAAGGGTCTGAACAAGAAAGAAAGAATTGCTGGGTAAAAGCTTGTTCTAAGAAATTAGGGATTTTTCGTATTTATAGGAGTCTAAGCAAAAATGGCAAAATTGTAAATAGAGGGTCTTCGGTCTGGGTTTACATCGGTCAGTTACAACAGTAATCTGTGACCGATATGAATCCCATCGGTTTGGCAGTGATCGATGCTGGTGACCGAAATTCATCTGTTGTGTTTATGTCAGTCACTCCTGGCCAATGCTGGTGATCGATGTGCTTGCATCGGTCACCCGATGACCGATGTTTATCACCGAAAATCTGGTATCGGTCACCCCTTGACCGATGTTCACCGTGCTCTGACCAAAAACCTTTGCAGAGATTGTCTGCTTTGATCCTTCTTGCTCCCTTTGATCCAGCTATCATCCTGAATCATCCCTAAAGCTCCTCCAACCTCCTTTTAGCTCCAAAAGCACCTAAAAATATCTAAAATGCAAGAAAAATGCAGACTATACCCTAAATGCAACTTAAATCTAAAAAAAGAAGTAAATGGGCGAAAAATAAGGGAAAATATGCAAAAGAAAATCAAAACATGCACTAAATGCAGTCCTAAATGGTGTAAATACAAAGGATGTCAAAGACGTAGAGGAGGGTTTACAACTCGTTGAAAACTTGGCATAATCAGACTCTTTATACAGTGAAGATTATGACCGATCCAACAGAGGGAGTTCCAAGGAAGAAGTTGATGGCAGCCAAAAAAGGAGCTCAATGATAAGTTGGATAAGTTACTCCTTGTGAAAACTCAAAAAGAGGTCCACTTTGTTTGTGAATACACTCAACAACAAGAAGGGGGGGGGGACAATGCTCAAGACGGCTACAATAACTGGAGGCTAAACCCAAACTTCTCTTACCGCAACCTAAACGTGGTTAACCCCTACCGTTCAACAACTACTCCAACCAGCAAGGGTTTGTACCAACTAATCCAAACCAAAGAGTATTCCAACCGGGACAACAAGGCTTTGCCCCACCCGGTTTTCAACAACAACAAGGAAAACCACCTCCCCAGGCCAGATTTGACCTCGAGGGAACTCTGAAACAGCTCTTACATGGTCAAACACATATCCAAACTGATATGCATAAACGCTTTGCTGAGGTTTATAAAAAGAAGGATGGAGTGCATACAAAGCTCACCGGCAAGATCGATACTCTAGCCGCGAGGGTAAAGATACTGGAAAACAACAAGGGAACAACCTATACCAGCCATCTCAGCATCCTCCCGGGAAAATCAGCTATTAACCCAAAGGAGTTCTGCCAAATGATCACCACCATCAATGAGGAAGAGCCGCCCTATTCACCACCACACCCTCCACAACGTAATGTTGATGGGGACATCGATATCTCAAGAAGGGGGGAGAAGTTCAAGGAAACTGCTATTCAGATCTTGCAACGAATGGAAAGGCGGTCTCGTGAGGAGAAAGTCGAGGCATTCTTCCGCACTTACAAGCCACATTTGCCACATATGCATGTAAAGAAAAGGCATATTATAGACGAGAAGGAAGCGGAGCTAATAGAGTTGCTGAATAAGGTGGAGAGACAGTTCAAAGGTTTCAACAAAACAAAGCCCATACCAGCCTTTCTCCTAGCTCTCATGGAAAACCAATGTGGCCAAGCATGTGCAGTGAAGAAAAAGGATAAAATCAAACCGATGGAAGCACCGTTGTTCATGCCTAATCTAGAAGACCCCATGATCTTTCACACTGCCATGTAGGCTGGAGAATATTTTTTTTGATGATTATCTATGCGACCTTGGTGCAAGCATTAATGTCATGTCGCATGCAGCAGCAATCAGGCTAGGATACAGCCACTTCACGGATTGTAACAAAATCCTACGGTTAGCCGATGGAACCGAAAGGAGAACAGTAAGGAAGCTCACGGACTTGCCCCTTACGATAGGTAATGTCTTCCTCCCTTCGGACTTCGTGGTGATAGAAATAGAAGAAGACGTGGGAGAGACGTTTATTCTAAGGAGGCCATTTTTAGCATCAGTGGGCTGCTTGTTTGATTGTAAGAGAGGCATCGTGGAACTAAGGCTAGCAAGAGACGTGGTTATGAGCTTTGATATAAAAAGAGACAAGGGAAAAGGCAAGGAGCAGGTATACTCATTATTAGTGATAAAAAGAAAAAAAGTGGGTTAAAAATCTTATAAATATAAAATTATGATGAATAATTAATGAACATTAATTTTAGACGATATAAAGTTAATGAAAATTAATTAAAAATATCAAGTTTGTTTATATATTTTGTAGTTATTATATGCAAGTGTTAAGTTTTTAGAAAAAAATTATTATATATATATTGATTTTTCATAAAAAGTTTAGGTTTTGTAGTTTTTAATGTTTAATTTTTAATTGTTCAAACCCAACGTTACGCAGTCGTAAACGCTGATGGGAAAGAACTTTTGATTTTGAGAAATTTAAAACTGTAGAACACGTTTGCAGTGATTGTTGTCAATGGTAAAAATCGCAATCGTAAATGCAGCTGAGAAAGAACTATTAATTTTAAAAAATTTAAAATGGTACAAATAGAAAATATTGAGGTGATTGTTGTCAGATGATAATAGTTGTTTTCATTGCGTTTGCATCTATACTATATAAAAATTGAAGCCTTGGACCATTGAGAGCATCTACATACGACGAAGAAACTCAATCTTATGGTTCACATTAGCGTTTTCATAAAAACACAAAAAATTATATTTGATTAGCAATTTAAATAAATTAAAATATATAAAAAATTGAAAACTTTTCATTGTAGAATGGAAAATTAAGATCACAAAGTTTAATTAACAAAACAAATTTAAGTAAGTTATGCTAAAAATCCAAATTTATAATGCCTATCAGAATAAAATAAAAATTCAATGTCGCCAAACCTAAATTAACAAAAAAAACAAATATGAAAATAAATAAATAAAAAGTTAAACTAAAAAAATCAATAAATATTAAATCAATAAAATGTTTTTGCAAGTTTTAACTAATTAAAGTAAAAAATCTTTAACTAACAAAAAAAAAAGCTTTTAGCTAACTATTTAAGAAACCAGTATAAAATAAATAAATAAATGAAAAGTTAATTATGTCTTACTAAATATTCATACAATAAATATGAAAATCAATATCGGAAAATTTAAATAAGAAAAAAATCATTTAAACAAACGTACTTGATATTTATGCTAATTATTTAAAAATGAATACTATAAAATATTTATATTAACTGAAAAAGAAAAATAAAATTATGTATGTAAAATGACAATGTTTTCAAAAAAATATGTTTCAAGATAAAATAAGAATTAATATCAAAAGTGGTAAATTAACAAAAGAAAAAATCATATAAAGAAAATTAACTTGATATTTAGACTAGCATTTTTAAAAATCAACATAAAAAACAAACTTAACTAAAAAAAAATGATGTTATAAGCTTTTAGGAATAGTCTACATAAAATTTAAAATGAATAATTATAGCATGTCAAATCAGGATTATAATTAAAATAAAAATTAATATGAAAAAATAAATTTAACAAAGAAAATGCATTCATGTACAAGAAATTCTTGATGTGTTTGCTAACTATTTTAAAACCTAAAAACAAAATAGTTTAATTAAATATATATATATATATATATAAGTCCTAACTATATCAAACATACAAAAAAATTGTATAAATTAAAACAAAATATACAATTACCCTCAAAAGATGTAAATTTTTTTTTTTTATCGAAAACATTATTTATTAATCAGAAAATGTTATCAGAATACAAATTAATCGAAGGTTCTGGAGGTTCAGATAAAGAGTCTGAATAAAAGGTTCCATTAGGAGGACCATTTTTGGCGATAATGTGAGCAGTCTCATTAGAAGATCGATTTACATACATTACGCTAGAGAGGTGAAATTTATTCAGCCAGAATCTAATGTCATCGAGAAGATTGGACATGGTAATGTCTGTTTCGTGGTTTTGAAGCAGATTAACTAAAACTTGACAGTCACCTTCGAAACAAGCATGTGTATATCCCATACACCAAACATGTTGTATGGCTGCAAGTAAAGCTTTTCCTTCAGCTTCAAGGCTGGAAGATGTTTTCCCAAGGATAGTAGCTCCCCAAATACTGCCGGATCCAAAGGAGTCGCGAACAATCCATCCAACAAAAGTATATTGACTGCAGGAATTGAAGGCGGCATCGTAGTTGCATTTAACAAAACCAGGTATGGGAGATGTCTAAACCGGTGGTGGGGGAGGTAGAGGGTGGTCAGGTACGATATTGGCAATGATCCATTCATCCACATCGGCGAAGGCTTCATTCACGCATTTACCAATCCTTAGTTGCTGGTGTTTAAAAATCAAATTATTTCAAGATTTCCAAATACGCCACATGAGCCAAAAAGGAAGAAGCTTATCAGTATCCGAGGGGTCTGAAAGCATTTGGGCATCCATAATTAATTTGATGGTGGTTTCAGTATCAGGCGAAGTAACTGTAAGGAAGTTGAAAGGAATTTTTGACATTCTCCACATAGCTTTTGAGATGGGACAGCTGAAAAGTAAGTGATGAATCGTTTCGGGTTCCAACCCATATCGAGTACATATATCTAGAATTGCATTTCCACGGCTTCTCAGTCGTGTGGCTGTACCAAGAGCTTTGGACAGTACTTTCCAGATGAAGTATTTTAATTTGGGCATTATATTGAGTTTCCAAAGCTTTTGTTTTAATAAAGGGTCATTGTGGGGACGATCAGGAGCGGTCAGGTGGTATTCAGGTGTATGTTTTAAGAGCCAATATCTTGATTTGACTGAATAAATGCCATTTTTGGTATAATTCCACACAACCGTATCCTTTTTAGATCGTCGTCCCAACTATAATGTTTTTGCAAAGTAATATCGTCTTGTTGTAAGTAACATGTCAGTGCATTAGTATCCCATTGTTGAAAAGTCCCGTTACCGGCAATTAAATCTTTGACCAGAATATTGCAGGTGTCGTTGTTGGTATGAGCAGGGCGAGGAGGATGAGTAAGAAGCCAGTTATCTTTGAAGACATTAGTGTGGCAACCATTCCTAATAAGAGAGCGAGATCCTTTCTTCAGAAGTTCGATACCATGGAGGATAGAGGACCAACCATAGGACTGATGTTGTCTATGTTTGGCTTGGAATAAATGTTCATTTTTATAATACCGAGCTTTATATAATTTGGCGAAAAGGCAGTTTGGATGGTTTAAAAGTCGCCAAGCTTGCTTGGCTCGGAGAGTGTCATTAAAAGCTTCCAGCTCCTTAAATCCAACACCACCTTCTTGCTTAGAGTATTGTAATCTCTTCCGAGCAACCCATGGAATACCTTTCTGTTTGTCTTGTTTTTCCCACCAGAACTGGGATAGGATACTAGTTAACTCAGAAGTGACATGTATAGGTAACTTAAAACATGATATGGAATAAACCGGCATTGCAATGGCTACTGGTTTGAGCAAAATTTCTTTACCAGCAGGGAATAATAATCTAGAGCTCCAGGATGAAGTTCGTTGTTTCACCCGACAAGTAATATTCAGAAACATGTCTTTCTTCTTTCGGCCGAACTGTTCAAGAAGTCCTAGGTATTTCCCGCCACCCCGTGATTCGTGATTCCAAGTATATCTTTTAGGCGTGTATGAGTTGTAGCATGTATACGGGAGCCAAAAGTTATCATGGATTTTGCTTGGTTTATTTTCTGTCCAGAGCACTGTTCAAAGATGTTGAATACCTCCTTAATCGCTTTGCAGTTTTTAGTATTTGCTTGACAGAAAAAAGTGAGTCATCAGCGAAGAAAAGGTGTGTGATTCGAGGGACATCATTGCCGATTTTAATCCCATTAATCTTATTTTTCTGGACTTGTAAATCGAGAAGGTGGCTCATGACATCGGCACAAAGGAAAGAGGTAAAGAGAGAGCGGATCCCCTTGTCGTAATCCCCTCTGAAGTTGAATATTACCTTGTGGATTCCCATTGATAAGAACAGAGTAGGAAACAGAACATACTATTTCCATAATCCAGGAAATCCATGTGGAAGAAAAGCCAAAAGCGATCATGGTTTATTCCAAGAAATCCCATTCGACCCGATCATATGCTTTTGTCATATCGGTTTTTATCGCCATGTAAGTTTGAGAAACACGTTTCCGGCTTTTTAAAAAATGCATAAGTTTATGGCAACAAGAACATTATCAGTGATCATCCAACCAGGAATGAAAGCAGCTTGTGATTCAGAAACAATATCGTCTAAGAAAGATTTCAATCTACGAACAAGGATGTTCGAAATAACTTTGCATAAAACATTACAAAGGGCGATGGGCCGATAGTTAGAAAGAGTAGTCGGATTCTTACACTTGGAGATCATACAGATGTTTGTATGATGAAAGATTATGTCCATATGTGCCGTGTTAAAGAACTTATGGACCTCTACTACGACATCAGGGCCAACTATGTTCCAACACACTTGATAGAAACGAGCAGTTAGACCATCTGGGTCAGGAGCTTTGTCGGCTCCGATAGAACAAACAGCATTTTATATTTCTGTATCAGTGATCTGTTTAGTGAGTGAATCATTAATCGCCGGGGAGACGGTAGGTTGGAACTGATCAAAAAGAGAATGTAGGATATCATTTTCCTCACTGGAGAACAGATCATGGAAGTAGCTTTCAGCATGATTCCCAGTTTCGCGATCTCCTCAGTAGTTATTACCATTGCCATCTTTTATAAGGAGGATACGGTTCCTGCTATATCTGGATTTAGGGACGGCGTGAAAAAATTTGGTGTTACGATCACCATTCCTAATCCGTGATATTCAACTTTTTTGTTGCCAATATATTTCCTCGTCTCGATAGGTTTGAGCGAGGTCCTTCCGGATTTGTGAGATGCAATATGGAGTTGGATCAGTTGCTGTCAAGGCAAGATATAATTCAAGTTGCAGTGAATCATTTTTTTGGCGGACTAGTTCGTGATTTCCGACGATAATCAATCATAATATTTTGAATGTGTTTTATTTTGGCCCTTAAACTCACGTTATGACGATGAGTAACATTACGCCAACCATTGAGAAAATGAGTTTTAAAGTCCAGAATTTGCAGTAATCTCTTATCAAAACGAAAAGGTCTGGAGATGGTTGAATCAGTATATGCGATAGTTATAATCACAGGTCTATGATCAGAAGCACAGAAACCCTTAAATTCTGTAATTGAAGCCGGAAATAAAGCTAACCATAGCATTTAATTTTATGTTTTCCTCTATTTCCCCTCTATGAGAATTGATTCCCTTTGTAGCGGAGACCAGATAAATCGCATGAGTTGAACATATTTCTGAAATGTTGGAAACTTCTTTCATCACGTTTTGGGCCACCTTGCTTTTTATTATTTGTTAAAATCTCATTGAAATCGCTAATAAGCAGCCATGGTCCATTTCTAGTTTGATTAATTCGTTCAATCTGTTCCCAGAAGTATTGTCTTAGCGAGAGGTTAGGTTCACCATGTACACAAGACAAGTAGTAATCCATTCTATTAAATTGAACAAGGATATCAATCAAGTGATTGGAGTGATACAACTTAGAAATAGAGACATCTTTGTTCCAGAAAATAGCTAGACCACCACTATGGCTTTGTGGGGGAACTGTGAAACTGAAATCGAAGCCTAAAACAGAGCAAACATCTCTAACAACATCACACTGATTCATAGTTTCCGAGAGGAAGAGGATATCTGGTGTGACCTTGCGACAGAGTTATTTTAATCTTGGTTTTGTCAGAGGAGATTCAAGGCCTTGACAATTCCAAGAGATCATCTTCATGTTGTTCTTCAGAGGCGCAAGGGACTGAATCCCCTTGTGGTTGAGTGATTGATTCTTCAATGTTGATTATTCCATTCGATGCACTTGAAGTGTCTTTATTGATCAGAAACAGGTCCTTCTGATCGGGAGTCATGGTTATTGGCAATGCTTGACGATAACGTTTGGCGGGGACATGATCTTCATCTTCAGAACTTACGCTGATGGTGTTTTCAAAATGTTGATGTTCAGTGAACTTGCCTTTGCAGCCAGTTGTGTTTGTGTGATTGTTCCCAGTTGTGCAGATAAAGGTGTCGAAGTCTGAAGAAATAGGAGAGTATTCATGGGCAGGCTCTCTAAATGTGATCCCAGGAATGTGTGGAGGAGGATAGTCTTCTTCTGTGAAGCCTTGATGGTATGAAGGTGCCATGAAACTAGATTCTGCATTGTCAAATTGGCGGAGCATGGTTTCCACTTTAGCACGTTTAGCTGAATCAAACCCCGAAGATTCTTCTTGGTCGATGTAGTCCTGTAGAAGAGTTACAAACTCGCCCTCTGTGAATTTTCCCTTGTCGAGTTTTGCTTGAAGATATCGCCAAGTTTCAGCAACCATATCCTTGTCCTCTCTGATTTCAAACGGTGCAGTGGCGGAGTTAGACTCGTGACGTTTCGGGGACACCGTTTGGGAATTGCCTGGATTCTGTTGTGTTGTTTCTTTGTGATCTGGATGATCGACATTATTGACAGGAGTATCGTCGGAGGAATCACCGGCGTGGTCATTATCATCACCATCATTGGTTGGATCATCAGGGGCGCCGTCAATGAGTAAAGGGCAGTCTTTTGCCTCATGAGTTAGAATACCACATCGAACACAAAAGTTGCGAAGCCATTCGTATCGCAATTTCGGAGTTGTATTCTCCCATGGGGAAAACTGGAAAATCCGTTGAAAATGAAGTGGTGTGTCTATGTTCCAGTTTAGTTTTATACGGACGAAGTCAACCACTTGTATAGCCTCGTTGAAGTCGATGTCAAGAACAGATCCCAGTTTTCAGCAATGTAATCCACCATACGGCGGTTCAGGAATTGTGGTGGGATGCCATGCACCTGGATCCAGAGAGAGATGAATTTTAACTCAGCATCGGCAATTGTTGGTGTCCATTTTTGGATGACAAGCATCCACTCATTGAAAGACTAGGGATCTCTTTGCAATATCAGAATCACCGCCTCCATCGATTGCAGGACAAATTGAAACTTGTGTTGGTCGATAATTCTACTTGTAATAGAATTGCTCATGCCCCAGAGTCCGGCAACTAACTAATCACAGCACCCATATTCTGCTTTTTCGAATTGACCAGCCTGCCAATGATTGCAAACCGATTTGCTCGCGCCGCTTCATCGCAAATCGATCTTGGTAACGCAATTAGGGCATCTTCATACCCCAGTTTGATATCTTGCATACGGTTTCTCAAATTTTCACTCATCATGCCTAAAGCAAGTGAGCGAACCGTAGAGATGAAGAAATCGTGAAAATTGAATCGATTTGGTTGGAAAAAAACCACCAGAGAAGTTACTCAACGGACAAAAACCAACAAAAAAACTGTCGGTGTGAAACCTCTGTCGAATTTGATGAAAAATGTTCATCTTTGGTTTCGGAAGAGGACGGGAAGAAGAGAAAAAAGAGAGAGAAGAGAGAAAACATATTGTTCATGTCAAGTATATAAAATTTTTTTAATGAAATTAATTTAAAATCAGTTTTAAAAATATATCTAAAGTTGCAATATGTTTATAAAATTTTTTAAATTAAATATATTTTTTAAATATATAAAATTTAAAAGACGATGTGTTTCTGATTTAAAAACTAACATTTTACACTTAAAATTTAACAAGTAGTAAAATCTGAATTTTATACATAACTATTACTTATATCTGAACCAACATTAATAACACATGTGTAACAAACTCTAAAATTCTATTGAAGTGAAAAAGTATAACAGAGTTAACAATCAAACACAAAAAGACGATCCCTCTTTCCACAATTGATCGTAACGTTGGTTTCCATTTTCTCATATAAGACAGATTGTATAACTCACATAAATGATCATAGGGAAAATCATAAATAAAGAATTTTTTTTACCCTCTTGTCTATCAACACATTTTAAACTAACTTTCGTAATTTGTACCTTATATTAGTCTAAATCCGATTATACCTTCTAATTTATTAATTTTATTTCTAATATAATTACTAAAAAGCTTTAGTACATCATTTAATAAAAAACCCTAAAATCATTACTTATTATTTCTTTTAAATACAAAATAAATAGTATACATGTTTGTCTTGATAAATAATAATGCTTCATTCATTGTTGCCAAATGATCTACATACACACACATCGCATCAATATCCGTTGTATATGCTTTTGATAATTAATTGTTTTGATAAATTTCCCCAAATATATTTTGCACAGATCAATTTGTTATAAAACAAACAACAAACTAAATAAAGTCACCAGATTTATGTTAAATCTATCTAATACTTTTTAGTTTACACCATTGGTTTTTACCGAAATCTAAAAGAATCATAGATATATTGAGTATATTATGAAGATAACATAAAAAAGTTGAAGAAAATCATGTTCATAATTTTGAAACCCCAGAAAACATGTTCTAAACTTCGCAGAATACATACGTTATGCTGAATGTAGATTCTATGGAATCGCAGAATATATAGAAACCGTATAAGACATGTTCTAAAACTTGCAGATTATAGAGAATTTACAGAAGAAACCTTCTTAATTTTGTAGAACATATCAAAAAAGATTTGTAAATATTTTTTGTTATGTTTTTAGAATAATAGATATTTCCGGTTTCCTTAAATAAATATTATTTCTTTAAAAAAAATTTTTAAATTAAATTAAATATTAAAATATATGATTTTGGGGGTGAGGAATAATTTAACATATACAAATAAAGATATAAATGGACAAGAGAATATAAAAAACATCTTTTATTTCTAGTTTTCCCTTATAATTCTGACCTCTTCACCTTTTTCTGAATCACTTTCTTCTTCTTCTCATTTTTGATGTATGGATTTTAACCGTCAGAAGTTTAAAGAGGAGAAAAAGCTTAAATCCTAGAAAATATTAACAAAGTCCTCCCAAAATAATGAGAATTATCAGGTACGCAAAATCAGATTATTAGAGCATCAATATTGCAGAACCAATGTAGGAGTTCTTAGGTGGAAAAATAAAGGAAAAAAAATAAAATATAATGTGGCAAGCTTATTTTTAAGAATCAGTTCTAAACTAAAAATTATTCATTCATTGTTGCCTAATGATCTACGTACACACACATCGCATCAATTTTTGTTGTATACGCTTTTGATAAACAATTGTTTTGATAAATTCCCCCAAATATAATTTGCACATATCAATTTGTTATAAAACAAACAACAAACTCAATAAACTCACCAGATTTATGTTAAATCTATCTAATACTTTTTAGTTTACACCATTGATTTTTGCCGAAATCTAAAAGAATCATAGATATATTGAGTATATTATGAAGATAACATAAAAAAGTTGAAGAAAATCATGTTCCTAATTCCAAAACCCTCAGAAAACATGTTCTAAACTTCGTAGAATACATACATTATGCTGAATGTATATTCTATTGAATTGAAATCAAGAACTATAGAATTAAAGTGCTCAAAGATCAATAAGAATGACTCTCTTATTAGCTTAAGGAAAATAACTCAAAACCTTAAACATACAATCTCTGATAAACTAATGTCACAAGTCGACATTGCTTATATAGCCAATAACCAAATCCTAATTCAGTTAGAGAATGTATTAGATAACTCCTAAAATATTAATTTCTAATCCTAAACACTTTAGGTATCCTTATCTTGATAGAACTAGGATGGTTTGTTTCCCAAGCTTCATTTCAAGCTTAGTTCAACAATCTCCCCTTTAAGCTTGAAATCGATTTGTTTCAGGTATTAAATGCCAATGAGATCTCTCATCTCCTTAAACTTGATCCTACCAAGTGCCTTGGTTAGTATATCTGCATTCTATTGATTACCAGGAATGTGCTCCACTTCGATTTGCCCATTCTCAACACATTCACATATAAAATTGTAACGTGTGTGAATGTGTTTACTTCTCCCGTGAAACACTGGATTTTTTGTGAGTGCAATAGCTGACTTGTTGTCGATCCGAATAACAATCTTTTCATATAAACACTCCGGTGATTTCATTAAGTAAATCATGAAGCCAGATCGCCTGTCTTGCAGCTTCTGTACCTGCCATGAACTCAGCTTCACAAGAAGACAGTGCTACGATATCCTATTTCTGCGAGCACCAAGTGATAGGGCTTCCAGCGAGATAGAAAATATGGCCTGTCGTACTCTTCCCATCGTCTGGATCAACGTTGTGACTGCTATCACTATACCCAATTAGTTTTGGAACCTTAAGAATCTGCTCTTCCAAGCGTCAGACCTAACGTTGTAGTACCTTGCAAATATCGCAAACATTGTTTCATAGCAGCACCATGAGACTCCTTTGGGCTCTGCATATATCGATTTAATACTCCAACACAATAGGATAAGTCAGGTCTGGTATGTAGCAAATACCGTAGACAACTCACATTCTTCCTATACCAAGTAGCATCTATTTCTTTCTCATCCTCCAACTTGGATAATTTCAAACCAGAGTCCACTAGTATGTGAACCGGGTTGCAGTCCTTCATTCCAGCTTCTTCTAAAATCTTCTGGGCGTACCTCCTCTGGCTTAAGACTATTCCATCGCTATGCTGAGTTACCTCAATCCCGAGATAATAAGTTAGTCTTCTGAGGTTACTCATCTCGAATTTGGATGTCATCTCTGCCTTGAATTCGTTAATGATGTTCATGTTTGTTCCCGTGACAAACAGATCATCCACATAAACCGCCACGATAAGGAGATCTCCACTCAACTCCTTTCGATATACCGAGGGTTCTTATGAGCACTTCTTGAACTGGAATCCCATAAGGAATTTAGCTTATTATTCCACGCTCAAGGTGCTTGTCTGAGTCCGTATAAGGCTTTGTTAAGCCTATAAACTTTATTTTCTTGCCCCTTTACCATAAATCCTTCCGGTTGTGTGACGAAGACAGTCTCCTTTAATTCGCCATGTAAGAAAGCGGTCTTTACATCAAGATGATATATCTCCCATCCATTGGATGCTGCAAGATTGAAAAGAAGTCGTATTGTCTCTATTCGTTCTACTGGAACGAAAACCTCCTCAAAATCCACTCCATATTGTTGTACGTACCCTTTTGTGACTAGTCGTGCTTTGTATTTGTTTATGCTCCCATCTGCGTTTCGTTTAAGCTTGAAAACCCACTTTATTCCAATTGCTTTAGCTCCTTTCGGTAGTTCCACCAAGTTCCATGTGAGATTCTTCTCAATCGAGAGTATTTCATCTTCACACGCTAAGGTCCATTCTCGTGAACCTTTATCTTCGTTAAAGTTTCGAGGCTCATTGTTGAGACAGAACAATAACATCTCTCCATCTTCTTCTGCGAGTAGCACATAGTCATGTGGGTACGTCGGCAGTGTACTTTCTCTTTCTGTTTTTTGGAGAACTGGTGTTGTCGCAACACTCTGCTTTTCTGGGTTTCTCTTTGTTCTCACAGCGACACTCTGTTTTTCATTCTTAATGCTCTGTTTTTCTGTACTCATACGAACCAGATCTTGTTCGTGCGAAGGTCCAGAATTACTACTGTCATATGCGTCTCTCTGACTTGTGGACTGGCCTGTGATGTTTTGTTCTTCTTCGGACTCAAGCTCTCTTGCTTCTTGTATACCATGATTCCCGAACTCGCCAAGGATAACACTGAATTCTCCGGTTTGAGAAGAATTGTCATGGTCCCAATTCCAACCTTTCGTTTCATCAAAGACCATGTCCCTACTCACCACTATCTTTCGGGATGTCGGATCAAGAAGTCAATAGGCTTTTGATCCTGGTTATGTTCCCAGATGAACGATCATCTGCGACCTGTCATTTAATTTTCTGAGATGTGGTTTGTCTACCTTTGCAAAACAGATACATCCGAAGATTCTAAGATGATTAATCCTCGGTTTCTTTGACTTGTATATCTCATAAGGTGTCTTATCCTTGAGTGCTCTCGTTGCCACTCTGTTTAACAAGTATATGGAGTGTCGGATCGCTTCACCCCATAAGTAATTCGGTATATGCATGTGTTTCATAATGCTCCTTGTCATTTCTATCAAAGTCCTGTTTCTCCTCTCGACCACTCTGTTCTGCTGTGGGGCATAAGGAGCTGTGAGATGTCGCTTGATCTTGGATTCTTCGCAGAATGAATCAAACTCTTGCAAGACAAATTCTCCTCCTCAATCCGTTCTGAAAGTTTTAACCTTCTCCCCTGAGTCTTGCTCTACCATTCATTTGAAGTTCTTGAATTTGTTAAAGACGTCACTCTTCTCCTTTAACAATATTGTCCACATATACCTGGAGTGGTCATCAATAAGAACAAAAATATATTTGTTTACAGCAGCTGTGTTTGGTGTTATAGGCCCGCAGAGGTCCCCATGTATGAGTTCAAGTACTTTACTTGCCCGATATGAAGAAGCTTGAGGAAAAACTTGCCTTGCTTGCTTGCCAAGCAAACATGAGCCACACACTTCCTTCTGAAACTCGATATGTGAGACTCCTTGGACTAATTCTTTCTTGAACATAAATTTCATTGTTTCATGATTTATATGCCCCATCCTTGCAAGCCATCTGCTGGACTCACTTGTTGATGTTAGGTGAAGACAAGCGGTGTCTTTTAGCCCCATATGCACCTTGTAGAGTCGATTTCTGGCTCGTTCAGCTTTAACGAGTAGTTTACCCTCTGGATCATGCATCGTCAGGTATCCGTTCCTCATTCTTATGTCGCAACCAGATTCTTCAGCTTGTCCTAAACTGATGATGTTGCTTTTCAGGTCTGGTATGAAATAGACATCATACATTATTCGCGATTTGCCGTTCATGTCAACAAAGGATATCGAACCTTTTCCCTTTATATCTATGCGCGTATCGTCACCGAATCGTACCTTCCCTGTAACAGAATCGTCTATTCTGTTGAAGTACCTCTTATCTCCTGTCATGTGGTTACTTGCTCCGTTATCAAGATACCACACGCTCTCCTCTTCATCAGTTTTCTCGTACTTGCTCGTATGACAGTTTTTCTCATTCAGATACACTACCTCGTGCATCATGATCTCGTCTTCTTCTTTTTCTTCTTGTGTTTCTTGTAACTTCAGCAATCTGTCTGGGCACACTGAAGCATAGTGACCGAATTTGTCACAGCGGAAACATATCACCTTTGATGTATCTCTTCCCCCATTGGAACGTCCGTGACCTCTTCCTCTATTTCGACCTCCTCGACCTCTGCCATTGTTGTCTCTGTTGTAGTCGCGACTCGATTGACTACTTTGTGCTTCCTCACTCAGGTACATGAGCTTGCTTTGGTCTTCCTGGATGTCGTCTTCCTCAGAGATTCGTTCTTCATATGCTTTTAGTCTCCTTATGATGTCTTCAAAGCTGGTGGTATTGAGGTCCAAAACTTGCTCAAGTGAAGCAACTATGTGAATATATTTCTTCCGTGGAAGACTTTTCAAGAATTTCTTGACAAGTTTCGGCTCTTCAATACTTGCTCCAAGGGCGGCTGATTTTGATGCTACTTCAGATAACTTTTCAGCAAAGTCATCGATTTTTTCTGCATCCTTCATCTTAAACCGATCAAATTCAGCCATTAGCGTCCGTAGTCTGGTCTCTTTAACTCTCTCCGCTCCTACATATCTCGCCTTAATCGCATCCCACACCTTTTTAGCTGTTTCAATTTTGCCAACCTGCAGAACAAGTGTCTCGGGGATTGACCGAAATAGTAGGGCGATGGCCATGTTATTCTTCTCTCCATCCGGTGGGGTAGCCTCTATTTCTACAACCTCCCATACTTTATGAACTTTGAGAGTAATTCGCCTTTTCATAACCCATACAGTGTAGTTGGTTGCATTCAGCATGGGACATGTTATTGAGGGCTATCCTCCTCCTTCTCTAGGTCTTGTCGCTGCTGCTGCAGCAATCAAATCTCCCATGGTTCGTACTCTATCTCTTTAAACTCTGAAGCTCTAATACCAATTATTGATTTGAAATCAAGAACTATATAATTAAAGTGCTCAAAGATCAATAAGAATGACTCTCTTATTAGCTTAAGGAAAATAACTCAAAACCTTAAACACACAATCTCTGATAAACTAATGTCACAACTCGACATTGCTTATATAGCCAATAACCAAATCTTAATTCAGTTAGAGAATGTATTAGATAACTCCAAAAATATTAATCTCTAATCCTAAACACTTTAGGTATCCTTATCTTGATAGAACTAGGATGGCTTGTTTCCCAAGCTTCATTTCGAGCTTAGTTCAACATATTCTACGGAATCGCAGAATATATTGAAACTGAAGAAGACATGTTCTAAAACTTGCAGATTATAGAGAATTTGCAGAAGAAACCTTATGAATTTTGTAGAACATATCAAAAAAGATTTGTCAATATTTATTGTTATGTTTTTAGAATAATAGATATTTCTTGTTTCTTTAAATAAATATTATTTCTTTAAAAACGAAATTTTAAAATAAATTAGATATTAAAATATATGATTTTTGGGGTAAGAAATAATTTAACATACAAAAGTAAAGATATAAATGGACAAGAGAATATAAAAAAACATCCTTTATTTCTAATTTTCCTTTAAAATTCTGACCTCTTCACCTTTTTCTGAAGCACTTTCTTCTTTTTCTCATTTTTGATGTATGGATTTTAACCGTCAGAAGTTTAAAGAGGAGAAAAAGCTTAAATCCTAGAAAATATTAACAAAGTCCTCCCAAAATAAAGAGAATTATCAGGTACCCAAAATCAAATTCTTAGAGCATCAATATTGCAGAACCAATGTAGGAGTTCTTAGGTGAAAAATAAAGGAAAAAAAAATAAAATATAATGTGGCAAGCTTATTTTTAAGAATCGGTTCTAAACTAAAAATTCTTCATTCATTGTTGCCAAATGATCTACATACACACACATCGCATCAATTTCCGTTGTATATGCTTTTGATAAACAATTGTTTTGATAAATTTCCCCAAATATAATTTGCACAGATCAATTTGTTATAAAACAAACAACAAAATCAATAAACTCACCAGATTTATGTTAAATCTATCTAATACTTTTTAGTTTACACCATTGATTTTTGCCGAAATCTAAAAGAATCATAGATATATTAAGTATATTATGAAGATAACATAAAAAAGTTGAAAAAAATCATGTTCCTAATTCTGAAACCCTCAGAAAACATGTTCTAAACTTCGCAGAATACATACATTATGTTGAATGTATATTCTACGGAATCGCAAAATATATAAACACCGCAGAAGACATGTTCTAAAACTTGCAGATTATAAAGAATTCGCAGAAGAACCAAAAAATCATTTTCTCGTCAAACCTAAAACCTAAAATTTCATTTTCCCGCGAGAACCTGTGTTTTTCCACCAAAGCCGAGAAATTACGCTTTTTAACAAAACCCAAAAAATTCTTTTTCTTGCATAGTTTACCAAAACTCCCCCCCTCCCAAAATCGATAAAATTATTTTTCCTACAAAAACTGAGAAATCGTCTATTCTTGTCAAAATAAAAAATAAAAAAACTATTTTCTCGTCAAGCCCAGAATCACACTTTTCTACAAAAACAAATAAACTACAATTTCCGGCGAAAACCAAAAATTGCATTATTTCCCGTGAAATTATGTTTTTCCGCGAAAACTAAGAAATTGTTATATTTTTATCGGTTCAAATTTTTGCTGATATGTGAGCTTCTTATAACATAAGGCTTTTTGCGTTGTTGTCATGGAAGCATAGTTGATGCTGAGCCTACATTTTTTCAATCATATACGTCTATGTCAAATAAACAGATAGTTAGAATTTTATTATTATTTATTTATTGTTATTTATTATTTGGATTTGGTTTTGGAAAAAAAAAGAAAAAAATGATTTAATTTTTTATTTGTTTTTATTTATTATTTGGGTTTGGATTTGGCAAAAAGTAAAATAATGATTTTTTATTTGCTGTTATTAATTATTTTGACTTGGGTTTGGTAAAAAATAAAATAAAAATTGTTAGAAAAAATATTTGGGTTTTTAATGGGTTTAAATTTAAAAATTAAAATAAGTAGATGAGATGTATTAATAAAATGTTTTGATTGGTGATTATTTTTGCTGAAGTGTCATGTTTATAAAGCTTCAAAAAGCTGAGGTGTCAAGCCATGGAGAGACTTTAGTGTTATTGTTGTGTTGATTACCCTCGCCCTCCAATTTTTGTAGTCACAGATTGGTGTGAACCATTTGACTTTTTGGCTAGGAGTATCGACAGAAGGATGTGAAGAGTTTTTCTTCAAACCGGTAAGGTTTAGCTGACTTTATCAATTTCAATTCACATATGATGAAACCAAGTTGAAGGAACCAAAATAGGATTGAGTAACCAACCACGGAGGAGAAACCAACTTTTCATGCTCATCGTGACTTGCATATGAGTGAGTTTGGTATCATATGAGTGATGCAACCATAATCTCTTATTATATCTTTCCAATTAATTTTATAGTAAACATCGTCTGTCGCACATCAACTAAGATAGATGCTTCTTTCTCTATTTTAATTGTATTTATTATATGCACAACTGAAAAAAAAATATATATATTTGTGAACCAATAGACTTGATTTCCACCATGGTAGTGACATTCCTTCTTCAGATGGATCTTCCTTCAGATAGCTCTTCCTTTCTCTTTAGTACTGTTTTGATTTTAGGCCTGTCTTGCAATTCATCTTGTTACTTAGAATATCAAACCAAAGCAATTTTCTACTATTTCATGTCTTTTTATCTCACCTTTCTTAATTTTCTATGGACATTTGTTTTGCATTTGCTATTTGATACAAGGATTTCTAGATGTGGTTATTGACTTTGGAGAATTCAGACACTAACTAGGGTTGTTTCAAACTATATTGATCAAGCAAGTAAGCAAGCAATGGTTATTCCTAGACATAGAGTTCACAATCAAGCAAGCTAGATCCAATCTTTTGGCAAATAGCCCTTTGCTAAACATCTTAACAAGAACTAATTCTCATTAGTGCTAAAACATCAAGCAAGCAGTACTAAACAACTCTATTCAAGTCAAAATGCTCCTCAAACAGTCAATCTCTTGAGCCAAGGCCAGCAAATCCTCTATTAAACAAGATTAGCATTTCATCAAACACTTGGTAGGCATAAGAGAAACCTAACAACCTAGATAAGTGTGATCAAGATAAATCTAGCATTAATAACAGATTAATAGAGAGGAACCCATAACTGAAGCACTAAACAAGCCCTAGTAAAATCTAAAATTCCCTTAATCTACTACATCTAGAAACTCTAAGCAAACTACTCACTAATTCTCATGTTTAACACTAAATCACAAAGGAAAAGGATGTTAATCATGATTAGAAGAGAGAATAAAGAAAGATTAAAGGCAAATACTTAAATATATTAAATAAAGCAAAGGATTTGTCTTACAAACTTAAAGAAAATGCTTAAGAACAGTAAACTGACAAGACTTGTCGAAAATCTGGAAAAAGAAGGTATTTATAGCCTAGAGAAGGAATCCCTAGAGTAATGGTAAAAGTGTAAATAAAAACAGGTTCGGACTTGGTTTACATCGGTCAGTAACATCGGTCACTTGTGGTCGATGTAGATCCCATCGGTCTGGCAGTTGTCGATACTGGTGACCGAAATTCATTCGATGTGTTTGTGTCGATCACTCCTGGCCGATGCTGGTGATCGATGTGCTTACATCGGTCACCCCATGACCGATGTTGGTGACCAAAAATCTGGTATCGGTCACCTCTTGACCGATGTTCACCGTGCTATGACCGAAAACCTTTGTAGAGATTGTCTGCTTTGATATTTCTTGGTCCCTTTGATCCAGTTAGCATCCTGAATCATCCCCAAAGCTCCTCCAAACTCTTTTTGACTCCAAAAGCACCTAAAAACATCCAAAATGCAAGAAAAAATGCAAACTATATCCTATATGCAACCTAAGTCTAAAAAGAGAAGAAAATGAGGCAAAAACTAAGGGAAAACATGCAAAAGATAACCAAAACATGTACTAAATGCAGTCATAATTGGTGTAAATACAAGGGATATCAACACCCCCACACTTGCCTTTTGCTTGTCCTCAAGCAATTAAGAACAAATGGGATAGTGAGGTTTGAAAGTGGGCATTCAGATTCCAAAAGTGCAAAGGTAAAGAGATGGTATCAATGCTTAAGTGCCTAGTTGTAGGATGCAAACATAATCAGCTATACTTTAAAGAACCTAGCCATGCTCATCATGTTTCAAAATGGTCTCAAATCTCAACTTAGGCAAATGCTCAAATCAACCAAGTCTTTAACATTCAATTAAGATCAGAACATGAATCATGCTTATGCAAATCAAGTGAAGACATTTTTTTGAAAGGATAAGGTCATGAGATAAAAATTATCTCATTAGGGTTATTAAACGAAAGGGATCACTCAATGAAAAGGACTTCATCTTAGGCAAAATGTTAAAGGTAAAAGCACACTTATGCATGCAAATCAAAGCTCCCTTCTACCTAAAGATGAATCTTAAGTACTTCTAAACCCCAAAAGTGAACTCCCTAAATCTACCATTTCCTAAACTCTACCCTTTACCCTTCTTCATGGCTGGGGAAACTTCTTCTTTTTGCTTGTGTGGTTGCTTCTTTTTGGTTGGGACTTGCTCTTCTTTGTTGTATTGTCACCTTCATCACCTTTGGTGGATTGCTCCTGGTCTGATCTTTCTTCTTTAGACCTTTCTGAGCTTTGTTGTCGGCGTCTTTCTTCTTTGTACTTAGAGCTTTTTCTTCCCTTTACTTAACCACAATTCTAGACTGTTTTCCTTTTTTTACCATTTCAAATCTTTTCCCTTTCTTTCAAAACATTTAAACATGAAGTTCAAACCACATATACTACCCTTTTTAACCCAAAACTCCTATCCTAGAATCAAGCTCAAGATGCAAGCTGATATCTACAAGAGAGCTAATCATTGCCAGCCTTATTCCTAACATTTTTTGCCAAGACAAAATCGAAAATGCAATGCAAAGGCCTCACAGCTCTCACAATAGTGTTTAGGCTCAAAAGGAGGTTTTGGTTAAGGGTGAGGATGTAACTGTCCCATAAGTATGAGGATCAGCTATTTGGATCAACAAGAGTGGTAGAAAGGAAAAAGATGATCCAAATATGTATATGGTAGCCATGAATTCACTTTTCAATGCATATGTCATGATAATTAAAAATTCAAATTAAAGTTCAAGTTGATAGAGTTGATTTTCAGAGAACAAATGCTTTCATATGAGAAGACCAAATCTAGCAATCTAAGCATGGTTCAGCCTTGACTTCTAGCAATCAAAAAACTAAACACTAAGCACTTTACACTGAAATCATCAAAAAACTAAGCACTTGAACACTGAAATCATCTCTAAACACTAAGCACTTTACAAGGAAAATTCATCATCATGCCCTATGCAAATGCAATGCAACCTATATGTCAACACTAGACTCAATTTTAGAAGAATGAAATGCAACTACATGCTTTCTTTTTGGTTTGCAAAAAATGCAAAACAATTTCAAATTTTTCGATTTTTTGTGTTTTTCTGTGCCTTACATTAATGCATGATATGCATGAGATTCAAAGTAAAAAGAAAAATAAAAACTAAGAAAACAGAACACAAAGTCAAATCCCAAATCTCTCCTCCACACTTAAATTACACAGTCTCCTGTGTAATGAAAGCAATGAGGGAGAGAAGCACAAAATATAATACAAAAATAAAAAGATGCAATGGTATAAACAGTGGAGAGGATATGGTACTTGGTTTAGTCGTAGGAGTTGTGGGATGATACTGAGGTTTGAGGAGACTTGCTAGCTCTCCTCTTGTTTCTCCTCTCATAAACTTGTGTGGAGAGCTCTGCTTCTTGAAGTGGTTGAACCAAGCTTGACCATAACTGCTCTGCTTGAGAAGGGTTCCCTTGTTGACCCCATTGCCATGTCTCCTGAACTGAAGTGGGAGTGAGAGTTGGTTCCCAAGCTGATGGTACATGGGTGCTTGGCTCATAAGATGAAGCTCTTGGTTGTGCCCATATCCCCCATTGATCACTTGGCTGTGCATGGAAAGAGTGTCTTCCATGAGGGTTCCAAACAGCTTTCTCCTCTTCAGTTGGCTCATCTTGATGTGCTTGCTCTTCTTGGTGAGGTGTATGTTCATGAGTGTGGCTTTGGTGGAAAGTTCTTACTGATATTGCTTTGTCTTTCTTGAACTTCCCCCTAACCATTTTCATCAATCCCTTGATGGCTTTGTCTTGCCATTTACACCATTTCTGGAGAGCATTGATGTGCTCATGAGCTATCTTTAAAGAGACTCCTTGGTTGGGTGATTCATAGGGTTTGAAGTGGAACTGCCTTGAGCTGTAGCTCAACACTTCTTCTTCTTCAAGCTCATCTTCTTCATAGGTTCTTCCTTGGCCTTCAGCGCCAGTAGTAGCATTCTATTGGTGATCTTCTTCTTCTTCTTCTCCAATCTCTTCAGTGTTTCCTTTCTCACTGTCTTCTTCTCTCTCTCCAGGGATAGGGCCGCCTGTGTAGAGCTCCTCCTCACTCACATTGAAGCAGATGTTGGTCCTTGTGGTGAAGGAGGTGAGCCTTGGATTAGGGAGAAGGAATCTTACTGGCTCTTGGTGATTGTTGAGGAACTGGTAGATATGTTTGCCCTGAACACTCTTCTCAAGAAAATGGCTTCTCTTCAGATAATCCATATCTATCCAGAAAGGATCTAAAGCATCTCCAGCATGTTCCTCTAGATTCACATCATAGGCTATGAGTATAGCTGTCACAACTCCTCCAATGTGGAGTTGTGGATTCCTCTCCCTTTTTCCTTTGTTGATAATCCAGCTCTTGTAGGTTAGCAGCTGCTCCATCAACAGTCTCACAAGGCATGGGAATCTGCTTGGTGGGTTGGCGCCCATACTGGTATACAGTCCATTGTAGAGGAAGTCTCTTTCCTTGCCAGTTAGGTGTGAGGTTTCCTTCCTTGCAAAAAATGTGTTTGCAAGCACCTTTTGTGCATATCTAACTGCAGGATGCTTCAAGTGTTGGTTCCTTGTAATTTCAGCTCTGAATTCCCCAAAGCCAATCACTTCCCATAGCCTTGAATACTGTGATTCATGGATCAAGAACTTATTTTCTGTTTGAAAATAGGTGCTCAGCCCCAGTGCCTTAGAGAGTTCTTGGAATGTGATTGTGAATCTCTGTTTTCCAAGCTTGAAGGAGATCCATCCATTATGGTCAGGAAGCTCACTCATCTCATAGTTGATCACCTTGAGAGTGGAGAGGAACAAGTGAGTGAAGCGCTCGTAGGAGGGAAGAGGCTGTAACAGCTTTGTGAGCCCCATGTTCTCGAAGAGGGAGATGCAGTCTTCGTAAATCCCTAGCTCCTTCATTGTAGTGGAGCTTGGGTACCTTGTTGGCTTGAAGTTGCATCGACTGAACCCCTCCATGAGCTCCCTATCACTATGCTTCCTGGATGGAATATCTTCCTCAGCAACCTTTCCCTTTCCTCTCTGCTTGGTGCCTTTCTCTCCAGCCGGTCTCTTTCCAGCGGCTTTGGATGAAGTCTCAGATGCAACACCTTTTCCCTTGTCTTTGCTTGCTCGTGGTGAGGTAGTGGCTCCTTCCTGAGGTGCCTTTCCCTTTTTCCCAGCAGCTATGTTTGTTCTTCCCATGGTACCTTCAAAAGCAAAGCTTGAAAACACGGTGAGTGAAAGAACAAAAGCTGAAGAACCTAATAACGAAAAGTTTAAAAGAAAACTCTCTAGGCTAAGAAAAGTCTAACAAGTCTTAATAACAATATTAAACTTCTACAAAGCAAGAAGAAATCAAAAGCTAGCAGTTAGATAGACTAGAATGCACAAAAGATAAGTAGTTATGCATGAGAATCTAGCAAAATGGTTCTTAGGCAAAAAGAGATGATGATCTTGCAAAGTAATGAAATTAAGCAAGTAATGAGATAAATGATCATTAAGCAAAGCTTCTACACCTAAATTGCTTATCCTAAACAATTCCATATTTCAAAATCAAAGCACAGCACTTAAAACCAATCAACACTTGCTCTTAAAAACATAGACTAAGCGATTTTAAGCATATGCAAAGTGTAAGAGCAAGGAATGATAGTTTAGGAAGCAAACATTTTTGGAACCTCTGAGCACTTAGAGAAAGCAATAAAAGAGAGAGAGAACTAGTAATTTCGAGCTTTACGTGAGAAGAGGAGTGAGCTGAAGTGTGAAGAGAAGTGAAGAAGTTGTTGGTTTAAATAGAGAGAAGGAGAGGGAGCCAAAGGAATCAATGGTTTGTGAGGGAACCAAATGAATCAAAAGAGTGGGGGACAAAAACAAAAGTGCTCAGAAGGTAAGAAAGAGGTCAGGAAGGATCCAATGTTAAAATTTAAACTCCCTTGGCTCCAAACCAAAGGAGGGAAATTTTTATGAAAAATGAAATACTTACCTCGGGTGGAACATCGTTCACAAATGACTGTTGTTACTGAACGAAAAGTCAGTATAGGTCATAAGTGATCGATGTTGGTGACCGATGTGCTTCCTCGGGACAACATCGGTCATCAACTGATCGATGTACTTGACCGAAATCCATCCGGCATGTTATGTCGGTCTGTGTATGACCGATGTTAGTGACCAATATTTTTCTTGAGAATCACATCAATCACTAACTGATCGATACACTTGACCGAAATTTATCCGGTGGGTTTACATCGATCAAGCTTGACCAATGTGGATGACCGAAATGTGTCCCTCTTTCAAACTTCCTTCCACATCGATCAGAAGTGACCGATGTGTTGACTGGTGTAAACTGGCTCCACTGACATCTATCAAACATGACCGAAAAGTGTATATCGGTCTTGTCATGACCGATACAGTTGATCGATGTCAGCCAGAAAACACCTGTTCTTTGTCCCTTTCAGACTTTCTCAACCCCCAATTCGAACTCCTGTTTATATACACTATAACAAAGCATAAAAGATAAACTAGAAAGCATAATATATATAAAAGGATACCATGGGACTACCTCCCAAGTGTGCTTGTTTAAAGTCACTAAGCTTGAATTTGATTACCTCTTTAGTTGAGGTGGGGAGAATGAGTCTTGGAACTCCTTGGTGTCATCATGCTTCTCTTGACCTTGGTGGTGACTCCATTCACCTTGACCTTGGAAAAAGGTGTAGTATTCCCCTCTTACTGAAGCTTGAAGCAGAACTCTCCCTCCTTGGAGACACTTGGTTGCAAAACCACTTCTCCCTTGTTAGTAACCAGCTTAACATCATTCAGATTCTTGTAGTCAACCACTTCAAGGACCTCCTTTTCAGTGGTATCTTCAAACAACTTGACCAAGCAACGGCCATCAAAACTCTCTCCTTGGTAGCCTTCAAACTCTGGCCAATACTTGCCAAGCTGCTTTAGCTTCTTGATGTCCATTGAGAAGGCTTGCTCATTCTCCAGCTTATTCCCCTTGGATTCAAACCTTAGAACCTTCTTCTTGGTCAGTTTCAGCTTAATTGTGCATTCCTTGGCATCAAACACTGCAGGAAAGGTCTTCCTAGAATGATAGCATTCTTTATATGGCCTTCCACATCAAGCACTAGGAAATCAATGGGGATGGTTACCCTTTTAATAATCATTGGTACATCCTTGAGACTCCCAAGTGGTGTCTTCACTGTCCCATCAGCTATAGTAAGGGACACATTACTCTCCTCAAATTGAGTGTAGCCAAGAGCTTTAGCAGTAGAGGATGGGAGAAGGTTGATACTTGCTCCAAGGTCACAAAGACAGCTTTTGAAAGTCTGCCCCTTAAGCTCACATGGGAGAGTAAGGCATCCTGGATCTCCAAGTTTCTTGATAGTGAGCTCCTTAACCTCAGGTGTTCCAGCCTTCACCCTTAGTTTCTCAAGTTCTTCTTGGCCATTCAAACCCCTCAGTTCCATTTGAGCAGCATAGAGGGTTTCATATTTCTGAACTATCTGTTCCTTGAATCTTCCTGGAAAGGGGATAGTGGGCTGATATATAGGGAGATCACCAGCTTGAGTTACCTTCTTGGCATCAGAGGTTTCAACCTCATGTGGTGCCCACCACTCATCTTCTTCCTTGTTGGTTCCTTCTTCAAGAGAGTTCTCCTCAGTGGCATAAGCTTCAATAAGCTCCTCTCCCCCACTCTGAATGTCAATGTCCTCATTGATTAAGGAAAAGAAGTCTTCAATGATAGCTTCTTCTTCAAGAGGAGTAAAGGCAACTGCAGACTCAACAGCTTGGCAATACTCATAGGTGGTCTCTAAGGTCTGTATCCTGGAATCCAAATCATCAAACTTGGTGTTGAGCTCAGCATGAATAGAGTCTAATTTGTTATGCAACTCAGCAAATCCCTGGTTCATCTCCTATATTGTAAGGAGTTGTAAGTTGAGGAATTCAGTGAGTATACTCTTGATAACAGCTGCAGTAGAATTAGAAGCATTGAGCTGAGCTTGAGGGAGAGCAGGCGTGGGTTCAAACTGTGGATGGGTATTGTAGCTGTCTGCAGAGTAGTTCATAGGCAGAAGCTCTTGGTAGAAGTTGTTGCACCTTGGAGTTTCAAAACAGAGCATCTTCTCCACTTGTAGATAGGTACCTGAAATGAAAATGCTTTAAAAGGAATGAGTAACCAAATAAAACTAAAAACTTGATCTTAAAGATTCTACAAACTCTAATGATTCAAACAGAAATCCCAAATGGCAACTGCGCCAAATTGATACAAGGGTTTTTAGGCTCTTATGTCAATCGCCCATTGTACTAGTCATTGTAGCATTAGGTTTTAATGTCAATCCAATTGGGATTATTTGAAAACAGAAGAGCTAAGAGTGAAATATCTAAGTCAAGCAAGCAGGAAAAGGTTTTTGTTGCCTAAGCAACTGTTCTAACACCCTAGTGTGCTCAACCAACAAAGAAAGTGAAAACAAAAGCAAACTAAGCAGATTTAAGCAAGAAAAACAGAGCAAAGCAGAGCAAAACCGAGATTTAGACAAGAGAAAAGTAAGTTTCTAGATGTGGTTATTGGCTTTGGGGAATTCAGACACTAACTAGGGCTGTTTCAAACTACATTGATCAAGCAAGTAAGCAAGCAATGGTGATTTCTAGGCATAAGTTCACAATCAAGCAAGCTAGATCCAATCTCTTGGCAAATAGCCCTTTGCTAAACATCTTAACAAGAATTAATTCTCATTAGTGCTAAAACATAGAGCAAGCAGTACTAAACAACTCTATTCAAGTCAAAATGCTCATCAAACAGTCAATCTCTTGAGCCAAGGCCAGCAAATCCTCTATTAAACAAGATCAGCATTTCATCAAACACTTGGTGGGCATAAGAGAAAGCTAACAACCTAGATAAGTGTGATCAAGACAAATCTAGCATTAATAACAGATTAGTAAAGAGGAACCCATAAACTGAAGCATTAAACAAGCCCTAGTCAACTCTTAAATTCCCCTAATCTACCACATCTAGAAACTCTAAGCAAACTACTCACTCATACTCATGTTTAACACCAAATCACAAAGGAAAAGGATGTTAATTATGATTAGAAGAGAGAATAAAGAAAGATTAAAGGCAAATACTCAAGTATATTAAATAAAGCAAAGAATTTGTCTTACAAACTTAAAGAAAATACTTAAGAACAGTAAATTGACAAGACTTGTCAAAAATCTGGAAAAGAGGTTATTTATAGTCTAGAGAAGGAAGCCCTAGAGTAATGGTAAAATTGTAAATAAAAACTGGTTCGGACTAGGTTTACATCGGTCAGTTACATCGGTCACTTGTGGTCGATGTAGATCTCATCGGTCTGGCAGTGGTCGATGCTGGTGACCGAAATTCATTGGTTGTGTTTGTGTCGATCACTTCTGGCCGATGCTGGTGATCGATGTGCTTACATCAGTCACCCCATGACCGATGTTGGTGACCGAAAATCTGGTATCGGTCACCTCTTGACCGATGTTCACCGTGCTATGACCGAAAATCTTTGCAGAGATTGTCTGCTTTGATCCTTCATGCTCCCTTTGATCTAGCTAGCATCCTGAATCATCCCCAAAGCTTCTCCAAGCTCTTTTTAGCTCCAAAACACCTAAAAACATCCAAATGCAAGAAAAAATGCAAACTATATCCTAAATACAACCTAAGTCTAAAAAGAGAAGAAAATAGGACAAAAACTAAGGAAAAACATGCAAAAGAGAACCAAAACATGTACTAAATACAGTCTTAAATGGTGTAAATACAAGAGATATTACTATTATCTTGATCGCTCTCATGGCATTCATGATATGCTTGAACTGTGACACTGCTTTAACATTATAACTGAAGATACAAATTTTGAATTTATAGTTGCCTTCACTTTAGCCGTGCAAATCCTTGCTTAAGAGGAAAAATTAACGTATATAAAGAATAAAAGTTCTAAGATTATCTCTATCCATAAGAGCCATTAAAAGTATCTTAAACAAATAAAAAATTATTATTTTAGTATAATTAAATTTGAATCTAAAGAAAATATATAAATCAATCTAGAGAAAACAAGCATTTTTTGGAGTTCTTAACAAATTCTTAAAGTAATTATTTAACAACCATTTCTTACTTTTCTTCTACCTTTTTGAATTTTTTATTTAAATGTTAAAATATTCTCTTTAGAATCTTTTTAAAAACACTGATGGAGATGCTATAAGAAAAAATACTATTGGTCTTCAAATTCTTCACCGACATGGATAAAGCAATAATTATTTCTGGTGATTCAAATGATTCGTACGTAAGTGACTGGTCTACTAAAGTAAAATTCATATATGTTAATTGGGAGTAAATACTTTTTTTTCTCGTTATTCTCTCTCTGTATGTTTCCTCTGTATCACTCCGCGGTTGATTTTGTGAGTTCTCGGACTGGCGTTTGGAGGCTTTTATAGCTCCGATGCTGGTTGTGTTGGGGTTTAGCTTATAGTTTTTTCTATTTTGTTTCTTTTTCTTTATGTAGTTTCTTGAAGATCTAGATTTAGAATTTTTAGATCTAGTTTTTTGAAATCTATTCTTTAGTTTGCTTTGCGGGTTTTATTCAAGTTCTTTTTTAAAGTTTTTCTTCTATAAAATCTTGAGAGTCCTTTACGTTTCTTTTCTGGCTCGTTCTCTTACCAGGTTTGGTGGTTCGAGATAAATAAAGTTTCAGATCTGGGTTCGCCGTTCGGATGATATCCCGCTATGGAGTAATCTTATTGCTTTTCATTTGGCTCTTTGGAGTTCTGAGTTTAGTTTCAAGACGAATCAGTGGTTTCGACTTTCAGATGTTCTCTTGCGAGGAGGTGGTCGGCCTTTTGCCTGTAGATTTCTGAGGCTAGGTTCTGCGAGTGTCCGCGTGTAAGAGCTGTTGGTCCTAGGTGGCTTTTTCCTGCTCTGATCTCAAATGGTTTGCTGTTTGTTCTTTCTCCTTCTCGGCTGCTTCTTCTCTGTAGAGGGCTTGTCTTGGGATGGTTTTGGTTTCTGTGCTTCTGCGTTCTTTGCTGCTGTCGTGCTGATGGTTGAGTTCATTTCGACGCTAGTTACTGTGTGGTTGCAGTATGGAGGTGGTTAGTTGTTTGGGGTCTCCTGGTCTCATATCTCTCAGTGGGCTATGACTTTATCTCTAGTCTTCATGGCGAAGCTCATGGTTATTTTGAAGTCCAGTTTCTCGGCTTTTACGTTCGATCTGACTCTCCTTGGTTTATTTTTTTTTTTTTTATGTATTTTCCCTTGTTTAAAGTTTAGTTTCTTATCAAGTATTCCAGCTAGTTGTCCGGTGAATTGTGTTTTACCAGATTGATCTGTTTTACTCCTGTATTCCACCCATGTATTTTATCTTGTTCAGTGATCAATTTTAAATATTTTAGATGGAAAAAGAAAATTCGGAGTACATACATTTGATTTTCTTAAGAAATAAAAAAGGCGTAGAAACACATGTTGCATTTTTTTAGAATGTATAAAGATCAGCAAAGTAGATCAAAAATAATTTTAAGAGCATCTCCATTAGAGATTTTAATCAGGATATCTTAATATTAAAAGCTAATTAAATAATAAAAGTGGAGAGAGAAACAGAAAAAAACAAGAAACAATTCTAATATTGGAGTCTGTAGAATCACCTCTTACCTTGTTTTAACAGTTGTCATTTAACTATTGAATCAAAGTATTAATTTAAATAAACAAAATCAAAATACTAATAGTTTATAGTTTAAAACTTCAACTAGGATTTTGCCCACTTTTCGTGCGGAGTAATTTTTTTAATTTACTAAATTTAAAATTTATTTAAAATATTATTTTTTCTTATTGTTAGTATTAATATATTGGTTGAGTATGTTTGTTGTATAATTTAATTGTTTATTGGAATGAGAACAGTGTATTATTTAATAATGGTATTTTGGTTTTGTTTTTGTGTGATATTTAGTTTAAGTTAGTAGTTTTGTATTTATAATTATTGTATCGTTTGTTGATTATATCTTGTTATAGTTGAAAGTTTGATTTGAAATTGGATAGATTTATAAAATATAGGAAAAACAAATATTGATAATTTGATTATATAAAACAAGATATAAAATTCAAACTATAGTTAGTTGTTATTAGAAAATAAGAAGTTATGTAAGAAATTCAAAAAAATTAACAAATAGCTGATAAATATAAATGATTTGTATAATGTATCTATACAACACGGAAATCCTGATACATTTTAGTTACAGGTTTATAAATAGAGGTTAAGTATTTTTTTTACTAAAACTCTTATCTCGTAAAAATGGTCTCACTACATTCTATTTCTAATCTAAAATTTGATTTCTTATAGAAATAATCTTTTGTATGAAATTTTTATTTTGCTATAAATGTACTGTATCTTGCTAATAATATAGAAACCATTAAGTTTTACTTTTGGTATACATGTATTACATACATTTCTAAATTTTAACGTACCATGAAGGCAGGTTACTATTTTTTAAATTTGTTTTCATTTTTATATTATAGATTCAATCCAAAAATTCTGCTATATTTGAGTTAGTTATGTTAGTAAACATATTTATTTAATTAACTCAAAAATTGCATCTCGTTATAATCATCCCATTATGTTCTATTTCTGATATCGAATTTTGATTTTATATATAAATATATTTCTATATAAGATTTACTATATTTTTGTTTTGAATAATGTATCCATACAACCTAAATACAGCTACATTTGGGTTAATTAGGTTTATAAATAGAGTTATGTATTTTTTTAATCACAATTTCATCTCGCCAATACCATCCCATTATATTCAATTCTGATCCTCAATTTCGATTTGCTAAAGAAATACATTTTTGTATATGATATATTATTTTGTTATAGATTTTTTAGATTTTTTATTTATAATATACAAACCCATTAAATTTTATTTTTGGTATACATGTATTATATACTTTACTAAATTTTAAATTATTTGTTTTAATTTCTATATTTTATGTTCATTAAATATTACATATTTTTAATTTATCTCATATTGTTTCTAAATTTTAAAAGCATTCTATTAGTATAAAAGATAGATATATATATAATTTGCATAATATATCTATACAATCCGGAAAATATAGCTATATTTAAGTAAGTTAGGTTTATGAATGGAGTTATATATTTTTTTTACCAAAATTAATCTCGTCAAAACTATCACATTACATTCGCTTTATAATCTCAAATTTCGATTTTCTATAAATTAGGACTTTTTGTATCAACAGGATTTTTCTTGAACATTATACTTTTTTGGTATATATGTATTACTTACATTACTAAATTTTAACATACCATGAAGACAGGTTACTATTTTTTAATTTGTTTTCATTTCATATTATTGATTCAACCCAAAATCCTGCTATATTTGAGTTAATTAGGTTAATGAACATAGTTATTTTTTATCAAAAATTTTATTTCGTTATAATCATCCCATTATATTCTAGTTCTGATTTCGGATTTTGAGTTCATATAGATATACATTTATATATGAGATTTACTATATTTTTGTTTTGAATAATGTATCCATACAACCCATGAATACAGATACATTTAAGTTAATTATATTTATGAATAGAGTTATGTATTTTTTATTCAAAATTTCATCTCGTCAATACCATCTCATTATATTCTATTCTGATCTTCAATTTCGATTTGCTAGAGAAATACATTTTTGTATGTGATATATTGTTTTGGTATAAATTTTTAAGATTTTTTATTTATAATATACAAACTTTTTAAATTTATTTTTAGTATACATGTATTATATATTTTACTATATTTTAAATTATTTATTTTTATTTCTATATTTTAAATCCATTAAATATAACTTATTTGTTTATTCCGTATTGTTTCTAAATTTTAAAAGCATTCTATTAATATAAGATAGATATAAATAATTTGTATAATATATCTATACAACCTGAAAAAATACATGTATATTTAAGTAAGTTAGGTTTATAAATAGAGTCATGTATTTTTTTTTTTATCAAAATTCATCTTGTTAAAACTGTCACAATATGTTCGATTTATAATCTTGAATTTCGATTTATTATAAATTATGACTTTTTGTGATCAACATGATTTTTCTTGAACATTATTGTTGGAACTTGATTTAGCACCCTAAATTCGATCCACTCAAGCCTAACAGGCGGATCCAAACTAAGCCAAATTGACTGGGCTTTGATCCTACGGCCCACGCCCATTCACTCTCGACGATCAAATCATGAACAACAAAATGTTCCATTCGACGAGGTCGAGCTCTAGCTCGACCGAATTACGAGAAACAAGGAAGGATCCGAGCCAAGTCAGAGCATATTCTTGCCAGTTCAAACGAGTCCGAAGATCGCGGATGAAGTTGCTGGACGTGGCAAGATTTCCGGCTGAAGCTGCTGCACGTGGCCGAGATACGCGCTGGAGTTCGAAGCTCGACGAGGCGAGCTATATAAAGGAAGGGAACAACTTAGTTTGGGGGACCTTCGGCTTGATCTTCTTTTACACTTTTTACACCCGAAAACTATGTAACTGCTCTCAGAGCTTATTACAGTTCATCTTTTCCATCGAAATCTTTGTAACCGTTTCATTCAACCGATTAATACCAAATCCTTATTTCAGTTAGTGCTTGCTTATACAATCAATCTGTTCGAGAGAATCTAGCCATCAATTCTCCTAAAGTTCTTTTCTTACAAAACACATAAATTTCTGAGTGTGTATTTCAGTATCCACATTTTGGCGCCGCCTGTGGGGAAAGATCTATATATTTCTCTTTCTAAAGAACAGATCCTAAGCCAGCTGAGACTGAAATGGATTCAACTCAACAAACCTCGGGAAACGTCTCACCGATTTCGATCTCTCCAGATCAAGTTACTCTAACCGGCAACGTCAGCTAGACAGCCAGCGGAAACAAACCTAGGGTTATGACCCTCCTCGACACCACTGACACGAACTCCAACGTTCCCAACATTGTGGAACCGATCGTGATCAACCTCGTCACCCCACCGGGTACGACGAGTAACCAGTCACAAACAGCCGAGAGGCCTCCCTTTCGAACTTGGGTGCGATCTGAGAATCCACCTACAGCTTCGGCATCTCAATACCGAGCAGCTCCTGTTTCCCCGCCGATACCCGCAGCTTCTAGGAGCACATCGAAGTCGGCGGAGATACTCGAAATGCTCACACAGCTGATCGTTCGACAACAAGATCATGAGATCAGACTAGAAAGATAGGAAATGCGTCAAGCCGTAGCTCGATCTGCTGCGAGTCCACCTCCACGGACTCAGCTCAAATTTTCATCGATCCTTGCTCCGAATAAACCACCTGGATCGTTTGTGACACCTCTGCGTGCCCCAGGTCCACCAAACTTCGCCCCCACGGCAGACCAGACACCGATCAGCACGAATATTCCGGCTCCAGGAATACCAGAGATGGGACCTTGTCCCGCGACGGGATATCTATCTCCAACTGTACCAGCACCAGGAATACCTGAAATGGGACCCCGTCCCAACACAAGATATCCATCTCTACCCTTAAGACCACCTGGAACCGAGCTACCTCGACAAAGATGGCTTGGATCCTTGGCATTCGCCTCAAGCTCGCAAACACCACCCCAGTTTGGCTAACAACCGAACACGACCTCATGCTCGAGACTTGCTAGCGGGATCCGCGAACAACCTATAGGGTTCGTTCACCAACAGCTTGGAACCTAGATTCCAAATGACCCGACTCAGGCTAATCACCTCAGCGTCGGCTCGAGAAACCTAGTCGACAGTGAATCCTTTTAAAGAGTCCAGAACCAGACTGACTACACCATTTGGCTGATGAACTCCATGTTCCATCAAGCCACGATCTCAGCTCCCAACATCGATCGAGTAATTCGCGAGACCCAACAAACTCCGTTCACTTACTCAATCATGAACACGTACCTCCGAGACACTACTAAAGTACGAGTCCCGGAGTATGCTGGAAGCAACGTCCCAAAAGCTCACATCCGACTCTTCAACCTTGCAGCTATCCGAGCTAACTTCTCCTCATAAGAAAAAGAGGCAGGATACTGCAGGCTCTTTGCCAAAAACTTAGTCGGACCAGCCCATGAATGGTTCGCGACGCTGGAAGAAAATTCGATCTCGAATTTCAACGAGCTCGCAATAGCCTTCCTCAAGCAATATTCGATCTTCATCGAAAAACGAGAAACCGAAGCCGACCTCTGGAAGCTAGTCCAAGCTCCAGACAAACCACTTCGATCATACATTGCTAAGTTCAAGGCGATTATAGCAAAAATCGCAAACCCGAATAAAGCAGTAGCCCTGCTCGCCCTTCGGACTAACCTTTGGTACCAGTCGAGGTTTAAGGCGGAGCTCACGCTTCGGCCTACAGACTCGCTCGACGATGCACTCCATCACGCGTCCATATTCGCTAACTTCGAGGACGAAATGGCTGCCTGCGAAGCAAAATACCGTAACTCACAGCTCTAACTCGCACCTTCCGGGTCGAGGAAAGCTAACGTCCCACCTCCCAAAAGGGAGTCGCAAGGCAAAGGTCAGCATTCATATGATATAGAAAGCTCATCCCCTGAAAATGAGTCGAGCTTCGACCAAAGCAAATATTGCGAGCACCACAAAAAGAATGGACATTCCACCGAGGAATGTCGAACTTGTGCTAGAATCCTGGCAAAAAAGCTTACCAAGGAGAAAGCCAAGAAGGCCGAGGAAAAAAAGCGAAAAGCCTAAAAAGACCTCGATCAGAAACAGGGAAGAGGACCCCAATAAACGTCTCAAAAGCGAGATCGTGAAGTCCAAGTCGAAGCCCAAACTCCTGACTCTCCTCCATCAGCGAGGAAAAGGATCGACCTGATATTCAGAGAACTAAACATTTGCGGTGGATCAATAAAATCAGTAATCACCCAAACCATCGAACTCCTGCTCTACTAGGTTCCATAAAGTCGCGGGGGGGGGGGGGGGGGGGGGGGGGGGGGGGGGGGGGGGGGGGGGGGGGGGTACTAAACCTACTCGGTAGCTCGTCAAAACCGAGCATCACTCAACTCTCGACACCTCGAATTCTAGCGAGCTATAGCTCATGTATCGCTCACTCGTTCGGGGAGGGGGGAGGGGGAGCTACCCACAATGAAGTGAATCGACTTCATCTGCGGAGGCTCGAAGATGTGCCGAGTCTCAATCAACTCAATCAAGGCATACCAACGCAAGGTCGAGTCCACCACCGTAAACTCCGAGGATAAAACAGCATGGACGTTTGGTATCCCATGCGCATAAAGGCGTCGAAGAACAGCACGTCTGCCGTGCTACCGGTATCAATCATGACCCTTGTGAGGTCGAAACTGCCTACAGCGGTCTGGACGACGATTGCGTCATCATGTGGTTTCTCTAGAGACAGAGTTTCACTTTCTAGAAATCTTATTTAGTGGTCGGGTCCGTCCAGGGGTAGGTTTACGGTGGCGGACTCGACCTTGCGTTGGTATGCCTTGATCGAGTTGATTGAGTCTCGACACATCTTTGACCTCCGCAGATGAAGTCGATTTGCTTCATTGTGGGTTGCTCCCCCTCCCCCCCCCCCCCCCCCCCCCCCCCCCCCCCCCCCCAAAGTGAGCGGTGCGTGAGCTAGAGCTCGCTTGAGTTCGAGGTGTCGAGAGTTGGGAGATGCTCGGCCTTAGCATGTGTCCCCCTGCGACCTTATGGAGCTTGGTTGAGTAGGAGCTCGATGGTTTCCTAGGTGCGGGCTGGGGGGGGGGGGGGGGGGGGGGGGGGGGGGATGATTACTGATTTTATTGATCCACCACAAAGGTTTAGCTCTCTCAAAATCAGGTCGATTCTTTTTAGTCGCTGACGGAGGAGAGTCAGGGGTTTGGACTTCGACTTCGACTTCGTGATCTCGTTTTTGAGGTGCTTTGTCGGGGTCCACTTTCCTGTTTTGAGTCGACGTCTTTTTGGTCTTTTTGCTTTTTGCCTCGGCCTTCTCAGCTTTTTCCTTGGCGAGCTTTTTAGCCAGGATTCTAGCTCGAGTTCGACATTCCTCGGTGGAATATCCGTTCTTTTTGTGGTGTTCGCAGTATTTGCTTTGGTCGAAGCTCGACTCCTTTTCAAGGGACGAGCTTTCTATAGCATATGAATGCTGACCTTTGCCCTGCGACTCCCTTTTGGGAGGTGGAATGTTAGCTTTCTTCGACCTGGAGGGTGCGAGGTGGAGCTGTTCTTCGATGTCTTTAGACGCATGGGATACCAAACGTCCATGCTGTCAAACGATCGAACTCCACTTACAGGCTTCGCAGGAGAAACCACCTACCGTTAGGAACCATCCAGCTTCCAGTTAAGGCCGACGGAGTCATAAGACCAATTGACTTTGAGGTCGTAGATCGCCTAGCTCCATTTAACGCCATACTCGGCAGACCGTGGCTCTACGTGATGAAAGCTGTAGCTTCCACATACCACCAATGTGTCAAGTTCCAAACCCCTTGGGGAACCAAAGTGATACGCGGCTCCCAACGAGCCTCAAGGGATTGCTACATGGGCAGTTTCTTGCGAGCCGAGGAAGCTCCCGTATAGCAATTACAGAAAGAGGAAGAGCTCGCAGTCCGACAATTCAAACACAGTAAGTATGCATAGACGAGGCCAACCCTGAAAGGTGCGTTGGAATCGGGGTCGACCTCGCGAAAATGATTCGCGATGAGCTAATAGATTTTCTAAAAGAAAACATAAGCACTTTTGCATGGTCCACTTTGGACATGCCGGGCATCAATACAGAGGTCGACGCACACGAGCTTAACATCGACCCAACCATCAAACCCGTCAGACAGAAACGCTGTAAGCTCGGTCCAGATCGAGCTAAAGCAGTCAATGACGAGGTAGACAGACTACTCAAAGTGGGATCGATCAGGTAGGTGAAATACCCCGACTGGTTAGCATACCCCATGGTCGTCAAAAAGAAAAACGGAAAGTAGAGAGTCTGCGTCGACTTCACAAACCTAAATAAAGCATGTCCAAAAACAGCTTCCCACTTCGACACATCGACCGCCTGGTCGTGGCCACAGCTGGTCACCAACTCTTGTCCTTCATGGACGCCTTCTCCGGATACAATCAGATCAAGATGAGTTCGGAAGACCAAGATAAAACAGCCTTCATTACCGATCGAGGTACCTACTGCTACAAAGTAATGCCCTTCGGCCTGAAGAACGCAGGAGCAACCTATCAAAGGCTAGTGAACAAAATGTTCCCTAACCAGCTCGGTAAAACCATGGAAGTCTACATAGACGACATGCTGGTCAAGTCTTCGAGAGACAGACCACGTCGCACAACTTAGGGAGTACTTCAAAATCTTAAACCAGTACGAGATGAAGCTCAACCCAGCTAAATGTACCTTCGGAGTCGCCACAGGTGAATTCCTCGGTTACCTAGTAACCGAACGAGGAATCGACGCGAACCTGAAGCAGATCATGGCTTTCCTCGAAATGCCATCTCCCAAAACAACTCAGGAAGTACAACGCTTGACCGGCCGAGTTGCAGCCCTCAACCGGTTCATCTCGCGGTCAACGAACAAGTGTCTCCCATTCTACCAGCTCCTTAAAAGAAATAAAAAATTCCAGTGGGACGAGAAATGCGAGGAGGCACTAACCCAACTCAAAACCTATCTCACCGAGCCCCCCATCCTAGCCAAACCTATTGAAGGAGAACCTTTATACCTATATACAGCGGTCTCTCCAGCTGCAGTGAGCGGCGTACTGGTCCGGGAGGAGCTCAACAAGCAAAAACCAATCTTTTATGTAAGTAAAACGCTTATCGATGCCAAGACTAGGTATCCAGCTATGGAAAAACTAGCGCTATCTGTAGTAATGTCAGCTCGCAAGCCTCGACCTTACTTCCAGTCACACTCGATCGTGGTAATGACCTCGCAACCCTTGCGAACTATACTCAACAGTTCCAGCCAGCCGGGACGCCTCACAAAATGGCCATCGAGCTCAGCGAGTACGATATCGAATATCAGACCAGGACATGTGCCAAATCCCAGGTCATGGCAGACTTTATGGTCGAGCTAGCTCCAGAAGCCAGCTCCGAAAACCCTTCCTCCAAAACATGGACTCTTTACGTTGACAGAACATCTTCCAAACAAGGCTCCGGAGTTGGAGTCCAGTTTACCTCTCTAACCGGAGAAGTGATGGAACAATCTTTCCGTCTCGGATTCACCTCGTCTAACAACGAGTCCGAGTACGATGCACTAATAGCCGGGCTCTGCCTCGCAATCGGAGTCAGTGCGAGCGAGATGAAAGCCCATTAGGACTCGAGACTCGTAATAGGCCATTACAGCGACGAGTACGAGACAAGAGAGGAACGTATGGAAGCCTACTTAACCATAGTTTGCAGCCTCACAGAACAGTTCACTCATTTCGAGCTCGTCCATATACCCCGAGGAGAAAACACGGCAGCAGACGCTTTGGCAGCTCTAGCTTCCACCTTGGACCCAGCAGTAAAGCGAATAATTCCAGTCGAAGGCATTGAGAAACCTAGCATAGATGTAGCACTCAAAACTCCGACTGTGAGCGCAATTACCATGCGGCCATCAACCCGGTTGCAAACGCAACAATCCCAAGATCCAGGACCTTCTAACGCAGCCAGCATTCTCGACAAGGATGAGCCAGCTAGCTCTACCCCAGAGGATGCAGAGTCAAACCTTACCTCCTCACAAAGTACTCAGGAATCAACAATCCACACAGTATCGACTGCACTCGCAGACGAATCGACCTTCAAGGACAAGTTCATCGCCATAGCGGACTGGAGGATACCCATCCTTGAGTACATCATAAACGGGATAGCTCCCCCGGATAAGTGGGAAGCTCGAAAGCTCAAGGTCAAAAGTGCCCGCTATGGTGTGTTATTCAATGGCAAGCTATACAAGCGAGGTCTATCCGAACCATACCTTAAATGCGTACATGGTGAGGAAGCCAACACCGTAATGTCCGACACTCACCAAGGCCCCTGCGGAAGTCATGCTGGAGGTCAAGTGCTCGTCATTCGAATAAAAAAACTTGGCTATTTCTGGCCATCAATGATAGCGGACTGTCAAAGACTAACCAAAAGCTGCGACAAATGTCAGAGGCACGTCCCGATCATTCATTGTCCAGCCGAAAGACTGTCGTCGATCTCTGCACCTTATCCATTCATGAGGTGGTCAATGGACATAGTAGGGCCTATGGTCTTGTCGGACCACACCTCACAAAGCAACCAGCAAAACACCATTCTCATTATCGTACGGGCTGGAAGCTGTAATCCCAACAGAAACTGCAGTTTCCAGTCTTCGTCGAACCCTGTGCCCGACGAACACCGAACTCAACGACCAGCTGCTAAGGGACCAGCTCGATCTGATCGACAAACATCAAGATCAAGCATTGATCAGGATCCAAAATTACCAGCAGGCCGCAGCTCGCTACTACAACTCCAAGGTCAAACACCATAGATTCAACGTATGATACTTGGTCCTGCGCAAGGTACAAGATTACACCAAAGAGCCCGGTGCTGGGAAACTAGGAACCAACTAGGAAGGTCCCTATCGCATCACTGATAACAAGCTTTTTCTTTGTTGCAATGTGATGTTCAAGATGCAAGCAGGAGGTTATCAAAACTGAAGCAGCACACACTCGTAGTATAGTGCAAGAGGAATCAATCCAACCTAGGAGCTAGAAAGTGCAATGAGAATGCAAGGATCATGCAAAGCTAAGCAAATGATGAACGGTTTTGTGAAAATCCTAAAAACTAGATGCAACAGTCAAATGCAAAGCAAAACTACTTTAAAAATACTAGAAACGAGTGAACTACCACGAGGAACAAACATAATGATTAAAATGCAAAGCTATGAATTTATAAAAATCGACTAGTGGATCGACCATAAGATCGACCACTAGATCGAGCAACAACGATCGATCTCGTCTAAAAGTTAAACATAAATTAATCTAATGACAAGGATGCGAACATATATCAAGCGAATGATTAACAAAGATGTAAGAATACTAAGAAAGAGGGTCCAGGGTTGAGATTCATGTTCAAGAGTTTCAAAGGTTCAAGCTTGGTCTGAAAACTTTAGATCTACTCACTTTGTGAGATTCTCCAGGCCTTGAAAACAAAACAAGAACCATCCATGACGTGTGGTATGGATCTCTCCTTCATTCTCTCCTCTAGACCCATGGCATTTGGGAAAGGTAGACTAACCTGTAGGATTCGATTTTCAGGGACCTCTGGATCCTGTCAAGCTAAGAGGCCCCTTGGATCATAAAGATCTTGGCGTGAGAGTCTTTAAGCCTTAAGAACTCGATATCCTAGAAGAGAAAGCCATGAAGGACAAGAAAACACCGAAAACCTTTTCGACCCTTTTAAATCCTCTCAACCCCAATACCCGAATAGACTACTCGCTACACATAAAGTAAACCGAACAAAGCATAGAAGATGAATTAGTAAACATGAAAAACGATTGCTTTAAACTTAAACGATTCAATATTCAAGAACAAAGCAAGAAAAAGCTTCAAGGTCTAACAATGGCGAAATCGCCATCGAACAGAGAGAAAAACTCTAAAAAGATAAAGTGAAAACGTCTGTTGAAAAACAAGATCGCCGCCTTCCCAAAATAGGCCAAACAGCTCAATGGTCCCCCCCTCGCTAAAAGCCAAAAACGGTTAAAGTGCACTGAGATCGACCTCGAGATCGAGCATCTTGCTCGATCGTCTTCGGACATCGTGACTTCAGCTCGATCTGTGTCTCGATCTTCTTCGGTGGATCGTGTGCTTCGTCCGATCTTGGAGTCGATCTATGGAGGATCGAGTGGGGGACTCGATCCGGCTCTCGCTCTGCATGGCGTCATTTACGTCTGTACTCCTTGATCGATCTCTGCACTCGATCTCCGTCTTGATCAGTTTCTTTGGATCGGATGGACTACTCGATCCTCTGGTCAATCTCATCTAGATCGACCGGCCATGCTCGATCTGTTTCTCGATCTCTGATCCTTAGCAAGCATTCCTGCATTCTCCAAGTTTCAACGAGCCTCCTCACGAGCCTTAGCACATCCACGAATCTTCCAAGACTCCAAAGTAGCCGAAAACAACCTGAATGCGATGCAAAATGCAAGAAACATGCATATGCTGGTGCAAAAATGCTCTAGGACCTAAAGTGTTGCAAACTAGCCTAAAGTGCAAGGTAAATGCATGAGAAATTAATTTATATGTATGCAAAATACATGAAATATGCAGCAATATCAACTCCCCCAAACTTGCCTTTTGCTTGCCCTCAAGCAAACAAAATTCAAAAAGGGAGAGAGGTTTTAAAACAAACAGGGGTTTAAGCTTCTTGCAAATGTGTCTTTCAAATGAATCAATCTCAACGTCCTAGTTATTAATTCTAAAATGCAATGCACACACTCATACTCCAAAGAACTTAGCCATACTCATCACACAATGAATTTTCAAATCATGACTCTCCTATTCCAAACAATCAAAGAATCTCATCCTTTAACATTCATTAATGATCGAACCATGAATCAAACTTATGCACTTTAAAGAAAAACACATTTGGCTAAGGGTGAAGGCTATAAGCATAGAATGATCTCATTTTAAAGAGGGTTTCACAATGCAATGGGTTTCTCTCACGAATGGTATGAACTTTATGCATAATGCTAAAGGTAAAGGCAATTGATGCATACATGATTAGATTCTCATCTACCCTTGTACACTAACAATGATCCTAAAACCCCTCTCATTTTCTTTACTTTACAGCTCACTCACCCTCCTAGAGACTACCCTTATTAAGCTCAAACCCAAATAAAAAAAAGAAAACATTTTTATTCTTTAGGCTAGTGAAAAGGCTTGAAAATATTTTAGCTCCTTATTTTTTTTTTATTGAGAGCTCTCTTATTCTTTTCTTTCTTTTTTCTTTTATTTTATTTTGGCACTTAGGCTCTTTTCTCTCTTTTTTTTTATTTTACTTGAGAGAGCTATCTTCTGAAATACTTAGAGCATTATACATTTTGAAAACAAAGCCTTCCACTTAAAACCTTTTGTTCACTTCAATTATCAAACTCTTTTTAAACCGTAATCATATAAACAAGAATGCAATCCCATCAAACCCCCAAACTTATCCTAAGCCTACGACTAGCATCAAAATGCAAAGCTAGCAATCATATGAGAACCAAATCATGTCGCCTAAACGTAACACGTTATGCTAAGGGTGATGGTGGGAGTCTCACAATGATGTCACACAAGAAAGCTTGGCTTGAAAAAAAGGTAAGGGTGATGGTGGGAGTTCTACTTAGGCTCACAAAGAGTTGTAAAAGGAGGAAGAGAGCCTAAATATTTTTAAGATCCATGTGTTCATTTTCAAATGTATAAGAATGATATTTAAAAATTCAGATTAGGGTTCTCACTTATTAGGACAAGTTTCAAATCATGAATGTTCAATTAAAGTCACGAAAATCAAAACAAGTGACCCAAGCATGGTAAGAACTTACTTTCAAAGCGTGAGCAAAGCAGTAAAGAACTTACTAACTAGGGCATTGAAACAATTCATGAGTTTAAAACACATTTTTAAGAAAACATTAACCCCTTATGCAAATGTAAACAACCTAGATGCTTAAAAATTCTAGACTCAATCCTAAAATGCTTAACAATGTGAATGCAACTACATGAATTTTTCTGAAAATGTTTTAAAACTTTTACCAATTTTTTTTGTTCTTTTCTATGCCTTAGAATGTATGCAAGACTCAAGGGATACAAAGGGAAAATAAGAGCACAAAAACATGTCAAATAACACACACACTCCCCCAAACTTGAATGACACTGTCCCGGTGGCAAACAAATTCGAGAGAGCTCAAAACACTAAGCAAAAATCAAGAAAACATGAGCGGTATGTACAATGGAAGGTTGTTGGTACCTCGGGTCTAGCCTCGGCTGGAACTTGAGGATGTTCCAGACGAGCTAGATACTATGGCTTTGACTTTGGAGGCTGGCTCTTGGAGAGAGAGACGCGCCGGCTGAATGTTGCTTTCTTGAGTCTCACGGATGACAACTCCACCGGTTGAAAGCCTCCTCTTCTCGGGCTGTTGAACCTCCTCACTTGCAGCCTGCTTTGGCGAAGTTCCTTGAAGCGCCTTGACCTTTTTGGCAAGCTTCTTGATGACTTTGCTCTGCCACTTGTTGATCTTTCTTTGCATCACCACAACAGAAGCAAATAACTTTTCTGTCTTGGTACGCAGCTCAAAGTCAAGCTTAGGGAGTACAAAGACTTCGGGCATCTCATCATACGTGGCTGGAGACTCTGATCTAGGGCGAGTAGCTTGTTGAATGGTTGCCGCAGCTCCTAGAGGAGCAAAGCACTCCTCTACGCTTGGAAGAAACTCGATGTTCCCAATCCCCAACAGCTCGGTTTCAGTTTGGTTTGGCAAGATACACGCCCTCTTCTCATTCTCCTCATCAATGAATAAGTATTCAAAGAAGTCCTCGGCTGGCGTGCGTCCCAAGCTGTCAGTGTTCCTTAGATATGTCTCGTCCATGAAGGCTCTATCCGGAACGGGAGTGAAGTTCTGATGCGGTACGCCGGCTTCCACGAACAAGGGTGTGAGGAAACCGCCAGTGAGTGACGAGCTTGCCTTGCATCTCAAGGCATACGCCTTGTATTTGACCAATGAAGCAGCAAGGATGCACCCGTAGTTCACGTCATCTCCGAGCTGGTCTTCCAACGGCTCATCGTTCTCATCCGGGTCACATAATTGATGCTTAATGCCTTGGAACAAAAAGCAAAGCTCCGTCTTGGTCACCGTGGGGGCTACTGACCGACCACTAAAGGTGTTGGCCATCAGCTTCAAAGTGTAACGTAGCACCGGGTTCCTCACTCTCTTGATCTTCGCGGTATTCGCCTTGTAGTCTTCATTGGCTATGAGGTCCCAAAAATCGTTTGCTTGAGTAAAGGAGGGAAACTCCACTTTCGTGGCAGCTGCATCGAGGCCATAAGCTTGGCAAAGCTCGAGGATTGAGAGACTGAAGGCTTGGCATTTTATCTTGAAGGAGAGGCGGCCTTGAGAAGGAATTAGGACGCTAGGGTTCTCGTATGCAAACTCCAAAGTGGCAACGAAGTCGATTGTCACTTTGAGATAGGCTGGGCAATCCATCCGTGACAAACACCTCAGCCCTATCTTCTGGAGGAGTTGATCTAAATCTCCTAAAATCCCCATCTTAGCCAGCAATCCTCTGTCCGTAAACTTAGTTGGCTCGAACTTCAGCCTTTGAAGCCGTTCCTTGTCCCATTTCTCATCCTTACTCCAACGAACCCTCTCCTGAACAGCCACTTCTTGATTGTCTCCCTCTTGTGCTGTCTCCTCTCTCGTTCTTTTGGGAGCCATTGTGCCTGAAACAAGTTTCTTAAGCAAAGCAATGAGCAAAACGGTGATATGTTGAGAGAAAAAGAGAAGCAAAGAAGAAAACTTATAACTAATACCCTAGAATTTTGAGGAATTTATAAAAATTATAACAAGATAATAGAGAATCATATCTAGAGATAGAGAGAAATCTAGAATTTTTCTTATTATCAAGCTATTTTAAAAAAAAATTAAAACCGCTCTAGCATCTAAAACAATCAAAGCGAATGAAAAGGAACTTTTCTTGAAGATTTTCTTGAAGATTGAAAAAGATGCTGTTAGCCTTTAGAAAACAAGAATTCACACTCTCTTTTGCTTAACAACTCGAGAAAACAAGAATGAGAGAGTGTGAAAGTGGTTGAAAACATTTAAAGGCTAACAAAAACAAAATCATGGGTAAAAGAAGTGGTTTTCTGACAAAAGTTGTGGTCAAGGCACATCTTTCATGGTCAAAGATGCTTACCTTGACCACTTTTTGAATTTAAAAAACGGAGGGAAAGAGGAAGAGAGGGAAAAGAAAATGTTACCTCGGCACGGGATCGAGTCCATTTGGTCGATCTAGGACTCGATCTCATGCCCATAATGGCTTGGATCGAGAGCGTTGCTCGATTTGGGACTCAATTCGAATTGAATCGAGTCTTGGATCGATAACACCTCTCGTTCCTTGAGTTTTTGGCACGATGGCTAAGTCCTCGTGATCGAGCCACGTTCTCGATTCAGGGATCGATTTAAGCTTGGATCGAGTGGCAGAGCGAGTAGACTACTCGATCTAGCCTTGAAAATCGAGTGACTCAGTCGATCCACCCCTCGTTTGCTTTTCAGGCTAAACGTATAGGGTGTTCGTCCTCTCGTGATCGACTGTGTCACACGATCCGTCTACTCGATCTGGTCTAGATCGACTAACTCCTCTCGATTCACTAGCTCGATCTAGCAAAGATCGAGCCAGGATGAGTCGATCTAGCACTCGATCTCTAGCCTATACTTACCCCTTCTTACTCCTTTTGGATCTAAGATCAGGGCTTGCAATCCCTCATACCTGTTCCTACACACTCATAAGATAAAAACATAAAACTGAAAGAGAAATAAAGCAAAAATATGTACAAGATAGACATGGGAATGCCTCCCAAGTGCGCTTTCTTTAACGTCTTTAGCTAGACTTTACTTGGTTCAGGCAGATGGTGGGTCTTGGAGAAGCATTGAGGTGCTCTCCTTGTCGAATGCACTCGCCATGTATGGCTTAACTCTCTGTCCGTTCACTGAGAATGCATTCCCACTCTTGCTTACCAACGTGACAGCTCCGTAGGGCAATACTTTCTTGATTTCATACGGACCGCTCCATCTAGATTTCAGCTTCCCTGAAAAGAGCTTGAGCCTTGAATTGTAAAGCAGCACCAAACTCCATTCCTTAAGCTTTTTGGGTACCAAATTCTTGTCATGAGCAGACTTGGTGCGCTCCTTGTAGATCCTAGCGCTTTCGTAACCATCCAGCCTTAGCTCATCAAGTTTGTGCAGCTGGATCAAGCGCTTCTCCTGAGCTGTCTATAAATCAAAATTCAGCCGCTTCACGGCCCACAATGCCCTATGTTCCAGCTCAACGGGGAGGTGACATCCCTTGCCGTAGAGAAGAGTGAAAGGAGTAGTACCAATGGGCATTTTGAAAGCAGTCCGGTAAGCCCACAAAGCGTCATCTAACTTCACCGCCCAATCCTTCCGAGTTGTCCCAACTGTTCTCTCAAGTATCGCCTTGATCTGTCGGTTAGAGACCTCCACTTGGCCACTAGTTTGAGGATGGTAAGGTGTAGCTACCTTGTCCTTCACGCCATACTTCCTTAGAAGGTTTTCAAACAACTTGTTGATGAAATGGCTTCCTCCGTCGCTTATCACCACCTTGCGTACTCCAAACCTCGGGAATATGATGCTCTTAAAGAGCTTGATCACCACCTTAGAGTCGTTTGTAGGGGAAGCAATGGCCTCAACCCATTTAGAAACGTAGTCAACAGCCACTAGTATGAACTTGTTGCCATAGGAAGAAGGAAACGGCCCCATGAAGTCTATGCCCCATGCGTCAAAGACGTCTACCTCAAAGATGGGAACCTGAGGCATCTTGTTCCTCTTAGTGATGTTCCCTGCTCGTTGACAAGCTTCGCAACTCATCACGAACTCATGGGTGTCTTTGAAGATGGACGGCCACCAGAAACCGGCTTGCAAGACCTTTGTGGCGGTCTTGAATGAAGCAAAGTGGCCGCCATACGAAGAGCCATGGCAGTGAAAGATGATACCTCTTGCTTCCTCCTTCGTCACGCATCTCCTGTATAGGCTGTCAACACCTCTCTTGTATAAATAGGGCTCGTCCCAAAAGTAGTGGCTTATGTCCCTCATGAACTTCTTCCTGTGATAGTTGTCAAGATGCGAAGGCTCTTCCCCACATGCCAAGTAGTTCACGATGTCCGCGTACCAAGGAAGATCCTCCTCTTTGAAGCTCAGAACCTCCTCAAACTGCCCTTCTAGCTTTCCACAAACAGCCGTAGTGATCACCATGAGTTGTTCCTCGGGAAGCGAATCATCTAAGGGTAGAGACTCGTTGATTCTTAACCGAGAGAGATGGTCAGCAATGCCGTTCTCTATCCCTTTCTTGTCTTTAATCTCCATGTCAAACTCCTGAAGAAGAAGAATCCATCTCAAAAGCCTCGGCTTAGTGTCCTTCTTGGAATAGATGTACCTCAAAGCCGCGTGATCTGTGTAAGCAATGGCCTTGGAGCCCACGAGGCATGACCGGAACTTCTCAAAGGCAAACACCACTGCCAACAACTCCTTCTCTGTAGTAGTGTACCTTGTTTGCGTGTCATCCAAGGTTATTGAAGCATCGTAAATCACGTGCAGCTTCTTATCTTTCCTTTGATCTAGAACGGCTCCCACGGCATAGTCACTAACATCACACATAATCTCGAACGGTAGAGTCCAGTCCGGTGCTTGCACTATAGGCGCAGATACTAGAGCTTCCTTGATGGTCACGAAAGCATGAAGGCAAACCTCATCGAACACAAAGTCAGCTTCCTTACATAACAGCCATGTGAGAGGGCGTGCAATCTTGGAAAAATCCTTGATGAAGCGCCTATAGAAGCCAGCGTGGCCTAGGAAACTCCTCACTCCTTTGACATTAACCGGCGGCTCAAGACTTATCATGACCTCAACCTTAGCCTTATCAACCTCAATGCATTTCTCTGATATCTTATGACCGAGCACGATCCCTTCCTTCACCATGAAGTGACATTTCTCCCAGTTAAGCACCAAGTTTGTCTCCTCACAACGCTTTAGTACCTTGCAAAGATTCAACAAACACGCAGAAAAGGATGCACCATAGACAGAGAAGTCATCCATAAACACCTCTACCATCTCTTCTATTAGATCGGAGAAGATCGACATCATACACCGCGAAAACATAGCCGGTGCATTACACAACCCGAATGGCATCCTTCGATACGCGAAGGTGCCATAAGGGCATGTAAAGGTCGTCTTCTCCTGATCATTTAGATGGATTGGTATTTGGAAAAATCCATTATATCCATCAAGAAAGCAATAGTAGGGATGATTAGCAAGTCTTTCAAGCATTTGATCAATAAAAGGCAAGGAAAAATGATCCTTTCTCGTAGCAAGATTAAGATTCCTATAATCAATACACATACGGTGTCCTGTAATAGTCCTAGTAGGTATAAGCTCATCTTTGTCATTCTTAATGATTGTGATCCCTCCCTTCTTAGGCACCACGTGTACGGGAGAAACCCACGTGCTGTCACTTATGGGATAGATCACGTCAGCTTCTAGCAGCTTAAGAATCTCTTTCTTAACAACTTCTTTCAAATTAGGATTCAAACGCCTTTGGTGTTCTATAGAAGAGGCGTTCTCATTATCCAAGTGAATCCTATGATTGCAAAGCATTGGTGAAAGGCCCTTGATGTCACTAAGAGAGTACCCTATGGCCTTCCTATACTTTCTCAACTCAGTTAAGAGCCAGTGCAACTCATCATCACTTAAGTTTTCATTCACAATCACAGGATAGGTTTCGTTAAGCCCTAAGAAAGCATATCTTAGCCCTTTTGGGAGCTCCTTAAGGTCCACCATTGGGGCTAGCAGCTCTCTCCAATCCTCCTCGTGGCTGTTGTTGACGTTCCCATCCTCAGTAGCCTCCTTAGAACCCGAGACATGGCCCTTAAGGCTGCTTTCTTGAACCGTTGTCCTCTCCGAGATCGAGTCTTCCGGTCGATCTTTCTCTCGATGTCATCTAGATCGAGCAATTTCACTCGATTCTCCCACTCGATTTAAGGTGGATAGAGTGAAAGATCGAGACGCTGGGTCGATCTCCGGAATGGACTCTGAACTGATCGGGGGGCACCTCTCGATCTTGGACTCGATTGATTCTTTGGATCGAGTGCTCTCAACTCGATCACTCACTCGATTTAGATGGGATCGGGTAGTGGATCGGGTGTCTGAGTCGTTCTCTTCTCTGGATCGAACAGTATCCTCGATCTTCTTGTCGATTGCTGACTTGGATCAAGTGATCTTCTCGATTTCCTGATCGATCTCTAGGCACCCGCCTTCATCTTCTAGCACAACTATCCTCGAATCAAGGAGATTAACGTACTCCTGAGTCCTCTGATCCACGAAACCATACTTCCCTGGCTCCTTAGTCAAAGCCAACTTCAAATAATCCTCTTGTGCAAGCTCTTCTAGCAGTTCATCCGCCAAGGCATCCAACGTCTCAATGTAGAAAGCTTGCCCTTCTATCGTAGGCTTCTTCAAAACCTCATTGATGTCAAAGTCCAGCCTTATATCTTTACCCAAGTGCAGAGCTATCTTCCCGTTCATGACGTCGATGATGGCTCCAGCGGTGGCTAAGAATGGTCTACCAAGAATGAGCGGATCCTTAGGTTCTTCATCCATTTCCAACAAACCAAAGTCCGTAGGCACGTTTACACCACTAATTCTCACTGGCAAGTCTTCAAGCAAACCCACGGGTAACCTCACGCTCCTGTCAGCTAGCCCCAAGGAGATTCTACAATCTTTGAACCTCGTGAATCCCAACTTCATTGCTATAGAATGAGGCATCAAATTTATACTAGCTCCCAAATCGCAAAGACAACTCTAGAACTCCAACGGACCTAAAGCGCAAGGTACAGTGAAGCTTCCAGGATCTCCCAACTTCTTGGGGACTATCTCCTTGTGTATTATAGCACTACATTCCTCACTAAGAACTAGTACTTCCTTGCTCTCTTTATTCTTCTTTGCAAGCGTGTCTTTGAAGAATTTGGTGCACTTAGGCATCATTGCAAGGCAGTCCACGAGAGGTAGCTTGATCTCTACGTCCTTAAGATGCTTCTCAAACAAGACTATGTGCTTCTCTATGAGTTGCTTCTTGAAGCGGCCAGGAAAAGGTAGCTTGGGTACAAACGGTGGAGGCACATAAGCGTCCTTCTCCTTGGCAGCTTGCTCCGCTTTCTTCTCTACAGCCGCTTTCTCACCTCTCCTTGGCCCTTGAATCCAAACATTGTCAAAGTTGATCTCATCATCAGCTGAAAGCTTACCCTCCCCCTCTTGAATTACAACGTCCTCGTTGTTCTTAGGAGTAACCGTAGGTGCAAGCTCTTTCCAACTCCTTAGTGTAATGGCGTTGGCGTATTCTTTGGGATTCTGCTCACACTTGCCCGGTAAGCTATTCTGACCACTTGTACTCGCCTTTCCTTTCTCTAGCTGCTTGATCTTGTTATTCAAGTTTATGATCCGAGTAGAGAAATCAGTGAGAGAGGAGTCTAAGCGAGTGTTCATCTCGGAAAACTTCTGGTTGGTAGATGCTTGCCCCTGAATTAGTTGTTGAAACATCGCTTGGACAGGATGAACTTGTTGTTGTTGCATCGGTTGTTAAGGAACAAAGCCCGGAGGGTACATTGGTGTATAACCCTTGTTTCCTTGCTGTTGTCCTTGGAAGTTGCTATGCCCTTGCCCTTGGAAACCACCACTCGGCTGAAAACCTTTGTTGTATGGGACGAAAGGCTTTGCTTGCTGAGCAGGGTACACTTGATCTTTAGGGTTCGCGACATTGGTGCTTCGATATGAGAGATTGTTGTTCTGGATGTAGCCTTGTGAATACCCTTGATGTTTGTAGTTGTTCTGACCCGCCACCCAATTGGCTTCTTCTTGACTCAACTCAAGCTCCTCTAAGGTCTCATCCGCTTCACAAACGAAGTGAACATGCTTCTGGTTAGCCAACACCAGCTTGTCAATCTTCTCATGCAATGACTTAAGCTCCTTCTTGTGTGACTCTAGCTCAGAACCTCTTGGTGCACGGTCGTAGTCTTCAGCATAGTTGCCGTCACTCAATGCCAAGTTTTCAATCAGCTCCATGCCCTCTTCTACCTCTTGACCAAGGAAGTTTCCCTTACTAGCCGTGTCAAATAGCAAGCAAATCTTAGGTGAAGCTCTGCGGTAGATAGTGCTTAGTAGAGTCTCTTTGCTGAAGCCGTGGTGAGGACACTGAATGGTGTAGTCCTTGAACCTCTCCATGGCTTCATTGAACGTCTCATTGTTCCTTTGAGTGAAGCCGCTGATCTCACTTCTCAGCCTTGCCGTTCTGGTGCTAGAGAAAAACTTTGAGAGGAACGCCTTCTTACACTCAGCCCAAGAGGTAATGGTGCCTTGTGTAAGGGTCTTCTCCCAATGTCTAGCCTTGTCTCCAAGAGAAAATGGAAAGAGACGCAGCTTGAAAGCAACTTCGGATATGCCATTAATCTTGATCATCCCACATACTTGCTCGAAGTTGTCAAGATGCTCCAAGGGATCTTCCATTGCTAACCTGTGGAACTTATTGTTTTGCACCATTGAGATGAATCCTGGCTTAATCTCGAATTTGTTGTTCTGTACAGGAGGAGGAGTGATCCCAAACCTATTATGATGAGTATTGGGAGCATCTCCCGCTCCTATGATCTGTGGGGGTCTAGCCGCGTGATGGGGGTTTCCATTACCCCTTCCCACTGCCCCGTGAGCTGGAGGAGGTCCCTCTGGATGTTTGTGCTCAGCCATCGCTTCAAAATTCACTGCACCTTGCTGAACAATCTCCTCAAAAGCTCTAGCTTGCTCTATATCTCTTCTTTGTCTTGAATGTACGAGTTGATGAATGTTGTCCAAGGGTTGAAGTAGATTGTTGTCTCCCCTTGAACGTAGATTCATGTACCTGAAAGACACAAGTTTGAGAGTAGAGAAATCAGTAACCAAAAGAAAAACAAAGGCTTAGTCTTTACTAAACCCCAAATCTCAATGTTTCCTAAACACTCCTAAGATGGCAACGGCGACATTTGATAACAAGCTTTTTCTTTGTTGCAATGTGATGTTCAAGATGCAAGCAGGAGGTTATCAAAACTCAAGCAGCACACAGTCATAGTATAGTGCAAGAGGAATCAATCCAACCTAGGAGCTAGAAAGTGCAATGCGAATGCAAGGATCATGCAAAGCTAAGCAAATGATGAACAGTTTTGTAAAAATCCTAAAAACTAGATGCAACAGTCAAATGCAATGCAAAACTATTTTAAAAATACTAGCGAGTGAACTACCACGATGAACAAACAAAATGATTAAAATGCAAAGCTATGAATTTATAAAAATCAACTAGTGGATCGACCACTAGATCGAGCAACAACGATCGATCTCGTCTAAAAGTTTAACAGAAATGAATCTAATGACCAGGATGCGAACAGATAGCAAGCGAATGATTAACAAAGATGTAAGAATATTAAGAAAGAGGGTCCAGGGTTGAGATTCATGTTCAAGGGTTTCAAAGGTTCAAGCTTGGTTTGAAAACTTTAGATCTACTCACTTTGTGAGATTCTCTAGGCCTTGAAAATAAAACAAGATCCATCCATGGCGTGTGGTATGGATCACTCCTTCATTCTCTCCTCCAGACCCATGGCATTTGGGAAAGTTATACTAGCCTCTAGGATTCGATTTTCAGGGACCTCTGGATCCTGTCAAGGTAAGAGGCCCCTTGGATCATAAAGATCTTGGCGTGAGAGTCTCTAAGCCTTAAGAACTCGATATCCTTGAAGAGAAAGCCATGAAGGACAAGAAAACACCAAACTTTGAAAACTTTTTCGACCCCTTTGAATCCTCTCAACCCCAAAATCCGAATAGACTACTCGCTACACATAAAGTAAACCGAACAAAGCATAGAAGATGAACTAGTAAACATGAAAAACGATTGCTTTAAACTTAAACGATTCAATATTCAAGAACAAAGCAAGAAAAAGCTTAAAGGTCTAACAATGGCGAAATCACCTTCGAACAGAGAGAAAAACTCTAAAAAGATAAAGTGAAAACGTCTGTTGAAAAACAAGATCACCGCCTTCCCGAAATAGGCCAAACAGCTCGATGGTTCCCCTCCTCGCTAGAAGCCAAAAACGGTCAAAATGCACTGAGATCTTTGCACTCGATCTTCGTCTCGATCGAGCATCTCGCTTGATCGTCTTCGGACATCGTGACTTCAGCTCGATCTGTGTCTCGATCTTCTTCGGTGGATCGAGTGCTTCGTCCGATCTTGGAGTCGATCTATGGAGGATCGAGTGGGGGACTCGATCCGGCTCTCGCTCTGCATGGCGTCATTTACGTTCGTACTCCTTGATCGATCTCTGCACTCGATCTTCGTCTCGATCAGTTCCCTTGGATCGGATGGACTACTCGATCTTCTGGTCGATCTCATCTAGATCGACCGGCCATGCTCGATCTGCTTCTCGATCTCTGATCCTTAGCAAGCATTCCTGAATTCTCCAAGTTTCCACGAGCCTCCTCACGAGCCTTAGCACATCCACGAATCTTCCAAGACTCCAAAGTAGCCGAAAACAACCTGAATGTGATGCAAAATGCAAGAAACATGCATATGCTGGTGCAAGAATGCTCTAGGACCTAAAGTGATGCAAACTAGCCTAAAGTGCAAGGTAAATTCATGAGAAACTAACTTATATGTATTCAAAATACATGAAATATGCAGCAATATCAATCACCAAGGTAGTTCGCGATGGCGTTTACAGGCTCACGAAAGTACGATACGGGGTGCCCGAGATAAGACCTTGGAACGTAATGAACCTCAAGAGGTATTACCGCTAAAAGCACTTTAAACAATCGAACTACGTCATGGCTTCATCCCCTTACGGGGTACGTAGGCAGCTCGACCCACGAGTTCAGCCACTATTTTTCATCAAACTTTCATTCCACAGCATGACTACATCAATAGGCGAGCTACGTGCGACGACCCTACGTTATATCGTCTCCTTTATTTATTTTTATTTTGGAATAACAATTCATTTACCTCAGCAACAATTATATTTGTCAAAAATGAGATCATGAACCAAAACAGTTCGGACCACCCTCGTCATACATACATCTATAAGCTGAAATACGTTAAAACAAACTCGAGCTTCACAGCTCATCTTCGAGGTCAATACATAGCCCGTCCACCCACACCTCTTACCAGCAAGCTCTAGCTCACACATCGCTCACTCGTTTGGAGGGGGGGGGGGGGGGGGGGGGGGGGGGGGGGGGGGGGGGGGGGGTAAAGTCTTATTTAACCGACCTCGAAGCCCAAGCACTCCCAACCTCCCACCTATCCTAGATGCCTTTCCAAACAACACAAGGTACACATCTCTCATTTCGCAAAACAACTAAGTTCGGAGTCCTACTCCACTTCACAGGTGCGGCCAGATTTACAATTCGACTTCAACCATAGTTGAAGCTCCGGACCTCGAATCAGTGAGCCCAACGCAGCTCGCAGATCGTCAGGGACGACCGAGCCCCATGTTGGGAAACTTAGAATAAAATCGACCCCCCTTCTCCATCTCAAAGCCGAAACTAAGAAATGCCTAGTTCAAAAGAATGCAAACTCCAGCTCGAACACCAAAACTTCACCGCGAAGCAGTTCGATCCATGTTCTAAAAACTAAAGAAAACTCGAGCTAAGAACCTTAGCCACTTTTCTCAGAATAAACGGATCACCCTCCGCGACCTAACCGTTTTCTCTAATTCCGATAAATCAAGTAACAAACTCAAAGCTAACAGCTCGAGCATCAAACTTACGGCTAGCGATCTAAGCCTCGAGCCTTACAATCCTAGTCCGCTTCTCTAAGTTACCTAACGACTTAGCAAACATCCTACTCGAACGAAAATGCAAGAGACAAAGATAAACAAAACCTAAGGCATAAAGTCCAATTTCATTAAACAAAAGCCCATTCGGACCCGGATAAGTTCAAGAATAAAAAGGATTAAAGCCCCCCAGGCACAGAAACCAGTGTAAAAGCCCCGCCGGGCAATCATTTTCGAAAAATAAATTTAAAAAGAGGGAGGGAAAGACAAAGGAGCCACTGTCAGCCATCGAGCTAACCTCTCGCCGTCTCGTCGTCGTCCTCCCTGTAATAACCCGGACGAGAGCAGAGGACAGCCAGACGGAACGGCCAGGAGAGATAACTTTGGCCGAAAAAACTAAAATCACGGAATCAACTCAAGGATGACTTAGATCGATAGCGTAGGCCAAAATTAACCTTATGGCCAAAGCAGAAGAAGAAAAGCTTGATGCAACCTAAGATGGCCAAGAGAAGACCATTGCGGACGTGGAGATGACCAAAAGCGGACAAGCCAAAAGCCGAAGTTCCAGCTTCAAGGAGGAGTTGATTTGGATTGATTAATGGAACTAAAATATGAAGAGTTGACACACTTAGAATAATAAATCTAAGTGACTGGTCAAAAGAAGTCTGAAGAATTATCAAGAAAATCTACAAGCGTTGGAAGGAGAAGCAAAATGGTCATCTGAAGCTCGAAAGGCTCGGATAGAAGATAAACAAGAGGACTAAGCTTCATTTCAACAGTAGCATGTGAAGGAGAGACATTTATTTGTCAAAAAAATGAAGTTAGAAGAAGAGATAGTCGAAGTCCAAATTCGACCAATCAGACGGCGACACCCAAGCAGCTACTTGACCAGCTTATAAGAGAAAAAATGAAGTTAGAAGAAGAGATGTCTCGGTGTGATTAATTTTTCGTGGCTATGGATCACATCTATAATGACAAAGGAAGTTTCAAGTCTTAGCCACCAAGGACGGACCAATCATGATGGCCAAAGGTGAATCTATAAGGATGAAACCAAAGGTGAATCTATAAAGACGAAACAAGCCACCATTGGGGACCAGTCATGGATGGACGTGGAAGGAGTCATCTATGGGACAAAAAGAATTGTTGTAACCATAAGAACGGATAGGCTACTAATCTAAGAGATAAGTCTCGTGATTATAGCTTAAGGATCAGAAGATAAGATCAAACCGCACAGCCAATACCGCAAGAACACCCAGTCTGAAAAGGAGATCAATGGAGACAAAACTGTAACCAGGCTATGGGATAAGCCTCGTGTCTATGGTCAGAGCAGAAGATAAGGGCCGTGATTATGGCCAATGGAGAGACAACACACGAGATAAAAGCTTAAAGATAAGGGTCTTATTGATACTTATCCCGATTTCAGTCAGTAACGCGAAAACACCCAAGATGAAGAGATAGGAAGAGGAGGGACGAATTTCAAAGGCTAGAAAGCCTACTTTACAGGCTATAGCACTAGACTAGAGGCGTGGAGAGCATGCAGAGCTCATCTATCTTGAAGAAAACCGTGCAGAGATAAAGGGATTGCTTCAAGGAAGGGTTTTGTGGACGTTTATCCCTTTCTGGCCAATCGTATGACAACACACGAACCTGGAAGCTATGAGATAGGATAAGGGACGTTGACTGAAGCTATGAAGCCTAAGGATAAGGCTATAGCCTAGCCTTGCACCGTGGCTGACATGCAAAGCCTGATTATCCGGTGAACGACACTCAGCTAGCAGCCTAGATGACTGGTTAGGACGCCTATAAATACCCCTGTGATGCCATTCTTCCAACTCATTCTCACCCACAGCAAGGTAAAGGTAAACACTTAGAGAGAGAGAGAGAGAGAGAGAGAGAGAGAGAGAGAGAGAGAGAGAGAGAGAGAGAGAGAGAGTTTTATAGCCAGTAGGCTCAAGTAGAGTAAAGCTAAGCCGATCCGAGAGAAGGGTTTCTGCTAAAAGCACAAGGTGAGTCCCGGTAGTTTAGATTCATGCTAATGAATTCTTATGCAGGTTGTAGCTTGAGGATGAAACACTATGTGTGTGTTCATCTTAAGTTATTGTTGTTTGTTAGAGGTTCTGCTTTATAACTTTCGCAAATAGGAGAGTTTTGTGAAGAGTTATGCTGCAGAAATTTTAGTAGGCTTGCTGTATTAACTTTCACAGAAGAGGAGTTTTGTGAAGAGTTATGCTGCAAAAATTGTGAATAAGTATGCCGTATAACTTTCACAAAAAGTGAGTTTTGTGAAGAGTTATGCTGCAGAAATATTGTTGATAAGTATGCCGTGTTAACTTTCATAAGACGGACTTTATGAAGTGTTACGCTGCAGAAATGTTGTGAATTGTTATCAGTGGATCACATGGGTCGAAGACCACGTGTGATGGTTAGGGCGGTGTATCGGCGGTCCCGCAGACTCGGAGTGACTTGGGTCGCGCCCTTGGCCGAGTAATGCATGACAATGCATCCGATTGTCAAGGCAAGGGCAATTCGGGCCGACTGTCGAGGCAAGGACAGGTCGGGCTGATGTTCCGACCTATGGTCCTTTGTGGTAAGTAGGTGCGGGTGTTCAAGTGTAGTATTTGGGCAACCCTATACACCTAGAGATCTCGAAAAACCCTATCAGCATCGAACCTGCGTAGCATGCGTGCTATGTGTCTTGTTTCGGTGTTGAGGTGAGAGTCGAATACCCTTAGCGTGAGTGCTAAGGGACTTGTTTAGCGTTTTGTGTGGTGTTGAGCATACATAGCGTTGAGGCTAGGATGATGTTCAACGGTTAGGCTTAGTAACTGCAGTTGCTATAGCCTCGGCGTGCATAGTAACAGTGAGGTTACTATGGACATGCCACCCTTGTTTGAGTTTCTGCTTGTGTTATTTCTCTGATACTGTTGCATGGTGTAAGCATGCATTGCATTGTTTATTTTGGGTTTTGGGTTGGGGAACTAACGATTGCATAGAGGGTCCTGGATTCACTGAGTAATACTAGATTACTCATCCCTCTTTGATTTAATTTTTGCAGGAAACACTAGTAAGTCGGACTAAGGAAGCAGACTGGACACTAGGATTCTGGAATAGATTTCGGTAGGCTTTTGTAAAATTTATATATACAGTTTCAATCTGTTTGAGTAGTAAGGATCCGCTTATATAAAGTTTGAATAAGTCGGATTTTGTATAATGACTCGATATGAGTAATAAAGAAAGGTTTTGTTTATAAAGCCCTTGTGTTCTAATGATATTTACTTGGTCCGAGTTAACACAACTCTTGACTGAAGTACGGGTTGGCAAGCCTTAGGCTCTAGTCGAGAGGGTCGAGCTAACATATCGGGCTAGCCTTACACTTGGATTTGTTCTAAGCAAGGGCCGGCCTATTTGTGAACCTCGATATTGTAGCGCTTTCGGTTTATCTATTTTTAAATCGAATCGGGGGTGTTACAAATGGTGGTATCAGAGCATGGTTTCCGTATCATGCTCAAGGGACAAGGATTTTTAATCGGTTTTATCGAGTCAAAAAGAGTCGCAAAAGCATACCTAGGAATCCGGAATGTCTGTCTGCATAGTTAGAATCTAGGTGGGTAGAATAGGGCTATTTTTTTAAGAAATAGGATACCCTGATTCTTGCATTATGGTCTCGCAGAGACTAAGATGGGAAGCGTTCATGACTACTGGTTACCCGAAGATGAGTACGATGGGTTCTGGTGTGCAGATGGGTCTGGTGGGGATGGTGATATGAGTTCGTCGGGGCACTCCAGTGAATCATCATACTCCGATCACTGGTTTGTGATTACAGATTTGGATTCATCTCTCATGTCAAACATTGCCGAGGATGGAAGTGCAACTGATAGAGATCTAAGCATTCCATCAGAGATAGAGTTAGAGCCGAGGACATCACCCAGAGCATCTAGGGATGGGCGTGAGGGCTATACATCATGGCCGACGAGTTATCCAGGATTGGAGATCCTAGTGCCATCCACAGAGATTATTAAAGTTTCATCTGGTGAAACCACTCCAAACTCATGGGATCCAGACACTCCACAAAGTGTATTAACAGAGATACCGATGCCACATGTATTTGTGCCAGGCTATGGAATAGAGCCATACATTCCAAGAGAGACAGACCAAACGGATTACATATATCCTTTTGTGTCTACCGGCTATGCCAATGGAGACTTGCCAACATCTGTTCAACTCAACAGTGAGATATGGGGGAACAACCCAGCGGATTCAGAAGAGGAGTTGTCACCATTGGAAGATTACATAGGGCAGAGATATACATCGCCCACTTACTGGACCAGGAGGCTAAACCAGATAGGCGGTGAAGATTGGCAGATGTCACACAATGAAACACCACCAAACCTAGATGGAGGAGAAGTTCCTTTAAGGCAAAGGAGTATGGAGAGGCAGAATGAAGAGAGGACTAACCAAAGTGGCGGACCTATGAGCGATCTTGATAGGTTCCTTGCCATGGAGATAGAGAACCTGAGAACATCGATTTAAGAACAAGGAGAATCTAGTCAGAGAGGAAGACCCCCACGAAGGTTAGCGAGGATGAGAGTTCCTTCACCTACGAGAGTTATGGGACCATGTCCTGTGTGCGGCGGGACAGGACATCCCAGTCAAGTATGTCCTAGTGCACGACAAGGAAATCCTATGGCCCCAAGACACACAGTATGTCGAATCTGTAGAGGTAGAGGCCACTACGAAGCTGACTGCCCGACTGCTCATCCCATCCAGCCATCTAACACCACCAGTCAAACAACAACCCACTCATCGACCAGGAGAGCCTCGGGGAGGCAAGAGACTAGTGAGAATGGTAGTAGTAGTAGGACTAGGCGATCTAGAAACCCCTAGTCTTTTTAAAAAGACTCTGATATAAAGGTATATTTGGGTGCTAACTTATCTTTGCATATATAATATTATTATATTGCATTGATTGCTAGATATGATAGATATTATGTGAGTTTGGGATTGGTCATTTAGGAGCCCTTGGTTAAGGGAAATGACGAATCTTTTGGTGTGTTGGATTGATCGTTTAAGAGCCCTTGGTTAAAGGAAACGACAAATCCTTTGGTGAGTTGAATTTATCGTTTAAAGGCCCCAGGTTGGGGGAAACGATAAATTGTTTGGGTAGAAATGAGCTTTTTATGGTTTTATTTCCATAAGGGAAATACAACTACACTTGTGAGAAGTGGGAAGTTCATAGGTTTGGAATTAGGATGGATAGGGTTGCTTATGGAAGACTAGGATATATCTTGCCATATTAACTGAATCCATGTTGGGAACTGTTAGGTTAGAATTGTGGTAGAATACCTTAGGGGAGAATTGGAAGAAGATGGATCACAGAAGAGGGGTAAGAAGAGGAGCAGAGATCATGGATAATCGAAGAGAAGATCAGTGGATTTGGCAAAATGGTGAGACCATATAACCAAAAGAAGACGTGTGTGGGATCAGAGATGAAGCACAAGAGAGAAGTGAGTGAGTAGGACGAAGTACAGATTGAACCTCACTCTAAGCTCAGATGTGAAGATGTGAAAGAACTCGTCATAGTCAAAGCCAACGCGTGTTAGACTAAAGGGTGGAATCACATTGGAGTATTGAAAACAATGTGATATGTATCCAAAGGAGAATGGATAAGGCTGGAGATGAAAGCCAAACCAGGATTGGTAACCACGACGAGTCGACCAAATCACCAAAGAAGGGATCAGAGGTGTAAGTCAGAGGACAATGATCAGACGAAGTACATTCTACACTTTAGAATTCGGGACGAATTCTATGAAGTGGGGGAGAATGTAATAACCCGGACGAGAGCAGAGGACAGCCAGACGGAACGGCCAGGAGAGACAACTTTGGCCGAAAAAACTAAAATCACGGAATCAACTCAAGGATGACTTGGATCGATAGCGTAGGCCAAAATTAACCTTATGGCCAAAGCAGAAGAAGAAAAGCTTGATGCAACCTAAGATGGCCAAGAGAAGACCATTGCGGACGTGGAGATGACCGAAAGCGGACAAGCCAAAAGCCGAAGTTCCAGCTTCAAGGAGGAGTTGATTTGGATTGATTAATGGAACTAAAATATGAAGAGTTGACACACTTAGAATAATAAATCTAAGTGACTGGTCAAAAGAAGTCCGAAGAATTATCAAGAAAATCTACAAGCGTTGGAAGGAGAAGCAAAATGGTCATCTGAAGCTCGAAAGGCTCGGATAGAAGATAAACAAGAGGACTAAGCTTCATTTCAACAGTAGCATGTGAAGGAGAGACATTTATTTGTCAAGAAAATGAAGTTAGAAGAAGAGATAGTCGAAGTCCAAATTCGACCAATCAGACGGCGACACCCAAGCAGCTACTTGACCAGCTTATAAGCGCAGCAGGAGATGTCTCGGTGTGATTAATTTTTCGTGGCTATGGATCACATCTATAATGACAAAGGAAGTTTCAAGTCTTAGCCACCAAGGACGGACCAATCATGATGGCCAAAGGTGAATCTATAAGGACGAAACCAAAGGTGAATCTATAAAGACGAAACAAGCCACCATTGGGGACCAGTCATGGATGGACGTGGAAGGAGTCATCTATGGGACAAAAAGAATTGTTGTAACCATAAAAACGGATAGGCTACTAATCTAAGAGATAAGTCTCGTGCTAATAGCTTAAGGATCAGAAGATAAGGTCAAACCGCACAGCCAATACCGCAAGAATACCCAGTCTGAAAAGGAGATCAATGGAGACAAAACCGTAACCAGGCTATGGGATAAGCCTCGTGTCTATGGTCAGAGCAGAAGATAAGGGCCGTGATTATGGCCAATGGAGAGACAACACACGAGATAAAAGCTTAAAGATAAGGATCTTGTTGATACTTATCCCGATTTCAGTCAGTAACGCGAAAACACCCAAAATGAAGAGATATGAAGAGGAGGGACGAATGTCAAAGGCTATAAAGCCTACTTTACAGGCTATAGCACTAGACTAGAGGTGTGAAGAGCATGCAGAGCTCATCTATCTTGAAGAAAACCGTGCATCAGCATACGCATTTTCCTTGCATTTTGCATCATATTCAGGTTGTTTCTGGCTGCTTTGGAGTCGTGGAGGTTCGTGGACATGTTGAGGCTGATGTAGCAGTTCGGGAGAGCTCGGATATATGCTAAGGATCAGAGATCGAGGAGCAGATCGAGCATGGCCGGTCGATCTAGGAGTTGATCGACCAGAAGATCGAGCCAACCAGGCAATCCAAGGAGAATGATCGAGACAAGGATCGAGTGAAGCAATCGATCAAACGGTACGGACGTAAATGACGCCATACAGAGCAAGAGTCAGATCGAGTACACCACTCGATCCAGCTGAAGATCGATACCGAGATCGGATGCAACACTCGATTCGCCGATGATGATCGAGACCCAGATCGAGCCAAAGAGGCGATGTCCGGATATGATCGAGAGAACCGCTCGATCTTGGAATCGATCTCTGTCCTTTCAACCGTTTTTGGCCGCTAGCGAGGGGGGGACCATCAGCTTGTTTCAGCATTTTGGGAAGGCGGCGACGTCCTTTTCCCATAACAACTTTAGATCCTTATCTTTTTCCTTATGTTTTCTCTCTCGTTTTCGTGAAGAACACCATTGTTGAACTCGCGTTTTTCTTAAGCTTTGTAATCGAATCATTTCCGTTTCAATCTAGTTTTCTTTTCATGTTCATCGTCTCCCTTTACATGCTTTGCTTGATTTACTCTATGTGTAGCGAGTAGTTTATTTGGGTTCGGGGTTGAGAGGATTAAGGGGTCTAAAGGGTTTCGATCTTGGGGTTTTTCTAAACGTTTTCAATGGCTATCTCTTCTAAGGTGTTGAGATCTCAATGCTTGAAGACTCTCACGCCAAGAGCTTCATGATCCGAGAGGTTCCTTACCTTGACATGATTCAGGAGCCTCGGAAGATCACACCTTAGAGACTAGTTACCCCTTCCCAAAAGCCATGGAAGTTTGGGGGATTAGTTAAGCCATTCATTTGAAATCTGTTTTCCTTGCCCTTCGACCTCTCTTTCCACCAAAAGCCATGGGTTTGGAGGAGAGGATAAAGGAGTGATCTATACCGAAAGCCACGGATAGATCTTGCTTAGTTTTCAAGGCTTAGAGATCCTCACCAAGTGAGTCGATTTAAAGTTTTAAACCCAAGGTCGAACCTTTGAAACCCCTGACCATGAATCTCAACCCTAGGCCCTTTCTCTTAGCATCTTTACATCTTATCTCGTCTTTCGCTTGATCTCTGATAGCATCCTGGTCCTTAGTTTTACTGTTCTTGCATTTTTAGACGAGATCGATTGTTACTGCTCGATCTAGTGGTCGATCTCATGGTCGATCCACTAGTCGAATTTTAATAATTCGAAGCTTTCTCCTTTAATTATTCTATTTGTTTCTCGTGGTAGTTTATTCCTTTCTAGTATTTTTAAAATAGGTTTCATTCCATTTAAGTTGCTGCATCTAGTTTTTAGAGATTTTCTCATAAATCATCTCATTTCGCTTAGATTTGCATTAGTCCTTGTATTCTCTGTGCATTCTCTATCATCCTAGGCATGGATTGACTCTCTCTTGCTTGCTGTACTACAACATGTCTTGCATTTGAGTTTGATAACCTCACTGCAATTTAACCCTTGCTCAAAAAGTGTTTATCACTGCAGAAATATTGTTGATAAGTATGCCGTGTTAACTTTCATAAGACAGACTTTATGAAGAGTTACGCTGCAGAAATGTTGTGAATTGTTATGAGTGGATCACAAGGGTCGAAGACCACATGTGATGGTTAGGGCGGTGTATCGGCGGTCCCGCAGACTCGGAGTGACTTGGGTCGCGCCCTTGGCTGAATAATGCATGACGATGCATCCGATTGTCAAGGCAAGGGCAATTCGGGCCGACTGTCGAGGCAAGGACAGGTCGGGTTGATGTTCCGACCTATGGTCCTTTGTGGTAAGTAGGTGCGGGTGTTCAAGTGTAGTATTTGGGCAACCGTGTCCGATACACCTAGAGATCTCGAAAAACCCTATCAGCATCGAACCTGCATAGCATGCATGCTATGTGTCTTGTTTCGGTGTTGAGGTGAGAGTCGAATACCCTTAGCGTGAGTGCTAAGGGACTTGTTCGGCGTTTTGTGTGGTGTTGAGCATACCTAGCGTTGAGGCTAGGATGATGTTCAACGGTTAGGCTTAGTAACTGCAGTTGCTATAGCCTCGGCGTGCATAGTAACAGTGAGGTTACTATGGACATGCCACCCTTGTTTGAGTTTCCGCTTGTTTTATTTCTCTGATATTGTTGCATGGTGTAAGCATGCATTGCATTGTTTATTTTGGGGTTTGGGTTGGGGAACTAACGATTGCATAGAGGGTCCTGGATTCACTGAGTAATACTACATTACACATCCCTCTTTGATTTAATTTTTGCACGAAACCCTAGTAAGTCGGACTAAGGAAGCAGACTGGAGACTAGGATTCTGGAATAGATTTCGGTAGGCTTTTGTAAAATTTATATATACAGTTACAATATGTTTGAATAGTAAGGATCCGCTTATATAAAGTTTGAATAAGTCGGATTTTGTATAATGACTCGATATGAGTAATAAAGAAAGGTTTTGTTTATAAAACCCTTGTGTTCTAATGATATTAACTTGGTCCGAGTTAACACAACTCTTGAGTGGAGTACGGGTTGGCAAGCCTTAGGCTCTAGTCGAAAGGGTCGAGCTAACATATCGGGCTAGCCTTACACTTGGATTCGTTCTAAGCAAGGGCCGGCCTATTTGTGAACCTCGACATTGTAACGCTTTCGGTTTATCTATTTTTAGATCGAATCGGGGGTGTTAAACTCCCTCCTCGCTTCATTACTACCTCCTTCCTCCACATTCGTACCGAATTGATTGAAACAACCGGGCGCGCCTGAGACCGGGTCGACATCCATAAATACCGAGTCTTCGGAGATCACGGGGAGATTCAGCTTGCTGATCGAGAAGTCCAAGACCTGGGCAGCCTTAAAAGCTGCTCTCAAGTCCTCCTCATCCTTCTTTACCGTCTCGAGCATCTCGCTGTTTGTGATGCACTCTTGGAGATCACACTCGGCCACATCCTCGGCCTTCTTCCTTTCCAACTTTAGCTTGAAGCCCTCGATTACCTCCATAAACCTCCGGGATAGCTCCTTTCGGGCCTCACGGCTGGCTTGGTGGATTGCACCCTCGCGCTTGCGGATCAAATGGAGATTCTCCTCCCTCGCGTCCGCAGCCTCATGATGAGCTTGCACCGCTTCAGCCTGAGCCTCGAAGATCTGGTTGGTGGCAACCTTGAACTTCTCGCCCTTGTCAACCAGCTCGTTCTCGAGATCGGGGATGTGAGCGTGCTGGCCCCTGAACAATTCTAGCCGGTGCTCGATGTCGGGATCCCTCGGTGCTCTGGATAACTGACCTGATAAACATCAAAAAAGCAAAGGATCAAAAAACCAGTCAAGCAAAACAAAGCAAGTAAAGCTGACAAACGTCTAAGCGTTGCTAGTCAACCGTTGCACGTGAACTCGACCGGCAGCCGGGAGAAGTCGAAATCTCCGACGGACGCTTCATTAACCCAAAATTCAAACGCGGTCTTCTCCCAACCAGAGTCCTTTTCCAGACTCTCCTCGATGAACTTCCGGTTCGACCTCGGGGACGCGTAGAAAGTCCCGGGACGGCGGGCACTATATTTGACAGAGAAAAATGCCCTCAGGTCCGAGTAGCGAAAAATCACGTTCTCCTCTCGCACCTGCACAGCACATCCGACGATGGCCCGAACACGGTTCGGGCACATCTGCGGGAAAGCCAGTCGCAGGTCCGCCAGTACTTCGAGGATGAATCGAGGGATTGGGAAGAAAAGGCCGCAGTCCCGGAAGTATGTTGCATACGCGCAACAAAAGCCTGGCTCGACATTCACTGGAGTCTCCGCTGGCGTCAGAACCGCAAGCTCCACCCCGTCGGGGATTTCGCATTCTCGACGCAAGTCGCTGATAGTTTTTTGGTCGTTGATCTTGGAGGGACCCAGGACTACGGCGCCCCTCCCAGAGCTTTCTCTCTCGATTTTTACGATGGCCGAAATCAGAAAAAGAAGGAGGAGGAAGAGAATAAAAACGTTAAAATCCAGAAAACTCGAGGACAAAGGTCGAAGTTCTTTCAGAAAATGAGGGAAAACCTAGCGAGCAATCACGACGAATGGAAGTTACAGAAAATAAAAGGAAGAAGGGAGAAGAAGTTACCTTTAATCGATGAGCAGATACGGTTAAAGAAGGAGTGGAGAAGGTGGACTTTATATTTGAACAATTATTCCCCACCTCGGAGATGGCAGAGAATCTGGCCACGCGGCAATCTCAACCGTCCATTCTCCCGATCTCAACTGTCGAATATTTCACCTCGACGATTCGACGCGCTTCAGAGCTTGATCGATTGAGACCGTCAGATCGACTTTCTCTCTCTCTCCATCTGGACCTTCCACGTCACACGAATCCTGTGCGAATCTTCTCGAGCGCAGCACCTTAACCCGGGAAGCTCGACCGCCGAAACAGAAAAGAAAAAGATAATATTTACCCTGAATCTCAACCGTCCATCTAGACGAGATAGTAATGAATCTGACACCACACGCAAGGTTGCGGTATCGAGGTCGATTCCCGACCACACGATCGATAAACTGTTCACCTTTCCAAGATCTGAACCGTCGATCTCGAATGATTATCTGACTCGGTGACGTCACCATAATCGGACACAAAATCTTTCAAAAGTTCCATCTTGCCGCCCATTAAAGCTCGATCTCGCTCTCGTTAATGGGCTAGGGGGCAATTGTTGGAGCTGGATTGAGCACTCTAAATCCGGCCCACTCAAGCCTAATAGGCAGATCCAAGCTAAGCCAAATTGACTGTGCTTTGACCATAAGGCCCAGGCTCATTCAGCTCCCAACGATCTAATCCTTAACAACAAGACGTTCCACTCGACGAGGTCGAGCTCTAGCTCGACCGAATCCCGAAAACAAGGAAGGATCTGAGCAAAGTCAGAGCATATTCTCGCCAGTTCAAACGAGTCCGAAGATCAGGGAGGAAGCTGCTGCACGTGGAGAGATTTCTGGCTGAAGCTGCTGCACGTGGCCGAGATACGCGCTGGAGCTCGAAGCTCGATGAGGCAAGCTATATAAAAGAGACAAACAGCTTAGTTTGGACACCTTCGGCTTGATCTATTTTTACACTTTTTACACCCGAAATCTCTGTAACTGCTCTCAGAGCTCATTTCAGTTCATCTTCTTCATTGAAATCCTTATTCCAGTTAGTGCTTGCTTATACAGTAAATTTGTTCGAGAGAATCTAGCCTTTAATCCTCTAAAGTTCTTTCCTTATAAAAACACATAAATTTCTTAGTGTGGATTTCTATATCCACAAGCGGTCTCTCCAGCTGCAGTAAGCGGCGTACTGGTTCGAGAGGAGCTCAACGAGCAAAAGCCAATCTTTTACGTAAGTAAAACACTTATCGATGCCGAGACTAGGTATCCAGCTATTGAAAAATTAGCACTAGCTATAGTTATGTCAGCTCGCAAGCTCAAACCTTACTTTCAGTCACACTCAATCGTGGTAATGACATCATAACCCAGTCGGGACGCCTCACAAAATGGGCCATCGAGCTCAGCGAGTATGATATCGAATCGGACCAGGACATGCGCCAAAGCCCAGGTCCTGATAGACTTTATGGTCGAGCTGGCTCCAGAGGCCAGCTCTCTACGTCAACGGAGCATCGTCCAAACAAGGCTCCGGAGTCGGGGTCCAGCTCACTTCTCCAACCGGAGAAGTAATGGAACAATCTTTTCGTCTCGGAATTACCTCGTCTAACAACGAGTCCGAGTACGAAGCACTAATAGCCGGGCTTCGGCTCGCAATCGGTGTCAGTGCTTGTGAGATCAAAGCTCACAGCGACTCGAGACTCGTAACCGGCTATTACAGCGGCGAATACGAGACAAGAGAAGAACGCATGGAAGCCTTGCAGAACAGTTCACTCGTTTCAAATTCGTCCACATACCCCGAGGAGAAAACACGGCAGCAGACGCTTTGGAAGCTCTAGCTTCGACCTCGGACCCAGCGGTAAAGCGAATAATTCCACTCGAAGGTATTGAGAAACCTAGCATAGATCTAGCACTCAAAACTCCGACTGTGAGCGCAATTACCACGCGACCATCAACCCGGTCACAAACGCAACAATCCCAAGATCCAGGACCCTCTAACGCAGCCAGCCATCCCAACGAGGATGAGCCAGCTAACTCTACACCAGAGGATGCGGAGTCACACCCTACCTTCTCACAAAGTACTCAGGAATCAACAATCCACATAGTACCAACTGCACTCGCAGACACCAAGATAGCAGACTGGCAAAGACTATCCAAGAGCTGCGACAAATATCAGAGGCACGCCCCGATCATTCATTGTCCAGCAGAAAGATTGTCGTCAATCTCCGCACCTTATCCATTCATGAGGTGGTCAATGGACATAGTAAGGCCTATGGTCCCTTCGGGACCCAAGCAATTCAGGTACCTGCTGGTGCTCACCGATTACTTCACCAAGTGGATAAAAGCTAAAGCTTATCAGCAAACAACCGAGCTCCAGATACGCGCCTTCATCTGGAAAAACGTGAATTGCCGTCACGGACACCCATATAAAATCCTAACGGACAATGGTTCGCAGTTTATATCGCGAAACTTCAAAGACATCTGCGCGAAATGGAAGATAAAAATCTCCTACTCCACACCTCGTTATCCTCAAGGAAACAGGCAAGCCGAAGCAACGAAAAAAACCATCCAAAGTAACCTCAAGAGGCGACTCGACGCCAAAAAAGAAAGGTGGTCCGAACACATCTCGGCCATACTCTGGGCTTGTCGAACCACACCTTACAAAGCGACCAGCAAAACACCGTTTTCACTATCTTACGGGCTGCAAGCTGTAATCCCAACAGAAACTGCAGTTCCCTGTCTTCGTCAAACCCTCTGCCCGACGAACACAAAACTCAACGAGCAGCTGTTAAGGGATCAGCTCGATCTGATCGACAAACGTCGAGATCAAGCATTGATCAGGATCCAAATTAACCAGCAGGCCGCAGCTCACTACTACAACTCCAAGGTCAAGCACCGGCGATTCAACGTAGGAGACTTGGTCGTGCGCAAGGTACAAGATTACACCAAAGAGCCTGGTGCTGGAAAACTAGGAACCAACTGGGAAGGTCCCTAACGCATCACCGAAGTAGTTCGCGACGGCGTCTACAAGCTCACGAAAGTACGAAACGGGGTGATGCAAGATTAGTGTGGTTCTTGTCCTAATCACCCTTGTACTAGTCAGTTGTAGTATGGGTTTTATGTCAATCCAATTGGGAAGAGTTGAAAACAGAAGAGTTGAGAGTAAAATCTCTAAGTCAAGCAAGCAGAGAATTGGTTTTGTTGCCTAAGCAACAGTTCTAGCAACCTAAGTGATACAAGCAGCAAAGAAAGTGAAAGCAAAAGCAAACTAAGCAGTTATAAGCAAGAAAAACAGAGCAAAACAGAGCAAATCCGAGATTCAAATAAGAGAAAGGCAAGTTCTTAGATGTGGTTATTGACTTTGAAGAATTTCAGACATTAACTAAGGCTGTTTCAAACTATATTGATCAAGCAAGCAAGCAAGCAATGGTGATTCCTAGACATAGAGTTCACAATTAAGCTAGTTAGATCCAATCTCTTGGCAAATCACCCTTTGCTAAACATTCTAACAAGAACTAACTCTCATTAGTGCTAAAACATCAAGCAAGCAAGAGTAAAAAACTCTATTCAAGTCAAAATGCTCCTCAAACAGTCAATCTCTTGAGCCAAGGCCAGCAAATCCTCTATTAAACAAGATCAGCATTTCATCAAACACTTAGTGGGCATAAGAGAAGTTGATCAAGACTAATCTAGCATGAATAACAGATTAACTGAGAGGAACCCATAAACTGAAGCACTTAACAAGCCTTAAATTCCCCTAATCTACCACATCTAGAAATCCTAAGATAACTACTCACTCATAATCATGTTTAACACTAAATCACAAAGGAAAAGGATGCTAATCATGATTAAAAGAGAGATTAAAGAAAGATTAAAGCAAATACTTAATTATATTAAACAAAACAAAGAAATTATCTTACAAACTTAAAGAAAATGCTCAAGAACAGTATTTTGACAAGACATGTCAAAAATCTGGAAAAAGAGGCTATTTATAGCCTATAGAAGAAAGCCCTAGAGTAATGGCAAAATTATAATTAAAAACAGGTTCGGGCTGGGTCAGTATTAGTCAGTTGTGTCGGTCTTTAGTGATCGAAATGGATCCCTATCGGTCTGGAGTGATCGACACATATGACCGAAATCCATCCGGTGTGTTTGTGTCGATCACACTTGACCGATACTGGTGATCGATACTGCTCTGTATCGGTCATCCTTGACCGATATTCACCGTGCTCTGACCGAAAACTTCTACAGAGATCTTCTGCTGTGATCCTTCTTGCTATCTTTTGCCCAGCTAGCATCTTGTATCATTCCCAAAACTCCTCCAAGCTCTTTTTAGCTCCAAAAGCACCTAAAAACATCCAAAATGCAAAGAAAATGCAAATTATACTGTCAATGCAACATAAGTCTAAAAGGAGAAGAAAATGGGACAAAAGTTAAGGAAAAACATGCAAAAGAGGACCAAAATATGTACTAAATGCAGCCCTAAATGGTGTAAATACAAGGGATATCAACACCCCCACACTTGCTTTTGCTTGTCCTCAAGCAAATAAGAACAAATGGGAGAGTGAGGTTTGAAAGTGGGCATTCAGATTCCAAAAGTGCAAAGCTAAAGAGATGGTTTCGATGCTTAAGTGCCTAGTTGTAGGATGCAAACATAATCAGCTATACTTTAAAGATCCTAGCCATGCTCATCATGTTTCAAAATGATCTCAAATCTCAACTTAGGCAAATGCTCAAATCAATCAACTCTTTAACATTCAATTAAGTTCATAACATAAATCATGCTTATGCAAATCAAGTGAAGACATTTGGTTAAAAAAGGGCTAGGGTTATGAGATAAGAATGATCTCATTAAAGCACAGGGTTTCAAAAAGATGTCGGGGCAGGCGATGAAAGGACTCATCGGACTCGTTCTCGCGTGAACGTGCGCCAGACAACTTCTCCTCACCTGAATAACTCTAACCGGTGCTTGATGTCGGGATCTCTCGGTGCTCTGGATAACTAACCTGATAAACAACAAAAAACAAGAGGTCAGAAAACCAGTCGAGCAAAAGAAAGTAAGTAAAGTTAACGGACGCCTAAGCCTTGCTAAACAACCGTTGCCCGCGAACTCGGCCCGCAGCCAGGAGAAGTCGAAATCTCTGACAGACGCTTCGTTAACCTGTAATTTAAAACTGGTCTTCTCCCAACCAGAGTCCTTCTCCGGACTCTCCTCGATGAACCGCCGGTTTGACCTCGGGGACGCATAGAAAGTCTCGGGACGGCGGGCGTTATATTTGACGGAGAAAAATGCTCTCAGGTCCAAATAGCAAAAAATAACGTTCTCCTCTCGAGCCCGCACAACACATCCGACAAAGGCCCAGACCAGGTTTGGGCACATCTGCGGGAAAGCCAGTCGCAGGTCTGCCAGTACTTCGAGGATAAACTGAGGGATTGGGAAGAAAAGCCCGCAGTCCCGGAAGTATGTTGCATACGCGCAACAAAAGCCCAGCTTTTCATTCGCTGGAGTCTCCGTCGGCGTCAAAACCGCCAGCTCCACCCCGTCGGGGATCTTGCATTCTCGACGGAAGTCGTCGAGAGTCTTCTGGTCGTTCATCTTGGAGGGTCCCAGGACTACGGTGGCCCTCCAGGAGCTTTCTCCCTCGATTTTTACGATGGCCGACATCAAAAAAGAAAGAAGGAGGAAGAAGATAAAAGATGCTAAACCTAGAAAACTTAAAGACGAAGATCGAAGTTCTTTCGGAAAACGAGAGAAAACCTAGCGAACGATCTCTAAAATTGCGATGAATGGAAGTTGCAGAAAATAAAAGGAAAAAGAGAGAAGAAGTTTCCTTTAATCGACGAACTAATGCGGTTAAAGGAGTGGAGAAGGTGGATTTTATATCTGAGTAATTATTGCCCACCTCGGAGATCGTGGAAAATCTCACCAAGCGCCAATCTCGACCGTCCGATCTCCCGATCTCAACCGTCGAATATTCGACCTCGGTGATTTGACACGCTGCAGAGCTCGGTTGATCAAGGCCATCAGATCGACTTTCTCTCTCTCCATCTGGACCTTCCACGTCACCAAACCTCAGCGTAAATCTTCTCGAGAGATGCACCTTGCCCTGGGAAGCTCGACCGCCGAAACAGAAAAGTAAATGATGATATTTACTCTGAATCCCAACCGTCCACCTGGACAAGATAATAACAGATCTATCTCCACACGCAAAGCTGCGGTTTCGAGGTCTATTCTCGACCACACGACCGACGAACTGTTCACCTTTCCAAGATCTGAACTGTTGATCCTGAATGATTATCTGACTCTATGACGTCAGCATTATCCAACACAATATCTTTCAAAAGTCACATCTTCCCGCCCATTGGAGCTGGAATTAGCACCCTAAATCCAGCCCACTCAAGTCCAACAGGTAGATCCAAACTAAGCCAAATTGACTAGGCTTTGACCCTACGGCCCATGCTCATTCACTCTCGATGATCCAATCCCGAATAACAAAACGTTCCATTCGAAGAGGTCGAGCTCTAGCTCGACCGAATTTTCGAGAAACAAGGTAGGATCCGAGCCAAGTCAGAGCATATTCTCGCCAGTTCAAACGAGTCCGAAGATCGTGGAGGAAGTTGCTGCACGTGGCGAGATTTCCGGCTGAAGCTGCTGCACGTGGCCGAGATATGCGCTGGAGTTCGAAGCTCGACGAGGCGAGCTATAAAAAGGAAAGGAACGGCTTAGTTTGGGGGATCTTCGGCTTGATCTTCTTTTACACTTGTTACACCTGAAAACTCTGTAACTGTTCTCAGAGCTCTTTTCAGTTCAACTTTTCCATCGAAATCTTTGTAACCGTTTCATTCAACCGATAAATACCAAATCTTTATTTCAGTTAGTGCTTGATTATACAGTCAATCTGTTCGAGAGAATCTAGCCCTCAATTCTCCTAAAGTTCTTTCCTTACAAAACACATAAATTTCTGAGTGTGGATTTCGATATCCATAATTATTATTTAAAAAAAAAGAATGTAAAAATTAAATTTCGTTAAAATACTATAGAGAAAAAGTATAAATAAAAAAATAGTTTTAACATTGTTTTTAATACAGTTTGGTGTTGGGCCTAGCCCATTTAACTCCAAAATTTTATGTCGGCTTCTTCTCTTTCCCCTCAAGCTCTCCGCCATCCTTAGTTACGGTGAATCGCCACTCTGATCCCTCTTCCTCAAAGCTTCCTTTCTCTTCATTCTTCAATTCGCAAATCTCCAGCTCTCCTTCGAGCTTCCCTTTACCCATATCTATCTTCTTCATCTGCAATCTCATTCCAATTTGATCTTTGTTATGTAGGCAATTCTCAAATTTTCTTCTTCCTCCGACATGGATTTCTCCGATGAACCACCATGGCTCTTCTGCTTCTTTACAGCTTATTCAACGATCGGCTTCGTCTTCTCTGCTGTTCTGATAACTCTAGGTAAACCCACAGAAAACCTGAATCATCTCATCCTTACTCATCTCTTCTGATTTTCTGGTGCAAGGTAAAAAAACTTTAACTCAAAATTCGTGATTCTTCTCGCAAAATATCCACCTGAAACCAATGATTGAACTTTAACTCAAAATTCATAATTTTTCGTGGCTATGGATCACATCTATAATGACAAAGGAAGTTTCAAGTCTTAGCCACCAAGGACGGACCAATCATGATGGCCAAAGGTGAATCTATAAGGACGAAACCAAAGGTGAATCTATAAAGACGAAACAAACCACCATTGGGGACCAGTCATAGATGGACGTGGAAGGAGTCATCTATGGGACAAAAACCATTGTTGTAACCATAAGAACGGATAGGCTACTAATCTAAGAGATAAGTCTCGTGATTATAGCTTAAGGATCAGAAGATAAGATCAAACCGCACAGCTAATACCCCAAGAACACCCAGTCTGAAAAGGAGATCAATGGAGCCAAAACCGTAACCAGGCTATGGGATAAGCCTTGTGTCTATGGTCAGAGCAGAAGATAAGGGCCGTGATTATGGCCAATGGAGAGACAACACACGAGATAAAAGCTTAAAGATAAGAGTCTTGTTGATACTTATCCTGATTTCAGCCAGTAACTCGAAAACACCCAAGATGAAGGGATAGGAAGAAGGAGGGACGAATGTCAAAGGCTATAAAGCCTACTTTACAGGCTATAGCACTAGACTAGAGGCGTGGAGAGCATGCAGAGCTCATCTATCTTGAAGAAAACCGTGCAGAGATAAAGGGATTGCTTCAAGGAAGGGTTTTGTGGACGTTTATCCCTTTCTGGCCAATCGTATGACCACACACGAACCTGGAAGCTATGAGATAGGATAAAGGGACGTTGACTGAAGCTATGAAGCCTAAGGATAAGGCTATATCCTAGCCTTGCACCGTGGCTGACATGCAAAGCCTGATTATCCGGTGAACGACACTCAGCTAGCAGCCTAGATGGCTGGTTAGGACGCCTATAAATACCCCTGTGATGCCATTCTTCCAACTCATTCTCACACACAGCAAGTTAAAGGTAAACACTTAGAGAGAGAGAGAGAGAGAGAGTTCTAGAGCAAGTAGGCTCAAGTAGAGTAAAGCTAAGCCGATCCGAGAGAAAGGTTTCTGCTAAAAGCACAAGGTGAGTCCCGGTAGTTTAGATTCATGCTAATGAATTCTTATGCAGGTTGTAGCTTAAGGATGAAACACTATGTGTGTGTTCATCTTAAGTTATTCTTGTTTGTTAGAGGTTCTGCTTTATAACTTTCGCAAATAGGAGAGTTTTGTGAAGAGTTATGCTGCAGAAATTTTAGTAGGATTGCCGTATTAACTTTCACAGAAGAGGAGTTTTGTGAAGAGTTATGCTGCAAAAATTGTGAATAAGTATGCCGTATAACTTTCACAAAAAGTGAGTTTTGCGAAGAGTTATGCTGCAAGATGTTATTGCATATTGCATACATTTTGCATACTCATTAGTTAGCTTTTCATGCATTTGTATCACGTTTTAGGTTAGATTGCATCACTTAGGGTCCTAGAGCATTCTTGCATCAGCATACGCATTTTCCTTGCATTTTGCATCATATTCAGGTTGTTTCTGGCTGCTTTGGAGTCGTGGAGGTTCGTGGACATGTTGAGGCTGATGTAGCAGTTCGGGGGAGCTCGAATATATGCTAAGGATCAGAGATCGAAGAGCAGATCGAGCATGGCCGGTCGATCTAGGAGTTGATCGACCAGAAGATCGAGCCAACCAGGCGATCCAAGGAGAATGATCGAGACAAGGATCGAGTGAAGCAATCGATCAAACGGTACGGACGTAAATGACGCCATGCAGAGCGAGAGTCAGATCGAGTACACCACTCGATCCAGCCGAAGATCGATACCGAGATCGGATGCAACACTCGATTCGCCGATGATGATCGAGACCCAGATCGAGCCAAAGACACGATGTCCGGATATGATCGAGAGAACCACTCGATCTTGGAATCGATCTCTGTCCTTTCAACCGTTTTTGGCCGCTAGCGAGGGGGGGACCATCAGCTTGTTTCGGCATTTTGGGAAGGCGGCGACGTCCTTTTCCCATAACAACTTTAGATCCTTATCTTTTTCCTTATGTTTGCTCTCTCGTTTTCGTGAAGAACACCATTGTTGAACTCGCGTTTTTCTTCAGCTTTGTGATCGAATCATTTCCATTTCAATCTAGTTTTCTTTTCATGTTCATCGTCTCGCTTTACATGCTTTGCTTGATTTACTCTATGTGTAGCGAGTAGTTTATTTGGGTCCGGGGTTGAGAGAATTAAGGGATCTAAAGGGTTTCGATCTTGGGGTTTTTCTAAACGTTTTCAATGGCTATCTCTTTTAAGGTGTTGAGATCTCAATGCTTGAAGACTTTCACGCCAAGAGCTTCATGATCCGAGAGGTTCCTTACCTTGACAGGATTCAGGAGCCTCGGAAGATCACACCTTAGAGACTAGTTACCCGTTCCCAAAAGCCATGGAAGTTTGGGGGATTAGTTAAGCCAATCATTTGAAATCTGTTTTTCTTGCCCTTCGACCTCTATTTCCACCAAAAGCCATGGTTTTGGAGGAGAGGATTAAGGAGTGATCTATACCGAATGCCACGGATAGATCTTGCTTAGTTTTCAAGGCTTAGAGATCCTCACCAAGTGAGTCGATTTAAAGTTTTAAATCCAAGGTCGAACCTTTGAAACCCCTGACCATGAATCTCAACCCTAGGCCCTTTCTCTTAGCATCTTTACATCTTATCTCGTCTTTCGCTTGATCTCTGATAGCATCCTCGTCCTTAGTTTTACTGTTCTTGCATTTTTTGACGAGATCGATTGTTACTGCTCGATCTAGTGGTCGATCTCATGGTCGATCCACTAGTCGAATTTTAATAATTCGAAGCTTTCTCCTTTAATTATTCTGTTTGTTTCTCGTGGTAGTTTATTCCTTTCTAGTATTTTTAAAATAGGTTTCATTCCATTTAAGTTGCTGCATCTTGTTTTTAGAGATTTTCTCATAAATCATCTCATTTCGCTTAGATTTGCATTAGTCCTTGTATTCTCTGTGCATTCTCTATCATCCTAGGCATGGATTGACTCTCTCTTGCTTGCTGTACTACAACATGTCTTGCATTTGAGTTTGATAACCTCACTGCAATTTAACCCTTGCTCAAAAAATGTTTATCAAATGGCGCCGTTGCCATCCTAGGACTGTTTAGAGAACATAGAGATTTGGGACTTAGCAAAGACTAAGTCTTTACCTTTTCAAGTTACTAATCTTTCTACTCTCAAACGTGTGTTTTCAGGTACATGAATCTTCGTTCAAGGGGAGACAACAATCTACTACAACCCTTAGACAACATTCATCAACTTGGTCACTCACGGCAAAGGAGAGTCAGAGAACAAACAAGAGCCTTTGAGGAGGTTGTTCAGCACGGTTTGGTTGACTTTGAAGCTATGGCTGAACACGAGCATCCAGAAGGACCTCCTCCAGCTCACGGGGCAGCAGGACGGGGCAATGGAAACCCCCAACACGCGGCTAGACCCCCAAGGATCATAGGAGCCGGAGATGCTCCCAATAGGTTTGGGATCACTCCTCCTCCTGTACAAAACAACAACTTCGAGATCATGCCAGGTTTCATCTCAATGGTGCAAAACAACAAGTTCCACGGCTTAGCAATGGAAGACCCCTTGGAGCACCTAGACAACTTCGAGCAAGTATGTGGGATGATAAAGATCAATGGCATATCCGAAGATGCTTTCAAGCTGCGTCTCTTCCCCTTTTCACTTGGAGACAAAGCCAGACATTGGGAGAAGACCCTCCCACAAGGCACCATCACATTATGGGCCGAGTGTAAGAAGGCCTTTCTCTCAAAGTTCTTCTCAAGCACCAGGACAGCACGGTTGCGAAGCGAAATCAGCGGTTTCACTCAAAGGAACAATGAGACATTCAACGAGGCAATGGAGCGTTTCAAAGACTACACGATCCAATGTCCTCATCACGGGTTCAGCGAGGAGACACTACTCAGTACCATATACCGTGGAGCTTCACCAAAGATCAGGTTGTTGCTTGACACAGCTAGCAAATGGAACTTCCTCGGTCAGGAGGTAGAAGAGGGTATGGAGCTGATAGAAAACTTGGCATTGAGTGACGGCAATTACGCTGAGGATTATGACCGTGCACCGAGAGGATCAGAGCTAGAGTCTCACAAGAAGGAGCTGAAATCTTTGCATGAGAAGATAGATAAGCTGGTGTTAGCCAATCAGAAGCATGTTAACTTTGTTGGTGAAGCTGATGAGAACCAAGAGGAGTTAGAGTTGAGCCAAGAAGAAGCCAATTGGGTAGCGGGACAGAACAACTACAAATCTCAAGGCTACAACCAAGGCTACCAGAACAACAACCTCTCTTACCGAAGCACCAACGTAGCAAACCCTAAAGATCAAGTGTACCCTGCTCAGCAAGCAAAACCTTTCATCCCTTACAACAAAGGTTTTCAACCGAGTGGTGGTTTCCAAGGTCAAGGGCAGAACAACTTCCAAGGGCAACATCAAAATAACAAGGGTTATACACCTAACTACCCTCCGGGCTTTGCACCTCAGCAGCAACAACCGATGCAACAACAAGTTGATCCGGTTCAAGCAATGTTTCAACAGCTAATACAAGGGCAAGCCTCTACAAACCAGAAGTTTGCCGAGATGAACACTCGTCTAGACTCGTCTCTCACTGACTTCTCCACTCAGATCACCAATTTAAACAACAAGATCAAGCAGCTGGAGAAAGGGAAAGCGAGTACGAGTGGTCAGAACAGTCTTCCGGGAAAGTGTGAGCAGAATCCCAAGGAGTATGCTAATGCCATAACGTTGAGAAGCGGCAAAGAGCTCAAACCTCCGGTCTCTACCAAGAACAACGAGGACGTTGTAATTCAAGAGGGGGAGGGTAAACCTTCGGCTGATGATGATGAGATTAACTTTGACAACGTTTGGATCCAAGGGCCAAGAAGAGGAGACAAAGCAGTTGCTGAGAAGAAAGCTGAGCAAACCACTAAGGAGAAGAATGCTTATGTGCCTCCACCTTATGTACCTAAGCTGCCTTTTCCTGGCCGCTTCAAGAAGCAACTCATAGAGAAGCATAGAATCCTCTTTGAGAAGCACCTTAAGGACGTGGAGATCAAGCTACCTCTCGTTGACTGCCTTGCAATGATGCCTAAATGCGCCAAATTCTACAAAGACACTCTCGTGAAGAAGAACAAGGAAAGCAAGGAGGTACTTGTTCTAAGTGAAGAGTGTAGTGCTGTGATACATAAGGAGATAGTCCCTAAGAAGTTGGGAGACCCTGGAAGCTTCACTATACCCTGCGCTTTAGGTCCTCTAGAGTTCAAGAGTTGCTTATGTGATCTCGGAGCTAGCATAAACCTGATGCCTCACTCCGTGGCTAAGAAGCTTGGTTTTACTCATTTCAAAGACTGTCGGATCTCGTTGGTACTGGCTGATAGGAGTGTGAGGCTACCAGTGGGGCTGCTTGAAGATTTACCGGTGCGAATCAGTGGTGTGAACGTGCCTACAGACTTTGTCGTGTTGGAGATGGATGAAGAGCCTAAGGATCCACTCATCTTAGGGAGACCATTCCTTGCAACCGCCGGGGCTATCATAGATGTGAAGAATGGGAAGATTGCCTTGCATTTGGGAAACGAGATAAGGCTTGACTTCGACATCAATGAGGTTCTGAAGAAGCCGACCATTGAAGGGCAAGCTTTCTATATTGAAACGATGGATGCTTTAGCGGATGAGTTGCTGGAAGAGCTGGCTCTAGAAGACCATTTAAAGCTGGCACTGACTAAGGAGCCAGGGAAGTTTGGCTATGTGGACCAGAGGACCCAGGAGTACGTCAACCTGCTGGATTCTAGGAAGATTGTCAAGAAGGATGAAAGTTGCTGCCTAGAGATTGACCCCGAGATCGACGCTATCACTCGATCCAGGAGTCAGATCGACAAGGAAATCGAGAACACAACTCGATCCGGTGCAACAATCGATGGACAGATCGGGAAGAATGCTCGATCAGGAAAAACAATCGAGTCGGCGATCGAGGGAGACCTCCCGATCATTTTGGGGTCCAATCAAGAGATCGACTCAGCGTCTCGATCCCTTACTCGATCCACATCAAATCGAGTAAGTGAATCGAGCAAAATGGCTCGATCTAGACGACATCGAGAGGAGAATCGACCGGAGGACTCGATCTCAGAAGGGATAGCGATGGAGGAAGGCAGTCTGAAGGACCATGCCTCGGGTTCAAAGGAGAGCTCCAAGGAGGAAAGCAACAACAACAGCCACGAGGATGACTGGAGTGAGCTGTTAGCCCCAAAGGTGGACCTTAAGGAGCTCCCAAAAGGGCTAAGGTATGCTTTCTTAGGGCCTAATAACACCTATCCCGTGATTGTGAATGAAAACCTTAGTGATGATGAGTTGCACTCGCTCCTGACTGAGCTGAGAAAGTATAGGAAGGCCATTGGGTACTCTTTAAGTGACATCAAGGGCCTTTAACCAATGCTTTGCACTCATAGGATTCACTTGGAAAATGAGAACGCCTCTTCTATAGAACATCAAAGGCGTTTGAATCCTAATTTGAAAGAGGTTGTTAAGAAAGAAATCCTTAAGCTTTTAGAGGCTGACGTGATCTATCCCATAAGTAACAGCATGTGGGTTTCTCCTGTACATGTGGTGCCTAAGAAGGGAGGGATCACAGTCATAAGGAATGAAAAGGATGAGCTTATTCCTACTAGAACCATCACTGGTCATAGGATGTGTATTAATTATAGGAAACTTAACCTTGCGACTAGGAAAGACCATTTCCCTTTGCCTTTTATTGATCAAATGCTTGAGAGACTTGCTAATCACCCTTACTACTGTTTTCTCGATGGGTATAGCGGTTTCTTTCAAATACCAATTCACCCAAATGATCAGGAGAAGACGACCTTCACATGTCCCTACGGTACCTTTGCATATCAAAGGATGCCGTTTGGATTGTGTAATGCACCGGCTACGTTTCAGCGCTGTATGATGTCGATCTTCTCCGATCTTATAGAGGAGATGGTAGAGGTGTTCATGGATGACTTCTCTGTCAATGGTGTGTCCTTTCCTGCATGTTTGTTGAATCTTTGCAGGGTACTAAAATGTTGTGAAGAGATAAACTTGGTGCTGAACTGGGAGAAATGCCACTTTATGGTTAAGGAAGGGATCGTGCTTGGTCATAAGATATCAAGAAGGGCATTGAGGTTGATCAGGCTAAAGTGGAGGTCATGATGGGTCTTGAGCCGCCGGTTAATGTTAAGGGAGTCAGAAGCTTCTTGGCACACGCAGGGTTCTATAGGCGCTTCATCAAGGATTTCTCCAAGATTGCACGCCCTCTTACACGGCTGTTGTACAAGGAAGCTGAGTTTATGTTTGATGAGGACTGTTTGAAAGCTTTCGTGACCATCAAGGAAGCCCTTACATCAGCTCCTATAGTCCAAGCACCAGACTGGTCTCTTCCATTTGAGATCATGTGTGATGCTAGTGACTACGCCGTAGGAGCCGTTCTTGGTCAGAAGAAAGACAAGAAGCTGCACGTGATCTACTATGCTTCAAAAACCTTGGATGACACGCAAACAAGGTACACCACTACGGAGAAGGAGTTGCTTCCAGTAGTGTTCGCCTTTGAGAAGTTCAGATCATACCTTGTTGGTTCCAAGGCTATTGTATACACAGATCACGCTGCCTTGTGATACATCTACTCGAAGAAAGACACTAAGCCTCGGCTCTTAAGATGGATTCTCTTACTCCAGGAGTTTGACATGGAGATTAAAGACAAGAAAGGAATAGAAAACGGAGTCGCTGACCATCTCTCATGGCTAAGGATCAACGAGTCTATCCCTTTAGATGACTCTCTTCCAGAAGAGCAGCTTATGGCGATTACCACGGCTGTTTGTGGAAAGCTAGAAGGGAGGTTTGAGGAAGTGTTGAGTTTCAAAGAGGAGGATCTACCGTGGTATGCTGATGTAGTGAACTATCTAGCATGTGGTGAGGAGCCAACACATCTCAACAGCTATCACAAGAAGCGGTTTATGAGAGAGGCTAGTGACTACTTTTGGGACGAGCCCTACTTATACAAGAGAGGAGTAGACAGTTTGTACCGGAGATGTGTTACAAAGGAAGAAGCCAGGGACATCCTCTATCATTGCCATGGCTCTTCCTACGGAGGACACTTCGCCTCATTCAAGACTGCCACGAAAGTGTTGCAAGCCGGTTTCTGGTGGCCGTCCATTTTTAAAGATGCACACAAGTTTGTGAAGAGCTGTGAGGCATGTCAACGAGCAGGGAATATCACTAAGAGGAACGAAATGCCTCAAGTTCCCATCTTCGAGGTTGACGTGTTTGACGCGTGGGGGATAGGCTTCATGGGGCCATTTCCTTATTCATATGGCATCAAATACATCTTAGTAGCAGTGGATTATGTCTCTAAATAGGTTGAGGCTGTTGCTTCCCCTACAAATGACTCTAAGGTGGTAATCAAGCTGTTCAAGAGTATCATCTTCCTGAGGTTTGGGGTACCTAAGGTTGTCATAAGCGATGGAGGAAGCCACTTCATAAACAAGGTCTTCGAGAACCTCTTGAGAAAGTATGGAGTTAAGCATAAGGTGGCTACACCGTATCATCCTCAAACAAGCGGTCAAGTGGAAGTTTCCAACAGGCAAATCAAGGCTATACTAGAGAAGACCGTCGGAGCAACAAGGAAAGACTGGGCAGTGAAGCTGGACGACGCTCTTTGGGCCTACCGTACCGCCATCAAAACGCCGATTGGTACAACTCCTTTCACTCTACTCTATAGCAAGGGCTGTCACCTTGATGTCATTGCATTTTGCATACATTTTGCATACTCATTAGATAGTTTTTCATGCATTTGTATCATGTTCTAGGTTAGATTGCATCACTTAGGGTCCTAGAGCATTCTTGCATCAGCATGTGCATTTTCTTGGCATTTTGCATCCATTCCAGGTTATTTCTGGTTGCTTTGGAGTCATGGAGGTTCGTGGAGGTGTGGAGGCCGATGTAGCAGTTCATGGGAGCTCGGGAACGTGCTAAGGACCAGTGATCGAGGAATAGATCGAGCATGGCCGGTCGATCTAGGAATTGATCGACCAGAAGATCGAGCCAACTAGGCGATCCAAAGATAATGATCGAGACGGAGATCGAGTGAAGCAATCGATCAATCGGTACGGACGTAAATGACGCCATGCAGAGCGAGAGCCAGATCGAGTACACCACTCGATCCACCCGAAGATCGATACCGAGATCGGATGCAACACTCGATTCACCGATGAAGATCGAGACCCAGATCGAGCCGAAGACACGATGTCCGGATATGATCGAGAGAACAACTCGATCCAATGGTCGATCTCTGTCCTTTCAACCGTTTTTGGCTGTTAGCGAAAGGGGGACCATTGGATTGTTTGGACATTTTAGGCAATGCGGCGAGATGCTTTTGAACAACTTTTAGATTTCTTATCTTTTCTTTCATGTTTTCTCTCTGGTTTTCGCAAGAACACCATGGTTGAACCAATTTTCTTTTGAAGCTTTTGTATTCGAATCCTTATCGTTTGATCTAGTCTTTCTTTCATGTTTATCGTTTCATTTCTTCTGCTTTGCTTGATTTACTTTATGAGTAGTGAGTAGTTTACTTTAGGTTCGGGGTTGAGAGGATTGAAGGGTAGAAAAGGTTCGATCTTGGTTTGTTTTCTAAACGTTTTTAAGGCTATCTCTTCTAAGGTGTTGAAAGCTTAATGCTTGAAGACTCTCACGCCAAGAGCTTCATGATCCGAGAGGTCCCTTACCTTGACAGGATCCAGGGGCCTCAGAAGATCACACCTTAGAGACTAGTTACCCCTTCCCAAAAGCCATGGAACTTTGGGGGACTAGTTAAGCCATTACTCGAAATCTGTTTTCCTTGCCTTTCAACCTTTTTTTCCACCAAAAGCCATGGGTTTAGAGGAGAGGATGAAAGAGTGATCTATACCGAAAGCCACGGATAGATCTTGTTTTGTTTTCGAGGCTTAGAGATCCTCACCAAGTGAGTCGATCTAAAGTTTCAAACCCAAGATCGATCCTTGAAACTCTTTATATGAATCTCAACCCTAAAGCCCTTTCTCTTAGCATATTTACGTCTCATTTCATCTTTTGCTAGTTACCTGACAGCATCCTGGTCTTTAGATTCATTGTTCTTACGGTTTTAGACGAGATCGATCGTTTCTGCTCGATCTAGTGGTCGATCTTGTGGTCGATCCACTAGTAGAATTTTAACAATTCGAAGCTCTTCCCTTTAATTTGTCCGTTTGTTTCTCGTGGTAACTGCTTCCTTTCTAGTATTTTTAAAATAGGTTCCACTCTGTTTAGGTTTCTGCATTTAGTTTTTAGAATATTTCCCATAAATTGTTTACTTGCTTAGATTTGTCTTAGACCTTGCATTCTCTGTGGATTCTCTATCATCTAGAAGTGGATTGACACTCTCCTGCTTGCTTTACTATAACATTGCGTGCACTAGAGTTTTGATAGCCTCTCTGCTGCATTAGAGCATAAGAAAACAGCTTATCAAATGGCGCCGTTGCCATTCTAGGTTGCTTAGAGAACATAGAGATTTGGGTCTTAGCAAAGACTAAGTCTTTACCTTTTTCAAGTTACTAATACCTTTTCTCTAAACCGTGTGTTTTCAGGTACATGAATCTTCGTTCAAGGGGAGACAACAATCTACTACAGCCCTTAGACAACATTCATCAGCTTGGTCACTCACGGCAAAGGAGAGTCAGAGATCAAACAAGAGCCTTTGAGGAGATTGTTCAACACGGTCTGGTTAACTTTGAAGACATGGCTGAACACGAGCATCCAGAAGGACCTCCTCCAGCAGGACGGGGCAATGGAAACCCCCAACACGCGGCTAGACCTCTGAGGATCATAGGAGCCGGAGATGCTCCCAATACCCACCACAATAGGTTTGGGATCACTCCTCCTCCAGTACAAAACAATAACTTCGAGATCAAGCCGGGTTTCATCTCCATGGTGCAAAACAACAAGTTCCAGGACTTAGCAATGGAAGACCCCTTGGAGCACTTGGACAATTTCGAACAAGTATGTGGAATGATAAAGATCAACGGTATATCAGAAGATGCTTTCAAGCTACGTCTCTTCCCCTTTTCACACGGAGACAAAGCTAGACATTGGGAGAAGACCCTACCACAAGGCACCATCACATCATGGGCTGAGTGTAAGAAGGCTTTCCTCTCAAAGTTCTTCTCGAGCACCAGGACTGCTCGGTTGAGAAGCGAAATCAGCGGTTTCACTCAAAGGAACAACAAGACATTCAATGAGGCTATGGAGCGTTTCAAAGATTACACGATCCAATGCCCTCATCACGGGTTCAGTGAGGAGACTCTACTCAGTACCATATACCATGGAGCTTCACCAAAGATCCGGTTGTTGCTTGATACAGCTAGCAAAGGGAACTTCCTCGGTCAAGAGGTTGAAGAGGGTATGGAGCTGATAGAAACCCTGGCGTTGAGTGATGGAAACTATGCCGAGGATTATGACCGAGCACCAAGAGGATCAGAATTAGAGTCTCACAAGAAGGAGCTCAAATCATTGCATGAGAAGATTGACAAGTTGGTCTTAGCTAATCAAAAGCATGTTCACTTCGTTGGTGAAGCTGATGAGAACCAAGAGGAGTTAGAGCTAAGCCAAGAAGAAGCAAATTGGGTGGCTGGACAGAACAACTACAAGTCTCAAGGCTACAACCAAGGCTACCAGAACAACAACCTCTCTTACCGGAGCACCAACGTAGCCAACCCTAAAGATCAGGTGTACCCTGCTCAACAAGCTAAACCTTTCATCCCCTACAACAAAGGTTTTCAACCGAGTAGTGGATTCCAAGGTCAAGGGCAAGGCAACTTCCAAGGGCAACAACAACAAAACAAGGGTTATACTCCTAACTACCCTCCGGGCTTTGCACCTCAGCAACAACAACCGATGCAACAACAAGTTGATCCGGTTCAAGCAATGTTTCAACAGCTAATACAAGGGCAAGCTTCTACCAACCAGAAGTTCGCTGAAATGAACACTCGGCTTGATTCATCTCTAACCGACTTCTCCACTCAAATCACCAACCTTAACAACAAGATCAAGCAGCTGGAGAAGGGTAAAGCAAGCACGAGTGGTCAGAACAGTCTTCCGGGAAAGTGTGAGCAAAACCCCAAGGAGTATGCCAATGCTATTACATTGAGAAGTGGCAAAGAGCTTGAACCTCCGGTCTCTACAAAGAACAACGAGGACGTTGTAATTCAAGAGGGGGAGGGTAAACTTTCGGCTGATAATGAGGAGATCAACTTTGACAACGTGTGGATTCAAGGACCGAGAAGAGGTGACAAGGCATTCGTTGAGAAGAAAGCTGAGAAAACCACCAAGGAGAAGAATGACTACGTGCCCCCACCTTACGTACCAAAGTTGCCATTTCCGGGTCATTTCAAAAAGCAGCTAATAGAGAAGCACCGAATTCTGTTTGAGAAGCACTTGAGAGATGTGGAGATAAAGCTGCCTCTTGTAGATTGTCTCGCTATGATGCCCAAGTGCGCCAAGTTTTTCAAGGACACCCTTTTGAAGAAGAACAAAGAAAGCAAAGAGGTACTTGTGCTAAGCGAAGAGTGTAGTGCGGTTATTCATAAGGAGATAGTGCCTAAGAAGCTGGGAGATCCTGGAAGCTTCACTATACCTTGTGCTTTGGGTCCTCTAGAGTTCAAGAGTTGCTTGTGTGATCTCGGAGCTAGCATAAACTTGATGCCTCACTCCGTGGCTAAGAAGCTTGGTTTTACTCGGTTTAAAGAATGTCGGATCTCATTGGTGCTGGCTGATAGGAGCGTGAGATTACCAGTTGGGTTGCTTGAAGACTTACCGGTGCGAATCAGTGGTGTGAACGTACCTACAGACTTTGTAGTGTTGGAGATGGACGAGGAGCCGAAAGACCCACTCATCTTAGGGAGACCATTCCTTGCAACCGCCAGAGCTATAATAGATGTGAAGAATGGGAAGATTGCCTTGCATTTGGGGAAAGAGATCAGGCTGGACTTTGACATCAACAAGGTTCTAAAGAAGCCAACCATTGAAGGACAAGCTTTCTATATTGAAACGATGGATGCTCTAGCGGATGAGTTGTTGCAGGAGCTAGCTCTAGAAGACCATTTGAAGCTAGCACTCACTAAGGAGCCAGGGGAGTTTGGCTATGTGGACCAGTGAACCCAAGAGTACGTGAACCTGCTGGATTCGAGGAGGATCATCAAGAATGAAGAAGGTTGCTGCCTAGAGATCGACTCCGAGATCGACGCTATCACTCGATCCAGGAGTCAGATCGACAAGTCAATCGAGAACTCAACTCGATCTGGTGCAACAATCGACCAACAGATCGAGAATGATGCTCGATCAGGAGAAACAATCGAGTCGACGATCGAGAAAGACCTCCCGATCATTTTGGAGTCCAATCAAGAGATCGACTCAGCGTCTCGATCCCTTACTCGATCCATATCAAATCGAGTAAGTGAATCGAGTGAAATGGCTCGATCTAGACGACATCGAGAGGAGAATCGACCGGGGGACTCGATCACAGAAGGGATAGCGATAGAGGAAAGCAGTCTGAAGGGCCATGCCTCGAGTTCAAGGGAGAGTTCCAAGGAGGAGAACAACAACAACAGCCACGAGGATAACTGGAGTGAGCTGTTAGCCCCAAAGGTGGACCTTAAGGAGCTCCCAAAAGGGCTAAGGTATGCTTTCTTAGGACCTAATGACACCTATCCCGTGATAGTAAATGAAAACCTTAGTGATGATGAGTTGCACTCGCTCTTAACTGAGCTGAGAAAGTATAGGAAGGCCATTGGGTACTCTTTAAGTGACATCAAAGGCCTTTCACCAATGCTTTGCACTCATAGGATTCACTTGGATAATGAGAACGCCACTTCTGTAGAACATCAAAGGCGTTTGAATCCTAACTTGAAAGAGGTTGTTAAGAAGGAAATCCTTAAGCTTTTAGAGGCTGACGTGATCTATCCCATAAGTGACAGCATGTGGGTTTCCCCTGTACACGTGGTGCCTAAGAAGGGAGGGATCACGGTCATGAGGAATGAAAAGGATGAACTTATCCCTACTAGGACCATTACTGGTCATAGAATGTGTATTGACTATAGAAAGCTTAACCTTGCGACTAGAAAAGACCATTTCCCTTTGCCTTTTATTGATCAAATGCTTGAGAGACTTGCAAATCACCCTTACTACTGTTTTCTCGATGGGTATAGCGGTTTCTTTCAAATACCTATTCACCCAAACGATCAGGAGAAAACGACTTTTACATGTCCCTACGGTACCTTTGCATATCGAAGGATGCCATTTGGATTATGTAATGCACCGGCTACCTTTCAGCGGTGTATGATGTCGATCTTCTCTGATCTTATAGAGGAGATGGTAGAGGTGTTTATTTATGACTTCTCTGTGTATGGTGCTTCCTTTCCTGCGTGTTTGTTGAATCTTTGCAGGGTACTTAAACGTTGTGAAGAGACAAACCTGGTGCTGAATTGGGAGAAATGCTACTTCATGGTCAAGGAAGGGATAGTGCTCGGTCACAAGATTTCAGAGAAGGGTATTGAAGTTGATCAGGCTAAGGTTGAGGTTATGATGGGTCTAGAGCCGCCGGTTAATGTTAAAAGGATCAGAAGCTTCTTGGGACACGCAGGGTTTTATAGGCGTTTCATCAAGGATTTCTCCAAGATTGCACGCCCTCTTACACGGCTGTTGTGCAAAGAAGCTGAGTTTGTATTCGATGAGGAGTGTTTGAAGGCTTTCGTGACCATCAAGGAAGCCCTCACATCAGCCCCTATAGTCCAAGCACCAGACTGGTCTCTCCCTTTTGAGATCATGTGTGATGCTAGTGACTACGCCGTAGGAGCCGTCCTTGGTCAGAAGAAAGATAAGAAGCTACATGTGATCTATTATGCTTCAAGGACCTTGGATGACACGCAATCACGATACACCACTACGGAGAAGGAGCTGTTTGCAGTAGTCTTCGCCTTTGAGAAGTTCAGATCATATCTCGTTGGCTCCAAGGCTATTGTATACACGGATCATTCTGCTCTACGATACATATACTCGAAGAAAGACACTAAGCCTCGGCTCTTAAGATGGATTCTGTTACTCCAGGAGTTTGGCATGGAAATTAAAGACAAGAAGGGGATAGAAAATGGAGTCGCTGACCACCTCTCAAGGCTAAGGATCAACGAGTCTCTCCCCTTAGATGACTCTCTTCCAGAAGACGATTACTACTGCTGTTTGTGGGAGGCTAGAAGGAAGGTTTGAGGAAGTATTGAGTTTTAAATAGGAGGATCTACCATGGTATGCTGATGTGGTGAACTACCTAGCGTGTGGTGAGGAGCCAACACATCTCAACAGCTATCACAAGAAGAGGTTTTTGAGGGAGGCTAGTGACTACTTTTGGGATGAGCCTTACCTATACAAAAGAGGAGTAGACAGCTTGTACCGGAGATGTGTTACAAAGGAAGAAGCCAGGGACATCCTCTATCATTGCCATGGTTCTTCCTATGGAGGACACTTCGCTTCATTCAAGACTGCCACGAAAGTGTTGCAAGCCGGTTTCTGGTGGCCCTCCATTTTTAAAGATGCACACGAGTTTGTGAAGAGCTGTGAGGCATGTCAGCGAGCAGGGAACATAACTAAGAGGAATGAAATGCCTCAAGTTCCCATCTTCGAGGTTGACGTGTTCGATGCGTGGGGTATTGACTTCATGGGGCCTTTCCCTTCTTCATACGGCAAGAAGTACATCTTAGTAGCTGTGGATTATGTCTCCAAATGGGTTGAGGCTGTTGCTTCCCCTACAAATGACTCTAAGGTTGTGATCAAGCTGTTCAAGAGTGTCATCTTCCCAAGGTTTGGGGTACCCAAGGTTGTTATAAGTGATGGAGGAAGCCACTTTATAAACAAGGTCTTCGAGAGCCTCTTGAGAAAGTATGGGGTTAAGCATAAGGTCAGGTGGAAGTCTCCAACAGGCAAATCAAAGCTATTTTGGAGAAGACCGTGGAAGCAACAAGGAAGGACTGGTCAGTGAATCTAGACGATGCTCTTTGGGCTTACCGTACTGCTTTCAAGACGCCGATTGGTACAACTCCTTTCACTCTACTCTATGGCAAGGGCTGTCACCTCCCGGTTGAGCTGGAGCACCGCGCGTTGTGGGCTGTGAAGAGGCTGAACTTTGATCTCAAGACGGCTCAGGAGAGGCGCATTATTCAGCTACACGAACTGGACGAGTTGAGGTTGAATGCTTACGAGAGCTCTAAGATCTACAAGGAGCGGACTAAGGAGGCTCATGACAAGAAGTTGGTTGCCAAGGAGCTTAAGGAAGGAGGACTGGTGTTGCTGTACAACTCGAGGCTCAAACTCTTCCCGGGCAAGCTGAAATCAAGGTGGAGCGGACCGTTCGTGATTCAAGAGGTCCTGCCGTATGGAGCTGTTACTCTGATGGGAAGAAGTGGTAGTGCATTCACCGTCAACGGACACAGAGTCAAGCCCTACTTGGCGGACAGCTTTGACAAGGAGAGTACCTCAGTGCTTCTCCAAGACCCACCATCCGCCTAGACCAAGTAAGGTCTAGCTAAAGACGTTAAAGAAAGCGCACTTGGGAGGCATTCCCATGTTTATCTTGTACATACTTCTGCTTTCATTTCTCTTTCAGTTTTATGTTTTTATGTTGCAAGTGTGTAGGAACAGGTATAAGGAGTCTAAACCTTGACTTTGAGGTCCAAAAGGGGCAATAGGGGTTAAGATAAGGCTAGAGATCGAGTGCTAGATCGACTGATCCTGGCTCGATCTTTGCTAGATCGAGTCAGTGAATCGAGAGGAGTCAGTCGATCTAGACGAGAACGAGTGACAAGATCGACCTTGACGAAAAAGGATCGATCGATCCAAATCGGATCGACCGATCTAATTTCTCTCGGGAAAATCTGTTGAAAATTGATCGATCACTCGACTCGATCCACCACTCGATCTATGCCAAATCAACCCCTAAATCGAGGACATAGATCGATCAGAGGGACTTAGCCGAGGAGCCAACATCTCAATGATCGAGAGAGCCAATCGATCCAGGACTCGATTCACCTTGAATCGAGTCTCTAATCGAGTAACCCTCTCGATCTAAGCCATTTTGGGCATGAGATCGAGTCCTAGATCGACCAAAAGGACTCGATATCATGCCGAGGTAACAATTTTCTTTCCCTCCTTTACTCCTTTCCCTCCAATTTTTAAATTCAAAACTTGGTCAAGGCAAGCATCTTTGACCATGAAAGATGTGCCTTGACCAAGACTTTTTTCAGAAACCACCTTGACCACCCATTGTTATGGTTTGCTAAAGTCTTTAAATATCTCAAATTATCTCTCACCCTCTCATTCCTGTTTGCTCGAGATTTTTAACAAAGAGAGTGAGAATTTTAAGTCTTTAAAGATTAGCAAAGATATCCTTAACTTCTTGCAAAGGTATTTTCAAAAATTTAATGGTTTAATTTTAAGAAAATCTCCTTAAATATCGCAAGATCTTGTTTTAGGATATAGGATCAGTTTTGATTTTTTAAAATTAGCTAAGTAAAAGGAAAAATTCTGGATTTTCAGTATCTAAAAGATTTGATTCCCTTTTATGTAGCTATGATTTTTATTTAATCTCCAAAATTCTAGGGTAGTTTTTATAAATTCTCTCCTTCTCTTCTCTCATTCTCATCAAATCGGCACTTGCTAATCATTCTCTTTAGAATTTTGTTTCAGGAACAATGGCACCAAAGAGAACAAGAGAGGAGCAAGCACAAGAAGGAGAAGGACGAGAAGTGGTGGCTCAAGAGAGGGTCCGGTGGAGCAAAGATGAAAAGAGGGATAAGAAGAGGCTCCGGTTTGAACCTACAAAGTTTGCTGATCGAGAGCTTTTGTCCAGGCTTGGGATCCTTGGGGACTTCGACCAACTCCTCAAGAACATTGGTTTGAGATGCTTGTCGCGGATGGACTGCCCTACCATTACCGAGGTGACGATAGATTTCCTTGCCACCTTGGAGTTCCGGTATGAGAATCCGAGTGCCCCTGTCCCTCTCGATCTAAGGAACAGGTATAAGGAGTCTAAACCTTGACCTTGAGGTCTAAAAGGGGCGATATGAGATAAGGCTAGAGATCGAGTGCTAGATCGACTGATCCTGGCTCGATCTTTGCTAGATCGAGTCAGTGAATCGAGAGGAGTCAGTCGATCTAGACGAGAACGAGTGACAGGATCGACCTTGACGAAAAAGGATCGATCGATCCAAAACGGATCGACCGATCTAATTTCTCTCGGAAAAATCTGTTGGAAATAGATCGATCACTCGACTCGATCCATCACTCGATCTATGCCAAATCGACCCCTAAATCGAGGACATAGCTCGATCATGAGGACTTAGCTGTGGAGCCAACATCTCAATGATCGAGAGAGCCAATCGATCCAAGACTCGATTCATCATGAATCGAGTCTCAAATCGAGTAACCCTCTCGATCTAAGCCATTATGGGCATGAGATCGAGTCCTAGATCGACCAAATGGAATCGATCTCATGCCGAGGTAACATTTTCTTTCCCTCCTTTACTCTTTTCCCTCCAACTTTTGAATTCAAAACTTGGTCAAGGCAAGCATCTTTGACCATGAAAGATGTGCCTTGACCAAGACTTTGTCAGAAAAACCACTTTTACTACCCATTGTTTTGATTTTTGCTAGCCTTTAAATATTTCAACAACCTCTCATCCTCTCATTCCTGTTTTTCTCGAAAATTTTAAACAAAGAGAGTGAGAGTTTCGCTTTTCAAAAGCTAGCAAAGATATTCTGCATTTCTTGCAAAGGTATTTTTAAAAATTTAATGATTTAATTTAGAAAATTTCCTTTAAATTCACAAGATCTTGTTCTAGAATTTAGGGTCGGTTTTGATTTTTAAAAAAACTAGCTAAGTAAAAGGAATAATTCTAGATTTTTCAGTATCTAAAGATATGATTCTCCTTTATTTAGCTATGATTTTTGTTTATTCCCCAAAATTCTAGGGTAGTTTTTATAAGTTCTCTCCTTCTCTTCTCTCATTCTGATCAAAACCGCCGTTTGCTTATCAAATTTCTTTAGAAACTTGTTTCAGGAACAATGGCCCCAAAGAGAACAAGAGAAGAGACAGCACAAGAAGGAGAAGGACAAGAAGTGGCAGTTCAAGAGAGGGTCAGATGGAGTAAGGATGAGAAGAGGGACAAGAAAAGGCTGGAAAAGCTTCGGTTTGAGCCTACCAAGTTTGCTGATCGAGAGCTGTTGTCCAAGCTAGGGATTCTTGGGGATTTCGACCAACTCCTCAAGAACATTGGCTTGAGATGTCTGTCACGGATGGATTGCCCAACCATTCCTGAAGTGACAATAGACTTCCTTGCCATCTTGGAGTTCCGTTACGAGAATCCTAGCACACCGGTCCCTTCCCAAGGTCGCCTCTACTTCAAGGTTGGACGTCAAGCCTATACACTCTCCATCCTGAGCTATGCCAAGCTTATGATCTCAACGCGGATGCCTACAAGGTCGAGTTCCCAGCCTTCAAGAAAGCCGACGACTTTTGGGACCTGATCAGCAATGAAGACTACAAAGCCAACACCGCCAAGATCAAGCAAATAAGGAGCCCGGTGCTGAGGTACACTCTGAAGCTGATTGCCAACACGTTTAGTGGGAGATCTGTTGCTCCCACGGTCACGAAGACAGAGCTGTGCTTCCTGTTCCAAGGTGTGAAGCACTTGGTGTCTGATCCGGATGCAAATGACGAGCCCATGGAGGATGAACTAGGCGATGAAGTGAACTACGGGTGTGTGCTCGCGGCTTCCTTGGTGAAATACAAGGCTTATAACTTGCGGTGCAAGGCAACTTCCTCTTACATTGGCGGATTCCTTACTCCTCTGTTCATGCAAGCTGGTGTACCCATTCACGACTTTGCTCACGTCCCAACCAGAGCTTTCATGGACGAGGCATACATGAGGAACACTGACAGCTTGGGACGCACGCCAGCGGAAGGGTTCTACGCCTACCTCTTCATAGACGACGAAGATAAGAAGAGAGTGTGCATCCTGCCCAACAAAGATGAAACCGAGCTGCTTGGTGTTGGGAACATCGAGTACTTGCCCACGGAGGAAGAATGCTTTGCCCCTTTAGGAGGACCACCTGCTTCAGCGATTGCCCCTCGTCAAAGGTCAGAGTCTCCAGCCACGGAAGATGAGATGCCCGAGGCCTACACACTTCCCAAGCTAGACTTCGAGCCGAGGATAAAAACCGAGAAGTTCCTAGCATCAGTTGTGGAGATGCAAAGGAAGATCAACAAGTGGCAAGGCAAGATGCTCAAGAAGCTTGGAAAGAAAGTCAAGGCACTTCAGGGAGGCTCGCCTAAGAAAGCTGCAAGTCAAGAGGTGCAACAACCCGAGAAGAGAAGGCTCTCAACCGGCGGTATTGTCATCCGCGAGACCCAAGAAGGCACCATTCAGCCGGCACGCCACTCACTCCAAGAACCAGCCGACAAGGGCAAAGCAACAATCTCTAGCTCCTCTGGAACATCCTCAAGTTCCAGCCGAGACTAGACCAGAGGTAACAACCTTCTTCCATTGTACATAACCGCTCATATTTGCTTCTTTTTGCTTTGTGTTTTGATGCTCCTTCAAATGATTTTGCCAACGGGACGGTGTCAAGCAAGTTTGGGGGAGTACATGTGTGATTTGACTTGTGTTTTGTGATCTTATTTTTCTTTAGCATCCTTGATTCTTTAGTTCATGAAAAATTGGTAAAATTTTTAAAAAATTTTCAAAGATTCATGTAGTTGCATTCATCTTGTCAAAACATATTAGGATTGAGTCTAGAGTTTCTCATAGCATCTAGGTTGTTTGTATTTTGCATAAGGGGTTAGAATTTCTTAAAAAGGTGTTTTTACTTATGAATTGTTTCAATGCCCTAGTTAGTAGTTCTCTAATGCTTTATCTATGCTTTGAAAGTAAGTTCTTACCATGCTTGGATCACTTGTTAGGATTTTCGTGGCTTAAATTGAACTCTCATGATTTGAAACTCATCCTAATAAGTGAAAACCTTAATTTGAAATTCTAATTATCATCCTTATGCATTTGAAAATGAATACATGGTTTTAAAATATTTAGGCTCTCTTCTTCCTTTTGACCACTCTTTGTGAGCCTAAGTAGAACTCCCTCCTTGAACCTTACCCTTCTTTGAAGCCAAATGTTCTTGTGTGACATCTTTGTGAGGCCTTCCTTTCGGTTTGAACTTGGCATAAAGTGTTAGGTTTAGGCGACATGATTTGGTTTTCATATGATTGCTAGCTTTGCATTTTGAAGCCAGGTATAGGCTTAGGATAAGTTTGGGGGATCATTGGGGTTGCTTTCTTGCCTATTTGTTCTCGGTTTCAAAGAACTTTGTGTTTTAAAGAAAGAAATGGGTTTAAAGTGAAAGGTTGTTTTTAAAACTAAGTATGCTCTAATAAATTTCAGGAGGTAGCTCTCCCATAATAAAAAAAAAAGAGAGAAAAGAAAAGAAAAAGAAATAAAAAAGCCGAAGTGCCAAATAAAGAAAAAAATAAAAGAAAAAAATAATAATAAGAGAGCTACCAATAAGAAATATCTAAAGAGCAAAAATATTTTTCAAAACCTTTTCACTAGCCTAAAAAGTTTAAAAACGTTCTTGTTTCGGATTGGGGGTTGCTAAGTTTTGTGAAGAAAAACGGTAGACTCTTAAGTGGTGAGTGAGGATAAATTTGTTAAATGAGAGGGGTATAGGATCGTTTGATAGTTTACATGGATAGATGAGAATCTAATCATGTATGCATAAATTGTCTTTACCTTTAGCATTATGCACAAGTTCAGCCATTTTTTAGAGAAACCCTTGTTCTAATTATAAACCTTTTTCAAATGAGATCATTCAATGCTCATAACCTTCACCCTTAGCCAAATGTGTTTTGCTTTAAAGTGCATAAGTTTGATTCATGGTTCGAATGTTAATGAATGTTAAAGGATGAGTTTCTTTGATTGTTAGGAATAGGAGAGTCATGATTTGAATTTCTTTGTGTGATGAGTATGGCTCAGTTCTTTGGAGTATGATTGTAAGCATAGCATTTTAGAACTGTTAACTAGGACATTGAGATTTATTCATTAGAAAGACACCTTTGCAAAAAGTTTAAACCCCCTTTCATTTTTTGGAAAACCTCTCTTCTTACTTATTTTCTGTTGCTTGAGGGCAAGCAAGAAGTAAGTTTGGGGGAGTTGATGTTATTGCATATTGTATACATTTTGCATACTCATTAGTTAGCTTTTCATGCATTTGTATCACGTTTTAGGTTAGATTGCATCACTTAGGGTCCTAGAGCATTCTTGCATCAGCATACGCATTTTCCTTGCATTTTGCATCATATTCAGGTTGTTTCTAGCTGCTTTGGAGTCGTGGAGGTTCGTGGACATGTTGAGGCTGATGTAGCAGTTCGGGGGAGCTCGGATATATGCTAAGGATCAGAGATCGAGGAGCAGATCGAGCATGGCCGGTCGATCTAGGAGTTGATCGACCAGAAGATCGAGCCAACCAGGCGATCCAAGGAGAATGATCGAAACAAGGATCGAGTGAAGCAATCGATCAAACGGTATGGACGTAAATGACGCCATGCAGAGCGAGAGTCAGATCGAGTACACCACTCGATCCAGCCGAAGATCGATAACGAGATCAGATGCAACACTCGATTCGCCGATGATAATCGAGACCCAGATCGAGCCAAAGACACGATGTCCGGATATGATCGAGAGAACCGCTCGATCTTGGAATCAATCTCTGTCCTTTCAACCGTTTTGGCCGCTAGCGAGGGGGGGACCATCAGCTTGTTTCGGCATTTTGGGAAGGCGGCGACGTCCTTTTCCCATAACAACTTTAGATCCTTATCTTTTCCTTATGTTTTCTCTCTCGTTTTCGTGAAGAACACCATTGTTGAACTCGCATTTTTCTTAATCTTTGTAATCGAATCATTTCCGTTTCAATCTAGTTTTCTTTTCATGTTCATCGTCTCGCTTTACATGCTTTGCTTGATTTACTCTATGTGTAGCGAGTAGTTTATTTGGGTTCGGGGTTGAGAGGATTAAGGGGTCTAAAGGGTTTTGATCTTGGGGTTTTTCTAAACGTTTTTAATGGCTATCTCTTCTAAGGTGTTGAGATCTCAATGCTTGAAGACTCTCACGCCAAGAGCTTCATGATCCGAGAGGTTCCTTACCTTGACAGGATTCAGGAGCCTCGGAAGATCACACCTTAGAGACTAGTTACCCCTTCCCAAAAGCCATGGAAGTTTGGGGGATTAGTTAAGCCATTCATTTGAAATCTGTTTTCCTTGCCCTTCGACCTCTCTTTCCACCAAAAGCCATGGGTTTGGAGGAGAGGATGAAGGAGTGATCTATACCGAAAGCCACGGATAGATCTTTCTTAGTTTTCAAGGCTTAGAGATCCTCACCAAGTGAGTCGATTTAAAGTTTTGAACCCAAGGTCGAACCTTTGAAACTCCTGACCATGAATCTCAACCCTAGGCCCTTTCTCTTAGCATCTTTACATCTTATCTTGTCTTTCGCTTGATCTCTGATAGCATCCTGGTCCTTAGTTTTACTGTTTTTGCATTTTTAGACGATATCGATTGTTACTGCTCGATCTAGTGGTCGATCTCATGGTCGATCCACTAGTCGAATTTTAATAATTCGAAGCTTTCTCCTGTAATTATTCTATTTGTTTCTCGTGGTAGTTTATTCCTTTCTAGTATTTTTAAAATAGGTTTCATTCCATTTAAGTTGCTGCATCTAGTTTTTAGAGATTTTCTCATAAATCATCTCATTTCGCTTAGATTTGCATTAGTCCTTGTATTCTCTGTGCATTCTCTATCATCCTAGGCATGGATTGACACACTCTTGCTTGCTGTACTACAACATGTCTTGCATTTGAGTTTGATAACCTCACTGCAATTTAAGACTTGCTCAAAAAGTGTTTATCACTGCAGAAATATTGTTGATAAGTATGCCGTGTTAACTTTCATAAGACGGACTATATGAAGAGTTACGCTGCAGAAATGTTGTGAATTGTTATGAGTGGATCACATGGGTCGAAGACCACGTGTGATGGTTAGGGCGGTGTATCGGTGGTTCCGCAGACTCGGAGTGACTTGGGTCGCGCCCTTGGCTGAGTAATGCATGACGATGCATCCGATTGTCAAGGCAAGGGCAATTCGGGCCGACTGTCGAGGCAAGGACAGGTCGGGTTGATGTTCCGACCTATGGTCCTTTGTGGTAAGTAGGTGCGGGTGTTCAAGTGTAGTATTTGGGCAACCGTGTCCGATACACCTAGAGATCTCGAAAAACCCTATCAGCATCGAACCTGCATAGCATGCATGCTATGTGTCTTGTTTCGGTGTTGAGGTGAGAGTCGAATACCCTTAGCGTGAGTGCTAAGAGACTTGTTCGGCGTTTTGTGTGGTGTTGAGCATACCTAGCGTTGAGGCTAGGATGATGTTCAACGGTTAGACTTAGTAACTGCAGTTGCTATAGCCTCGGCGTGCATAGTAACAGTGAGGTTACTATGGACATGCCACCCTTGTTTGAGTTTCCGCTTGTGTTATTTCTCTGATATTGTTGCATGGTGTAAGCATGCATTGCATTGTTTATTTTGGGGTTTGGGTTGGGGAACTAACGATTGCATAGAGGGTCCTGGATTCACTGAGTAATACTAGATTACTCATCCCTCTTTGATTTAATTTTTGCAGGAAACCCTAGTAAGTCAGACTAAGGAAGCAGACTGGACACTAGGATTCTGGAATAGATTTCGGTAGGCTTTTGTAAAATTTATATATACAGTCTCAATATGTTTGAGTAGTAAGGATCCGCTTATATAAAGTTTGAATAAGTCGGATTTTGTATAATGACTCGATATAAGTAATAAAGAAAGGTTTTGTTTATAAAACCCTTGTGTTCTAATGATATTAACTTGGTCCTAGTTAACATAACTCTTGACTGGAGTACGGGTTGGCAAGCCTTAGGCTCTAGTCGGGAGGGTCAAGCTAACATATCGGGCTAGCCTTACACTTGGATTCGTTCTAAGCAAGGGCCGGCCTATTTGTGAACCTCGACATTGTAACACTTTCTGTTTATCTAGTTTTAGATCGAATCGGGGGTGTTATACTCCCTCCTCGCTTCATTACTACCTCCTTCCTCCACATTCGTACCGAATTGATTGAAACAACCGGGCGCGCCTGAAACCGGGTCGACATCCATAAATACCGAGTCTTCGGAGATCACGGGGAGATTCAGCTTGCTGATCGAGAAGTCCGAGACCTGGGCAGCCTTAAAAGCTGCTCTCAAGTCCTCCTCATCCTTCTTTACCGTCTCGAGCTCCTCTTTGATGGTAGTGGCCTCGGCAATAACCTGCTCGAGCATCTCGTTGTTTGTGATGCACTCTTGGAGATCACACTCGGTCACATCCTCGGCCTTCTTCCTTTCTAACTTTAGCTTGAAGCCCTCGATTACCTCCATAAACCTCCGGGATAGCTCCTTTCGGGCCTCACGGCTGGCTTGGCTGATTGCACCCTCGCGCTTGCGGATCAAATGGAGATTCTCCTCCCTCGCGTCCGCAGCCTCATGATGAGCTCGCACCGCTTCAGCCTGAGCCTCGAAGATCTGGTTGGTGGCAACCTTGAACTTCTCGCCCTTGTCAACCAGCTCGTTCTCGAGATCGGGGATGGAGCGTACTGGCCCCTGAACAACTCTAGCCGGTGCTCGATGTCAGGATCCCTCGGTGCTCTGGATAACTGACCTGACAAACATCAAAAAAGCAAAGGATCAAAAAACCAGTCAAGCAAAACAAAGCAAGTAAAGCTGACAAACGTCTAAGCCTTGCTAGTCAACCATTGCACGTGAACTCGACCGGCAGCCGGGAGAAGTCAAAATCTCCGACGGACGCTTCATTAACCCGAAATTCAAACGCGGTCTTCTCCCAACCAGAGTCCTTTTCCGGACACTCCTCGATGAACTTCTGGTTCGACCTCGGGGACGCGTAGAAAGTTCCAGGACGGCGGGCTCTATATTTGACAGAGAAAAATGCCCTCAGATCCGAGTAGCGAAAAATCACGTTCTCCTCTCGCGCCTGCACAGCGCATCCGACGATGGCCCGAACACGGTTCGGGCACATCTGCGGGAAAGCCAGTCGCAGGTCCGCCAGTACTTCGAGGATGAATCGAGGGATTGGGAAGTAAAGGCTGCAGTCCCGGAAGTATGTTGCATACGCGCAACAAAAACCCGGCTCGACATTCGCCGGAGTCTCCGCTGGCGTCAGAACCGCAAGCTCCACCCCGTTGGGGATTTCGCATTCTCGACGCAAGTCGTTGATAGTTTTTTGGTCGTTGATCTTGGAGGGACCCAGGACTACGGCGCCCCTCCCGGAGCTTTCTCCCTCGATTTTTATGATGGCCGAAATCAGAAAAAGAAGGAGGAGGAAGAGAATAAAAACGTTAAAATCCAGAAAACTCGAGGACGAAGGTCGAAGTTCTTTCAGAAAATGAGGGAAAACCTAGCAAGCAATCACGACGAATGGAAGTTACAGAAAATAAAAGGAAGAAGGGAGAAGAAGTTACCTTTAATCGATGAGCAGATACGGTTAAAGAAGGAGTGGAGAAGATGGACTTTATATTTGAGCAATTATTCCCCACCTCGGAGATGGCAGAGAATCTGGCCACGCGCCAATCTCAACCGTCCGATCTCCCGATCTCAACTGTCGAATATTCGACCTCGACGATTCGACGCGCTTCAGAGCTTGATCGATTGAGACCGTCAGATTGACTTTCTCTCTCTCTCCATCTCGACCTTCCACGTCACACGAATCCTGCTCGAATCTTCTCGAGCGCAGCACCTTAACCCGGAAAGCTCGACCGCCGAAACAGAAAAGAAAAAGATAATATTTACCCTGAATCTCAACCGTCCATCTATATGAGATAGTAATGAATCTGATACCACACGCAAGGTTGCGGTATCGAGGTCGATTCCCGACCACACGATCGACAACCTGTTCACCTTTCCAAGATCTGAACCGTCGATCTCGAATGATTATCTGACTCGGTGACGTCACCATAATCGGACACAAAATCTTTCAAAAGTTCCATCTTGCCGCCCATTAAAGCTCGATCTCGCTCTCGTTAATGGGCTAGGGGGCAATTGTTGGAGCTGGATTGAGCACTCTAAATCCGGCCCACTCAAGCCTAATAGGCAGATCCAAGCTAAGCCAAATTGACTGGGCTTTGACCATAAGGCCCAGGCTCATTCAGCTCCCAACGATCTAATCCTGAACAACAAGACGTTCCGCTCGACGAGGTCGAGCTCCAGCTCGACCGAATCCCGAAAACAAGGAAGGATCTGAGCAAAGTCAGAGCATATTCTCGCCAGTTCAAACGAGTCTGAAGATCAGGGAGGAAGCTGCTGCACGTGGAGAGATTTCTGGCTGAAGCTGCTGCATGTGGCCGAGATACGCGCTGGAGCTCGAAGCTCGATGAGGCAAGCTATATAAAGGAGACAAACAGCTTAGTTTGGACACCTTCGGCTTGATCTATTTTTACAGTTTTTACACCCGAAATCTCTGTAACTGCTCTCAGAGCTCATTTCAGTTCATCTTCTTCATTGAAATCCTTATTCCAGTTAGTGCTTGCTTATACAGTAAATTTGTTCGAGAGAATCTAGCCTTTAATCCTCTAAAGTTGTTTCCTTATAAAAACACATAAATTTCTTAGTGTGGATTTCTGTATCCACAAGCGGTCTCTCCAGCTGCAGTAAGTGGCGTACTGGTTCGAGAGGAGCTCAACGAGCAAAAGCCAATCTTTTACGTAAGTAAAACACTTATCGATGCCGAGACTAGGTATCCAGCTATGGAAAAATTAGCACTAGCTATAGTTATGTCAGCTCGCAAGCTCAAACCTTACTTTCAGTCACACTCAATCGTGGTAATGACATCGTAACCCAATCGGGACGCCTCACGAAATGGGCCATTGAGCTCAGCGAGTATGATATCGAATACCGGACCAGGACATGCGCTAAAGCCCAGGTCCTGATAGACTTTATGGTCGAGCTGGCTCCAGAGGCCAGCTCTCTATGTCAACGGAGCATCGTCCAAACAAGGCTCCGGAGTCGGGGTCCAGCTCACTTCTCCAACCGGAGAAGTAAAGGAACAATCTTTTCGTCTCGGAATTACCTCGTCTAACAACGAGTCCGAGTACAAAGCACTAATAGCCGGGCTTCGGCTCGCAATCGGTGTCAGTGCTTGCGAGATCAAAGCTCACAGCGGCTCGAGACTCGTAACCGGCCATTACAGCGGCGAATACGAGACAAGAGAAGAACGCCTGGAAGCCTCACAGAACAGTTCACTCGTTTCAAATTCGTCCACATACCCCGAGGAGAAAACATGGCAGCAAACGCTTTGGAAGCTCTAGCTTCGACCTCGGACCCAGCGGTAAAGCGAATAATTCCACTCGAAGGTATTGAGAAACCTAGCATAGATCTAGCACTCAAAACTCCGACTGTGAGCGCAATTACCACGCGACCATCAACCCGGTCACAAACGCAACAATCCCAAGATCCAGGACCCTCAAACGCAGCCAGCCATCCCAACGAGGATGAGCCAGCTAACTCTACACCAGAGGATGCGGAGTCACACCCTACCTTCTCACAAAGTACTCAGGAATCAACAATCCACATAGTACCAACTGAACTCGCAGACACCAAGATAGCAGACTGGCAAAGACTATCCAAGAGCTGCGACAAATATCAGAGGCACGCCCCGATCATTCATTGTCCAGCAGAAAGACTGTCGTCAATCTCCGCACCTTATCCATTCATGAGGTGGTCAATGGACATAGTAGGGCCTATGGTCCCTTCGGGACCCAAGCAATTCAGGTACCTGCTGGTGCTCACCGATTACTTCACCAAGTGGATAGAAGCTAAAGCTTATCAGCAAACAACCGAGCTCCAGGTACGCGCCTTCATCTGGAAAACGTGATTTGCCGTCACGGACACCCATATAAAATCCTAACGGACAACGGTTTGCAGTTAATATCGCGAAACTTCAAAGACATCTGCGCGAAATGGAAGATAAAAATCTCCTACTCCACACCTCGTTATCCTCAAGGAAACAGGCAAGCCGAAGCAACGAAAAAAACCATCCTGAGTAACCTCAAGAGGCGGTTCGACGCCAAAAAAGAAAGGTGGTCCGAACACATCTCGGCCATACTCTGGGCTTGTCGAACCACACCTTACAAAGCAACCAGCAAAACACCGTTTTCACTATCTTACGGGCTGCAAGCTGTAATCCCAACAGAAACTGCAGTTCCCTGTCTTCGTCAAACCCTCTGCCCGACGAACACAAAACTCAACGAGCAGCTGTTAAGGGATCAGCTCGATCTGATCGACAAACGTCGAGATCAAGCATTGATCAGGATCCAAATTAACCAGCAGGCCGCAGCTCGCTACTACAACTCCAAGGTCAAGCACCGGAGATTCAACGTATGAGACTTGGTCCTGCGCAAGGTACAAGATTACACCAAAGAGCCTGGTGCTGGAAAACTAGGAACCAACTGGGAAGGTCCCTAACGCATCACCGAAGTAGTTCGCAACGGCGTCTACAAGCTCACAAAAGTACAAAACGGGGTGATGCAAGATTAGTGTGGTTCTTGTCCTAATCACCCTTGTACTAGTCAGTTGTAGTATGGGTTTTATGTCAATCCAATTGGGAAGAGTTGAAAACAGAAGAGTTGAGAGTAAAATCTCTAAGTCAAGCAAGCAGAGAATTGGTTTTGTTGCCTAAGCAACAGTTCTAGCAACCTAAGTGATACAAGCAGCAAAGAAAGTGAAAGCAAAAGCAAACTAAGCAGTTAAAAGCAAGAAAAACAGAGCAAAACAGAGCAAATCCGAGATTCAAATAAGAGAAAGGCAAGTTCTTAGATGTGGTTATTGACTTTGGGGAATTTCAGACATTAACTAAGGCTGTTTCAAACTACATTGATCAAGCAAGCAAGCAAGCAATGGTGATTCCTAGACATAGAGTTCACAATTAAGCTAGTTAGATCCAATCTCTTGGCAAATCACCCTTTGCTAAACATTCTAACAAGAACTAACTCTCATTATTGCTAAAACATCAAGCAAGCAAGAGTAAAAAACTCTATTCAAGTCAAAATGCTCCTCAAACAGTCAATCTCTTGAGCCAAGGCCAGCAAATCCTCTATTAAACAAGATCAGCATTTCATCAAACACTTAGTGGGCATAAGAGAAGTTGATCAAGACTAATCTAGCATGAATAACAGATTAACTGAGAGGAACCCATAAACTGAAGCACTTAACAAGCCTTAATCAAGCCTTAAATTCCCCTAATCTACCACATCTAGAAATCCAAAGATAACTACTCACTCATAATCATGTTTAACACTAAATCACAAAGGGAAAGGATGCTAATCATGATTAAAAGATAGATTAAAAAAAGATTAAAGCAAATACTTAATTATATTAAACAAAACAAAGAAATTATCTTACAAACTTAAAGAAAATGCTCAAGAACAGTATTTTCACAAGACATGTCAAAAATCTGGAAAAAGAGGCTATTTATAGCCTATAGAAGAAAGCCCTAGAGTAATGGCAAAATCATAATTAAAAACAGGTTCGGGCTGGGTCAGTATTAGTCAGTTGTGTCGGTCTCCAGTGACCGAAATGGATCCCTATCGGTCTGGAGTGATCGACACATATGACCGAAATCCTCCGGTGTGTTTGTGTCGATCACACTTGACCGATACTGGTGATCGATACTGCTCTGTATCGGTCATCCTTGACCGATATTCACCGTGCTCTGACCGAAAACTTCTACAGAGATCTTCTGCTGTGATCCTTCTTGCTATCTTTTGCCCAGCTAGCATCTTGTATCATTCCCAAAACTCCTCCAAGCTCCTTTTAGCTCCAAAAGCACCTAAAAACATCCAAAATGCAAAGAAAATGCAAATTATACTGTCAATGCAACATAAGTCTAAAGGGAGAAGAAAATGGGACAAAAGTTAAGAGAAAACATGCAAAAGAGGACCAAAATATGTACTAAATGCAGCCCTAAATGGTGTAAATACAAGGGATATCAACACCTTCACACTTGCTTTTGCTTGTCCTCAAGCAAATAAGAACAAATGGGAGAGTGAGGTTTGAAAGTGGGCATTCAGATTCCAAAAGTGCAAAGCTAAAGAGATGGTTTCAATGCTCAAGTGCCTAGTTGTAGGATGCAAACATAATCAGCTATACTTTAAAGATCCTAGCCATGCTCATCATGTTTCAAAATGATCTCAAATCTCAACTTAGGCAAATGCTCAAATCAATCAACTCTTTAACATTCAATTAAGTTCATAACATAAATCATGCTTATGCAAATCAAGTGAAGACATTTGGTTGAAAAAGGGCTAGGGTTATGAGATAAGAATGATCTCATTAAAGCACAGGGTTTCTAAAAGATGTCGGGTCAGGCGATGAAAGGACTCATCGGACTCGTTCTCGCGTGAACGTGCGCCAGACAACTTCTCCTCACCTGAATAACTCTAACCGGTGCTTGATGTCGGGATCTCTCGGTGCTTTGGATAACTAACCTGATAAACAACAAAAAACAAGAGGTCAGAAAACCAGTCGAGCAAAAGAAAGCAAGTAAAGTTAACGGACGCCTAAGCCTTGCTAAACAACCGTTGCCCGCGAACTCGGCCCGCAGCCAGGAGAAGTCAAAATCTCTGACAGACGCTTCGTTAACCCGTAATTTAAAACTGGTCTTCTCCCAACCAGAGTCCTTCTCCGGACTCTCCTCGATAAACCGCCGGTTTGACCTCAGGGACGCGTAGAAAGTCTCGGGACGGCGGGCGTTATATTTGACGGAGAAAAACGCTCTCAGGTCCAAATAGCAAAAAATCACGTTCTCCTCTCGAGCCCGCACCACACATCCGACAAAGGCCCAGACCAGGTTTGGGCACATCTGCGGGAAAGCCAGTCGCAGGTCTGCCAGTACTTCGAGGATAAACCGAGGGATTGGGAAGAAAAGCCCGCAGTCCCGGAAGTATGTTGCATACGTGCAACAAAAGCCCGGCTTTACATTCGCCGGAGTCTCCGTCGGCGTCAAAACCGCCAGCTCCACCCCGTCGGGAATCTTGCATTCTCGACGGAAGTCGTCGAGAGTCTTCTGGTCGTTCCTCTTGGAGGGTCCCGGGACTACGGCGGCCCTCCCGGAGCTTTCTCCCTCGATTTTTATGATTGCCGACATCAAAAAAGAAAGAAGGAGGAAGAAGATAAAAGACGCTAAACCCAGAAAACTTAAAGATGAAGATCGAAGTTCTTTCGGAAAACGAGAGAAAACCTAGCGAACGATCTCTAAAATTGCGATGAATGAAAGTTGCAGAAAATAAAAGGAAAAAGAGAGAAGAAGTTTCCTTTAATCGATGAACTGATGCGGTTAAAGGAGTGGAGAAGGTGGATTTTATATCTGAGTAATTATTGCCCACCTCGGAGATCGCGGAAAATCTCACCAAGCGCCAATCTCGACCGTCCGATCTCCCGATCTCAACCGTCGAATATTCGACCTCGGCGATTTGACACGCTGCAGAGCTCGGTTGATCGAGGCCATCAGATTGACTTTCTCTCTCTCCATCTGGACCTTCCACATCACCAAACCTCAGCGCAAATCTTCTCGAGGGATGCACCTTGCCCTGGGAAGCTCGACCGCCGAAACAGAAAAGTAAATGATGATATTTACTCTGAATCCCAACCGTCCACCTGGACAAAATAATAACAGATCTATCTCCACACGCAAAGCTGCGGTTTCGAGGTCTATTCTCGACCACACGATCGACGAACTGTTCACCTTTCCAAGATCTGAACTGTTGATCCTGAATGATTATCTGACTCTATGACGACGTCAGCATTATCCAACACAATATCTTTCAAAAGTCACATCTTCCCGCCCATTAAAGCTCGAATTTGCTCTCATTAATGGGCTGTGGGGTAATTGTTGGAGCTGAAATTAGCACCCTAAATCCAGCCCACTCAAGCCCAACAGGTAGATCAAAACTAAGCCAAATTGACTAGGCTTTGACCCTACGGCCCATGCTCATTCACTCTCGATGATCCAATCCCGAATAACAAAATGTTCCATTCGACGAGGTCGAGCTCTAGCTCGACCGAATTCCGAGAAACAAGCTAGGATCCGAGCCAAGTCAGAGCATATTCTCGCCAGTTCAAACGAGTCCGAAGATCGCGGAGGAAGTTGCTGCACGTGGCGAGATTTCTGGCTGAAGCTGCTGCACGTGGCCGAGATACGCGCTGGAGTTCGAAGCTCGACGAGGCGAGCTATAAAAAGGAAAGGAACGGCTTAGTTTGGGGGATCTTCGGCTTGATCTTCTTTTACACTTTTTACACCCGAAAACTCTGTAACTGTTCTCAGAGCTCTTTTCAGTTCAACTTTTCCATCGAAATCTTTGTAACCGTTTCATTCAACCAATAAATACCAAATCTTTATTTCAGTTAGTGCTTGATTATACAGTCAATCTGTTCGAGAGAATCTAGCCCTCAATTCTCCTAAAGTTCTTTCCTTACAAAACATATAAATTTCTGAGTATGGATTTCGATATCCACAATTATTATTTTAAAAAAAAGAATGTAAAAATTAAATTTCGTTAAAATACTATAGAGAAAAATTATAAATAAAAAAATAGCTTTAACATTGTTTTTAATACAATTTGGTGTTGGGCCTAGCCCATTTAACTCCAAAATTTTATGTCGGCTTCTTCTCTTTCCCCTCGAGCTCTCCGCCATCCTCAATTAGGGTGAATCGCCACTCTGATCCCTCTTCCTCAAATCTTCCTTTCTCTTCATTCTTCAATTCGCAAATCTCCAGCTCTCCTTCGAGCTTTCCTTTACCCATATCTATCTTCTTCATCTGCAATCTCATTCCAATTTGATCTTTGTTATGTATGGGATTCTCAAATTTTCTTCTTCCTCCGACATGGATTTCTCCGATGAACCACCATGGCTCTTCTGCTTCTTTACAGCTTATTCAATGTTCGGCTTCGTCTTCTCTGCTGTTCTGATAACTCTAGGTAAACCCACAGAAAACCTGAATCATCTCATCCTTACTCATCTCTTCTGATTTTCTGATGCAAGGTAAAAAAACTTTAACTCAAAATTCATGATTCTTCTCGCAAAATATCCACCTGAAACCAATGATTGAACTAAACTTATAACCCTCTCTGCAATGAGTGAAATTGATATTTTTCCATGACTTCTTCACGAAGCGCCGAGTCTCTGACTCATTGCTTCAGAAGCTCGAGATTGATGCTGGAGTAAACCTTAGGTCAGTTTCTTTAGGTTCTGGTTTAGTTCATCACAGGATCCTCATGGCAAATTATTTGATTTTAACTGTGCTGCCTGGTAATAATATTTCTTTGAATCTTGTTATGTCTCTTTTGGATATTTGACAGATTTAGGACGCACCAGTTTTCCAGTTTTTCAGTTTTTCTGTTCTGTAAAAATTAAAAAATTGTTTCCTTTTATCTCTGATTGCTTATATGTCTCTTTCAAACAGATTTGTCTCCGAATGCACCTGGAAATGGTTTATTTTCTCTTCTAGTGAACTGAAGGTTGGTGTTTTACATCACTTGTCCATCATTGAAGTTGCACTTTTTACTTTTGATATCAATGCAATATGGAATGGATTTAATTAACAACCGACATCTATTATTAAGTTTTGTTTATAACGTCATATTTCTAAATCTCTTCACAATGATAGCATTAAGAAACATCAAACATGTATAGAATCTGCTTAAGAAAAAGTAAAAAAAAAATCTCATCTTTTATCTCTTGTTTAATGCATTGTTTTAATTTGTTGAAGGTTCAAAATTCTGTGAGAGTAAATGTAACCTAGATAAAATGTCACGACAATGTTAGAATAGCAAAAAAAAACAAAAACTTTTGATACCTACACCAGAAACGATTGGCTAACGGTTTAATCATTCCTTTTGCCATCAAAACAAAACCAATCATTAAAACATACTAAAGATAATCACAAACTCTATTTCACATTTGAATACTTGTAATGGCTTAAAGACTTACATCAACAAATTTTCCAATGAAGCATGAACAACTCATTTGATTAATGCGAGCAATAACCAGGAAGCATCTTCTTGATCATGTAAATAATAAAATTCCAACTATAAAACATACACCCTGCTATTATTTCTAGGATTTTGAGGTCTTAAGGCTTAAGAAGTTTTGGAAAAGATCTCTATGATTCCAGGGCTTCTCTTACCTTGACCGGATTCAGAGATCTTTGAAAACCAAATCCTAGAAACTAATCTACCTTCTCCCAAACGCCATGGATGTAGAGGAGGTTAGTTAAGCCATTAGTTGAGATCTGTAGTCCATGCTCTTTGATCTTTTTTTCCACCAAAAGCCATGGGTTTAGAGAAGAGATTAAAGAAGGGAATCATACCATACGCCATGGCTGAGTCTATTTATGATTCTCAAGGCTTATGGAAAGCTCATCAATGAGTAGATCTATGTGTTTTCAAACCAAAGCTTGACCCTTGAACACTCTTGAATATGACCCTCGATCCTGAACCCTCTTTTAGCATTTTTTAACTTCAAGTAATCATCTTTTAATTACAAAGCTTGCATCTTGATCATTAGAAGTCATTTGTCTTAAGTTGTTAGAATCAATATGTTTGACCCGCTTTAGCTCTCGATTTTTGGTTATTAGTAGATTCCCGTTTTTAATCTTCTGTTTTCTCCTAGTAGTAGTTGGCCCTCTTCCAGGGATTTTAAAATAGTTTCCATAAGCATTTGGTCGTTGCATTTAGTTTTCTTTGATTTTACCATCTATTTACCCGATTTTGCTTAGATTTGCTTAGTATTTGCATTCCTAGTGTTCATTCTTCACCCAGGCTGGATTGATACTCTCTTGCATACTATACTACAACTATAGGTTGCTTGAGCTTTGATATTGGAGACCAACAAAATCTGCTTATCAAATGGCTCTGTTGCCAACTTGGGTTTGTTAGAAAGCATTAGGATTTGGTGCTTGGCAAAGACTAAGCCTTTTACTTTTATTTTAATTACTCATTGCTCTACCTTCTTGTTTGTGATCTTTTGTACATGAACTTACGCTCCAGGGGTGACAATAATCTACTTAAATCCCTGGACAATATTCACCAACTCGGACACGCAAGATCGAGAAGAGCAAGAGAGCAAGCTCAAGCCTTTGAAGAGATTGTGCAAGCTGGTACAGTTGACTTTGAAAGTATGGCTGAGCAGGAACATCCTGAGGGACCTCCACCAGCTCACGGTGCTATAGGAAGGGGTAATGGAAACCCCAACCACGCTGCTAGACCACCACGGATCATTGGTGCTGGCGATGCTCCAAACACTCATCACAACCGCTTTAGGATAACTCCTCCACCAGTCCAAAACAACAACTTTGAGATCAAGCCAGGCTTTATCTCTATGGTTCAGAACAACAAGTTCCACGGGCTGGCTATGGAAGACCCTTTGGAGCATTTTGACAACTTTGAGCAAGTGTGTGGGATGATAAAGATCAATGGGATCTCCGAGGATGCTTTCCAGCTTAGGCTCTTTCCATTTTCTCTTGGAGATAAGGCTACGCACTGGGAGAAGACCCTTCCACAAGGCACCATTACTTCTTTGGCAGATTGCAAGAAGGCGTTCCTCTCAAAGTTTTTCTCGAGCACAAGAACACTTAGGCTGCAAAGTGAGATCAGCGGATTCACTCAAAGGCAGAACGAGACATTCAGTGAAGCTATGAAGCGGTTCAAGGACTATACCATTTAGTGTCCTCACCACGGCTTCAGTGAAGAGACTCTCTTAAGCACAATATACCGAGGAGCATTACCCAAGATCCGAATGTTGCTTGATACGGCAAGCAAGGGTAACTTCCTTGGTCAAGAAGTGGAAGAGGGTATGGAGCTTATAGAGAACTTGGCTTTGAGTGATGGGAATTATACTGAAGACTACGATGGAGCACCTAGAGGTTCTGAGTTGAATTACACAAGAAGGAGCTCAAATCGCTCCATGAAAAGATAGACAAGCTCGTGCTTGCAAATCAGAAGCAAGTACATTTCGTGTGAGAAGCCGAAGAAGTCTTGGAGGAGAGTTAGCGAGGATGAGAGTTCCTTCACCTACGAGAGTTATAGGACCATGTCCTGTGTGCGGCGGGACAGGACATCCTAGTCAAGTATGTCCTAGTGCACGACAAGGAAATCATATGGCCCCAAGACACACAGTATGTCGAATCTGTAGAGGTAGAGGCCACTACGAAGCTGACTGCCCGACTGCTCATCCCATCCAGCCATCTAACACCACCAGTCAAACAACAACCCGCTCATCGACAAGGAGAGCCTCGGGGAGGCAAGAGACTAGTGAGAATGGTAGTAGTAGTAGGACTAGGCGATCTAGAAACCCCTAGTCTTTTTAAAAAGACTCTGATATAAAGGTATGTTTGGGTGCTAACTTATCTTTGCATACATAATATTATTATATTGCATTGATTGCTAGATATGTAGATATTATATGAGTTTGGGATTGCTCATTTAGGAGCCCTTGGTTAAGGGAAATGACGAATCTTTTGGTGTGTTGGATTGGTCGTTTAAGAGCCCTTGGTTAAGGGAAACGACAAATCCTTTGGTGAGTTGAATTTATCGTTTAAAGGCCCCGGGTTGGGGGAAACGATGAATTGTTTTGGTAGAAATGAGCTTTTTATGGTTTCATTTCCATGAGGGAAATACAACTACACTTGTGAGAAGTGGGAAGTTCATAAGTTTGGAATTAGGATGGATAGGGTTGCTTATGGAAGACTAGGATATATCTTGCCATAGTAACTGAATCCATGTTGAGAACTGTTAGGTTAGAATTGTGGTAGAATACCTTAGGGGAGAATTGGAAGAAGATGGATCACAGAAGAGGGGTAAGAAGAGGAGCAAAGATCATGGATAATCGAAGAGAAGATCAGTGGATTTGGCAAAATGGTGAGACCATATAACCAAAAGAAGACGTGTGTGGGATCAGCGATGAAGCACAAGAGAGAAGTGAGTGAGTAGGACGAAGTACAGATTGAACCTCACTCTAAGCTCAGATGTGAAGATGTGAAAGAAGTCGTCATAGTCAAAGCCAAGGCGTGTTAGACTAAAGGGTGGAATCACATTGGAGTATTGAAAACAATGTGATATGTATCCAAAGGAGAATGGATAAGGCTGGAGATGAAAGCCAAACCAGGATTGGTAACCACGACGAGTCGACCAAATCACCAAAGAAGGGATCAGAGGTGTAAGTCAGAGGAGAATGATCACAGACGAAGTACATTCTACACTTTAGAATTCAGGACGAATTCTATGAAGTGGGGGAGAATGTAATAATAACCCGGATGAGAGCAGAGGACAGCTAGACGGAACGGCCAGGAGAGACAACTTTGGCCGAAAAAACTAAAATCACGGAATCAACTCAAGGATGACTTTGATCGATAGCGTAGGCCAAAATTAACCTTATGGCCAAAGCAGAAGAAGAAAAGCTTGATGCAACCTAAGATGGCCAAGAGAAGACCATTGCGGACGTCGAGATGACCGAAAGCGGACAAGCCAAAAGCCGAAGTTCCAGCTTCAAGGAGGAGTTGATTTGGATTGATTAATGGAACTAAAAAATGAAGAGTTGACACACTTAGAATAATAAATCTAAGTGACTGGTCAAAAGAAGTCTGAAAAATTATCAAGAAAATCTACAAGCGTTGGAAGGAGAAGCAAAATGGTCATCTGAAGCTCGAAAGGCTCGGATAGAAGATAAACAAAGAGGACTAAGCTTCATTTCAACAGTAGCACGTGAAGAGAGAGACATTTATTTGTCAAGAAAATGAAGTTAGAAGAAGAGATAGTCGAAGTCCAAATTCGACCAATCAGACGGCGACACCCAAGCAGCTACTTGACCAGCTTATAAGCGCAGCAGGAGATGTCTCGGTGTGATTAATTTTTCATGGCTATGGATCAAATCTATAATGACAAAGGAAGTTTCAAGTCTTAGCCACCAAGTACGGACCAATCATGATGGCCAAAGGTGAATCTATAAGGACGAAACCAAAGGTGAATCTATAAAGACGAAACAAGCCACCATTGGGGACCAGTCATGGATGGACGTGGAAGGAGTCATCTATGGGACAAAAACCATTGTTGTAACCATAAGAACGGATAGGCTACTAATCTAAGAGATAAGTCTCGTGATTATAGCTTAAGGATCAGAAAATAAGATCAAACCGCACAGCCAATACCGCAAGAACACCCAGTCTGAAAAGAAGATCAATGGAGACAAAACCGTAACCAGGCTATGGGATAAGCCTCGTGTCTATGGTCAGAGCAGAAGATAAGGGCCGTGATTATGGCCAATGTAGAGACAACACACGAGATAAAAGCTTAAAGATAAGGGTCTTGTTGATACTTATCCCGATTTCAGCCAGTAACGCGAAAACACCCAAGATGAAGAGATAGGAAGAAGGAGGAACGAATGTCAAAGGCTATAAAGCCTACTTAAACACAAGATGAAGAGATAGGAAGAAGGTTGGTGTTTTACATCACTTGTCCATCATTGAAGTTGCACTTTTTACTTTTGATATCAATGCAATATGGAATGGATTTAATTAACAACCGACATCTATTATTAAGTTTTGTTTATAACGTCATATTTCCAAATCTCTTCACAATGATAGCATTAAGAAACATCAAACATGTATAGAATCTGCTTAAGAAAAAGTGAAAAAAAAATCTCATCTTTTATCTCTTGTTTAATGCATTGTTTTAATTTGTTGAAGGTTCAAAATTCTGTGAGAGTAAATGTAACCTAGATAAAATGTCACGACAATGTTAGAATACCAAAAAAAACAAAAACTTTTGATACCTACACCAGAAACGATTGGCTAACGGTTTAATCATTCCTTTTGCCATCAAAACAAAACCAATCATTAAAACATACTAAAGATAATCACAAACTCTATTTCACATTTGAATACTTGTAATGGCTTAAAGACTTACATCAACAAATTTTCCAATGAAGCATGAACAACTCATTTGATTAATGCGAGCAATAACCAGGAAGCATCTTCTTGATCATGTAAATAATAAAATTCCAACTATAAAACATACACTCTGCTATTATTTCTAGGATTTTGAGGTCTTAAGGCTTAGGGAGTCTTGAAAAAGATCTCTATGTTTCCAGGGCTTCTCTTACCTTGACCGGATTCAGAGATCTTTGAAAACCAAATCCTAGAAACTAATCTACCTTCTCCCAAACGCCATGGATGTAGAGGAGGTTAGTTAAGCCATTAGTTGAGATCTGTAGTCCATACTCTTTGATCTTTTTTTCCACCAAAAGCCATGGGTTTGGAGAAGAGATTAAAGAAGGGAATCATACCATACGCCATGGCTGAGTCTATTTATGATTCTCAAGGCTTATGGAAAGCTCATCAATGAGTAGATCTATGTGTTTTCAAACCAAAGCTTGACCCTTGAACACTCTTGAATATGACCCTCGATCCTGAACCCTCTTTTAGCATTTTTTAACTTCAAGTAATCATCTTTTAATTACAAAGCTTGCATCTTGATCATTAGAAGTCATTTGTCTTAAGTTGTTAGAATCAATATGTTTGACCCGCTTTAGCTCTCGATTTTTGGTTATTAGTAGATTCCCGTTTTTAATCTTCTGTTTTCTCCTAGTAGTAGTTGGCCCTCTTCCAGGGATTTTAAAATAGTTTCCATAAGCATTTGGTCGTTGCATTTAGTTTTCTTTGATTTTACCATCTATTTACCCGATTTTGCTTAGATTTGCTTAGTATTTGCATTCCTAGTGTTCATTCTTCACCCAGGCTGGATTGATACTCTCTTGCATACTATACTACAACTATAGGTTGCTTGAGCTTTGATATTGGAGACCAACAAAATCTGCTTATCAAATGGCTCTGTTGCCAACTTGGGTTTGTTAGAAAGCATTAGGATTTGGTGCTTGGCAAAGACTAAGCCTTTTACTTTTATTTTAATTACTCATTGCTCTACCTTCTTGTTTGTGATCTTTTGTACATGAACTTACGCTCCAGGGGTGACAATAATCTACTTAAATCCCTGGACAATATTCACCAACTCGGACACGCAAGATCGAGAAGAGCAAGAGAGCAAGCTCAAGCCTTTGAAGAGATTGTGCAAGCTGGTACAGTTGACTTTGAAAGTATGGCTGAGCAGGAACATCCTGAGGGACCTCCACCAGCTCACGGTGCTATAGGAAGGGGTAATAGAAACCCCAACCACGCTGCTAGACCACCACGGATCATTGGTGCTGGCGATGCTCCAAACACTCATCACAACCGCTTTAGGATAACTCCTCCACCAGTCCAAAACAACAACTTTGAGATCAAGCCAGGCTTTATCTCTATGGTTCAGAACAACAAGTTCCACGGGCTGGCTATGGAAGACCCTTTGGAGCATTTTGACAACTTTGAGCAAGTGTGTGGGATGATAAAGATCAATGGGATCTCCGAGGATGCTTTCCAGCTTAGGCTCTTTCCATTTTCTCTTGGAGATAAGGCTACGCACTGGGAGAAGACCCTTCCACAAGGCACCATTACTTCTTTGGCAGATTGCAAGAAGGCGTTCCTCTCAAAGTTTTTCTCGAGCACAAGAACACTTAGGCTGCAAAGTGAGATCAGCGGATTCACTCAAAGGCAGAACGAGACATTCAGTGAAGCTATGAAGCGGTTCAAGGACTATACCATTTAGTGTCCTCACCACGGCTTCAGTGAAGAGACTCTCTTAAGCACAATATACCGAGGAGCATTACCCAAGATCCGAATGTTGCTTGATACGGCAAGCAAGGGTAACTTCCTTGGTCAAGAAGTGGAAGAGGGTATGGAGCTTATAGAGAACTTGGCTTTGAGTGATGGGAATTATACTGAAGACTACGATGGAGCACCTAGAGGTTCTGAGCTTGAATTACACAAGAAGGAGCTCAAATCGCTCCATGATAAGATAGACAAGCTCGTGCTTGCAAATCAGAAGCAAGTACATTTCGTGTGAGAAGCCGAAGAAGTCTTGGAGGAGAGTTAGCGAGGATGAGAGTTCCTTCACCTACGAGAGTTATAGGACCATGTCCTGTGTGCGGCGGGACAGGACATCCTAGTCAAGTATGTCCTAGTGCACGACAAGGAAATCATATGGCCCCAAGACACACAGTATGTCGAATCTGTAGAGGTAGAGGCCACTACGAAGCTGACTGCCCGACTGCTCATCCCATCCAGCCATCTAACACCACCAGTCAAACAACAACCCGCTCATCGACAAGGAGAGCCTTGGGGAGGCAAGAGACTAGTGAGAATGGTAGTAGTAGTAGGACTAGGCGATCTAGAAACCCCTAGTCTTTTTAAAAAGACTCTGATATAAAGGTATGTTTGGGTGCTAACTTATCTTTGCATACATAATATTATTATATTGCATTGATTGCTAGATATGTAGATATTATATGAGTTTGGGATTGCTCATTTAGGAACCCTTGGTTAAGGGAAATGACGAATCTTTTGGTGTGTTGGATTGGTCGTTTAAGAGCCCTTGGTTAAGGGAAACGACAAATCCTTTGGTGAGTTGAATTTATCGTTTAAAGGCCCCGGGTTGGGGGAAACGATGAATTGTTTTGGTAGAAATGAGCTTTTTATGGTTTCATTTCCATGAGGGAAATACAACTACACTTGTGAGAAGTGGGAAGTTCATAAGTTTGGAATTAGGATGGATAGGGTTGCTTATGGAAGACTAGGATATATCTTGCCATAGTAACTGAATCCATGTTGAGAACTGTTAGGTTAGAATTGTGTGTAGAATACCTTAGGGGAGAATTGGAAGAAGATGGATCACAGAAGAGGGGTAAGAAGAGGAGCAAAGATCATGGATAATCGAAGAGAAGATCAGTGGATTTGGCAAAATGGTGAGACCATATAACCAAAAGAAGACGTGTGTGGGATCAGCGATGAAGCACAAGAGAGAAGTGAGTGAGTAGGACGAAGTACAGATTGAACCTCACTCTAAGCTCAGATGTGAAGATGTGAAAGAAGTCGTCATAGTCAAAGCCAAGGCGTGTTAGACTAAAGGGTGGAATCACATTGGAGTATTGAAAACAATGTGATATGTATCCAAAGGAGAATGGATAAGGCTGGAGATGAAAGCCAAACCAGGATTGGTAACCACGACGAGTCGACCAAATCACCAAAGAAGGGATCAGAGGTGTAAGTCAGAGGAGAATGATCACAGACGAAGTACATTCTACACTTTAGAATTCAGGACGAATTCTATGAAGTGGGGGAGAATGTAATAACCCGGATGAGAGCAGAGGACAGCTAGACGGAACGGCCAGGAGAGACAACTTTGGCCGAAAAAACTAAAATCACGGAATCAACTCAAGGATGACTTTGATCGATAGCGTAGGCCAAAATTAACCTTATGGCCAAAGCAGAAGAAGAAAAGCTTGATGCAACCTAAGATGGCCAAGAGAAGACCATTGCGGACGTCGAGATGACCGAAAGCGGACAAGCCAAAAGCCGAAGTTCCAGCTTCAAGGAGGAGTTGATTTGGATTGATTAATGGAACTAAAAAATGAAGAGTTGACACACTTAGAATAATAAATCTAAGTGACTGGTCAAAAGAAGTCTGAAAAATTATCAAGAAAATCTACAAGCGTTGGAAGGAGAAGCAAAATGGTCATCTGAAGCTCGAAAGGCTCGGATAGAAGATAAACAAGAGGACTAAGCTTCATTTCAACAGTAGCACGTGAAGGAGAGACATTTATTTGTCAAGAAAATGAAGTTAGAAGAAGAGATAGTCGAAGTCCAAATTCGACCAATCAGACGGCGACACCCAAGCAGCTACTTGACCAGCTTATAAGCGCAGCAGGAGATGTCTCGGTGTGATTAATTTTTCATGGCTATGGATCAAATCTATAATGACAAAGGAAGTTTCAAGTCTTAGCCACCAAGTACGGACCAATCATGATGGCCAAAGGTGAATCTATAAGGACGAAACCAAAGGTGAATCTATAAAGACGAAACAAGCCACCATTGGGGACCAGTCATGGATGGACGTGGAAGGAGTCATCTATGGGACAAAAACCATTGTTGTAACCATAAGAACGGATAGGCTACTAATCTAAGAGATAAGTCTCGTGATTATAGCTTAAGGATCAGAAAATAAGATCAAACCGCACAGCCAATACCGCAAGAACACCCAGTCTGAAAAGAAGATCAATGGAGACAAAACCGTAACCAGGCTATGGGATAAGCCTCGTGTCTATGGTCAGAGCAGAAGATAAGGGCCGTGATTATGGCCAATGTAGAGACAACACACGAGATAAAAGCTTAAAGATAAGGGTCTTGTTGATACTTATCCCGATTTCAGCCAGTAACGCGAAAACAACCAAGATGAAGAGATAGGAAGAAGGAGGAACGAATGTCAAAGGCTATAAAGCCTACTTAAGCACAAGATGAAGAGATAGGAAGAAGGTTGGTGTTTTACATCACTTGTCCATCATTGAAGTTGCACTTTTTACTTTTGATATCAATGCAATATGGAATGGATTTAATTAACAACCGACATCTATTATTAAGTTTTGTTTATAACGTCATATTTCCAAATCTCTTCACAATGATAGCATTAAGAAACATCAAACATGTATAGAATCTGCTTAAGAAAAAGTGAAAAAAAAATCTCATCTTTTATCTCTTGTTTAATGCATTGTTTTAATTTGTTGAAGGTTCAAAATTCTGTGAGAGTAAATGTAACCTAGATAAAATGTCACGACAATGTTAGAATACCAAAAAAAACAAAAACTTTTGATACCTACACCAGAAACGATTGGCTAACGGTTTAATCATTCCTTTTGCCATCAAAACAAAACCAATCATTAAAACATACTAAAGATAATCACAAACTCTATTTCACATTTGAATACTTGTAATGGCTTAAAGACTTACATCAACAAATTTTCCAATGAAGCATGAACAACTCATTTGATTAATGCGAGCAATAACCAGGAAGCATCTTCTTGATCATGTAAATAATAAAATTCCAACTATAAAACATACACCCTGCTATTATTTCTAGGATTTTGGGGTCTTAAGGCTTAGGAAGTCTTGGAAAAGATCTCTATGATTCCAGGGCTTCTCTTACCTTGATCGGATTCAGAGATCTTTGAAAACCAAATCCTAGAAACTAATCTATCTTCTCCCAAACGCCATGGTTGTAGAGGAGGTTAGTTAAGCCATTAGTTGAGATCTGTAGTCCATGCTCTTTGATCTTTTTTTCCACAAAAAACCATGGGTTTGGAGAAGAGATTAAAGAAGGGAATCATACCATACGCCATGGATGAATCTATTTATGATTCTCAAGGCTTAGGGAAAGCTCATCAATGAGTAGATCTATGTGTTTTCAAACCAAAGCTTGACCTTTGAACACTCTTGAATATGACCCTCGATCCTTAACCCTCTTTTAGCATTTTTAAACTTCAAGTAATCATCTTTTAATTACAAAGCTTGCATCTTGATCATTAGAAGTCATTTGTCTTAAGTTGTTAGAATCAATCTGTTTGACCCGATTTAGCTCTCGATTTTTGGTTATTAGTAGATTCCCGTTTTTAATCTTCTGTTTTCTCCTAGTAGTAGTTGGCCCTCTTCCAGGGATTTTAAAATAGTTTCCATAAGCATTTGATCGTTGCATTTAGTTTTCTTTGATTTTACCAACTATTTACCCGATTCTGCTTAGATTTGCTTAGTACTTGCATTCCTAGTGTTCATTCTTCACCCAGGCTGGATTGATACTCTCTTGCATACTATACTACAACTATAGGTTGCTTGAGCTTTGATATTGGAGACCAACAAAATCTGCTTATCAAATGGCGCCGTTGCCAACTTGGGTTTGTTAGAAAGCATTAGGATTTGGTGCTTGGCAAAGACTAAGTAGGGGTTATTGATTCTTGTATTTTGGTGGATTTATAAATCTTCTTTGGATTTGATAAATTTATTGATTTCAAAATCAGCAAAATGGAAAAAAATCAAATCCACTCAAATACCAAGGTTAGACCTTGTATTTGGGTCTTTGTATTTTAGTCATGAAAATCCTTCCAAATCCATTCAAATTCAATTAAAACTCAAATTCTTATAATATTTAGATTCTAAAATGATAAAACCAATAACACTGTATTTCATTATGGATTTTAAAATCATAGAACCAATAACACTGTATTTCAATATAAATTTTAAAATACGAGAACCAATAACACTGAATTTGATTTGGATTCTCAAATCCATTAAAATACGAGAACCAATAACACCTCCTAAGCTTTTTACTTTTATTTTAATTACTCATTGCTCTACCTTCTTGTTTGTGATCTTTTGTACATGAACTTACGCTCCAGGGGTGACAATAATCTACTTAAACCCCTGGACAATATTCACCAACTCGGACACGCAAGATCGAGAAGAGCAAGAGAGCAAGCTCAAGCCTTTGAAGAGATTGTGCAAGCTGGTACAGTTGACTTTGAAAGTATGGCTGAGCAGGAACATCCTGAGGGACCTCCACCAGCTCACGGTGCTATAGGAAGGGGTAATGGAAACCCCAACCACGCTGCTAGACCACCACGGATCATTGGTGCTGGCGATGCTCCAAACACTCATCACAACCGCTTTGGGATAACTCCTCCACCAGTCCAAAACAACAACTTTGAGATCAAGCCAGGCTTTATCTCTATGGTTCAGAACAACAAGTTCCACGGGCTGGCTATGGAAGACCCTTTGGAGCATCTTGACAACTTTGAGCAAGTGTGTGGGATGATAAAGATCAATGGGATCTCCGAGGATGCTTTCCAGCTTAGGCTCTTTCCATTTTCTCTTGGAGATAAGGCTACGCACTGGGAGAAGACCCTTCCACAAGGCACCATTACTTCTTTGGCAGATTGCAAGAAGGCGTTCCTCTCAAAGTTTTTCTCGAGCACAAGAACACTTAGGCTGCAAAGTGAGATCAGCGGATTCACTCAAAGGCAGAACGAGACATTCAGTGAAGCTATGAAGCGGTTCAAGGACTATACCATTCAGTGTCCTCACCACGGCTTCAGTGAAGAGACTCTCTTAAGCACAATATACCGAGGAGCATTACCCAAGATCCGAATGTTGCTTGATACGGCAAGCAAGGGTAACTTCCTTGGTCAAGAAGTGGAAGAGGGTATGGAGCTTATAGAGAACTTGGCTTTGAGTGATGGGAATTACACTGAAGACTACGATGGAGCACCTAGAGGTTCTGAGCTTGAATCACACAAGAAGGAGCTCAAATCGCTCCATGAAAAGATAGACAAGCTAGTGCTTGCAAATCAGAAGCAAGTACATTTCGTGGGAGAAGCCGAAGAAGTCTTGGAGGAGTTAGAACTGAGCCAAGAAGAGGCTAATTGGGTTGCTGGTCAGAACTACAACAAGCCCCAAGGCTATTCACAAGGCTACCAGGGCAACAACAATCTGTCATATAGGATCACCAACGTTGAGAACCCTAAAGATCAGGTGTACCCCCCTCAACAAGGCAAGCCTTTTGTACCTTACAACAAGGGCTTTCAACAAAATAGTGGGTACCAAGGTCAGAGGCAAGGCAATTTCCAGCAGCAACAGCAAGGCAACAAAGGCTACACTCCTATGTTTCCTCCTGGTTTCGTTCCACAGCAGCAAATGCAACCCCCACCTCAGGATACGGTTCAAGCAATGTTCCAACAGTTTCTTCAAGGTCAAGCTTCTACAAATCAGAAGTTTGTTGAGATGAACAACCGGCTAGATTCTTCTCTTACTGACGCTCTACACAGATCACCAATCTAAACAACACTATCAAGCAGTTAGAGAAAGGAAAAGCTAGCTCAAGCGGTCAAGGGAGCCTACCTGGAATGTGTGAGCAAAATCCCAAAGAGTATGCAAATGCTATTACTTTGAGAAGTGGGAAAGAGCTTCCGCCGAGAGTTGCACCTAGAGCCAATGAGGACATTGTGGTTCAAGAGGGGGAGGGTAAGCCTTCAGCTGATGAAGAAATCACCTTTGAAAATGTGTGGATTAAGAGGCCAAGGAAAGGAAAAGAGGTTGTTCTAGAGAAGTAGAGGAGGTGAGCAAAGAGAAAGATGCATTTGTTCCTCCACCCTACAAACCGAAGCTTCCTTTTCCTGGCCGGTTCAAGAAACAGCTGCTAGAGAAGCATAGAGCAGTCTTTGAGAAGCATTTGAAAGATGTTGAGATCAAGCTACCTTTGGTGGATTGTCTAGCAATGATGCCTAAGTGTGCAAAGTTCTTCAAGGATACACTTACTAAGAAGAACAAGGAGAGTGAAGAACTTTTGGTGCTTAGTGAAGAGTGCAGCGCCATCATTCACAAAGAGATAGTGCCAAAGAAGCTTGGAGATCTAGGATCATTTACCATTCCTTGTGCTCTTGGTCCCTTGAAATTTGAGAGCTGTTTATGTGATTTGGAAGCAAGTATCAATCTCATGCCCCATTCCATTGCAATGAAGCTCTGTTTCACCAAGTTTAAAGACTGTAGAATCTCCCTTGTGCTAGCTGATAGAACCGTTAGACTTCCTGTGGGTATGCTCGAAGATTTGCCCGTGACGATCAGCGGAGTTAATGTGCCAACCGACTTTGTTGTCTTAGAGATGGATGAAGAGCCAAAGGATCCTTTAATCCTTGGAAGACCATTTCTTGCAACCGCTGGAGCCATCATTGACGTGAAGAATGGCAAGATTTCTCTACACTTGGGCAAAGACATCAAGCTGGACTTTGATATTAATGAAGTCTTGAAGAAGCCAACCATTGGAGGAAAAGTTTTCTACATTGAGACTCTAGACGCTTTAGCCGATGAGTTGCTTGAGGAGTTGGCACAGGAAGATCATTTGCAGCTGGCCTTGACAAAGGAGTATGGAGAGTTTGGTTTTCTGAGTGAGCAGACCCAAGAATACGTTCACATCCTTGATTCTCGCAAGGCTGTGAAGGAAGATGAAGGCGGATGCCTAGAGATCGATCAGGAAATCGAGGAGATCACTTGATCCAGGACAGCAATCGACAAGAAGATCGAGGAGGTTGGTCGATCCAGAAAAGGGAACGATGAGAAGATCGAGAGAGGCCAATCGATCAGTTCAGAGAACGAGTCGGGGACTCGACCTCTTGCTCGATCCAGACCAGAACGAGTGGAAGATCGACTGGATGACTCGATCACAGAGGGGACAACGGTTCAAGAGGGCAGCCTTCAAGCTCATGACTCGGGGTCTAAGGAGGGCAGTGAGGACAGAGACGTCAACACAAGCCACAAGGAGGATTGGAGCGAGCTGCTAGCCCCAAAGGAGGACCTAAAGGAGCTCCCAAAAGGGCTAAGGTATGCTTTCGTAGGGATTAATGAGACTTATCCCGTGATTGTGAAAGAAAACTTGAGTGATGATGAGTTGCACTCGCTCCTTAATGAGCTGAGAAAGTATAGGATGGCCATTGGGTACTCTCTAAGTGACATCAAGGGACTTTCACCAATGCTTTGCACTCACAGGATTCACTTAGATAATGAAAACTCTTATTCTATTGAACATCAGAGACGCTTAAACCCGAATTTGAAAGAAGTAGTTAAGAAAGAGATTTTGAAACTGTTAGAGGCTGATATGATATATCCCATCAGTGACAGCACATGGGTTTCTCCTGTCCATGTGGTGCCTAAGAAAGGGGGAATCACAGTCATTAAGAATGAAAATGATGAATTGATTCCTACTAGAACCATAACTGGTCACCGAATGTGTATAGATTATAGGAAGCTCAATTCAGCTACTAGAAAGGATCATTTTCCTCTTCCTTTTATTGATCAGATGCTTGAAAGATTAGCTAATCACCCATAATACTGCTTTCTTGATGGTTATAGTGGTTTCTTTCAAATACCAATCCATCCTAACGATCAAGAGAAGATGACTTTTACATGCCCTTATGGTACCTTTGCATATCGAAGGATGCCATTTGGGTTATGTAATGCACCAGCAACCTTTCAAAGGTGCATGATGTCTATCTTCTCTGATCTTATTGAGGAAATGGTGGAAGTGTTTATGGATGATTTCTCTGTATATGGTGCGTCCTTTTCTGCTTGTTTGTTGAATTTTTGCAAGGTACTCAAGAGATGTGAGGAGACAAACTTGGTGCTGAACTGGGAAAAGTGTCACTTCATGGTGAAGGAAGGGATTGTACTCGATCACAAGATATCTGAGCAAGGAATAGAGGTTGACAAAGCGAAGATTAAGGTCAAGATGAGTCTTGAGCTGCCGGTTAATGTCAAGGGGATAAGGAGTTTCTTAGGGCACGCTGGCTTCTACAGGCGGTTTATTAAGGATTTCTCCAAGATAGCTCGCCCTCTTACACGGTTGTTATGCAAGGAAGCTGACTTTGTCTTTGATGAGGAATGTCTTCACGCTTTCAAGACCATCAAGGAGGCTCTTGTCACGGCACCTATAGTACAAGCACCAGATTGGAGCTTAATCTTCAAGATCATGTGCGACGCGAGCGACTATACCGTAGTTTCTGTTCTTGGTCAGAGGAAAGACAAGAGGTTGCATGTTATCTACTACGCCAGTCGTACCTTGGATGATACGCAAGTGAGATATGCTACAACCGAGAAGGAGCTACTGGCCGTTGTGTTTGCTTTTGAGTAGTTCAGATCATACTTGGTGGGCTCTAAGGTTGTTGTATACACTGATCACGTGGCGTTGAGGTATATCTACTCTAAGAATGATACCAAGCCGAGGCTCATAAGGTGGATTCTTCTTCTACAAGAGATTGATATGGAGATAGAAGACAAAAAGGAGATAGAGAATGGTGTTGTTGATCACCTTTCTAGAATGAGAGTGAATGAAGCCTTACTCTTGGATGATTCACTTCCTGAAGAGCAACTCATGATGATCAACACGGTGGTATGCACACGGCTAGAGGATCAGTTTGAAGATGTTTTGGCTTTGAGAGAAGAGAACCTGCCTTGGTATGCTGATATAGTGAAATTTTTAGCTTGTGGAGAGGAACCTACTCATCTTGACCACTACCACAAGAAGAAGTTCATGAGAGACATCTCTAATTATTTTTGGGACGAGCCTTACTTGAACAAGAGGGGAGTAGACAGCTTGTATAGAAGATGTGTTTCAAAGGAGGAAGCGCAGGACATCCTTCTACATTGCCATGGTTCATCCTATGGAGGACATTTTACTTCTTTCAAGACGGCAACAAAGGTCTTACAAGCCGGGTTGTGGTGGCCATTGATACAAGGGTTTTACCCCTTGTAGGACAATTGCCCTAGCTTGTACTAGTCAGTTACAGTATAACATAGGGTTGTATCAATCCAAATGGGAAGAGTTGAAAGACAGAAGAGTTGAGAGTGGAATCTCTAAGTCAGGCAAGCCAGGAAAGGGGTTTTGTTGCCTAAGTAACAGTTCTAACAACCTACATGAAACAAGCAGCAACAAGGTGAAAGCAAAAGCAAATTAAGCAATTCTAAGCAAGAAAAACAGAGTAAAACAGAGCAAAACATAGCAAATCCGAAATTCAAATTAGAGAAAAACAAGTTCCTAGATGTGGTTATTGACTTTGGGGAATTTCAGACATTGATTAAGGTTGTTTCAAACTACATTGATCAAGCAGGTAAGCAAGCAATGGTGGTTCCTAGACATAGAGTTTACAACTAAGCTAGTTAGATCCAATCTCTTGGCAAATAACCCTTTGCTAAACATCTTAACAAGAACTAACTCTCATTAGTGCTAAAACATCAAGCAAACAAGACTAATCAACTCTATTTAAGTCAAAATGCTCCTCAAACAGTCAATCTCTTGAGCCAAGGCCAGCAAATCCTCTAATAAACAGGTTCAGCATTTCATCAAACACTTGGTGGGCATAAGAGAAAGCTAACAACATAGACCAGTTTGATCAAGACTAATCTAGCATGAATAACAGATTAATAGAGATGAACCCATAAACAGAAGCACATAACAAGCCTTAATCAAGCCATAAATTCCCCTAATCTACCACATCTAGAAACTCTAAGGTAACTACTCACTCATAATCATGTTTAACACCAAATCGCAAAGGGAGAAGATGCTAATCATGATTAAAACAAATATTAAAGAGATTAAAGCTAATACTTGATTGTATTAAATAAATCAAAGAAATTGTCTTACAAACTTAAAGAAATAGCTTAAGAACAGTATTTTGACAAGACCTCCCGAAAATATAGAAAAAGGGGCTATTTATAGCCTAAGGGAGAAAACCCTAGAAAGGTGGCAAAAGTGTAATTAAAAACAGGTTCGGGCTGGGTCAGTATCGGTCAATTGTGTCGACCTCTAGTGACCGAAATTTATCTGTATCGATCATCAGCGATCGACACACACGACCAAAATTATAACGGTGTGTTTGTGTCGACCACATCAGACCGATACTGCTCCATTTCGGTCACCAGAGACCGAAAATTCTAGGCTCTGACCGAAAACTTCTGCAGAGATCTCCTGCTTTGATCCTTCTTGCTCCCTTTTGTCCAGCTAGCCTCCTGGATCATTCCCAAAGCTCCTCCAAGCTCCTTTAAGCTCCAAAAGCACCTAAAAACATCCAATATGCAAGGAAAATGCAATCTATACTCCTAATGCAACCTAAGTCTAAAAGGAGAAGAAAATGGGACAAAAGCTAAGGGAAAATATGCAAAAGAGGACCAAAATATGTACTAAATGAGCCCTATATGGTGTAAATACAAGGGATATCAGCCATCGCTATTCATGGATGCTCATGAGTTTGTTAAGTCTTGTGAAGCATGTCAAAGAGCTGGGAACATCACGAAGAGAAATGAGATGCCTCAGGTGCCAATCTTTGAAGTTGATGTTTTTGATGCTTGGGGGATAGATTTTATGGGTCCGTTCCCATCTTCTTACGGCAACAAATTCATCTTGGTGGCTGTTGATTACGTGTCTAAGTTGGTTGAGGCTATAGCTTCCCCAACCAACGACTCAAAGGTGGTGGTTAAGCTCTTCAAGACCATCATCTTCCCACGGTTTGGAGTTCCAAAAGTAGTGATTAGTGATGGGGGCAGCCACTTCATCAACAAAGTGTTTGAAGGTCTCTTGAAGAAGTATGGAGTGAAGCACAAGGTAGCTACACCTTATCACCCACAAACTAGTGGGCAATAGAGGTCTCGAATAGACAGATCAAGGCTATCTTAGAGAGGACCGTAGGAGTAACTCGGAAGGATTGGGCGGTTAAACTAGATGATGCTCTATGGGCTTACCGGACCGCTTTCAAGACTCCTATAGGTACCACTCCCTTCACTCTTCTATACAGCAAGGTGTGTCATCTTCCTGTTGAGTTGGAGCATAGAGCACTGTGGGCCGTGAAGCAGCTGAACTTCAGTCTCAAGGCGGCGCAGGGTAAGAGATTGATTCAACTACATGAGCTTGATGAGCTACGGTTAGACGCCTACGAGAGTGCTAAGATCTACAAGGAAAGGACCAAGGCGGTTCATGACAAGAAACTGGTTCATAAGTAGTTAAGGGAAGGCAGTTTGGTGCTACTCTACAACTCGAGGTTGAAGCTGTTCCCTGGAAAGCTGAAGTCTAGGTGGAGTGGACCGTTTGAAGTGAAAGAAGTCATTCCTTATGGAGCGGTTACATTGGTTGGCAAGAGCGGTAATGCTTTTACGGTTAATGGGCACAGATTCAAGCCCTACCTGGCGAGTGATTGCAGCAAGGAGAGCACCACCATGCTTCTCCAAAACCCACCTCAGGCCTAAACCAAGTAAAGTCTAGCTAAAAACGTTAAAGAAAGCACACCTGGGAGGCATTCCCATGTCTATCTTGTACATATTTTTTCTTTCTTTCTATTTCAGTTTTATGCTTTTTATGTTTAAGTGTGTAGGTGAAAGGATGAGGGATTGTAGACCATGATCTTGGAATCAAAGAGGCGAGGAAAGGAGAAGTATAGGCTAGAGATCGAGTTCTAGATCGACTTATCCTGGCTCGATCTTTATTAGATCGAGCTAGTGAATCGAGAGGAGTCAGTCGATCAAGACGAGATCGAGTAGACAATCGAGTGAGTCAGTCGATCATAAGAGGATAAACCACCCATACGTTTAGCTTGAAATGCAAACGAGGTTTGGATCGACTGACCTCACTCGATCCTCGAGGTTAGATCGATCAGTCTACTCGATCTGCCACTCGATCTTCGCCCAAACGACCCCCAAATCGATCACGTGGCTCTATCCAACGAACATAAGCCTGAGTGACCAAAAATCGTGGAACGAGGGGACACAATCGATCTAAGACTCGGTGCAATCTGAATTGAGTCCCTGATCGATCAATCCTCTCGATTCTAGTCAACATCAGCATGAGATCGAGTCCTAGATCGACCAAATGGACTTAATCTCGTGTCGAGGTAAGTTTGTGTTTTCCCTCTTTTCTTCTTTCCCTCCAGCTTTAAATTTGAATTGTGGTCAAGGCAAGCATCTTTGACCATGAAAGATGTGCCTTGACCAGACTTTTGTCAGAAACCACTTGTATTGCCCATGGTTTTCTTAGCCTTTAAATTTACATGCACCCACACACTCTCTCTCATTTGTATTTCGAGTTTTCTAAAGAAAGAGAGAGTGTGAGTTTCTGTTTCTAAAGCTAATAACTTATTGCTTTCATCCTTACAAAAGGTATATTCGATTCAATGATTTCTTGTCTAAATGTTTTTGGAAAATTGCCTTTTTATTGCTTTGGATGATTGTAGTTGTTAGGAAGTTAGGATAATTTTTAGAAATAGCTAGATATTAGGAAAATTTCTAGATTTAATCCTATCTCTAGATTTTCTTCCCTAGTATTTAGCTATAACTTTTATAAATTCTCTAAAAATCTAGGATTATTGTTAGAAGTTTTTCTTTCTTACCCTGTCTTTCTCTCAATTTCGCCGCCTATACTCATTCTCTTCCTTGAGATTTGTGTTTCAGGTACCAATGGAACCAAAGAGAACTAGAGAAGAGACAGCACAAGAAGGAGAAGCTCAAGAAGTGGTTCAGGAGAGGATTAGATGGACCAAGGAGGAGAAGCTAGCTAAGAAAAAGCTAGAGAGGCTCCGGTTTGACCCTAAAAAGTTTGCGAGCAGAGATCTGTTGGCAAAGATGGGGATCTTGGGAGATTTTGAATAGCTTCTCAAGAACATTGGGCTCCGGTGCTTGTCAAGGTTGGATTGCCCAACCTATCCCGAGGCAACCCTAGACTTCTTAGCCACCTTGGAGTTCACCTACGAGAATCCAAGCCTCCCCACTCCTTCTCAAGGTCACATCACCTTCAAGATCAGGAGGCAAGCTTATCACTTCTCCATCACCAAGCTATGCCAAGCCTACAGTCTGAAAGCTAGTGCCAAGCTCGTTGAGTTTCGTCCTTTCACTCAAGCCAACGACTTGTGGAATCTGATCAGAAACGATGACTACAAGGCAAACACGGCCAAGATCAAGAGAGTCTGCAGCCCTGTGCTAAGATACACGCTCAAGCTCATCGCCAACACCTTCAGTGGATGGTCCGTGGCTCCCACAGTCACCAAGAACGAGCTGTGTTTCCTCTTCCAAGGCGTTAAGCACCTTCTGTGCGATCCTAAGGAGAATGGCGAGCCGATGGAAGATGAGCTTGGAGATGATGTCAATTACGGATGCATCTTGGTTTCCTCTCTACTTAAGTACAAGGTGTGGGCAATGAGGTGCAAGGAAAGCTCAGCGCTTATAGGAGGCTTCCTTACACCGATGTTTGTTCAAGCTGGTGTACCCCTTCCGGACATCATCCCTTGCGCGGAAAGAGCTTATATGGACGAGACATACATGCACAACACGGACTCCTTGGGACACACGCCAGCTGAGCGATTATTTGCATACTTGTTCTATGTTTGTGAGAATGAGAAGAGAGTGTGCATCTTGCCAAACAAAGAAGAAACGGAGCTGCTAGGTGTTGGCAATGTTGAGTTTCTGCCGAGTGTTGAGGAATGCTTTGCACCTCTACGAGGCACAGCCGCGCCCACATGAGCTGCTAGCCCACGTTCAGAGTCACCTCCCTCAGATGCTGAGATGCCCGAGAGCTTCGTCCTCCCTAAGCTTGATTTCGAGCCAAGAACCAAAACCGAGAAGTTCCTTGCTTCAGTCGTTGAGATGGACCGCAAGATCAACAAATGGCAAGGCAAGATGATCAAGAAGCTTGCCAAGAAGGTCAAGGCGCTTAAAGGGAGCTCACCTAAGAAGACATCAAGTCTGGAGGTCGAGCAGCCAGAGAAGAGGAGGAGATCAACCGGAGGTATTGAGATCCGTGAGCCTCAAGGAAACCGCCAACCTGCGCGCCACTCTCTTCATGAAGAAACGAGCAAGGAGAAAGGCAAGGATATCAGCCACAACACTCCTAAGAAGAGCAAGAATTTTGGAGCAACCTCAAGCTCCAGCCTTACTTAGCTCCAAGGTACCAATAACCTAATCATTGTACATACCATGCATCGTTTGATTTTTTCTTTGTGTTTTGACTCCCTCTTGGATTTGTTTGACACCGAGACGGTGTCATTCAAGTTTGGGGGAGTGTGTGTGTTATTTGACATGTTTTCTTTGATCCTATTTTCTGTTATCATCCCTTGAGTCATCATGCATCATGTAAGGCATAGAAAACATCAAAAAATGATAAAAGTTTTAAAAAATTTCAAAAAAAATTCATGTAGTTTGCATTTGCATTGTTAAAAAATTTAGGATTGAGTCTAGAATTTTTAAAAATCATTTAGATTGTTGCATTTGCATAGGAAGTGAATGATAAACACTTGTTAAGTTGTTAATGTTTGAACTGTTTTCAATGCCTTGGTTGTTTGTTGTTTGATTGATTGCATCTAGTGAGTTTGAAGTTAAAGCTGCACCATACTTTGATTACTTGCATTTGATACACTAGTCTTATGTTGAAACTCGCTTTGATTTGATGCCAACTCCATCTTACTAGAACCATAATTTTAACATTGAATTATCTTGTTTTTGCATTGAGAGTGATTGCATGGCTTACCTATATACATACTTGGATTATTTTCTTCCCTTCTTACCACTCTTGTTAATCCAAGTAGCTGATCCTCATCATCATGGGACAGTTAACCACGCCCTAAACCAAACCTTCTTTTTGACCTAAACACTTTTGCGTGAGTTGTGAGGCCTTACATTGCATCATTTTCTATCATATCCCTTGTAGACACCAGCTTGCATTTTGAGTTTGGTATTAGGTTAGGAGTTTGGAAAAGGGTTTTTTGAGTGGTTTAAGCGTTTTATGTTTACATCTTTACAAAAGAATGAAAAGAATGGGATTGGTAGCAAAGGGGGAACAGATCAGTTGTGGTTAAGTAAAGTAGAAAAAGAATGCTCTAAGTGTCAATGAAGAAAGGCGCCAGCAATAACAAGGCTTACAAAGGGTCATCCAAATGGAATAATCAGACCGAGCCATCCACCAAAAGTGATGAAAACAACGCCAAGCATATAACAAAGAAGAGCAAGTTCAAACAAAAAGAAGTCAACCATACGGACAGAAGAAAAAGGAGTTTCCCTTAAATGTGAAGGATGAAGAGATCAAGCGCTTTGGGAAAGGGTAGATTTAGGGGTTACACTTTGGGTTTTAGAAGTTTTTAGGATCATCTTGGGTGAAAAAGGGTAGAAGGGAGCTTTAACTTGCATGCATAAGTGTGCTTTTACCTTTAGCATTTTGCCAAAGATAGTATTCTTTCATTGAGTGATCCCCTGAATTTTTAAACTATTATTTGAATGAGATCATCTTCATCACATGACCATGTCCCTTGACCAAATGCTTTCTCTTGATATGTACAAACTAGATCCATTGGTTACCGCTTAATGAATGCTAAGGAGTTGGTTGATTTGAATGTTTGTGTAGGCTAAGCTAGAGTTCATTGTTTGCTTTGATGAGTATGGCTAAAGTTTTTAAAGTAGAACAACCTCTGTGCATCTTAGAACTAATAACTTGGGCATTGAATCAGTTTTTCCATTGACATCTTTTGTTTTGAACTCCCGTTTTCAAACTTCTCTTCCTTTCTTGAATTCTGTTTGCTTGAGGGCAAGCAAAAGGCAAGTTTTAGGGAGTTGATATACCTATATATTTAGCATATTTCGCATGCATTTAGAGTAGTTTTCATGCATTCATCTTGCATTATAGGCTAGTTTCTACCATTTGTTGCATTTTAGGTCCTAGGTCTCTTTGCATTCGCATTTTGCATATTTTTTGCACTTTTGCGTCATTATCAGGTTGTTTGGAGCACTCTGGAGTTGTGCAGGTTGTGTGGACGTGAGGAGGATCAAAACAAAGCTTGTGGACACTTGGAGAACCCAGCCATGCTTGCAAATGACCTGAGATCGAGTAGTGGATCGAGCAAGGCAGGTCGATCTAGACGAGATCGACCAGAAGATCGAGTGACCCAATTCGATTTAAGGGGAAGGATCGAGACCAAGATCGAGAGAGGAGATCGATCTGGAGTACGGATGTGGATGACGCCATGCAGAACTAGAGCTAGATCGATACCACGACCTGATCACCCAAGAATCGACCAGAGGATCGAATGAAGAGCTCGATCCATCCAACCAGATCGACTTGAAGATCGAGCAGAAGAAGGCGATCCTTGAAGAAGATCGAGTGAGCTGATCGATCTCAAGGTCGATCTCAGGGGCCTTAACCGTTTTTGGAGCATAGTGAGGGGACCATTAGGGCTGTTTGGCTATTTTGGGCAAAAGCGGCTATCCCTTTCTACACAACTTTTCATTGTTATCTTTTCTAAGCTTTTCTGTAGGCGATGATCCGCCATTGTCGAACCTTTGAGTTTTTCATGTTTTGAAACTTTGAATCTTTCCAATATTAAGCATTTCCTTTAATCCCTTGCCTTAATCATGCTTAGTTCTTCTTTTTCTGCATTTCAATCGTTTTAAACATGAGTAGCGAGTAGTTTTTCTTTGGATAAGGGGTTGAGGCGATTAAGGTTTAAGGGGTTTAAGCTTTTGAGTTTTTCTTGTTCTTCATTTATTCCTTTCTAGGATTTTGGAGTCTTAAGGCTTAGGGAGTCTTGGAAAAGATCTCTATGATTCCAGGGCTTCTCTTACCTTGACCGGATTCAGAGATCCTTGAAAACCAAATCCTAGAAACTAATCTACCCTCTTCCAAACGCCATGGATGTAGAGGAGGTTAGTTAAGCCATTAGTTGAGATCTGTAGTCCATGCTCTTCGATCTCTTTTTCCACCAAAAGCCATGGGTTTGGAGAAAAGATTGAAGAAGGGAATCATACCATATGCCATGGATGAGTCTATTTATGATTCTCAAGGCTTAGGGAAAGCTCATCAATGAGTAGATCTATGTGTTTTCAAACCAAAGCTTGACCCTTGAACACTCTTGAATATGACCCTCGATCCTGAACCCTCTTTTAGCATTTTTAAACCTCAAGTAATAATCTTTTAATTACAAAGCTTGCACCTTGATCATTAGAAATCATTTATCTTAAGTTGTTAGAATCGACCTGTTTGACCCGATTTAGCTCTCGATATTTGGTTATTAGTAGATTCGCGTTTTTAATCTTCTGTTTTCTCCTAGTAGTAGTGATATCCCTTACATCATTTAGGGCTGCATTTAGTACATATTTTGGTCCTCTTTTGCATGTTTTCCCTTAGCATTTGTCCTATTTTCTTCTCCTTTTAGACTTAGGTTGTATTTAGAGTATAGTTTGCATTTTCTTTGCATTTTGGATGTTTTAAGGTGCTTTTGGAGCTAAAAAGAGCTTGGAGGAGCTTTGGGGATGATCCAGGATGCTAGCTGGGCAAAAGGGAGCAAAAAAGATCAAAGCAGAAGATCTCTGCAGAAGTTTTCGGTTAGAGCACAGTGAGTATCGGTCAAGGATGACCGATACAGATCAGTATCGATCACCAGTACCAGTCAGGGGTGGCCGACACAAACACAACGGATGGATTTTGGTCATATGTGTCGATCACTCCAGACCGATGGGGATCTATATCGGTCACTAAAGACCGACGCAACTGACCGATACTGACCCAGCCCGAACCTGTCTTTAATTACGCTTTTGCCATTACTTTAGGGCTTTCTTCTCTAGGCTATAAATAGCCTCTTTCCAGATTTTCGGGAGGTTATGTCAAAATACTGTTCTTGAGCATTTTCTTTAAGTTTGTAAGACAATTTCTTTGCTTTGTTTAATATAATCAAGTATTTGCTTTAATCTTTCTTTAATCTCTCTTTCAATCATGATTAGCATCCTTTTCCTTTGTGATTTGGTGTTAAACATGAGTATGAGTGAGTAGTTATCTTAAAGTTTCTAAATATGGTAGATTAGGGGGATTTAAGACTTGATTAGGGTTTGTTAAGTGCTTCAGTTTATGGGTTCCTTTCTATTAATCTGTTATTCATGCTAGATTAGTCTTGATAAAACTTTTCTAGTTTGTTAGCTTTCTCTTATGCCCACCAAGTGTTTGATGAAATGCTGATCTTGTTTAATAGAAGATTTGCTGGCCTTGGCTCAAGAGATTGACTATTTGAGGAGCATTTTGACTTGAATAGAGTTGTTTACTCTTGCTTGCTTGATGATTGAACACTAATGAGAGTTAGTTCTTGTTAGAATGTTTAGCAAAGGGTTATTTGCCAAGAGATTGGATCTAACTAGCTTAATTGTGAACTCTATGTCTAGGAATCACCATTGCTTGCTTACTTGCTTGATCAATGTAGTTTGAAACAGCCTTAGTTAATGTCTGAAATTCCCCAAAGTCAATAACCACATCTAGGAACTTGCCTTTCTCTTATTTGAATATCGGATTTACTCTATTTTTCTTGCTTAAAACTGCTTAGTTTGCTTTTGTTTTCACTTTCTTGGCTGCTTGTTTCACTTAGGTTGCTAGAACTGTTGCTCATGCAACAAAACATTTTCTCTGCTTGCTTGACTTAGAGATTTTACTCTCAACTCTTCTGTTTTCAACTCTTCCCAATTGGATTGACATAAAACCCATACTACAACTGACTAGTACAGGGTGATTGAGACAAGAATCTCACAAAATCTTGTCTCAATTTGGCGTTGTTGCCATTTGGGAACTAAGTTTGAATCATTAGAGTTTGTAGAATCTTTAAGATCAAGCTTTTACTTTTCTTTGGTTACTAACTCTGTTTTCAAGTGTTTTCATTTCAGGTGAGTTGCACCAAAACATCAAGATGGTGTACTTTGAAGACACTACCTACAGCAACTTCTGCCAAGAGCCTCTACCTATGCACTACTTTGAAAAGTGCTACACTCCTTCCCACACTCAAGACCAACTCTATATTCCTACATCTGGATCAGCTGACATTAGGAGCATGATCATGGTCAACATCAATCTCTAAACCATTGGAACTATGGAGATGAACAAGAGATTTACTGAGCTGCACAACAGGATAGATTATGTTCATAATGACCTTCATGCCAAGTTTGAGGACCTGGACTCAAGGATACATCTCTTGGAGAACAGCCAAGATGATGCACACACACCAAGACTTCAGGACACTCTTCCTAGACAAGCTGCACACAAACCTCAGGAATTCTGCCATTTACTTACTGAAGAGGCAGAGGAAGCAGAAGAGAAATTCACTGATGAATATGCTTCATTGGAAGAGCTGGGCATCATGATCCAAGAAATGATATTCCATATAGACAGGATGAGGGTTGAGTATGGAGGAGAACCCAGAAGAAGTAACATTAGTGATGAAGAAGCTCAGGAAGTTGTAGGGAAGTTCCTCCATAGAATTGATGAATGCTTGAACAGAGAAGAAAAACAGGAAAGAGCAGCACTGAAAGCTGCTCAGAAAGAGGGGGCTAAGGAAACCCCAGCCGCTACAGAAGAGACCCCCACACCAAAGCACATTGATGCTGATGAAGAGGCACTAAAGACACATCATGCTTTGATGGTTTTGTCTCACAACACTCCTCAGGACTCTAAGGAACTCTACCATAATCAACTGGGTAACTCTTGAAGCACTACTGAAAAGGGTAAAGAACTCTCAGCTCAGGACTGCAAACCACCAGTCTCGTACCCCACAATGCATTTCACCAAAGCTAGAATGGAGATGTACACAAAGTTCAAGCAAGACATACAAGATGCTGGAATGGAATACAACTCCCACATGGCACTACTTTGCTATAAGTAAAACATCAAATCAGGTTTCTGAAAGAAGTTTTTGACAAGCTGGAAGTGGTGGAACCAATCCTTGAGAATGTGGGGGCTCACATGAAAAGAAGCAAGATGATGAAGTCATTGCCAAAAATCACAAACCCAGGAAAGTTCCTCATCACTTGTGAGCTGTAGATGCTTGACAATATCAAAACTCTATGTGATTCAGGATCAACTGTTAATGTCATGTCTCTCCATCTGAGCCAAACTCTGGGGATCAAGAAGCTGCTGCCATCCAGGACTTCTATCACCTTTGTGGACAACTCTTCCACAAAACCTTTAGGCACGGTGAAGGACTACCCTGTGAAGATTGGAGAATGCCTAGTTCCAACAGACTTTGTGGTCATGGAGAAAACATATTCCAGAGAGGTGCCACTTCATCTACGTACTCTATTCTTGGCAACAGCAGGAGCTCAGTTAGACTTCAAGAGAGGTTCTGCAATTTTGAAGAATGTTGATGAGTTCAAAGTCTACAAAAATTAATTCCCCTTCCATAGCTTTATGTGGAGCAACTGAGCAAGAGGATTACTACTGGAAGCTCCCAGATAGTTTGGAGGATGCTATGAACCCCACTATGAGCAGGTTAATGAGTGATGCTTTCCCTACTGAACCAAACAAGAGTCATAATACCAAGTTGAAGCTTGGAGAAAGTTTGAAGGATATTGACAACTCAACAGCCAAGGAAGTGACACCTTCAGCCACACCAATTGTCAAGAATAAAAGGAATAAGATGTTAGCTCATGAGAAAGACAAGCAACTATCAAAGGGCACATGGGTCTGGCAGGAAGAAAGAGGTAGGAGCACCAGCTCCATCCACCTCTACTCACTATCCAAGAGGTAATCAAATTCAAGCTTAGTGACTTTAAACAAGCACACTTGGGAGGTAGTCCCATGGTATCCTTTTGTATATATTATGCTTTCTAGTTTATCTTTTATGCTTTGTTTTAGTGTATAGAAACAGGATTTCGAACTGGGGTTGAGAAAGTCTGAAGGGGACAAAGAACAAGTGTATTCTGGCTGATATCGATCATTTGTATCGGTCATGACAGACCGATACACAGATTTTCGGTCATCAGTATCGATCATGTTTGATCGATATCAGTATGAAAGCAGGACAAATTTCGGTCATTCATATCGACCAGACTTGATCGACATAAACACATTGTTTGATTTTCGGTCCAGTGTGTCGATCACTGGTGATCGATGAGATTCTTGGAATCATATCGGTCACCAGTATCGATCACTCATGACCGACATAATCACATCGGATGTATTTTGGTCAAGTGTGTCGATCAATGATGACCGATACTAATCCCAGGAAGCACATCAGTCTCCAATATCGATCACTCATAACCGATACTGCCATTTCGGTCAGTAATATCGGTCATGTGTGACCGATATTCCATCCGAGGTAAGTATCTCAACTTTCAAAAATTTTTACCTCCTTTGGTTTGGAGCCAAATGAGTTTGAATTTTTAAATGGGATTCCTTCTGACCTCTTTCTTAGCTTCTGAACACTTTTGTTTTTGTCCCCCACACTTTTGGTTCCTTATGTTCCCTCACCAACCTTTGATTCCTTTGGTTTCCTCTCTTTTCTCTCTATTTAAACAACAACTTCCTTCACTTCTCTTCACACTTAATCACACTCTTCTTCTCACATAAAGCTCGAAACTATTAGTTCTCATTCTCTTTTATTGCTTTCTCTAAGTGTTCAAAGGCTCACTAAAGGTTTGTTTTCTAAACTATCTCTCTTTGCTCTTACTCTTTGCTTATGTTAAAAATCGCTTAGTAGAAGTTTTTAAGAGCAAGTAGTGTTTAGTTTTGATTGTTGTGCTATGGTTTTGCAATTTGGATTTTTTTTGAAATATCAAGCTGGATGTTGAAGTTCTGTTTAATGTCTATTTATCTCGTTGCTTATTTATCTTCATCCATTTGCAAGATCATCATCTCTTTTGCCTAAGAACCATTTTGCTAGAATGTCATGCATAACTATTTATCTTTTGTGCATCCTAGCTTGTTTAGTTGCTAGCTTTTGATCTCTTCTTGCTTTGAATAAGTTTAAGCTTGTTGTTAGGACTTGTTAGACTTTTCTTAGCTTAAAGCATTTCTCCATTAAAAGTTTTCAGCTATTTGGTTCTTCAGCTTTTATTCTTTCACTTACCTTGTTTTCAAGCTTTGCTTTTGAAGGTACCATGGGAAGAACAAACACAGCTGCTAGAAAAAAGGGGAAAGCACCTTAGGAAGCACCAATCCAACCAAGAACTAAGAAAGATAAAGGAAAGGGCAAAGCCGATGAGCAATCCTCTAAAGCCGCTGGATAGAGACCAGTTGGAAATGAGGAAGAAAATCAACAAAAGAAGGGCAATGCTGCTAGGGAACTCATGGAGGCTTTCAACCAGTGCACTTTTAAGCCAACAAGATATCCATGCACCTCCACAATGAAGGCGCTGGGACTCTATGGTGACTGCAAAGCCATATTTGAGCGCATGGGCCTTGGAGCTTTTAAGGAGATGCCACTCCCATATTACCAACAGCTCACTTACCAATTCCTCTCCACACTCAAGGTGGTCTGGTATGAAGACAGTGAACTCTCTAATGGCGATGGTTGGATTTCTTTTCGGATTTGCAAGGAAAATTTCTCCTCAACATTCACGAAGATCGCCAAGGCTCTAGACCTGAAGTCCCACCCCACCAAGCTGAGCAGGTTCGAAATCCCCAGTAAGCAGCACGTCATGCTATGGGGCATTATTGGAGTTGGAAAATACACTCCTGGAAGATTAAGAAACCAGCACCTGAGGCATCCAGCTGTGAGATATGTCCACAAGGCACTTGCGAATACACTCTTTGCAAGGAAGGAGACAACATATCTCACAGGAAGGGAGGCAGATCTGATATACCAAGGATTGTATGATCTTTTGGGAGGCGACGAGTATGGAGAACCTCTCCGAGCACCGAAAAGCTATCCATGCTATGTGTCTATGCTGATGGAACAGCTCTTATCCTACCAGAGCTGGGTTTTAAGTAAGACGGAGAAGGAAAGCAGCCCTCAAGTGCACATTGGGGGAGTTGTGACAGCGGTTCTACAAGCTAGTGGAGTAGCCCTTGAGAGACATGAAGATGATGCGCTTGAGCCACTATGGATTGACATTGATTATCTCAAGAGGAGCCACTACCTTGAAAGAATCATTGGTGGAAAGCATGTATACAAAGCTTACATCCTTCATCAGAAAAATAAACATCAGCTTCAACCCAAGCACTGAGGAGGTCTACACAGGCGGCCCTATTCCTAGAGAAGGAGAAAAAGAAGACAATAAAGAAGAAGAGGAGCACACTGAAGAGATTAGAGAAGAAGATGAAGAAGATCAATGGAATGCTACTGCTGGCGCTGAAGGCCAAGGAGGAACCTATGAAAAAGATGAGCTTGAAGAAGAAGAAGTGCTGAACTACAGCTCAAAGCAGTTCCACTTCCAGCCCTATGAAGCACCCAACCAAGGAAGCTCTTTGAGAGCAGCTCATGAGCACATCAACACACTCCAGAAGTGGTGCAAGTGACAAGACAAAGCCATCAAAGGGCTTATGAAGATGGTGAAAGGGAAGTTCAGGAAGAACAAGGCTGCATCAGCAAAAACTTCCCACCACAGCCACAACCATGAGCTCAACTCTCACCAAGAAGAGCAACTTCACCAAGCTGAGCCAACTGAAGAGGAGGAAGCTGTATGGAACCCCTATGGAAGACACTCATTCCATGCACAACCAAGTGACCAATGGGGTACATGGGCACAACCAAGGGCCTCATCTTATGAGCCAAGAGCCCATGTTCCATCAGCTTGGGAGGCATCAAACCCCAACCCCTCTGAAGTTCAGGAGACATGGCAATGGGGCACACAAGGGACTTCTTCACAAGCTGAGCAACTATGGTCAAGCTGGGTTCAACCACCTCAAGAACAAGAGCATTCCACTCAAGTTTATGAGAGAAGAAAGAGGAAATCTAGCAAGTCTCCTCAAACCTCAGGATCATCCCACAACTCCTACCACTGAACAAGGTACCACATCCTTTCCATTGTTCTATACCATTGCATCTTTTTATTTCTGTAATACATTTTGTTGCTTCTCTCTTCCATTGCTTTCATTACACAAGGGACTGTGTAATTTAAGTGTGGGGGAGAGATTTGGGGTTTGACTTTGTGTTCTGTTTTCTTAATTTTTTCTTTTTCTTTTCACTTTGAGTCTCATGCATACCATGCATACATGTAAGGCATAGAAAAACACAAAAAAATCAAAAAATTTAAAAAATTTTGCATTTTTGCAAACCAAAAAGAAAGCATGTAGTTACATTTCATTCTTCTAGGATTGAGTATAGAGTTGGCATATAGTTAGCATTGCATTTGCATAGGGCATTATGATGAATTTTCCTTGTAAAGTGCTTAGTGTTTAGAGATGATTTCAGTTTTTAAGTGCTTAGTTGTTTGATGCATCATATGATTGCTAGAAGTTAAGGCTGAACAATGCTTAGATTGCTAGATTTGGTCTTCTCATCTCATTCTGAAAGCATTTGTTCTCTGAAAATCAACTCTATCAACTTGAACCTTAATTTGAAATTTTAATTATCATGTCTTATGCATTGAAAAGTGATTACATGGCTACCATATACATATTTGGATCATCTTTCTCCATTATACCACTCTTGTTGATCCAAATAGCTGATCCTCATAATTATTGGACAATTACATCATCACCCTTAACCAAAACCTGCTTTTGAGCCTAAACACTATTGTGAGAGCTGTGAGGCCTTTGCATTGCATTTTCGATTTTGTCTTGGCAAAAAGTGTTAGGAATAAGGCTGGCAATGATTAGCTCTCTTGTAGATATCAGCTTGCATCTTGAGCTTGATTCTAGGATATGAGTTTTGGGGTTTAAAAGGATAGTGTAAGTGGTTTGAACTTCATGTTTATATGTTTTGAAAGAAAAGGAAAAGATCTGAAATGGAAGAAAAGGGGAAACAGTTTAGTATTGTGGTTAAGTGATAACATGTTTCTTGTGATGATGCAATGATGTGTCAAGATGCAACAAAGAGGTTATCAAAACTCTAATGCACACAGAGATGTAGTATAGTGAGCAAGAGAGGTATCAATCCACACTTAGGGGTAGCAAGTTCACTAAGAATGCAAGGGAATGAGCAAATCTAAGCAGAATATGAAAATGATTGGTAAAATCCCTAAAAACTAGATGCAATGATTAAATGCAAAGCAAAACAATTTTAAAATCCCTGGACGAGGGTTAACTACCACGAGGAACAAGCGGAATAATTAAAATGCAAAGCTACGAATTATTAAAAATCGACTAGTGGATCGACTACAGTATCGACCACTAGATCGAGCAACAACGATCGATCTCGTCTAACCAACCTAGAATGATGAAATGATGCAGTACGCGATTGACAAGAACACAACTTTATGATGATGGAATGATAAACAAAGACTTATAACACTAAGAAAAAGGGTCTGGGGTTGAGGTTCATATTCGTGGGTCTCAAAGATCAAAGCTTGGTTTGAAAACGTTAGATCTACTCTTTCTGAGAGGTTCTCTAGGCCTTGAAAACAAAACAAGATCCATCCATGGCGTGTGGTATGGATCACTCCTTCATTCTCTTCTCCAAACCCATGGCGTTTGGTGGAAAAAGAGATTGAAGGGCATAAAACATAGATTTCAAACACACGGCCTAATTAATCCCCTAAACAACCATGGTGTGTGGGAAAGGAAGGATTAGCCTCGAGGATTCGATTTTCCAGGATATTTCGATCCTGTCAAGGTAAGACATCCCTCAGATCATAGAGATCTTGGCGTGAGAGTCTCTAAGCCTTAAGCACTCGAAATCATAGAAGAGAAGGCGATGAGGAACAAGAAAACACAAAGCTTTAATCTTTTCAACCCTTTTGAATCGCCCCAACCCCAAAACCAAAAAGACTACTCGCGACTCATAAAGAAACCCGATGAAAGCATAAAAGACGATCTATTAAGAATGATTAACAAAAATTAAGGCAAAAGGTTCAATAATTAAAAGTTAAAATGCAAGAAAAAGCTTCGAAAGTCAACAATGGCGGAAAATCGCCTCCAAAAACGAGAGAGAGAAAAAGGTAGAAGACAGAATGGAGATAATGAAAAGGATCGTTGCCTTTTGCCAAAAATGGCCAAACCGCAAATGGTCCCCCCTTCTTGATAACAACATTTTTGCAAGGCGAGGATGCAATGAGGCTATCAAAACACAAATGCAAAACCAGGTTGTAGTACAGTATGCAAGTGAGTGTCAATCCATTCCTAGGAGCTAGAAAGGTCAGAAAAAATGCAAGGGCAGTGTAAAGCTAAGCAAATGATAAGCGATTTTGTAAAAATCCTAAAAACTATATGCAGCAACCAAATGGAATGCAAAACTATTTTAAAATTACTAGGAAAGAGTGAACGACCACGACGAAAAGACAGAATGATTAAAATGCAAAGCTATGAATTTATAAAATCGACTAGTGGATCAACCACAGGATCGACCACTAGATCGAGCAATTTGGATCGATCTCGTCTAAAAATGCAAGTACGAAGAAACTAATGACCAGGATGCGACGAATATCAAGCGAATGATTAACAAAGATGTAAGAATGCTAAGAAAGAAGGGTCTAGGGTTGAGATTCATATTAGGGGTTTCAAAGGTCCAAGCTTGGTTTGAAAACTCTAGATCTACTCACTTTGTGAGATTCTCTAACCCTTGAAAACAAAACAAGACCCATCCATAGCGTGTGTTATGGATCACTCTCTCATTCTCTCCTCCAGACCCATGGCGTTTGGCGGAAAAGAGATTGAGAGGCAAGGAAAACAGATTTCAACCATGCGGCTTAACTAGTCCTCTAAACAACCATGGCGTTTGGGAAAGAGTAACTAGCCTCTAAGATGTGATTTTCCGAGATCTCTGGATCCTGTCAAGGTAAGAGCTCTCTCTGATTATAAAGATCTTGGCGTGAGACTCTTTAAGCCTTAGGAACTCAACATCTTAGATGAGAAAGCTATTAAGAACGAGAAAACAACAAACTTGAAAACCCTTTAGACCCCGTGAATCCTCTCAACCCCGAAACCCAAATGAAACTACTCACTACACATTAAGTAAACTAAGTAAAGCATGAAGAATGAAACGATAAACATGAAAAACGATGGATTAAGCTTAAACGATTCGAAAAATTCAAGAACAAAGCTCAAAGTCTAACAATGGCGGATCGTCTCCAAACCAGAGAGAAAAAGCATAAAAAGATAAGAATGAAAAAGTGTGTGGGAAAAGATCATCGCCGCCTTCCCAAAATGGGCCAAACAGCTCGATGGTCCCCCCCTCGCTAGCGGACAAAAATGGTTGAAAGGACTGAGATCGACCTCGAGATCGAGCATGCTTCCCAATCATCTTCGGACATCGTGCCTTCAACTCGATCTGTGTCTCGATCTTCTCCGGTGAATCGACCGTTGCATCCGATCTTGGTATCGATCTTCGGCGGATCGAGTGGTAGACTCGATCCGGGTCTCGCTCTGCATGGCGTCATTTACGTCTGTATCACTTGATCGATTGCTTCACTCGATCTCCGTCTCGATCAGATTCTTTAGATCGGAAGGACTACTCGATCTTCTGGTCGATCTCATCTAGATCGACCGGCCGTGCTCGATCTGCTCCCCGATCTCTGGTCCTTAGCAAACATCTGATGTTCCCACGAATCTCCACACTAGCCTCAGTACGTCCACGAACTCCACGACTCCAAAGTAGCCAGAAACAACCTGAATATGATGCAAAATGCAAAGAACATGCGTATGCTGGTGCAAGAATGCTCTAGGATCTAAAGTGATGCAATTTAGCCTAAAGTGTGATGTAAATGCATGAAAAGCTAACTTATAAGTATGCAAAATACATGCAATATGCAGTAACATCACTTCGCTACGGTCCAAAGCCAGCTGGACGGATAAGATTAGTCTAGGATCGAGCACGAAGCTCAATCTGGCTCTCGATCTTCGTCTTGGATCGGATGGCTCTAATCGATCTCTGAGTCGATCTTGTGCTGATCGGGTTGGAAGCTTGATCCAGTCCTCGATCTGCATGGGGTCATTTACGTTCGTACTTCAGATCGATCTCCACACTCGATCTTGGTCTCAATCCATTTCCTTGCATTGGCTTGGTCACTCGATCTTTTGGTCGATCTCATCTAGATCGACCTACCTTGCTCGATCTGCTACTCGATCTCGGGTCCTTAGCATGCAATCCTGAGTTCTCCGAGTGGCGACAAACTTCCTCACGAGCCTTAGCACGTCCACGAATCCTCCATAGCTCCAAAGTAGCCGAAAACAACCTGAATGCGATGCATAATGCGAGAAACATGCAAATGCTGGTGCAAAAGTGCTCTAGGACCTAAAATGATGCAAACTAGCCTAATGTGCAAGGTAAATGCATGAGAAATTATCTTATATGTATACAAAACATACGAAATATACAGCAATATCAACTCCCCCAAACTTGCCTTTTGCTTGCCCTCAAGCAAACAGAAAACAAGAAAGGAAGAGCAGTTTTAAGAACGGGGGTTTAAGCTTCTTGCAAAGGTGTCTTTCAAATGAATCAATCTCAATGTCCAAGTTATTAATTCTAAAATGCAATGCACACACTCATACTCCATAGAACTTAGCCATACTCATCACACAATGAATTTCAAATCATGACTCTCCTATTCTAAACAATCAAAGAATCTCATCCTTTAACATTCATTAATGATCAAACCGCGAATCAAACTTATGCACTTTAAAGCAGAACACATTTGGCTAAGGGCAAAGGCTATGAGCATAGAATGATCTCATTTAAAAGGGTTTTATAATGCAAGGGTTTCTCTCAAGAATGGTATGAACTTTACGTATAATGCTAAAGGTAAAGGCAATTGATGCATACATGATCAGATTCTCATCTACCCATACACGCTAATCAATCATCCTAAAACCCCTCTCATTTCTTTTCTTTTAAGCTCACTCACCCTCATAGAGTCTACCCTTATCCCCAAAGCAATAGCTTAGCAAATCCCAAATAAAAACAGAAAACATCTTTACTCTTTAGGCTAGTGAAAAGGCTGAAAATATTTTAGCTCATTATTATTTTTTTTCTTATTGATAGCTCTCTACTCTTTTATTTCTTTTCTTTTTATTTGGCGCTTAGGCTCTTTTCTTTTCTTTTTATTTTTCTTTTACTTAAGAGCTATCTTCTGAAATACTTAGAGCTTTTTATTTTTGAAAACAAAGCCTTTCACTTAAAAACTTTTATTCACTTCAATCACCAAAACGTTTTAGAAACCGAAAGCATATAAACAACCCTTATGAACCCCAAATCTATCGTAAGCCTAAAACTAGCTTCAAAATGCAAAGCTAGCAATCAAATGAGAACCTAATCATGTCGCCTAAACGTAACACGTTATGCTAAGTTCAAACCGAAAAGAGGCCTAACAATGATGTCACTTAAGAATACTTGGCTTGAAAGAAAGATAAGGGTTATGTTGGGAGTTCTACTTAGGCTCACAAAGAGTGGTAAAAGGAGGAAGAGAGCCTAAATATGTATAAGATCCATGTGTTCATTTTCAAATGCATAAGAATGATATTTAAAAATCAGATTAGAGTTCTCACTTATTAGGACAAGTTTCAAATCATGAATGTTCAAGTCAAGCCACGAAAATCAAAACAAGTGATCCAAGCATGGTAAGGACTTACTTTCAAAGCGTGAGCAAAGCATCAAACAACTACTAACTAGGACATTGAAACAAATCATGAGCTTAAGATACCTTTTTAAGAAAACTTCAACCCCGTATGCAAATGTAAATAACCTAGATGCTTAAAAATTCTAGACTCAATCCTAAAATGTTTAACAAAGTGAATGCAACTACATGAATTTTTTTGAAAATTTTTTAAAAAAATTTACCAATTGTTTTGTTCTTTTCTATGCCTTAGATGCAATGAAATGTAATGCAAGACTCAAATGATGCAAATAGAAAACAAGAGCAAAATACACATGTCAAATAACACACACACTCCCCCAAACTTGAATGACACCGTCTCGGTGGCAAACAAATTCGAGAGAGTTCAAAAACACTAAACAAAAACAAAGAAAATATGAGCGGTATATACAGGGGTCGGTTGTTGGTACCTTGGAGCTAAACTCGGCTGGAACTTGAGGATGTTCCAGTGGAGCTGCTCTTGCTAGAGGAGCGTCGTGCTATGTCTTTGCCTTTATCCGCGGTCGGGAAACCATGGACAGAATGACGTGCTTGTTGCATGCTGCCTTGTGGTTCACGGATGACAACGCTGCCAGTCGATCTCCTCCTCTTCTCGGGCTGCTCGACCTCTACACTCATGAACTGCTTAGACTTCGTGGATGAGCTCCCTTGAAGCGCCTTGACTTTCTTGGCAAGCTTTTTGATCATCTTCCCTTGCCACTTAGTTATCTTTCGCTGCACCTCCACCACCGAAGCAAGAAATTTCTCCGCCTTGGTCCGTGGTTCAAAGTCCATCCTGGGAAGCTCAAAGTGGGCTGGCATTGCGCCATTTGAGGGTGGTGACTCTGACTGCTCACGCGCGGACTGAATAGGCATTATGGTTGCACCAAGTGGGGCGTAGCACTCTTCGTGGGTTGGGCAAAACTCGATTGTACCTATGCTATCCAAGTGTGTCTCATCAACGTTGGGTAAGATGCACACGCTCTTCTTCTTTTCGTCAATGTAGAACAGATAAGCAAAGAATCATGGAGCTGGCGTAGGTCCCAAGCTATCTGTATTGTGCATGTAGGTTTCGTCCATGAATGCCCTATCCGCGCAAGGCTCGAAGCGTTGAAGAGGTACACCGTCTTGGATAAAGAGTGGTGTGAGAAAACCTCCAATGTAAGCTGAATTTGACTTGCACCTCAGAGCGTATGCCTTGTACTTCACCAAGGAGGATGCTAGAATACACCCATAGTTAACATCATTCCCAAGGTCATCTTGCAGCGGATCATGGTTCTCTTCTTCACTGCTGCACAGTATCCTTTTGATCCCTTGGAAGAGGAAGCACAACTCGGTCTTTGTCACTGTAGGAGACACGGCCCGCTCGCTGAAAGTATTTGCTAACAGCTTGAGAGTATACCTCAAGACGGGATTCCTCACTTTCTTGATTTAGCCGTGTTGGCTTTGTATTCTTCATCACAAAGCACGTCCCATATGATGTTGGCGTTCTTGAGAGGGGGAAACTCAACTTGCTTAGCCGCGGCGTTGAGTCCATATGCTTGGCAAAGCTCTTCAATGGAAAGGTGATAAGATCGCTTCTTGACCTTGAAGGTGAGATGACCTTGTGAAGGAGTGGGGAGACTCGGATTCTCAAAGGAAAACGCCAAGGTGGAGAGGAAATCCAAGGTGACTTGCGGATTTGTTGGGCAATCCATCCTTGAAAGGCATGCAAGCCCCATGTCTTAGAGAAGAAAGTCAAAATCTTCTAGAAGACCCATTCTTGCCAACAAGTCTCTACTTGCAAACTTGGTAGGCTCAAAGCGCAGCCTCTCTAGCCTTTTCTTCGCTGACTTTTCCTCCTTAGTCCAACGGATCCTCTCGTGAACTTGTTGAGGTTCTTCCTCTTGAACTTGTTGAGCTCTTTCCTCTTGAACCACTTGTTGCTCTTCTTCTCTTTGTGTATCCTCTTCTCTGGCTCTCTTAGGTGCCATTGGTGCCTGAAAGGTGCTTCTCGGAAGAGAGAGTTAGAGTAGGCGGCGAATACAAAGAAAACACAAGGAAGGGAGAGAAATTTGCAACTAATACCCTAGATTTTTGGGAGATTTATAAAAATTGTAACTAGGTAAAAGAAAAGACAATCTAGAGATGCGATTAAATCTAGATAATTTCCTGATTTCTAGCTACTTTTAAAAATTTGTTAAAATCTCTAGCAACTTAAATCAACCATGCGATTATTAAAAGATTCTTGAAAATATTTTAATTAAAAATCTGAAAATACCTTTGCAGGATTGAAAACAGAAGCTAATGACCTTTAGGAAAAGAAAAATAGCACTCTCTCTCGATTTAGAATTCGCAAATACAGAAATGAGAGAGTGTAAAGTTGTTGAGAACATAAAGGCCAAGAAAATCTAAAACCATGGGTAAGAAAAGCGGTTTTCTGACAAAAGGCGTGATCAAGGCACATCTTTCGTGGTCAAAGATGCTTGCCTTGACCACCATTCAAAATCAAAAAGAGAGGGAAAGGAAAAATGGAGGGAAAAATTTTGGTTACCTCGGCACGAGATCGAGTCCATTTGGTCGATCTAGGACTCGATCTCATGCCCATGTTGGCTGGATCGAGAGGTTTAATCGATCAGTGACTCGATTGGATTAGAATCGAGTCTTAGATCGATTATACTCTCTCGTTCCTTGACTTTTGGTCAACTAGGCTGTACTCCTTGGATCGATTTCCTTGATCGATTCGGGGGTCGATTTGGCTGAGATAGAATGGCACATCGAGTAGATTACTCGATCTATTTTCGAGGATCGAGTGTCTCGGTCGATCCACACCTTGTTCGCTTTTTAAGCTGAACGCATTGGCAGGTTGTCCTCTCATGATCGACTGTTCCACTTGATGTTCTACTCGATCTCGTCTAGATCGGCTGACTCCTCTCGATTCACTGGTTCGATCTAGCAAAGATCGAGCCAGGGTGAGTCGATCTAGCACTCGATCTCTAGCCTATATTCGACACTCCTTACTCTTTTTGGATCTAAGATCATGGCCTGCAATCCCTTATACCTTTTCCTACACACTCAGAAGATAAAAACATAAAACTGAAAGAGAAAGAAAGCAAAAATATATACAAGATAGACATGGGAATGCCTCCCAAGTGCGCTTTCTTTAACGTCTTTAGCTAGACTTTACTTGGTTTAGGCAGATGGTGGGTCTTGGAGAAGCATTGAAGTGCTCTCCTTGTTGAATGCACTGACCATGTATGGCTTCACCATGTGTCCGTTGACTGTGAATGCATTCCCACTCTTGCCTACCAACGTAACAGCTCCATAAGGTAATACCTCTTTGATCTAAAACGGTCCGCACCACTGATATGCTCAAATTAACCCTTAGAGCTACTCTCTAAAATTAAGAGGTCACGGTAGTACTTAGGGATCGAATCCACAAAGACTTGAAACTATCACTCAACAGATTTTAGATTCAAATAAAGCTAAGCAGTAGATAATAAAATAAAACTAAGATAGTGGCGAAATCAATGAGATCGGAATGGTTTGTTGGTCCTTAAAATCTATAGAGACAAGCGCTAGGCAATGAGAAATTCGCAGGTTGACATAAATCGCAGACCACAGACTGAAAGGAATGTTTATTAAAACCGTTCTATAACTCGAAACACTAGTGTAAAACCAATCGACTTCTGTCGCAGAGATTAACTATGATCAGATTCCAGAATTCCAAATTCTTTTGCAAACTCTAACAACCTAAACATGCATTATAGACCAGGTTCGATAAGTTCACAAAACCACTAATCCAAATTCCTTTGCAACTAGTTATTTTGCTCATCTAAGATAGTTCTGGTGATTAACAATGTTTCCACATCTATTAAACAACCTAAGATCTGATTTCTAGGTGATCAATCTTAAAACCAGTATTAAAGCAATCAAGATGAAGAACCAAATGATTTATCCTTCCAGTTTTGTAGTTCTAACAATTCATTATCAACCTTTGAATAACCCAAAACCTAACTAGCAGATTACTCAGACATAGCAAGTGAAACACAGATCATGACTGAATAATATTGCATTAAGAAAATAGAGTAAAAGATTAAAGGGGTTCGAAATTCTTCTCTACAAAGTATGGATTTGTCTCCCCAAAAGCTCTCAATCTAATCTCTCTCTTTGTCTCAATAATTCTCAGAATACCTCGCTAACAATGGCTTAGAAAACCTAAATACAAGTCTAAACACGAACTGAGGCAAAAGTGCAAATAGTGGGAAACTTCTGGGCCAAGTTGCAATTTCTTCTAATGAGATTTAACGCTTCTTCGCAACCACGATCGGTGTCGATCGACACCAAGAGGTGGGTGTCGATCGACACCTTGCTCTTTAATGCCCTCCGACCTGGTCTTTTCAGCAACAGCTTCAGTATAGCTCCAAAAGGTTCCAGAATCCACAATTATGCTCCATTCGTACCTAAACCTGCAAAGACTCTATAGGACTCGAAAAATACCAAAAAGACTCTATAAACAAGACTTATATCATGGTCAAAAACCAGCAAAAATCATGATATATCAACTCCCCGAGACTTATCTTTTGCTTGCCCTCAAGCAAACATCAGACATGGCCTAGAGTAGAGGTTTGAAAACATAGAAAAAGTCAGTCAGACATCAGGAACACCACATTGATTAACACTTTCGAATCCACATACCACAGAGTCAACACATGATCAAATTTCAGTCTAATCATCACAGGCTTAGCGAATCTTTCAAATCCAGTTCAAGCTCCTACAAGAAATCCGAAATCTCTACTGCTAAACTCCTTATTTTTGTCTAAGTGATGTTTCATCAAGGTTTTATCATCTCAATCACTTATAGATTATTTTCCCTTCCTAAACAACTGAACTAAGCAGTCTCAACACAGTTCTCCTATTTTCTATTCCCTTGATCTTTCTTTCTGATAAAATTTTTATTTTAAGCTCTTTCTCATTTTTTTTTTTGTAATAGTCTAAGAATTGGTGCTACTCAATACTTGTGTTCCTTGTGAGGAGACAGGTTCTTGAGTATGTTCACTACTGTTGTTCCTTGTGAGGAGACAGGGTCATGAATGCACCAAACTTTTGACGTCGCAGAGATTAAGCTCATTCAGGGAAGATCAAAGAGAAACTGTGTCTTAACATACTTGTCAGTGTTAGAAGATAGAATCAAGAACAAAGAGAATCAAGATCAAAGAGAATTCAGAACCAAGACAAAAAGTTTAAGTTCATTTAAGTGGAGTTAGCAGCAAATTTTCCAGATTCTCTAAGAACCTAAACCTTCATTGCTAGACTGATCTACCTATGACTTTCAACTTAGTAAGACTTGTAATCAACACCTGTGGCAATGGTTCTTATAAGCATCAATGTTTTGTGGTTTGTTCCAAGAAAAACTGATAATTTCAAAAATTTTGACTCAACAAAACAGGTTTTGACTCAACTTTGAGACTCTATAAATACAAAAAAATGTAAACAATATCAGCAACGACCTCCCCCAGACATAAACAACACTGTCCCCAGTGTTATTAAGCAAGGAGTTGGAAGAAAGAGGTAATGAAACGGTTTGTACAGAGATGAGAAAGTGGTACCTGTGATTGCGCGTGGTGTCGATCGACACCCTGTCCGAAAACAGAATGGGATGACCCAAACATGTATACTTGTTGCAAGTTAGATTGTTAGCTGATGTTCTCCAAAGACAGGACTGTTAAGAACACTCAAGCTAACAATTAAAAGCAACAACATAATCGATAATCTCATCAGTTCAAACAGATTTCAAAACCAAATACCAAGCTGACAAACTGACTCAAAACAAAGACACAAAACTGACTCAACAGAAAATCAAAAAAGGACAAAGGGAAAAGGAAAAAGTAACCAGGTAACATAGAGGAACTAGTCCTCATCCTCAGTATCAGGTGAATGGGGGCGCACACAACCGCAGTTGGAGATCACCGAGACAGCGTTCCACAATGCCTGAATACTCTACACCATGTAATGCTGAAAAGTGGCCTGCTCCATCGGAATCTCGGGGGTCGGTGGAAGTGTATGGGGACCAATCGGCGGAGGCATCGTACGTGGTAGTGACGAGTGACGAGAGGAACCTCCAGCATGACTCTCAACAGGCGCATCCTCAGCAGCAGAAGCAGTAGCGCGGGAAGATCCTCCACTACACCTAGTAGCTGGCGCAGATCGTAGCAGTGTAGCTACAGGCTGGATGCTGAGGGAGTCCGTCTGCAGTGTAGTGAGAGCAGTCTGAGGTAGCGGAATGAGGCATCGCTGACCAGTGTGACTAACGAAGCTCCAAAGTGGCTCATCTCCTGCGATCCAATGTGTCCTCCTCAAATAATCCAGGTCAATGAGGTGGCGCTCAGACACAACTCTGCAAGTCGAAGTGTCAATGCGGAAATGGTGGAAGATGGGGGTGAGGAGACTGCCAATACTCTCGGGCTTGCCCCGAGCTCCAGTGAACGCCTTGGTCTTCAGCGAAGCCAAGTGATGGGCAAAAATAGCCCCCATGTTGACATTGCTGTCAACTGGGTACTCCTCTGTCAGAACATCCTCAATTCCGTAATACAGGAGAGTCAGCTCAGAAACTCTCATCTTCCTTGGCTCAGACTTGCACAGGAGGGTAGTGGAGAAAAGGCGGACCAGGTAGCGCAGCAGCGGGTGGCGCACATCAGTCTGAGTAGACCACTTGGAGTCATAAACTCCATTCCCGAAATGGGACCAGTAACTCTGCAGGTCAGGAAACGGCGTCAGTAGAGAGACGCCAGTGCGCATCGAACCCGAAGATGGTACAGAGCTCAGGAAATGTGATCCTGTATCTGATGCCTCTGATGAGGAATGTGAGAGTGCCCTCATCTGCTCTCCTCACGATGTCATTGGTGTAATATACCCTCACTGTGGCAATGAACTGGCGGACTAGCTCAGGGTATGGATTGTACTGCTTGGTCGCCATGGTACCAAAGCCAATCTTCTGCAGCACGCGCAGAGCCTCCTCCTTGAGCCCGAGGCGGTGCAATGTAGCCTCATCTGCGAACCGTGTCGGTGCAAAGTCCATCTTGAGCCACGCGTCGTAGAACAACGTGTCGTAGTCATCCCACTCTTCGCTGATGTCGCGGAAGATGCAATCGCGCTTTGCGACTTCCTTCGCCGGAGTATCCTCCTAAGCTCTCTCCATTGGGATCCTCAACTCTTCTCTCCGAGGCCATGGAGGAAGAGCTGGACCTAGTTCTGCAAAATTCTTCATCAATCCGAAAATTTCTAAATTTTGCAAAACAATTGATTATGACTAAAGGGCAAGGCCTAATTCTTCCTAAACAACCTAGAGGAGTATGATTCAAGTCCTAAATCAAGCTAAAACAGGCCAAATAGGAAGTTTCAAACCTTGGGGTCGAACTGAAAAAGTAGGATTTCGAGTGTCATACCTTGCAGATCGAATGAGTGAGTTATATATTTAGAATCAGCACTAAATTCCGCCCAGGTTAGGCTTTTGAATCACTCAAATCCGTCAACAAACAAGGAAGTTGCGAATTTGGGGAAACTATGAGAGTTTTCGGGTTTGTGGAGAATGAAGAAGAAGACGAAGAACCCGACGAGTTAAAGAAAACTTACCTGATTAATGAGGGTGTCGATCGACACCAGGGGGTGGGTGTCGATCGACACAGGTCAGTGCCGATCAGTGTGTCGACCGTGGTCGACAGGTGCTCGCCTCGACACCCTGCTCGTTTTTTTTTTTTTTTGTGACTGAATACCACGAAAATAAGTTAGTAAAAATCAAAAATTAGACTAAGTATGTACACTTACCAGTGGGTTGCCTCCCCCCAAGCGCTCGTTTAACGTCATTAGCTTGACTGTCCTCAGGATCAGGCTGTGGGTGCATCTGCCAAAAGTACAATCTGTCCTTCGGGAATTGCGGCTTGCGCCCAGTAATGTTTCACCCTTTGCCCATTGACAACAAATTCCCTGCCTTCTGGAGTTGACAGAACAACTGCGCCATATGGTCTAGCTTCTTTGACAGTGAAAGGACCTGACCAACGAGAACGCAATTTTCCAGGAAATAATTGTAAACGTGAGTTATTTATACAAAAGTACCTGGTCATTTGGTTCAAAGTGTCTGGCAAGGATCTTTTTGTCGTGGTAAGCTTTGGTCCTCTCCTTGTACAGCTTTGAGTTCTCATAAGCATGATGCCTGATCTCATCTAACTCATTGAGCTGTATCTGGCGCCTCTCTGCTGCAGATTTCCAGTCAAAGTTCATCTTCTTAACAGCCCAACTTGCCTTGTGTTCAAGCTCCACTGGAAGGTGACATGCTTTCCCATAAAGCAGATGAAATGGTGTGGCGCCAAGTGGTGTCTTAAATGCTGTCATGTAGGCCCAAAGTGCATCATCTAGCTTGGCAGACCAGTCTTTTCTAGTCTTCCCTACTGTCTTCTCTAGGATCTCCTTGATTTGCCTGTTGGAAATTTCAACTTGACCACTTGTCTGAGGGTGATAAGGTGTAGCAACCTTGTGATGAACTCCATACTTGTGCAGCAGCTTCTCAAACACTCTATTGATAAAGTGTTTTTCACCATCACTGATCACAATCCGTGGCACTCCAAACCTGGGGAAAATGATGGTTTTGAACAGCTTCAGGACCACTGCAGAATCATTGTGTGGACTGGCAATTGCTTCTACCCATTTGGAGACATAATCTACTGCAACCAGGATGTATTTGTTTCCATAGGATAAAGGAAAAGGTCCCATGAAATCTATACCCCAGCAGTCAAAAACTTCAACTTCAAGTATGAAGTTCTGTGGCATCTCATGTCTTCTACTGATCTTCCCTCTCCTTTGGCAGACATCACATTGTGGGATGAATGTTTGAGCATCCTTGAACATTGTAGGCCACCAGAACCCTGCTTGTAGAACCTTGGAGACAGTCTTAAAGGTAGCAAAATGTCATGCATACTAAGAGCCATGACAGTGGAAAAGCCCATTCTGAACCTTAGTTTCTGCAAGGCATCTTCTGTAGATTCCATCTGAACAGTACTTGTACAGGTATGGTTCATCCCAGTAATATCTCCTTAGTTCCCTCATAAATTTCTTCTTCTCATACCCTTTGAGAGTGTAAGGGACCTCGTCTGCAGCTAGATAGTTGGCAATATCAGCATACCAAGGCCTAGAAGTGGTTGCAATTGTGAAGATAGGCTGAGAGAAAACATCACGCCAGATCTGTTGAAGCTTAGTTGCAGTTCGGGACTGGTTTCGATCGACACCATATAGGGTGTGTCGATCGACACTGGGTAGCAACGACCTGGGTGGCGAGGGAGATATCGATCCTGGTCGATTATGGCTCGCGTCGAGATTGGTGTCGATCGACACCAAGTGGTGGGTGTTGATCGACACCCTGTTTGCAGTTCGAGAAAACTGTAGTGCATCCGTATCTGAAGTCTGCAATCTTGCCTCAATGAGACATATGTTCTCCTCCGGCAGGAAATCATCAATGGGGACGTTATCTTCAATTCTAATCCTGGAGAGATGGTCTGCTACTCCATTCTCAACCCCTTTCTTGTCCCATATCTCAATGTCAAATTCTTGCAGCAACAAAATCCATCTCAGCAGTCTTGGTTTTGCATCTTTCTTCTGCATCAAGAACTTGAGAGCAGAGTGATCAGTGTGCACAATTACCTTAGATACAACCAGGTACTGTCTGAACTTCTCAAATGCAAATACTACAGCCAACAATTCCTTCTCTGTAGTTGCATAGTTCTTTTGAGCATCATCCAGTGTTCTGCTTGCATAGTAGATTGCATGAAGCTTCTTGTCTTTTCTCTGACCCAATACTGCGCCCACTGCAAAGTCTGAAGCATCACACATCACCTCAAATGGTAGATCCCAATCAGGAGGTTGTACAATAGGGGCGCTTACTAAAGCCTGCTTGATTTCCTGGAAGGCTAAATGACATTCTTCGGTAAATTCAAACTTCACATCCTTGCAAAGCAGAGCTGTGAGTGGTCTTACAATCTTACTGAAATCCTTAATGAACCTTCTGTAAAATCCAGCATGTCCTAGAAAGCTCCTGACTGACTTCACACAATCTGGAGGCTGTAAACTGGTCATCACTTCGATCTTGGCTCTCTCTACCTCAATACCCTCTCCAGAAACTCGATGCCTAAGCACAATCCCATCTCTGACCATAAATGACATTTTTCCCAGTTCAGAACTAGATGCTTTTCTTCACACCTAGCGAGCACTTGACAGAGGTTGTCAAGGAAGTCCTTAAAAGATGATCCATACACTGAGAAGTCATCCATGAAGACCTCCATATACTTCTCAATCATGTCTGTGAAGATGGACAGCATGCATCTCTGGATGTCGCAGGAGCATTACAAAGTCCAAATGGCATTCTGCGATATGCAAATGTACCATAAGGACAAGTGAATGTAGTCTTCTCCTGATCATCTGGGTGGATAGGGATCTGAAAGAAGCCAGAGTAGCCATCCAGGAAGCAGTAATAGGAGTGATTCGCCAACCTCTCCAGCATCTGATCAATGAATGGCAGTGGGAAGTGATCCTTTCTTGTAGCAGAGTTGAGCTTCCAGTAGTCAATACACATCCTGTGCCCAGTGATGGTCCTTGTGGGAATTAGCTCATTCTTCTCATTTTTCACCACTGTCACTCCTCCCTTCTTGGGAACCACATGTACTGGACTGACCCAAGTGTTGTCTGAAATTGGGTAAATGATCCCAGCAGCCAGAAGCTTCATGATCTCCTTCTTCACCACATCCTGCAAGTTCGGATTCAGCCTCCTCTGTTTTTCGATTGACGACTTCGACTCATCCTCAAGATGTATCCTGTGCATGCACAACTCTGGAGAGATACCTGAAATGTCATCAAGAGAATAGGCAAGAGCCTTGCGAAAAGTGCGCAGCTTGCTTAGCAGTAAGGTGAGCTCTGCATTGTTTAAGGTAGCACTAACTATGACAGGATAAGTAGAGTTAGGTCCTAGAAAGGCATACCTTAGAGCTACTCTCTCAAATTAAGAGGTCACGGTAGTACTTAGGGATCGAATCCACAAGGACTTGAAACTATCACTCAACAGATTTTAGATTCAAATAAAGCTAAGCAGTAGGTAATAAAATAAAACTAAGATAGTGGTAAAATCAATGAGATCGGAATGGTTTGTTGGTCCTTAAAATCAATAGAGACAAGCGCTAGGCAATGGGAAATTCGCAGGTTGACATAAATCGCAGACTACAGACTGAAAAGAATGTTTATTAAAACCGTTCTATAACTCGAAACACTAGTGTAAAACCAATCGACTTCCGTCGCAGAGATTAACTATGATCAGATTCCAGAATTCCAAATTTCTTTGCAAACTCTAACAACCTAAACATGCATTATAGACCAGGTTCGATAAGTTCACAAAACCACTAATCCAAATTCCTTTGCAACTAGTTATTTTGCTCATCTAAGATAGTTCTGGCGATTAACAATGTTTCCACGTCTATTAAACAACCTAAGATCTGATTTCTAGGTGATCAATCTTAAAACCAGTATTAAAGCAATCAAGATGAAGAACCAAATGATTTATCCTTCCAGTTTTGTAGTTCTAACAATTCATTATCAACCTTCGAATAATCCAAAACCTAACTAGCAGATTACTCAGACATAGCAAGTGAAACACAGATCATGACTGAATAATATTGCATTAAGAAAATAGAGTAAAAGATTAAAGGGGTTCGAAATTCTTCTCTACAAAGTATGGATTTGTCTCCCCAAAAGCTCTCAATCTAATCTCTTTCTTTGTCTCAATAATTCTCAGAATACCTCGCTAACAATGGCTTAGAAAACCTAAATACAAGTCTAAACATGAACTGAGGCAAAAGTGCAAATAGTGGGAAACTTCTGGGCCAAGTTGCAATTTCTTCTAATGAGATTTAACGCTTCTTCGCAACCACGATCGGTGTCGATCGACACCAAGAGGTGGGTGTCGATCGACACCTTGCTCTTTAATGCCCTCCGACTTGGTCTTTTCAGCAACAGCTTCAGTATAGCTCCAAAAGGTTCCAGAATCTACAATTATGCTCTATTCGTACCTAAACCTGCAAAGACTCTATAGGACTCGAAAAATACCAAAAAGACTCTATAAACAAGACTTATATCATGGTCAAAAACCAGCAAAAACCATGATATATCAACCACCTTGACTTCAGCTTTCCTGGAAAGAGCTTCAACCTCGAGTTGTAGAGCAATACCAAACTGCCTTCCTTAAGCTCTTTGTGAACCAACTTCTTATCGTGAACAGCCTTAGTCCGCTCCTTGTAGATATTAGCACTATCGTATGCATCCAGTCATAGCTCATCAAGCTCATGTAGCTGAATCAAACGCTTCTCTTGAGCTGACTTAAGGTTGTAATTGAGCTGCTTCACTGTCCACAGTGCCCTATGGTCCAACTAAACGGGAAGATGACAAGCATTGCCGTATAGAAGAGTGAAAGGAGTAGTACCAATGGGCGTCTTGAAAGCGGTCCGGTAAGCCCACAAAGCATCGTCTAGCTTGGCTGCCCAATCCTTCCGAGTAATACCCACTGTCCTCTCGAGTATGGCATTGATCTGTCGATTAGAGACCTCCACTTACCCACTTGTTTGGGGATGATACGGTGTAGCCACCTTGTGCTTCACACCATACTTCCTTAGAAGGCTTTCAAACACCTTGTTGATGAAATGGCTACCACCGTCACTGATTACAACCTTGGGGACTCCAAACCGTGGGAAGATGATGGTCTTGAAAAGCTTTATCACCACCTTTGCATCGTTTGTTGGGGAAGCTATAGCCTCAACCCACTTAGACACATAGTCTACAACCACCAAAATGAACTTGTTGCCGTAAGAAGAAGGGAACGGTCCCAGAAAGTCTATTCCCCATGCGTCAAAGACGTCAACCTCGAAGATAGGAACCTGAGGCATCTCGTTTCGCTTGGTGATGTTCCCTGCTCGTTGACAAGCTTCACAACTTTTCACAAACTCATGGGCATCTTTGAAGATAGACGACCACCAGAAACCGGCTTGTAAGACTTTTTTAGCGGTCTTGAATGAGGCGGAGTGAACGCCGTATGAAGAGCCATGGCAGTGAAAGAGGATGTCCTTAGCTTCTTACTTTGTTACACACCTCCTGTATAAACTATCCACGCCCCTCTTGTACAAGTAAGGCTCGTCCCAAAAATAGTGGCCTACGTCTCTCATGAACTTCTTCTTGTGATAGTTGTCAAGATGAGAAGGCTCCTCTCCACATGCTAAGAAATTCACAATGTCAGCGTACCATAGAAGGTCTTCTTCTTTGAAGCTCAAAACTTCTTCAAACTGCATTTCTAGCCTTCCACAAACAGTCGTAGTGATCATCATGAGTTGTTCCTCTGGAAACGAATCATCTAAGGGCAGAGACTCATTGATTCTCATCCTAGAAAGGTGATCTCCCACGCCGTTCTCTATCCCTTTCTTGTCCTTGATCTCCATGTCGAATTCTTGGAGCAAGAGGATCCATCTCAAGAGTCTCGGTTTAGTGTCTTTTTTGGAATAGACAATGGCTTTGGAGCCTACGAGGTATGACCTGAACTTCTCAAAGGCGAATACAACTGCCAGCAACTCCTTCTCAGTTGTAGTGTATATGGCTTGCGTGTCATCCAAGGTACGTGAAGCATAGTAAATCACATGCAGCCGCTTATCTTTCCTCTAACCAAGAACAGCTCCCACGGCGTAGTCACTCGCGTCACACATTATCTCGAACGGTAGAGTCCAGTCCGGTGCTTGCATTATAGGCGCGGATACTAGAGCCTCCTTGATGGTCACGAAAGCGTGAAGACAATCCTTATCAAACACAAACTCAGCCTCCTTGCACAACAGCCTTGTGAGAGGGCGTGCAATCTTGGAAAAATCTTTGATGAAGCGCCTATAGAAGCCACCATTGCCTAGGAAACTCCTCACTCCTTTGACATTAACCGGAGGCTCAAGACTCATCATGACCTCAACCATGGCTTTATCAACCTCTACGCCTTTCTCCGATATCTTGTGGCCAAGCACGATCCCTTCCTTCACCATGAAGTGACACTTCTCCCAGTTAAGCACAAGATTCGTCTCTTCACAACACCTTAGTACCTTGCAAAGATTCAACAAACACGCAGAAAATGACGCACCATATACAGAGAAGTCATCCATAAACACTTCTACCATCTCTTCTATTAGATCAGAGAAGATCGACATCATACACCACTGAAACATAGCCTGTGCGTTACACAACCCAAATGGCATCCTTCGATATGCAAAGGTGCCATAAGGGCATGTAATGGTCGTCTTCTCTTGATCATTTGGATGGATTGGTATTTGAAAGAAACCACTATATCCATCAAGAAAGCAATAGTAAGGATGATTAGCAAGCCTCTCAAGCATTTGATCAATAAAAGCTAAAGGAAAATGATCCTTTCTAGTAGCAAGATTAAGCTTCCTATAGTCAATACACATACGGTGTCCTGTAATAGTCCTAGTAGGTATAAGCTCATCTTTATCATTCTTAATGACCGTGATCCCTCCCTTCTTAGGCACCACGTGTACGGGAGTAACCCACGTGCTGTCACTTATGGGATAGATCACGTCAGCCTCTAACAGCTTAAGATTTTCTTTCTTAACAACCTCCTTTAAATTCGGATTCAAACGCCTTTGGTGTTCTATAGAAGAGGCGTTCTCATTATCCAAGTGAATCCTATGAGTACAAAGCATTGGTGAAAGGCCCTTGATGTCACTTAGAGAGTACCCAATGGCCTTCCTATACTTTCTCAGCTCGTTTAGGAGCGAGTGCAACTCATCATCACTTATGTTCTCATTCACAATCACGGGATAGGTTTCATTAAGCCCTAAGAAAGCATACCTTAGCCCTTTTGGGAGCTCCTTAAGGTCCACCTTTGGGGCTAGCAGCTCGCTCCAGTCCTCCTCGTGGCTCTTGTTGACGTTCTCATCCTCAGTAGCCTCCTTAGAACCCGAGACATGACCCAAAAGACTGCTTTCTTGAACCGTTGTCCCCTCCGAGATCGAGTCTTCCAGTCGATCTTGCACTCGTTCTGGTCCGGATCAAGCAATTTCACTTGATTCTCCTACTCGATTTAATTGGGATCGAGCAGGAGAACGAGTCCTCGTCTCGTTCTCTGAACTGATCGGTTGGCTTCCCTCGATCTTCCCATCGATTGCTTTTCTGGATCGACTGCTCTCAGGTCGATCACTCACTCGATTTAGATGGGATCGAGTAGTGGATCGGGTGTCTGAGTCGTTCTCTTCTCTGGATCGACTAGTATCCTCGATCTTCTTGTCGATTGCTGACTTGGATCGAGTGATCTTCTCGATTGCCTGATCAATCTCTAGGCATCCGCCTTCATCTTCTAGCACAACTTTCCTGGAATCAAGGAGATAACGTACTACTGAGCCCTCTGATCATAAAACCGTACTCTCCTGGCTCCTTAGTCAATGCCAGCTTCAAGTGATCCTCTTGTGCAAGCTCCTCTAGCAGTTCATCCGCCAAAGCATCCAATGTCTCTATGTGGAAAGCTTGCCCTTCTATGGTGGGCTTCTTCAAGACCTTGTTGATATCAAAATCCAGCTTTATATCCTTACCCAAGTGTAGAGCTGTCTTCCAATTCTTGACATCGATGATTGCTCTGGCGGTTGCAAGGAATGGCCTCCCAAGAATGAGCGGGTCCTTAGGCTCTTCATCCATTTCAAGCACAACGAAGTCTGTAGGCACGTTTACACCATTGACCCTCACTGGTAAGTCCTCAAGCAAACCCACGGGTAACCTCACGCTTCTGTCAGCTAGCACCAAGGAGATTCTACAGTCCTTGAACCGGGTAAAACCGAGCTTCTTTGCTATAGAATGGGGCATCAGATTTATACTAACACCAAGATCGCATAAACAGCTCTGAAATGTCAAAGGACCGAGAGCACATGGTATAGTGAAGGTTCCTGGATCTCCCAACTTCTTAGGAACTATCTCCTTGTGTATTATGGCGCTACATTCCTCACTAAGCACCAGCACTTCCTTGCTTTCCTTATTCTTCTTTGCAAGGGTGTCTTTGAAAATTTTTGCACATTTAGGCATCATGGCAAGGCAGTCCACGAGAGGTAGCTTGATCTCTACGTCCCTTAGATGCTTCTCAAACAAGAGCCTATGCTTCTCTAAAAGTTGTTTCTTGAAGCGACCAGGAAAAGGAAGCTTAGGAACATAAGGTGGAGGTATATACTCATCCTTCTCCTCAGTTGCTTTCTCTGCTTGCTTCTTTACAGCTGCTTCTTTCCCTTTTGTTGGCCTCTCTATCCACACGTTGTGGAAGTTGATCTCATCATCAGCCGACGGCATATCCTCCCCCTCTTGAACCATAATGTCCTCATTGTTCTTAGGTGCAACCCTCGGTGGAAGCTCTTTCCCACTTCTTAGTGTGATAGCATTGGCGTATTCCATGGGATTTTGCTCACACTTTCCCGGTAAACTGCTTTGACCACTTGTAGTCGCCTTTCCTTTCTCTAACTGCTTGATCTTGTTGTTCAAGTTTGTAATCTGAGTAGAGAAGTCAGAGAGAGAGGAATCTAAGCGAATGTTCATCTCGGCAAACTTTTAGTTTGTAGATGCTTGTCCCTGAATCAATTGCTGAAACATAGCCTGAACAGGATCAACTTGTTGCGGTTGCATCTGCTGTTGCTGAGGAACAAAGCCTGGAGGGTACATAGGCGTATAACCCTTGTTTCCTTGCTGTTGTCCTTGGAAATTGCCTTGCCGCTGACCTTGAAAACCACCACTCGGCTGAAAAACTTTGTTGTAAGGCACAAATGCCTTTGCTTGCTGAGCAGGGTACACTTGATATTTAGGATTCTCCACATTGGTGCTTCTATAGGAGAGATTGTTGTTCTGCTGGTAGCCTTGTGAATACCCTTGAGGTTTGTAGTTGTTCTGATCCGCCATCCAATTGGCTTCTTTTTGACTCACTCAAGCTCCTCTTAGGTCTCATCTGCTTCACCAACGAAGTGAACATGCTTCTGGTTAGCCAGCACCAGCTTGTCAATCTTCTCATGCAAGGACTTAAGCTCTTTCTTGTGAGACTCTAGCTCAGAACCCCTCGGTGCACGGTCGTAGTCTTCAGCATAGTTGCCGTCACTCAATGACAAGTTCTCCATACCATCTTCCACTTCTTGACCAAGGAAATTTCCCTTACTAGCCGTGTCAAGTAGCAAGCGGATCTTTGGTGAAGCTCCACGGTATATTGTGCTTAGGAGAGTCTCTTCACTGAAGCCGTGGTGAGGACACTGAATGGTGTAGTCCTTGAACCGCTCCATGGTTCATTGAACGTCTCATTGTTCCTTTGAGTGAAGCCGCTGATCTCACTTCTCAACCTTGCTGTTCTGGTGCTAGAGAAGAACTTTGAGAGGAACACCTTCTTATACTCAGCCCAAGAGGTAATGGTGCCTTGTGGAAGGGTCTTCTCCCAATGTCTAGCCTTATCTCCAAGAGAAAATGGAAAAAAGCATCTTCGGATATGCCATTAATCTTGATCATCCCACACACTTGCTCAAAGTTGTCAAGATGCTCCAAGGGGTCTTCCACTGCTAACCCATGGAACTTTTTTTTTTGCACCATTGAGATGAATCCTGGCTTGATCTCAAAGTTGTTGTTTTGTACATGAGGAGGAGTGATCCCAAACCTATTATGATGAGTGTTGGGAGCATCTCCCGCTCCAATGATCTGTGGGGGGTCTAGCCGCATGGTGGGGGTTTCCATTACCCCTTCCTACTGCCCCGTGAGCTGGAGGAGGTCCCTCTGGATGTTTGTGCTCAGCCATCGCTTCAAAATCCACTGAACCTTGCTGAACAATCTCCTCAAAAGCTCTAGCTTGCTCTCTAACTCTTCTTGATCTTGCGTGTCCAAGCTGGTGCATATTGTCCAAGGGCGTGAGTAAGTTGTTGTCACCCCTGGAGCGTAGATTCATGTACCTGAAAGACACAAGTTTGAAGGTAGAGAAATCAGTAACCAACTTAAAGTAAAGGCTTAGTCTTTACCAAACCCCAAATCTTAATGCTTTTTATCCCCTAAGATGGCAACGGCACCATTTGATAACATGTTTCTTGTGATGATGCAATGATGTGTCAAGATGCAACATAAAGGTTATCAAAACTCTAATGCACACAGAGATGTAGTATAGTGAGCAAGAGAGGTATCAATCCACACTTAGGGGTAGCAAGTTCACTAAGAATGCAAGGGAATTAGCAAATCTAAGCAGAATATGAAAATGATTGGTAAAATCCCTCAAAACTAGATGCAATGATTAAATGCAAAGCAAAACAATTTTAAAATCCCTGGATGAGGGTTAACTACCACGAGGAATAAGCGGAATAATTAAAATGCAAAGCTACGAATTGTTAAAAATTGACTAGACTACAGAATCGACCACTAGATCGAGAAACAACGATCGATTTCGTCTAAACAACCTAGAATGATGAAATGATGCAGTACGCGATTGACAAGAACACAACTTTATGATGATGGAATGATAAACAAAGACTTATAACACTAAGAAAAAGGGTCTAGGGTTGAGGTTCATATTCGTGGGTCTCAAAGATCAAAGCTTGGTTTGAAAACGTTAGATCTACTCTTTCTGAGAGGTTCTCTAGGCCTTGAAAACAAAACAAGATCCATCCATGGCGTGTGGTATGGATCACTCCTTCATTCTCTTCTCCAAACCCATCGCGTTTGGTGGAAAAAGAGATTGAAGGGCATAAAACATAGATTTCAAACACACGGCCTAACTAATCCCCTAAACAACCATGGCCTGTGGGAAAGGAAGGATTAGCCTCCAGGATTCGATTTTCCAGGACATTTGGATCCTGTCAAGGTAAGACATCCCTCGGATCATAGAGATCTTGGCGTGAGAGTCTCTAAGCCTTAAGCACTCGAAATCCTAGAAGAGAAGGCGATGAGGAACAAGAAAACACAAAGCTTTAATCTTTTCAACCCTTTCGAATCGCCCCAACCCCAAAACCAAAAAGACTACTCGCGACTCATAAAGAAAACCGATGAAAGCATAAAAGACGATCTATTAAGCATGATTAACAAAAATTAAGGCAAAAGGTTCAATATTCAAAAGTTAAAATGCAAGAAAAAGCTTCGAAAGTCTACAATGGCAGAAAATCGCCTCCAAAAACGAGAGAGAGAAAAAGGTAGAAGACAGAATGGAGATAATGAAAGGGATCGTTGCCTTTTGCCAAAAATGGCCAAACCGCAAATGGTCTCCCCTTCGCTACGGTCCAAAGCCAGCTGGACGGATAAGATTAGTCTGGGATCGAGCACGGAGCTCGATCTGGCTCTCGATCTTCGTCTTCGATCGGATGGCTCTAATCGATCTCTGAGTCGATCTTGTGCTGATCGGGTTGGTAGCTTGATCCGGTCCTCGATCTGCATGGGGTCATTTACATCTGTACTTCAGATCGATGCCCACACTCGATCTTGGTCTCGATCCATTTCCTTGCATCGGCTTGGTCACTCGATCTTTTGGTCGATCTCATCTAGATCGACCTGCCTTGCTGGATATGCTACTCGATCTCGGGTCCTTAGCATGCAATCCTGAGTTCTCCGAGTGTCCACGAACTTCCTCACGAGCCTTAGCACGTCCACGAATCCTCCATAGCTCCAAAGTAGCCGAAAATAACCTGAATGCGATGCATAATGTGAGAAACATGCCAATGCTGGTGCAAAAGTGCTCTAGGACCTAAAATGATGCAAACTAGCCTAATGTGCAAGGTAAATGCATGAGAAACTATCTTATATGTATGCAAAACACACGAAATATGCAGCAATATCATTAAGCAATGGGAATAAAAGCTCTAAGTTCAAAAGAAGAATTGGCGCCAACAACAATGCTTAGAAAGGTCCAAAAGAAGAAAAATCTGACCAAGAAGCAATCTACCAAAGGTGATGAAGGTGCCAACACAACAAAGAAGAGCAAGTCCCAACCAAAAAGAAGCAACCACACAAGCAAAAAGAAGAAGTTTCCCCAGCCATGAAGAAGGGTAAAGGGTAGAGTTTAGGAAAGGGTAGACTTAGAGGGTTCACTTTTGGGGTTTAGAAATGCTTAGGACTCATCTTTGGGAAATAAGGGTAGAAGAGAGCTTTGAATTGCATGCATAAGTGTGCTTTTACCTTAAGCATTTTTCCTAAGATGAAGTCATTTCATTGAGTGATCCTTTATGTTTTTAAAACCCTGTGCTTGAATGAGATCATTCTTATCTCATAACCTTACCCCTTTTCAACCAAATGTCTTCACTTGATTTGCATAAGCATGATTTATGTTCTGAACTTAATTGAATGTTAAAGAGTTGATTGATTTTAGCATTTGCCTAAGTTGAGATTTGAGATCATTTTGAAACATGATAAGCATGGCTAGGTTCTTTAAAGTATAACTGACTATGTTTGCATCCTACAACTCAGCACTTGAGCATTGAAACCATCTCTTTACCTTTGCACTTTTGGAATCTGAATGCCCACTTTCAAACCTCACTCTCCCATTTGTTCTTAATAGCTTGAGGACAAGCAAAAAAGGCAAGTGTGGGGGTGTTGATATCCTTTGTATTTACACCATTTAGGGCTGCATTTAGTATATATTTTGGTCCTCTTTTGCATGTTTTCCCTTAGCTTTTGTCCCATTTTCTTCTGCTTTTAGACTTAGGTTGCATTTAGAGTATAGTTTGCATTTTCTTTTCATTTTGGATGTTTTTAGGTGCTTTTGGAGCTAAAAGGGCTTGGAGGAGCTTTGGGGATTATCCAGGATGCTAGTTGGGCAAAAGGAAGCAAGAAGGATCAAAGCAGAAGATCTCTGCAGAAGTTTTCGGTCAGAGCACGGTGAGTATCGGTCAAGGATGACCGATACAGATCAGTATCGATCACCAGTATCGGTCAGGGGTGACCGACACAAACACAACGGATGGATTTCGGTCATATGTGTCGATCACTCCAGACCGATGGGGATCTATATCGGTCACTGAAGACCGACGCAAGTGACCGATACTGACCCAGCCCGAACCTGTTTTTAATTACGCTTTTGCCATTACTCTAGGGCTTTCTTCTCGAGGCAATAAATAGCCTCTTTTCCAGATTTTTGGGAGGTCATGTCAAAATACTGTTCTTGAGCATTTTCTTAAAGTTTGTAAGACAATTTCTTTGCTTTGTTTAATATAATCAAGTATTTGCTTTAAACTTTCTTTAATCTCTCTTTTAATCATGATTAGCATCCTTTCCCTTTGTGATTTGGTGTTAAACATGAGTATGAGTGAGTAGTTATCTTAAAGTTTCTAGATGTGGTAGATTAGGGGGATTTAAGATTTGATTAGGGCTTGTTAAGTGCTTCAGTTTATGGGTTCCTCTCTATTAATCTGTTATTCATGCTAGATTAGTCTTGATCAAACTTTTCTAGGTTGTTAGCTTTCTCTTATGTCCACCAAGTGTTTGATGAAATGCTGATCTTGTTTAATAGAGGATTTGCTGGCCTTGGCTCAAGAGATTGACTGTTTGAGGAGCATTTTGACTTGAATAGAGTTGTTTACTCTGCTTGCTTGATGTTTTAGCACTAATGAGAGTTAGTTCTTGTTAGAATGTTTAGCAAAAGGTTATTTGTCAAGAGATTGGATCTAACTAGCTAAATTGTAAACTCTATGTCTAGGAATCGCCATTGCTTGCTTACTTGCTTGATCAATGTAGTTTGAAACAGCCTTAGTTAATGTCTGAAATTCTTCAAAGCCAATAACCACATCTAGGAACTTGCCTTTATCTTATTTGAATCTCGGATTTACTCTGTTTTGCTCTGTTTTTCTTGCTTAAAACTGATTAGTTTGTTTTTGTTTTCACTTTCTTTGCTGCTTGTTTCACTTAGGTTGATAGAACTGTTGCTTAGGCAACAAAACCTTTTCTCTGCTTGCTTGACTTAGAGATTTTACTCTCAACACATATGCTTTCAACTCTTCCCAATTGGATTGACATAAAACCCATACTACAACTGACTAGTACAGGGTGATTGAGACAAGAATCTCACAAAATCTTGTATCAAGTAGTTAACCCTCTTCCAGGGATTTTAAAATAGTTTCCATAAGCATTTGGTCATTGCATTTCGTTTTCTTTGATTTTACCATCTATTCACCTGATTCTGCTTGGATTTCCTAGTGTTCTTTCTTCACCCAGGCTGGATTGATACTCTCTTGCATAATATACTACAACTATAGGTTGCTTGAGCTTTGATATTGAGACCAATAAAATATGCTTATCAATCTTCGTGGAAACCATTCCTAATACCCGAACTACGCGATAAGTCCGACGAGAGAAGGGGTTCGAATGAGATGGATATCTCAGATGAATTGAATACGCTCATAGTGGAAGATGAGGTAAATCAATTTGGAATCGTCGATATGAACCCTCCCATCAAGAAGAGAAAGAAGGGCGAGCCAACTAAGAAGCCTATCTGCGATAACGCTCTTGGAGTAATGCCGACTAAATCGACCATGGAGTCTTTCGTTACGTTGAAGGAGGAGTGTGATATCAGCCTCGAGATCATATTCATGGTGCTGAACCCGTCTGAACGGCCGTGGCACGCGCTGGCAGGGTGGTTCTGCATCTATGAGTGCTTTTTCAAGGAATTCCATCTATGGTTTCTACTTCCAAGACTCTTCTGGAATTCGCCGACCACAAGGAGATATGCTGGTGATGTCAGTCAAGCATGGAATCCCGTTGAGTCGAGCTGCGTTTGATGCGATGAATAATACCAGACGAACAAAGGAGAAATTGCAGAATAGGGGCTCGTACTACACCAGTATGAAGAAGAAATTCAACATTGTCATTGGTGGTCAGTAGACGAAGATTAACGATTGGAAAGATCGATATTTTTTCGTACTGATCAACGAGCTCTCCGTCGTCGACCGAGATTTGCCGATCGGAACGAAATTGGCGGAGGACATGGGTAGAAAACTGCACGACCTGAAGTATAACAGCCGCAAATAGTTTGACATGTCGTGTTTGATTGCTGACCAACCCGTTCTTTGTCCTTGTAGGAAACAAGCCTCTCATAATTGTCGACGATCCTCTTGATATCTACGACATCGCCCAAGGTTCTCAACAATCAGCGCGATCACGTGGTTAGAGATCACAGAAGAAAAAGTTGCAAGAACGAGAGGTTAGTTGAGTTGAAGCCTCTTTTGTTTTTTTAGTCAGTAGCTGTAGTTTCTCAGTCGAGATAACGGTTGAAACATTCGATTGGCTAATATTCCTTGGTTTGTTTCTCAGCTGCCCTTAAACGACACCAAAACCGAACAGAAAAGATGAAATCTCGCCCACTCAAGGATCTTTCGGCCGACCACGAATCCGTGTTCGGGTCCCTAGGAGCCGGGGAAGCTGAAAATCCTGCGTCTGCAGTACCATCAAGAGGCCATAAGACTCCGATTATCTAGATGGACAGTGCTGACGGTGACTTGGCCAAGGCCAAAGTGGTAGTCGACAAAAAGGCCGAGAAAGACTCGGCCAAGGCTAAGAAGGCAGCCGATAAGAAGGCTGCCAAAAAGGCTGAAAGAGCTCGGAAGATGGCCGAGCTGGAAGAACATGTAAGCGACGGTGCTCAAGATAGGGAGTTCGAAGCGAATGATGATAGCGGGAGAGATGGTCCCACTAATTCGAACAAGAGGGGTCCGGGGGAGGTATCCAAAGACTCTCATAGGCCAAAGAGACATTGCGTTGAATGGGAGCTTCATCTGTTCGAGTTTTTCTATAACTATCGAGGAAACGGCCCGTTGGTGACCGACCTTGTCTCCTGTCTACACTACTTTCTCAGGCTTAGGGATCACCCGGCTCTACCTCCAACTGATCCCCAAAGCTTAATCCGGAGCGAGGCGATTGCGTGCTTTGCAAATGATCAAGCGAAGGTAAGAAGATTCTAAACGTTTTATTTTTCATTTCATGGCGTAAATTCCAGATTGATCCTTAGAGATTATACTTGTGTAATGTGCGACTGTGACGGCGATGCCAAGAAATGTCAGGTCGAGCAGGCCGAGAGAGAAGCGGTTAAAGAGGCTCTTGATGCCGAGAAGAGAAAGAATACTGAGCTGGATTGCGCTTCAGGAGTCTTTGGATGAACTCGCTAAAATCCACGCTGATAACTCCGAGAAGTTCAAGCTTCTCAATCGAGCCATGAGGCAGATTACGCGGGAGAGAGCGAAAGCCCAAGAGAAGTTTGAGGCCGAGCTAAAAGAGGCCCATGAAGAGAAAGTCGCCTTCGGTCAAGAGACGGCCAAACGTGTAGCTGCCAAGGTGAACGACCATTATGCCGGTCTGGTGGTAAAGGTTAAGGAATCTCTCTCTCGAAAAGAGAAGGCCGAGGAACTACTCTCGACCGCAGCTCAGTGGGTCAGTGGAAAGAGGGCTCTCAGCGTTGTCCGTAAACAAGGCTACAACTTCCCGGCCTTAGTCGAAGAAAACGTGGATAAAATGATCACTGACAGCAAGGCGCAGCAGGATGCCTTCGAGAAAGTCACTTTCACGACCGAGGAGCTGGAAGTTCCGAATCTAGAGTTTGGCGATCATTGCAATCGAGCCTGGGCAAATAGATTCTGAGAAGGTTAAGTCTCTCGATGATGCCAAACAGAGGGAGAGGCAAGCACGATGTATTTGTCCGCTGTTCTGGCGTTTATTAAATGAAAAGTTATGCTTTTGAAAATCATGAACATAAACTGCGATATGATATCAGCTTAATTGTTTATGCGACTTTTAATTTCTAAGTATAAGTTGAATACGCGAGTGAGGTCGGTCTGTAATTCGATACTTAGAAATTATCTTAAGTCGAATGCAAGGTGCGATCAGGTCGGCTTAATAATTTTACATGACTTAAGAATTGCAGAGCGGGTTCTGGCTTTAGGGAAAGTGTGAATACAAACGTGCGAGTGGCTCGGCTTACATTTGTTTGTACCACTTAATTTCTAAGTGTGAATACTAATATTCGAATCAGGTCGGCATTTTTCTATTAGTACCACTTAGAAATATCCGAGTCGAATGCGGGTGCAAGAGTGACTTGGCTGATGCTTACGCATGACTCGGATCGACTGAGACAGGTTAAACTGTATTATACAAGACAGACTTGGCTTTTAGGTTGCCGAACTAAAGCTGATCAGACTTTAACTTTAGGCGAATCGAGCATCTGGCCAGGATGCCGATGTGAATTGAATCGGTAAAAACTTCAAAAAATTATTTCTTATTGAATAAAGTTGAAAGTAAGAACTTACAAACCATAAAGGCTCGAAAAGGTAAAAGTATTCAAAGTCCCCCCCCCCCCCCCCCAGTTACGCCATCCGAAGATAGGCTGTCTACGTACTCCGGATCAAACCGCTTCGTAGTTCATAGGTATTATTCCCTTCTTTTTTATGCTTATCTGAGGAAGATGCCGATCTAATTGTAATACTTTTTAAGGTTCAACGAATTCCAAGCTCGTGGAATTAGTTCGCCGGTCATTGTTTCGAGCCGATAAACGTCTGGTTTGACTATGTTCGTAATGATGTAAGGACCTTCCCAGTTAGCTCATAGCTTTCCCGCATTGTCTTCCTTAGTGTTTTCGTAGACTTTTCAAAGGACGAGGTCGCCTTTGTCGAAAAGTCTATTCTGCACCTTCTTATTATAGTACCGAGCTGCCTGATTCTGATAGTTCTGCATTCTGAGCAGGGCTTGGTTGCGCTTTTTTTCAAAAGTGTCAAGGTTATCAACCAGCATCGCTGCGTTCACAGTGGGAAAGTCCAGGAGCACTCTGCGTCGTAGGCTGCCAACGTTGATCTCTGCAGGAACCATGACTTCACATCCATACGCGAGTGAGAAGGGAGTCTTCTCGGTGGCTGTTCGGGGAGTGGTGCGATGAGACCAGAGTATGCCATCCAGCTCGTCGGCTCAGACACCCTTCTTGGCATTGAGACGCTTCTTGATGCCGTCCAGGATAGTCTTGTTTGTAGATTCAGCTTGTCTTTTCCCTTGCGGATGATGGGGTGTGGAATTGTTGAGGCGGATCTTCCATTTGGCGCAGAAATCTTCGAACTTCTTCAATATGAATTGAGGATCGTTGTCGGTGACGATCTCGTAGGGGAGGCCATGTCGGCATATGATGTCCCTCCAAACTAAGTTTTGTACTTCGGTTGCAGTAATGTCGGCAAATGCCTTAGCTTCGACCCACTTAGTAAAGTAGTCGGTCATTATGAGCACGTACTTATGCTGGCGAGAAGAGACCATTGGTCAGACGATGTCCATTTCCCAGCACATGAAAGGATACGGAGGAATCCGCCAAAGTTAGGAACTCAGTGGGTTGATGGATCATCAGGGCGTGTCGCTGGCAAAACTCGCACTTCCGAGCATATTTGATGCAGTCTTCCTGCATAGTTGGCCAGAAGAAACCGTGTTTTTTGATCTTGAGAGCGAGAGCTCGTCCGCTAGAATGATTTCCTCCTGCACCGTCATGAGTTTCCTTGATGCATCGCTGTACCTCGTCGCCATGTAGACAGGTAAGCAATACACCTGAATCGGTCCATCGGCACAAGACTCCTTTGATGATCGCGTACTTAGCATTGCGTGCACGAATGCGTGCACAAATCCGCCGAGCTGCCCACTTCTCCAATGGTAACTCGCCAGTCTCGAGAAAGCGTCGGATCTCGATTCACCAGTCTGCTGCTGGTTGTTCGGTAGTGGTTGTTGCAGGAATGGTTTCGTCTTCATCGGCTGTGATCTGGAGAACTTCTTTGGTCGGGGTTATGCTGGGTTGGGAGATCCCTTGGACCGGGATAGTTCTCCGAAGAGCTGAGTCTCTGTTCGACGCCATAGCAGCTAAAGCGTCGGTGCCAGTGTTGGCATATCGGTCGATTTGATGTAGCTCAAAGGTTACAAACTCCGCGGCCAACTGCTTCACTAGCTTCAGGTAGGCGTCTGTTCGATCGTCCTTCGCATCGTACTCTCCACTGAACTGCTTCGCGACAAGTTGTGAGTCGCTGAATGCCTGAATATGTTAGACGTTCATCACTCAAGCTAGACGGAGACCACCGATTAGTGCCTCGTATTTGGCTTCGTTGTTGGATGCGCTGAACTCCAAGCAGAAGCATTGTTCGAGAAGTTCTCCAGTGGGGGATTCCAACAGGATGCCAATTCCGGCTCCTAGGCGAGATAACGCTCCGTCGACGTGTAAAGTCCACGTTTCCGAGTTCGTCGGGTCGGCATTCAAAAGTTCAGGTGATAGTTCGATCAGGAATTCTGCCAAGACTTGGGACTTTGCAGAGGTACATATTCAGTATTCGATATTGAACTCAGATAGCTCGATCGCCCACTTCGACATGTGCACGGATTGTGTCGGGCTATGTAAAATCGACCGAAGGGGTTGACTGGTCATGACGGCTATGGAGTGTGACTGGATGTAAGGACGTAACTTCCTTGAGGCGACGACAACTACAAGAGCAAGCTTCTCTAAGGTTGGATAGTGAGTCTCGGCTCCGTCCAAAGTTTTGCTGATGTAAAAGATTGGCTTCTGCTCTCCACAATCCTCTCGAGCTAGAACGCCGCTGACCACCGTGCTGGAAACTGCGATGTATAGTAGTAAGGTGTCACCGTACTCTGGTTTAGCCAGTATCGGAGGTGTTGATATGTATGTCTTGAGTTGCAGGAACACGTCTTCGCACTTCTCGTCCCATTCGAATCTTTTGTTGCCACAGAGGAGCTGGTAGAAGGGTAGACTTTTGTCTGTTGAGCGCGATATGAATCGGTTCAATGCGGCTATCCGTCCGGTTAACCGTTGAACTTCGCGAGTGTTCCGCGGTGAAGGTAATTCTAAGATCGCGGAGATCTGTTTGGGGTTAGCTTTGATTCCGCGTTGAATGATTAAGTATCCCAAGAATTCTCCCAATGTGACCGCGAAGATGCATTTCACAGGGTTGAGCTTCATGCCGTAGTTGTTGAGTATCAGAAAGCATTCGCGGAGATGAACGATGTGGTCGGCTGCTTTAGCTGATTTGACGAGCATGTCGTCTATGTATACTTCCATCGTCTTTCCAAGCTGATCGGCGAACATCTTGTTGACAAGGAGATGATAGAAGAACAAGATCGAAGCAAGCAGAAAGCTGAAGACGTTCTGGAGGTTCAAGAAGGTCCCATGACCCGTTCAAAGACTAAGGCATTTCATAATGCCTTAGAAATGTTGCTTAGTCGGTCCATTCATGAAGCATATAATAAAGAGGCTATACATACTGCTTTGGTATGCATAATAGCCGATGACTAATTAATGGGTTTGTAGAAGCATTTTGTGCTCTTTTTCTCTGAGTGAGTTTTGTCCCATTGGGTTTTCTCACTAAGGTTTTTAACGAGGCAAGTGTTTCTACAACATCATTGCCCATTAACTTTTCATTTGTCCAAGCTCACTTCTTTCTACCATTTGTGGCTCGGAAGTGTCTAGGTTCATTTTCTTGTTTTTAGTTGTTTTCTTATTCTTGTAGGTTGTGTGATTTTGAACCAAGTCATGCATGGTTAGTCAAGGGGGTTTGTCCCAAGACTAACTTATTGCTCTCTTGTTGTCCGTTCTCCTTCCTCTCTCTTCTCTCCTTAAAACCGTGTGTTTAGTTGTATTTGGGTTTCATCTATCTTTTTAATAAAAATCTCATTGAAAGTAGATCAACCTCTCTTGGTGTGTAATATCCACGAGAAACCCTACTTAGAAACATAGGTGCGTCATATCCTTTGTGTTCTAGTAGCTTGTATCAAGAGCCATCCGCATCTCTTGCTATATTCCATCTTCATTCTTTCCTCTTTTCCATCCCAAACGGTTCAATTCTCATCACAACGATCGAAACAACCCATCGCCAAGGATCAGCACGTTCACCACTTACTTTGAAAGGTCAAGATCATAAGTGGGATCATATCACATCGTTATGGTCCCGATCGTTAAGATCGAATCTCCAGCAAATCCTATGAGAGGTGATGGTGCGATTTTGATGTCTTGTTCGGTGATGCTCATCTTGCGTAGTGTTTCCATGAAAATGAGGTCGACCGAGCTTCCTGTGTCGATCAAGATCTTCGAAACGTTGTCTTCTCCGAGCCAAAGCGAGATGACGAGTGGATTGTTGTGTGGCCGATCTATATTCTGTGCATCCTGCTCGGTGAATATGATCGGGAGGTCGTCTTTAAACAGTGGTGGGGCGTCCTTTGGTGGGTTAGCGGCTTTTCGCTCATGCCATTTGATCGAGTTGATGGAATTGGTGCATGAGAGGAGTCCTCCCATAATCATGTTGATTCATCGTCGAGGCGAAGTCTGAGGTGTGTGGTCGTCCTCACGATCGCGCTTTGCCTCTTTCCCCTCGCGCTTGGCGGATGGTCGGTCAGCGTCGGATCGTCTGTCTTGATCATTGTCGGGTTGTCGACCTGGTTGTTGTCAGGTTGTCACCACAGACTACGAGGTTCTGGAACGCTGCATTCGCCATCTTCCCACTTCTTTCTTAAGAGTGCCGTGAGGGTATGGCCATCGTCCGAATGATGTCCATGGGCTTTGTGGTAAGTGCAGTAGGGCTTCTTACTATCGGAATCTTTGACGCTCTGGCGGTCCCAAGTGATCCACCTCGTCTGTCGAGCCACAACGTTGATATTCTTGCAGCTTGTATCGTCTCTACCGTAGTGCTGTCGAGGCTCCTGATGGCTATCCTGATTCGACGATTAGAGTTTCTTATTGCGTGAAGTCTTCTTGTCGGCCAACTTAGCTTTGGCCGCCTTATCCTCCTCGAGTCTGATGTAGCCGTTTGCTTTATGCAAAGCATCCTCTAACGTCTTAGTTTTGCCAGTCTTCAACTTTTCGCAATAAGACTGGTCGTCTCTCAAATTTCTGATCAGGATGTTGAGAGAGAGTTCGTCCGACAAGGTGCATCGGGAGAATATGGATCAGAATCTATTGATGTCGTCGCCTTATGGACCTTGGTACTTATGTTGTCAAGGCGTTGATGGAGAAGATCTAGCTCGGAGGCTATCGTCGGATCGGCACCTGTGGTGTTTCGGGACGAACGAGCGTTGGAGCCTTCCACCTGTGCCCTCCGCAGATCGTCTGTTGGTGTGGTGCTGAACAGGTTATTCACCAGCCTCGTCGTCGCTGGGTTGGGGATCGGCTGGTGTCGAGGCGTAGTCAGATCAGCCGGTTCTTGGGTATGAACCCTAGCGCTGAGAAGCCGATCTAGGTCTTCTCGATAGGCGATATGCTCGGCACAAAGGGACTCGAACGGAGCATCCATACCCTGTTGTAGCTGAGTCGCGATCGATCTGATGAGGCCAGCCAAATCGATGGGAGGTGGCTGTGGCAGGTCAGTCTGGTTTGCTCCACCAGTTCGGCCGACCTGTTCCGCCTCACGGGTGTTCTGTGCAGCAGTCGCATCGTCTTCTTGCAGGTTGGTCTGGTCGACCACTGGAAGTTTGGTAGTTGGATCGATGATGGGGGCCTGGGGGTTGCTACCGGTTAGATCAGTGGCTCCTCCGGTGAGATCGGTGGCTCCTCCGGTAAGGTTGGTAGCATCGGGGTTGATAGGTGTTTCAACCATCTTTAAGCTCTGTTTTTTCTTTCAAAGATTGAGTCTCTTATTCCCCACAGATGGCACCAACTGTGATAACTCAAATCCGATCTAAAGACTGAACAAGAGTTTGTAGGTTTAAAGAGAGATTTTTTATTAAAAATAGTCGAAGCTTGAAAGTACACGGAGGATTTTAGGTCGTCGGAGTAAAGACGGCCGACCTAAAATAGTATGGAAGTAATTCGAGAGCTTAGAAAAATGAAAAGCTAGTTTGCCATAAGTCTTGAGAGATGATTTTTGGATGGATTGAGAAGTCGGAGACTTCCCCTATTTATAGCTGATCAGGTCGGTCTCCTGCAGATAACTATGTATCTTTGAAATAGGAAAACTTCCCTTGCCAATAAGACTAATCTTACGTCTTTTCCGGATTTACTCCAATAAATGGAAGATTTCCATTTATCCAACGGACCTAGATATTATTTGAATTCCTAAAATGGATCTACCAGATTTTATATCAGGTTTTTAGAGATAGTTCGAATCTCATCTCTAACAAGAGTGTATAAGAACATATATGCTTCTCACCGCATCTGCTATGACTTGAGTTCTTTAAAACACTTTGGGGATCTACTAAAAGAAGTTTTTATCAAACCAAGTTTTTAACCACTCTACAATTAAAACTAATTGTTATAATATCAAATTATAAAATCTTATATCATAAAATAAATTTTTAATATTTTTTTATATACATTTGTGTGTGCGTAGCATAAAAAAAAACCTAGTGGAAACTGAAAAATCAGTCAACCTCTATATATAGTCCACATTTGAAAATTTAGAATGAGTAAAATAAATAGTTAAAAATTTAGAATGAGTAAAATAAATAGTTGAAGTAATAAATTGAGTACAAATTAATTTATGTATAAAAAAGTTTAGAAAAAAATTAATTAGGATATTTTATATTTTTTTCCCGATTATTTTGTTCTTTTGTAAAAAGGAGGAAAAGATATCTGAATATATATTTTCGCGTGTGTGTTGTTCTCTATACCCCTCACCCTCTTTTCTTCCTTATCTCCGCCTCTTAGGGTTTCTATCGAAAAGGTTGAAACATGGCGGACGAATCTCACTACTCCTCCGATTCCTACTCCAACAAACGGAAATACGAAGAGCAAACCGCTCCTCCTCCTTCAACACGCAGACCCACAGGCTTCTCTTCCGGCCCGATCCCATCTGCTTCGCCTGATCCCACCGCCGCAACAGCTATTCCTCCTCCGTCTTCCTACAACAGCGTCCCTCCTCCGATGGATGAAATCCAGATAGCTAAGCAAAAGGCACAAGAGATCGCAGCTCGTCTCCTCAACAGCGCTGACGCAAAACGTCCCCGCGTCGAGAATGGTGCTTCTTATGATTACGGCGACAAAGGGTTTAGCTCTTACCCTTCCGGTATGTGTAAACGCTTCCTTTTTTTCTTTCTCTGTTGGTATCTCGTCTTCATCGGATTAGGGTTGAATAAAAACTGAAACTTATATTGATTTGTGATTGATTTTGATTTAGAGGGTAAGCAGATGTCAAACACAGCCCCATCTTCGATTCCGGTTTCGTATGGTAGCTTTTCAGGAACTACCAAGAAGATTGATATTCCGAATATGAGAGTTGGAGTTATTATTGGTAAAGGTGGAGAAACAATCAAGTATCTTCAACTTCAGTCTGGAGCCAAGATTCAGGTTACTAGAGATATGGATGCAGACCCGAATGCTCCTACGAGAACTGTTGACCTAACTGGTACACCAGACCAGATCTCTAAGGCAGAACAGTTGATCAATGAAGTCCTTCAAGAGGTAGTCTTACTCTTTGTTGATCATAGTTTTTGTGTCATGAAGTTTTGTATGAAAGTGATTTCCAATGATTTTGTTTCAGGCTGAGTCGGGTGGTACAGCAGGTTCAGGTGGAGGCTCTCGTAGGATGGGTGGACAACCAGGATCCGATCAATTTGTTATGAAAATTCCTAATAATAAGGTACTTAATGCTCTGGAGATTGAGCTGTTTATGTAAAATGTGTCTTGTATGTAACACAAAAACTGCTCTAGGTTGGTCTTGTGATTGGTAAAGGCGGTGAAACAATCAAATCTATGCAAGCTAAGACTGGAGCTCGAATTCAGGTTTGTGTTTTTTCTCTTTTGTTTGTGTAGCTTTGTTGTATAAATCCAACATATTGAAGGCTTCTGTTGTCTCTCTGTCTGGTGAAATGCGATCTAACCTGTGGTAATTGTGTGCAGGTTATTCCTTTGCACTTGCCCCCTGGAGATCCAACTCCAGAAAGAACTTTGCAGATTGATGGGGCCACCGATCAGATTGAACATGCTAAACATTTAGTTAATGAAATCATCAGTGGCGAGGTATGTATGATTGTTGTGTTTGTTATGGGTTGTGGCAAGCTTCTGCAGTTTCTTTTTTCTACCTGAAGTTTATATTGTGTTGTGTTTATATCATTTAGTTGTCATCAGCTTGAGGTTTATCTAGCCTATCCCTTAATCTATAGATGTTAGGATATTCAGAATCTTTATTTGGTTGTAGCATGGGAAGAGACATCTAGGTGATGTGTGATACATGTTATACTAGTAACTATATTAACTGCTAAGTACTCGTTGTTCTCATGATGAGCTATCCTCTTCTTGTGCCTTCATTTCCGACGGTATTAGCTTTACGATAACTGCATCTACCACGGAGTGCATAGTTCTTCTTTTCCGCTTATCTGCAGGGGGAAGGTTCATTATTTTGTTGTTTTCTTGACCTCTTACCAAAAGATAATTATCTTGATATTCCTTACCTCCATCTTGTTATTAAATGTTCATTGCGTATCAGTACCTTCTACACCGAGTTTCATGGATTTGTTATTCTATTTTATGGCGTTTTTCAACTGACCTTCCCATGCATTTGCTTTTCATCTTATTCGACAGTTCAATTTTACAGTGTGCATGGTTCTTTATGACTCATATACTGTTACCAACAAATATTCATTTTTCAAATGTTATTTTCGTGGTAGAGATTTCTGTTGTGTACGTTTATGGAGTTTATGCAGACATATTTGTTACATCGCTTCTGGTCGCAGCAATGGCTGATCTTACACTGGTTTGGATAGCCTTTGTGAGGTAGCTGAATAGTTTTTTCCAAGTTGCTGTGACTGTTTTAAAACTGCTATACATCTGATGATTTCCGGGTTTTGGTTTTATACGATCCGCGTGATAATCTTTGTGTTACATTATTCCCTTTACTCTTTTTCTTAAAATCGCTTTCGTTCAGCTGTTACTTCTAATATCAGTCATCAGGGTATCACCAAAGGTGGGCGACTTTAACATATGAAGACGTATTAGCCATTTTTCCGTGTCAAGATTTTGCTAACATAGTAACTGTTTTTATACTGCTCTTTTAGTTCCCTTGATTTTTCCTGGATTCGTTTCCTAGTCGAACCCTTCAGCCATAACTTACTTCAGAATGATCATATCCTAGGTTAAATCTGCTAATATGTTTCCATGAGTACTGATATTGTTGAAACCGGCACTCTTTAGTTGGTATAACTGTATTATGCTGCGCAAGCTTTGCCTCTGTGGAAATAGGTTCCATGTCATATGTTGCTTTCATCTGCAAAAGCTTCTATAGTATTCGTGGTTTTTCTTGCACCTATTTTACCTCGGATAGGGAAAGGGATGGGCTTCTGCAGGAGTAACCCAATAATTTCACCAATCAGTACGGTATGTAGGCATCACCATTACCCTTATAGAATATGATAATGATCTTGGTTGATCCTATAGACAGATATTGGTAAATGACAGTAACCTTGTATGCCTCTTCTCAATCTAGATTTTTTGTTGTTTAAATCTGCCTTATATGTCTCTGCCTCTGTGTTATGTGTTCTTATGCTTTGTCGTCTTTTTATTCCCCATGAAAAAAGTTTCCTATGCTGCTTACATTATTGGTTTTTTTTATGCAGAACCGTATGAGAAACTCATCAATGGGTGGAGGCTATCCACAACAAGGTTACCAAGTCCGGCCGCCATCAAGCTGGGCACAACCTGGTGCTCCTCCAGCACAACAGCCTGGTTATGGTTACATGCAACCTGGAGCATATCCAGGCCCCCCTCAGTACGGTCAATCACCATACGGAAGTTACCCTCAACAAACTTCGGCTGGCTACGCCGCCACCTGGGATCAATCCTCTGTTCCACCATCCCAGCAGAGTGCCCAAGGTGAGTATGATTATTACGGTCAGCAACAGTCACAGCTACCAAACAGTGGTGGTAGCTCAGCCCCACCGACAGACACCACAGGCTACAATTACTACCAGCATGCTTCTGGTTATGGCCAAGCTGGTCAGGGATACCAGCAAGACGGGTATGGGGCTTATAACGCCTCACAGCAATCAGGATATGGTCAAGCTGGGTACGATCAGCAACAGGGTGGTTACGGCAGCACCGCCAATCCAAGTCAAGAGGAAGATACATCTCAAGCCGCTCCACTATCATCGACCCAGTCTGGACAAGCTGGGTATGGTACAACTGGTCAACAGCCTTCTCCTCAAGGTAGTACTGGTCAGGCAGGGTATGGAGCTGCTCCGACTTCTCAAGCTGGTTACAGCAGCCAGCCACCTACAGCTTACAGTTCCGGATATGGAGCACCACCAACGTCTGGAAAGCCACCGGCTTATGCTCAGAACCAGCAGTCTCCGGGTGCTCCCGGGAGCTATGGTGGTCAGTCTGGTTATGCGCAACCAACTGCGTCAGGGTACGGACCGCCTCCAAGCTATGGGTATGGTCAAGCGCCACAAGGATATGGGTCATATGGAGGATACACACAACCTCCTGCTGGTGGCGGTTACTCTTCTGATGGGTCTGCTGGAGCCGCCGCTGGTGGTACCCCGGCTTCGCAGAGTGCTCCTCCAACTGGACCGCAGAAGGCATCCCCAAAGAGTTGATCAGTTTCAGCTGTTATACAGGCTTCGTTGCTCTTTACCTTTTTTTTTTTAACTGAGGATTCTTACTATTTGTGTGTGACGTTTTAGTTTCTTAATATTTGAGATATTGGTTAATGTTATGTTTTATCCGCTTCGTCTTCTATTTGAGATATGAACTCTTATACAAGATTTTACGGTAACGTTTTCTTAATGATTTCAGAACATTTTCAAGAAGCCCAAAAGCGTATCCTCTCGATTTTTCTGGAATATTTTAACAAGACACGCTTGACCGTAAAGCGTATTATGAAGTATGAACTCAAAAAATAAATAACAATAATGATTATGGATCTTTCTATTCTTAAGCGGATGAATTATATGTGTTGATGTTAGTAATGAAGTTCAAGTAAAAACCAACTGTGGATATGCGTGGAGCCGAAGTTTTAGACTCAACTCAGCACTTTTGGGACCACTTAGTTATAGCCGTTTTGCTTCCTGTCATTTATTAACGGAGCATGAGTTGTTTGTCGTCTTTAGACAAGAGCCTTGTTTAGTGATTGTACAAACTCCAGGAGGCTGTTTCCCGAGGCTGTTGCCTTATGGTGCTAGGGTAAATGGAGTTTCTATATATAAGCTCAGTAGAGGATAAAAGAGTGTCAGAGCAAGAAGTGCGAACAATACAAAAGGCATAAACTTTATTGTTTTGTTCTTGGGATACAAGGGTATGCGATAAACTGAGAGAAATATCTTGTAAGAAGGTTTTGGGGTTTTGGATCTTTATATAACCTTGTGATCTAGTGGATTCTGGGAACGAATCCCGGCGAGATGTAGTGATCCGAGTTTATGGGTGTGAGCTCGTTAAATCGTGTGTGCTTGCTCTGTTTTCCTCCTTTATCGCTAACTCTGTTTTTCTCTCTATTTCCTCAAACGTGAGTGTTCGAGCTTAACCACAAAGAGCTCTTGGTTTGTTGTTGATTATCGGGAGTAAAGGTTTCGCCTTTGAGCCAACGAATCATAACAATATGTCATAAATTTTTAGGGTTTAACAGAGTTTTGGGCATATAGTCTAAGCAACCCAAGTTTAGAGTTTAGCAACGGGCCTTAGATTATATCGGTTCAAAATACCCAGCATGGAGGCCATCTGACTCTAAACTCAATCGGCAGTGTGGCAACACTGTCGGAAAACTGTGGTTAGTATTTTTTTTTCTTTTCTTTTGTTTAGCGTCAATCATTTGGAGCTAACGAGATTGGAGAAGAGTGGTTAGCGCCAATTTTAAGAATATGAATATATAAGTGAAGAGATTTAAGCAAATTGATTTGGCTATTTATGTCACTAAAGTACACTTATTTTTTCAGTTAAGAACTCTAAAATTAAACGTGTTTGAGCTGGAGTTGCATATAATGGGTGACCTCTCGCAAAGTGATTTGCGGTATCTTGTGAGTGAGGAAAAACATAGAGAAAGATCGTATGGTGATTGCAGAATCAGTATTTCATGACTTTCAAGTCTCTTGGCTAACGCACCATCTGCCGGACAGGAATAAGGCCTACAGACCTGAGAGTGAACATGGGGCCTCACTGGTAGGAGAGGTCAGAGCGTTACAAGCGGTATCAAAGCTGAGCCCAGACGAGAGTGTGGAGTCGCAAGGGCTCACACCGTCAGTGGTAACGGCCCTGGTGTGCAACGAAGACATTGCGCTCAGTGAGTGGAGATGTATTGTAACATCCGAATTTCAAGAATATATATATATATATGGAGAGGCTTAAGAGAATTGATTTAACTATATATGCCAACATAGTGCGCTTATATTTTTGGTCATCGGTCCTAAGAAAACTCTAATAAAGTAAATCTAATTATTAAGTATGTATAATATATCAATTAAGTTTGGAGCATGTAGAGTTGAATAAATGTGTGGAGTGATTAAGGTCAATGTACACATTATGATACGTCTTGAATAAGTTGAAGGAATATGCTATATAATTTTTTTTAGAGTTTGTACTATAAATACCAAGGCTTGGTGGGAGCTAGAATCCAAACCAAGTTTAAGAAAAACAAATAAGAAGTAATCTCTCGAGTATTCTTACAGTCTCTTAAGCATGCTTATAACAAAGCTTCCCACTTGTTTATAAATATCATTTCCCCATTTTCTTTTAAATAAGAGTTGTTATGAGCTAGTACGAAAAATATGCTCTGTGGTTGCCATATAGTGGATCCTCCACACCAGAAATCCTACTAAGTTAGATAAAGAAGGATATAGCAAATAAACTTCGTAAGACTATAATGCTTAAAGTACCTCGAGGCTTCACAGATTGAAATTATTGCCTCGGTTGTAGAACAAACGAAGTACCTTATGAAAGTTTTCTGTATATTTTTAGCACTACACTGATAAAAAAACTCATAGTTTATTTCCAATGGAAAGATCAGAACTTAAGCATTTTATCATGGTTTCTGACCTTTTCATACACATTATGGAAGGTACATCCATTCTTCCAAACCAACTATTTTTCAGAAAATCAAGCTCCAGTAAAATAGATTTTTTTTATGAAGTAGAGTTCCGTAGTGATGATAGTAAGGTCCCTATCCCCAGTTACTTTTACTAAACCCATATAAAGTCCTCACCAAACCAAACTCTACTCTCTCCAAACTTATAAAATACGTGTTTGGTCATATGTGGCAAAAGAACTCATCATAGCCTCGCAACTAGAACAATCGACACAGGATTCAGAGAGTATCAACATGCTTGCATATCAACCCTCCAAAAAACATTAAATGCAGGCCACACTATTCCCAAATTTTATTGTTGCACTTGATCACTCGTAAATAAACGAAAATATGCAGATCCAACTGCAAATAACATGCACTCAACAAGTTGGGAACGCTACACCATCAAATAGCATATAAAGTCCACAACCACGCGATGAATCTAAGCCTTCCAAGGGACACAGAAGATGCGCTTCTCATCCAACTTGAGTCACAATGGCCCTTTATGCATCCACATCCCAAGAAAAAGCCCCATAGATAAGCCAATCAAATTACTCTTAGAATCATGGGTGACTGATACAAGCTTTTTATCCCCATAATCATTGTAGCAAGGGTTCTTATCAATCCACAGGTCTAAGATGAATGCATTAGGAATGCAATAGAAAGACTAAGTCAAGCAAAAAAGGAGAAATGTTGTTCAATGATATACCTATATATTTTGCATATTTCGCTTGCATTTAGAGTAGTTTTCATGCATTCATCTTGCATTATAGACTAGTTTCTACCATTTGTTGCATTTTAGGTCCTAGGTCTCTTTGCATTCGTATTTTGCATATTTCTTGCACTTTTGCATCATTATCAGGTTGTTTGGAGCACTCTGGAGTTGTGGAGGTTGTGTGGACGTGAGGAGGATCAAAACAAAGCTTGTGGACACTTGGAGAACCCAGCCATGCATGCAAAGGACCCGAGATCGAGTAGCGGATCGAGCAAGGCAGGTCGATCTAGACGAGATCTAGACGAGATCGACCAGAAGATCGAGTGACCCAAGTCGATTCAAAGGGAAGGATCGAGACCAAGATCGAGAGAGGAGATCGATCTGGAGTACGGATGTGGATGACGCCATGCAGAACGAGAGCTAGATCGAGACCATGACCCGATCACCCAAGGATCGACCAGAAGATCGAATGAAGAGCTCGATCCATCCAACCAGATCGACTTGAAGATCGAGCAGAAGAAGGCGATCCTTGAAGAAGATCGAGTGAGCTGATCGATCTCAAGGTCGATTTCTGGGGCCTTAACCATTTTTGGAGCGTAGTGAGGGGACCATTAGGGCTGTTTGGCTATTTTGGGCAAAAGCGGTTATCCCTTTCTACACAACTTTTCATTCTTATCTTTTTTAAGCTTTTCTGTAGGCGATTATCCGCCATTGTCGAACCTTAAGCTTTTTCTTGTTTTTGAACTTCAAATCTTTTGAATATTAAACAGTTTTCCTTTAATCGCTCTCTTTAATCATGCTCAGTTTATCTTTCTCTGCATTTCAATTGGTTTTAAACATAAGTAGCGAGTAGTTTTTCTTTGGGTAAGGGGTTGGGGCGATTCAATGGTTTCAGGGGTTTAAGCTTTTGTGTTTTTCTTGTTCTTCATTTATTCCTTTCTAGGATTTTGGGGTCTTAAGGCTTAGGGAGTCTTGGAAAAGATCTCTATGATTCCCGGGCTTCTCTTACCTTGACTGGATTCAGAGATCCTTGAAAACCAAATCCTAGAAACTAATCTATCATCTCCCAAACGCCATGGATGTAGAGGAGGTTAGTTAAGCCATTAGTTGAGATCTGTAGTCCATGCTCTTCGATCTCTTTTTCCACCAAAAGCCATGGGTTTGGAGAGGAGATTGAAGAAGGGAATCATACTATACGCCATGGATGAGTCTATTTATGATTCTCAAGGCTTAGGGAAAGCTCATCAATGAGTAGATCTATGTGTTTTCAAACCAAAGCTTGACCCTTGAACACTCTTGAATATGACCCTCGATCCTGAACCCTCTTTTAGCATTTTTAAACCTCAAGTAATCTTCTTTTAGTTACAAAGCTTGCATCTTGATCATTAGAAGTCATTTGTCTTAAGTTGTCAGAATCGACCTATTTGACCCGATTTAGCTCTCGATTTTTGGTTATTAGTAGATTCGCGTTTTTAATCTTCTGTTTTCTCCTAGTAGTAGTTAATCCTCTTTCAGGGATTTTAAAATAGTTTCCATAACCATTTGGTCGTTGCATTTACTTTTTAGTGATTTTACCACCCATTTATCCGTTTCTGCTTAGATTGGCTTAGTACTTGCATTCCTAGTGTTCTTTCTTCACCCAGGCTGGATTGATACTCTCTTGCATACTATACTAAAACTATAGGTTGCTTGAGCTTTGATATTTAGACTCACAAAACTCTTGTTATCAAATGGCGCCGTTGCCAACTTGGGTTTGTTAGAAAGCATTAGGATTTTGTGCTTGGCAAAGACTAAGCCTTTTACTTTTATTTTAATTACTTATTGCTCTACCTTCTTGTTTGTGATCTCAGGTACATGAAATTATTCTCCAGGGGTGACAAAAATCTACTTAAACCCCTGGACAATATTCACCAACTCGGACACGCATGATCGAGAAGAGCAAGAGAGCAAGCTCATGCCTTTGAAGAGATTGTGCAAGCTGGTACTGTTGACTTTGAAAGTATGGCTGAGCAGGAACATCCTGAGGGACCTCCACCAGTTCACGGTGCTATAGGAAGGGGTAATGGAAACCCCAACCACGCTGCTAGACCACCACGGATCATTGGTGCCGAGGATGCTCCAAACACTCATCACAACCGCTTTGGGATCATTCCTCCACCAGTCCAAAACAACAAAATTGAGATCAAGCCAGGCTTTGTCTCTATGGTTCAGAACATCAAGTTCCACGGGCTGGCTATGGAAGACCCTTTGGAGCATCTTGACAACTTTGAGCAAGTATGTGGGATGATAAAGATCAATGGGATCTCGGAAGATGCTTTCAAGCTTAGGCTCTTCCCATTTTCTCTTGGGGATAAAGCAAGGCACTGGGAGAAGATCCTTCCACAAGGCACCATTACTTCTTGGACTGATTGCAAGAAGGCGTTCCTCTCAAAGTTTTTCTCGAGCACAAGAACAGCTAGGCTGCAAAGTGAGATCAGCGAATTCACTCAAAGGCAGAACGAGACATTCAGTGAAGCTATGGAGCGGTTCAAGGACTATACCATTCAGTGTCCTCACCACGGCTACAGTGAAGAGACTCTCTTGAGCACAATATACCGAGGAGCATTACCCAAGATCCGAATGTTGCTTGATACGGCAAGCAAGAGTAACTTTCTTGGTCAAGAAGTGGAAGAAGGAATGGAGCTCATAGAGAACTTGGCTTTGAGTGATGGGAATTACACTGAGGACTACGACCGAGCACCTAAAGGTGTTGAGCTTGAGTCACACAAGAAAGAGCTCAAGTCGCTGATATATCATGGTTTTTATGGTTTTTAACCATGATATAATTCCTTTTTATTGAGTTTTTTTGGTCTTTTTAGAGTCCTAGAAGAGTCTTTGCAGGTTATAGCATGTCTGGAGCATAATTGGAGATTTTGGAACCTTTTGGAGCATTCTGAATGGAAGCCACGAAGTACCAAGCTCGAAGAAGAAAAGTATGCATATGGGTGACGCTCGTCACCAATCTGGTGACGCTCGTCACCCAGAAAGGAAGGGGTCGTGGCCTGTTTTTAAAAGATTGGGAAGAAATTGCAGTTTTAGCCCAAAAGTTCCAATATTTGTAAAAAGACCCCAGATCGTGTTTTAGCTTGTATATTAGGTTTTTCAGCCATTCTTTTGGCAAAATATCTTGTATCTTATTATTTTGAAAGCTTTAGAGAGAGATTTGTAGCAGAGCTTTTGGAGAGACAAATCAGACTCCTTCAGAGCAGATTTCGAACTCCTTTATTTCTTCTTCTTATTTCTTTTATGCAATCTATTCTTTTCATGATGTTTTCTTAAATCACCATGTCTGAGTAGTTTGTTAGTTAAGTTAGGGCTTTTCAAAGGTTGAAGAAGAGTTTGTAGAATTGCTAAAAACTTTTAGGAAATTCATTGGTTCTTCATCTGTGCTTGCATTCATGTCGATTTCTTAGACACATCATCTGAATTTCGAAACCCTAGGTTTTTGATAGATGTGAGAGCATTATTATTCACCTGAACTAGTATTAGATGAGCAAAACGCCCTAGTACAAAGAGATTTGGCTTACGAGTTTTGTGAACAATTGAACCTGATCTTTACTGCATGTTTAGGTTGTTAGGGTTTGCAAAGAGATTTGAAACTCTGTGAAGACATAGATAACTTCTGCAATGAGAATTGATTAGTTATATCTTTGCGATTCATGTTCAAGACGGTTTTAATTCATTCCTGATTGCATGCATTCTACACTCTCAGATTCAACCTGCGAACTGTCCTGATTTAGCGCCTTTAGCTTTCTGAACTTTAAAAACAAGCATAAAAACGCCCTCTTGCATTTATTTTACTGTTTTGCATTACATTCATTATTTATCGCTTAGCTTAATCTGAATCTATAATCGCTAGTGTGGTTTACATACTCCTTTGGGATTCGATAACCCCTTGTACTACAACTGCTTTTGCTGTGCACTTGCAGTAGTTTTATTTGGGTAAAACCTGATCCTACTCCCCCAGACTTAGCTTTTGCTTGCCCTCAAGCAAACATCAGACAAAGAACAAGGTCGAGGTTTGAAAACAAGAAACAGTCAGTCAGTCATCGGGAACACCACACTAGTTAGAGCTTTCGAATCCACATACCACATAGTCAACACAAGGTCAAATTTCAGTCTAATTATCACAAGCTTAGCAAATCTTTCAAGTCCAGTCCAAACCCCTTCAAGAAATCCGAAATTTCTACTGTTAACTCCTTATTTTTTATCTAAGTGTGAAATCTCATCAAGGCTCTATCATCTCAATCACTTTACAGATTCTTTTCCCTTCCTAACAACTGAACAAATCAATCTCAACACAGCTCTCCTATTTTCTCTTCCCTTGATCTTTTCCTTTGAATATTTTCGATTTTTCACTTCTTTTTTTCTCAACTTTTTCAGTCTAAGATATGATGCTACTCAATACTTGTGTTCCTTGTGAGGAGACAGGTTCTTGAATGTGTTCACTACTGTTGTTCCTTGTGAGGAGACAGGGTCATGGATGCACCATTCTTTGGACTTAATCTTTTAAAAACTACATCAGGGAAGATCAAAAAGAGACTGTATTTTAACCTTATTTTCAGTGCTGAAAGAGAGAATCAAGATCAATAAGAATCAATCACCAAGACAAGAAGTTTAAAGTTCATTAAGGTGGAGCTAACAGCAAATTTTCAGATTCTCTAAGAACCTAAACCTTCATTGCTAGACTGATCTACCTATGACTTTCAACTTAGTAAGACTTGTAATCAACTACTGTGGCAATGGTTCTTATCAGCAAAAACGTCCTATGGTTAGTTCCAAGAAAAACTGACAGTTTCAAAATTTTGACTCTAGAAAAACAGGTTTTTGACTCAACTTTTAAGACTCTATAAACATGACACAAAGCACACAACGTCAGTAACCACCTCCCCCAGACTTAAACAACACTGTCCCCAGTGTTATTAAGCCAAGAGTTGGACAAAATGAAGCATGAGAACGTGTAGAACCAAGGTGGAAAATTGGTACCTCGCGAAGGAGCTAGTGACGAGCGTCACCAGATTGGTGACGAGCGTCACCATCTCTGATACTCCAGAAATCGTCATGTTGGATGTTTAAATGCTATGCCATCATGTGTAATCCGAAGTCAAACTGTAAGAGCACTCAAAACACACATCAAAACATCCAAACAAAGCATAGTCCATGGTCCAACAAGTTCACAAGACATCATCCAAGCAAACTGAACAAACTGACTTTTTTTTTTTTGATTTTTTTCTCATGTTTTTGGGGTTTTTTTTTTAGCTATGTAATAGAAAACTAAACTAATATATGAAAAAGAAAACTTACCAGTGGGTTGCCTCCCACTAAGCGCTTGTTTAAAGTCAGTAGCTCGACTTTGAATGCTGCTCAGACAGCTGGTGGAACAGAAGGTGGCAGTGAATGCCTTGGAGGAGAATGTCTCCTCATCCATGGTGGTTTGTAAGCAGTAGATGTATGAACACTTCCAAGGAAGTGAGGAACATCAGCAGAGTGGGTCGTGACTGTGGGTGGGATACTTCTTTTTCCTGCAGAATCATCAAAAGAAACACCAAGCTTTCTACGAGAATCTCATTGCTTGCATAAGTGTGAAGCAGCTTTTTCACCTTTTAAATTCTTATTGATGAGATTAGGAGGTTTGGATTTGGTTCCAGGAAGTGCATACCTTTGCTTAGTTGCAGGTTTCTGGGTTGTGGACTGTTGAATTTTCGGATTGGCAACATATGATGGACTTGTAGAGCAAATATCACGTCTCTCCTTTGTGTCCAGATTGGTGACGAGCGTCACCAGGTCAGTGACGGTCGTCACTGACTCTGCAGTTCGAGTTTCTGCAGTTTTCCAGCAATTCAGCTCTGCAAGTCTTGCTTCCATCACATACACGTCTTCCTCCAGCAACTTGGCATTCATTAGAACCTCTTTTTCAAGCCCAGTCATGAAGATATGATCCTCACTGCAATCCTCAAACCCAACAGCTTCTGCAGAAGTTTCAGATATTAGCTCTTCAACAGCCATCGTGCTCACTTGCCCACTTATATCTGATTCATTGACACACTCATCAATAGTGTCTTCTGAATGCTCCATGACAGTCTCTTCATCTCTAGAAGTTCTTACAGAAAAGGTCTGACCATCAATGGTAGAACTCCCTCTTAACTTATCCATGTCAAAGTTCATGACAACATCACCAAGATCAAGCTCAATGTTCCCCTTTCTAACATCAATGATGGCTCCAGCAGTAGCCAAGAATGGTCTTCCCAGAATAAGAGGATCTTTAGGTTCTTCAGCATATTTCAGAACCACAAAATCTGTAGGAATTATGCAGCCTTCAATGTTAACATGAACATTCTCTAACATGCCTTCTGGGGTCCTTATGGATCGATCTGCTAGGATGAGAGAGATCCCAGCTGGCTTGAAATCAGTCATTCCAAGTCTAGCAGCAACAGAGAAAGGCATCAAGTTAATACTTGACCCTAGATCACATAGAGAGTGTGGAAAACGTCCTGCAGATATTGAGCAATCAAGCACAAAGGTCCCTGGATCAGATAGCTTCTCTGGAACTCTGCTTTGAGTGATGGTATTGACTTGTTCAGAAACTGTCACCTTCTTCTTATTCTTTGGAACTGTACTCAAGAGGATTGCACTGATGTCTCTGGTAAGCAATGCTCCTTCCTCAGGACTTACACCATTCACAACCATTCACTTTACATACCTTCTTAGAGCTGGTGAAAGCTTGACTGCATCAACAAGTGGGATCTCAAGCATCAGCTTGTCTATCATAGCTTTACATCTGGCTTCTTCTATCTCCTGTTTAGACTTCCTAGGATGCTTGGGGAATGGTGTTTTGGGTTTATAGACACGTTCCTGGTCATAATTTGCAGTTACAGGCGAAGCAGCTTCGTTCTAGGGTGGGTGACGACCGTCACCAGGGGGGTGACGCTCGTCACTCACTTGTGACAACCCCCGATACCCTTGTAGGTTGGTGACGAGCGTCACTCCTCCTTGGTGACGCTCGTCACTCACCTCTGAGACAGAAAAATTTTCATCTCCAGACTCCATCAGTTGCACGATCTGTTCTGCACTCAACCTCTTTTTCTGCACTGTTTTAAGCTCATTTTCATTCCTGACTGTGATGGCATTAACCTGATGCTTGGGATTAATATCAGTCCTTCCAGGAAGGAATCCCTCTTGCCTTTGAACAGCTCCTGCAGTTTGAGCAACCTGCACATCAAGCTTCTTCATGTGAGAGTTCAGACTCTCAATTTTTCCATTCAGGTCTTGATACAGCGAATCTAGCTTGCCATTGAAGTTTACTGTCATCTTCTGCTGTCCTTCAAGTACCTGCTCCAGCATAGCTTCCATTTTATTTTCTTGTGGAGGTGCAGTTTGGTAGGAAGAAGAACCATAATTCCTGCTGTTTTGGTAAGGTTTCTCAACCTCAGTCTTCTGGAATGGGGGCTTAGGAGTGTAACCAGGCGTGCTCTGTCCTCCTGTAAAGGTACTCTGCTGATTATTGCTGTTGTAGCCTCTGTTCCATTGCTGATTTTCAAACTTTTGGCTCTGAAAACCCCCTCTATTGATGAAATTAACATCTTTCTGCTCAAATTCTTCAGGATTTTCGAAACTCTCCACTTCTGCAGCGAATTGGACTGACTTCTTTCCCACCAAAAGGCTGTGCATGCTGTCCAACTTAGCCTTAACTTCAGCTATTTGGTTTCCATCATTCAAACCAGCCTGCTGCTTTCTCTGAAAATCTGCATTCTTAGTGCTGTTACTGCAGGCCAAGTTTTCAATCAACCTGATTGCTTCTTCTGGTCTGTTGGTGTTGAAGTTTCCTGCACTTGCTGCATCCAGCGCCATCTGATACTTCCAGTCAATGCCTCTGAAAAAGATCCCAAGTAATTGCACCTGACTGAAACCATGATGAGGGCAGTCCCTTTGATAAGACTTAAACCTGATCCAAGAAGCCTTGAAAGCTTCAGTATGGCCTTGTGTAAATGATGCAATTTTCGTCATCATGTCTTCTGATCTGGCATCATCATAGAAATTGTTCAGAAAGGCATTCTTGGTGTCCTCCCAAGTAGTTAATGAAGCAGGTTCCAGTTGCTTCAGCCAATATGCAGCTTCTCCTTCAAGAGAGTATGGAAAAAGCTTGCAGAACAGAAAGTCATTGCTAACCCCATTAGCTTTGACACTGGAAGCCAAGTCCTCAAATCTCTCTATGTGATCCATAGGATGCTCATGAGGTAAACCATGGAAGGGATGCTGTCCAACCAGCTGATAGTAGACAGGTTTAACCTCAAAATCGTTCCTCTGGAAGGCAGGAGGTCGGATTGCAGCTTTGTTGGCATAAAACTGATCAGGTCTGTTGTAGTCACCTAGAGTCCTCTGAACAAAACGCCCAGCAGCGTTATTGACAGCAGCAGGGACCCCCACGTTCTCAGCCACTTGCTGAACCTGCTGTTCAACAATGACATTCCCCTCTTGATCAATTCTCTGCCCCTCTTCGTTCCTCCTGTTTCCTTCCCTGTCAACCAAGTGACCTTCTGCATCTTCAACCAAGATAAGTGGAGCGACCATTGTAGATTGCTTCTTAGCTTTCCTGTTAGTTCTCTCCAACCTAGCAAGCTCGTCGATGCTCAAAGTCACAAGCTCCTTCTCTTTGTTGCTTCTAGTTCTGCGATTAGGCATACACCTGAAACAGGAACAAAGAAAAGTAGCTGAAAATCAGTAAACAAATAAAAGCTTAGACAAAATCCTAATACTAAAAATCGATAGGCAGCTATTACTCTCCGGCAACGGCTCCATGAGAAGATAGACAAGCTAGTGCTTGCAAATCAGAAGCAAGTACATTTCATGGGAGAAGCCGAAGATGTCTTAGAGGAGTTAGAGCTGAGCCAAGAAGAAGCTAATTGGGTTGCTGGTCAGAACTACCAAAAGCCTCAATGCTATTCACAAGGCTACCAGGGCAACAACAATCTCTCATATAGGACCACCAACGTTGAGAACCCTAAAGATCAGGTGTACCCCCCTCAACAAGGTAAGCCTTTCGTACCTTACAACAAGGTCTTTCCACAAAACAGTGGGTACCAAGGTCAGAGGCAAGGCAATTTCCAGCAGCAACAGCAAGGCAACAAAGGCTACACTCCTATGTTTCCTCCTGGTTTCGTTCCACAACAGCAACAAATGCAACCCCCACCCCAGGATCCGGTTCAAGCAATGTTCCAACAGTTGCTTCAAGGTCAAGCTTCTACAAATCAGAAGTTTGTTGAGATGAACAACCGGCTAGATTCTTCTCTTACTGACGTCTCTACACAGATCACCAATCTGAACAACAAGATCAAGCAGTTAGAGAAAGGAAAAGCTAGCTCAAGCGGTCAAGGAAGCCTACCTGGAAAGTGTGAGCAAAATCCCAAGAAGAATGCAAACGCTATTACTTTGAGAAGTGGGAAAGAGCTTCCGCCGAGAGTTGCACCTAAAGCCAATGAGGACATTGTGGTTCAAGAGGGGGAGGGTAAGCATTCAGCTGATGAAGAAATCACCTTTGATAATGTGTGGATTGAGAGGCCAAGGAAAGGCAAAGAAGCCGTTGTAGAGAAGAAAGTAGAGGAGGTGAGCAAAGAGAAAGATGCATTCGTTCCTCCACCCTACAAACTGAAGCTTCCTTTTCCTGGCCGGTTCAAGAAACAGCTGCTAGAGAAGCATAGAGCAGTCTTTGAGAATCATTTGAAAGATGTTGAGATCAAGCTACCTTTGGTGGATTGTCTAGCCATGATGCCTAAGTGTGCCAAGTTCTTCAAAGATACACTTACTAAGAAGAACAAGGAGAGTGAAGAGGTTTCAGTGCTTAGTGAAGAGTGCAGTGCTATCATCCACAAGGAGATAATACCAAAGAAGTTAGGAGATCCAGGATCATTCACCATTCCTTGTGCGCTTGGACCATTGAAGTTTCAGAGCTGTGTATGTGATCTGGGAGCAAGCATCAACCTCATGCCCCATTCATTTGCAAAGAAGCTCGGTTTTACCAAGTTTAAAGACTGTAGAATCTCCCTTGTGCTAGCTGATAGAAGCGTTAGACTTCCTGTGGGTATGCTCGAAGATTTGCCCGTGAGGATCAGCGGAGTTAACGTACCAACCGCATTTGTTGTTTTAGAGATGGATGAAGAGCCAAAGGATCCCCTAATCCTTGGATGACCGTTTCTTGCAACCGCTGGAGCCATCATTGACGTGAAAATTGGCATGATCTTTCTACACTTGGGCAAGGACATCAAGCTACACTTTGATATCAATGAAGTCTTGAAGAAGCCAACCATTGGAGGACAAGCTTTCTACATTGAGACTCTAGACGCTTTAGCCGATGAGTTGCTTGAGGAGTTGGCACAGGAAGATCACTTGCAGCTGGCCTTGACAAAGGAGTATAGAGAGTTTGGTTTTCTGATTGAACAGACTCAAGAATACGTTCACATCCTTGATTCTCGCAAGGCTGTGAAGGAAGATGAAGGCGGATGTCTAGAGATCGATCAGGAAATCGAGGAGATCACTCGATCCAGGACAACAATCGACAAGAAGATCGAGGAGGTTGATCGATCCAGAAAAGAGAACGATGAGAAGATCGAGAGAGGCCAATCGATCAGTTCAGAGAACGAGTCGGGGACTCGATCTCCTGCTCGATCCACATCAAATCGAGTAGGTGAATCGAGCGAAGTTACTCGATCCGGACCAGAATGAGTGGAAGATCGACTGGATGACTCGATCTCAGAGGGGATAACAGTTCAAGAAAGCAGTCTTAAAGCTCATAACTCGGGGTCTAAGGAGGCTAGTGAGGACGGCAACATCAACTCAAGCCATGAGGAGGACTGGAGCGAGCTGCTAGCCCCAATGGTGGACCTTAAGGCCCAAAAGGGCTAAGGTATGCTTTCTTAGGGCTTAATGAGACTTACCCGTGATTGTGAATGAAAACTTTAGTGATGATGAGTTGCACTCGCTCCTTAAGGAGCTGAGAAAGTATAGGAAGGCCATTGGGTACTCTCTAAGTGACATCAAGGGCCTTTCACCAATGCTTTGCACTCACATGATTCACTTAGATAATGAAAACTCTTCTTCTATTGAACATCAAAGACGTTTGAACCCAAACTTAAAAGAAGTAGTTAAGAAAGAGATTTTGAAACTGTTAGAGGCTGACGTGATATACCCTATCAGTGATAGCACATGGGTCTCTCCAGTCCATGTGGTACAAAAGATAGGGGGTATCACGGTCATTAAGAATAAAAAAGATGAGTTGATTCCTACAAGAACCATAACTGGACATAGAATGTGTATTGATTATAGGAAGCTTAATTCAGTTACTAGAAAAGATCATTTTCCTCTTCCCTTTATTGATCAGGTGCTTGAAAGATTAGCTAATCACCCATATTACTGCTTTCTTAATGGTTATAGTGGTTTCTTTCAAATACCAATCCATCCTAACGATCAAGAGAAGACGAATTTTACATGCCCTTATGGTACCTTCGCATATCGAAGGATGCCATTTGGGTTATGTAATGCACCAGAAACCTTTCAAAGGTGCATGATGTCTATCTTCTCTGATCTTATAGAGGAAATGGTGGAAGTGTTTATGGATGATTTCTCTGTATATGGTGCATCCTTTTCTGCTTGTTTGTTGAATCTTTGCAAGGTACTCAAGAGATGTGAGGAGACAAACTTGGTGCTGAACTGGGAGAAGTGTCACTTCATAGTGAAGGAAGAGATTGTACTCGGTCACAAGATATCTGAGCAAGGGATAGAGGTTGACAAAGCAAAGATTGAGGTCATGATGAGTCTTGAGCCGCCGGTTAATGTCAAGGGGATAAGGAGTTTCTTAGGGCACGCTGGCTTTTACAAGCGGTTTATCAAGGATTTCTCAAAGATAGCTCGCCCTCTTACACGATTGTTATGCAAGGAAGCTGACTTTGTCTTTAATGAGGAATGTCTTCACGCTTTCAACCATCAAGGAGGCTCTTGTCACGGCACCTATAGTACGAGCACCAGATTGGAGCTTACCCTTCGAGATCATGTGCGACGCGAGTGACTATGCCGTGGGAGCTGTTCTTGGTCAGAGGAAAGACAAGAGGTTGCATGTTATCTACTACGCCAGTCGTACCTTGGATGACACACAAGTGAGATATGCTACAACCGAGAAGGAGCTGCTGGCCGTTGTTTTTGCTTTTGAGAAGTTCAGATCATATTTGGTGGGCTCTAAGGTTGTTGTATACACTGATCGCGCGGCGTTGAGGTATATCTACTCTAAGAAGGATACCAAGCCGAGGCTCTTAAGGTGGATTCTTCTTCTACAAGAGTTTGATATGGAGATATAGGATAAGAAGAGGATAGAGAATGGTGTTGCTGATTACCTTTTTAGAATGAGAGTGAATGAAGCCTTACCCTTGGATGATTCACTTCCTGAAGAGCAACTCATGCTAACACGGTTGTATGCACGCGACTAAAGGATCAGTTTGAAGATGTTTTGGCTTTGAGAGAAGAGAACCTGCCTTGGTATGCTGATATAGTTAACTTCTTGGCTTGCGGAGAGGAACCTACTCATCTTGACCACTACCACAAGAAGAAGTTCATGAGAGACATCTCTCATTATTTTTGGGACGAGCCTTACTTGTACAAGAGGGGAGTAGAAATCTTGTATAGGAGATGTGTTTCAAGAGAGGAAGCGCAGGACATCCTTCTACATTGCCACGGTTTGTCTTATGGAGGACATTTTGCTTCTTTCAAGACGGCAACAAAGGTCTTACAAGCCGGGTTTTGGTGGCCATCGCTATTCAAGGATGCTCAGGAGTTTGTTAAGTCTTGTGAAGCATGTCAAAGAGCTGGAAACATCACGAAGAGGAATGAGATGCCTCAGGTACCAATCTTTGAAGTTGATTTTTTTGACGCTTGGGGGATAGATTTTATGGGTCCGTTCCCATCTTCTTACGACAAAAAATTCATCTTGGTGGCTGTTGATTACGTGTCTAAGTGGGTTGAGGCTATAGCTTCCCCAACCAACGACTCAAAGGTGGTGGTTAAACTCTTCAAGACCATCATCTTCCCACGGTTTGGAGTTCTAAAAGTAGTTATCAGTGATGGGGGCAGCCACTTCATCAACAAAGTGTTTGAAAGTCTCTTGAAGAAGTATGGAGTGACGCACAAGGTAGCTACACCTTATCACCCACAAACCAGTGGGCAAGTAGATGTCTCGAATAGACAGATCAAGGCTATCCTAGAGAGGACCGTAGGAGTAACTCGGAAGGATTGGGCGGTTAAACTAGATGATGCTCTATGGGCTTACCAGACCGCTTTCAAGACTCCCATAGGTACCACTCCCTTCACTCTTCTATACGGCAAGGCATGTCATCTTCCTGTTGAGTTGGAGCAAAGAGCACTGTGGGCTGTGAAGCAGCTGAACTTCAGTCTCAAAACGGTGCAGGAGAAGAGGTTGATTCAACTACATGAGCTTGATGAGCTACGGTTAGACGCCTATGATAGTGCTAAGATCTACAAGGAAAGGACCAAGGCGGTTCATGACAAGAAGCTGGTTCATAAGGCAGTCTAGTGCTACTCTACAACTCGAGGTTGAAGCTGTTCCCTGGAAAGCTGAAGTCTAGATGGAGTAAACCATTTGAAGTGAAAGAAGTCCTTCCTTATGGAGCGGTTACATTGGTTGGCAAGAGTGGTAATGCCTTGACGGTTAATGGGCACAGAGTCAAGCCCTACCTGGCGAGTGATTACAGCAAGGAGAGCACCACAATGCTTCTCCAAGACCCACTTCTGGCCTGAACCAAGTAAAGTCTAGCTAAAAACGTTAAAGAAAGCGCAATTGGGAGGCATTCTCATGTCTATCTTGTATATATTTTTGCTTTCTTTCTATTTCAGTTTTATGCTTTTTATGTTTAAGTGTGTAGGTGAAAGGATAGGTGATTGGAGATCATGATCTTGGAGTCAAAAGAGGCGAGAAAGATGAAGTATAGGCTAGAGATCGAGTGCTAGATCGACTTATCCTGGCTTGATCTTTACTAGATCGAGCTAGTGAATCCAGAGGAGTCAGTCGATCTAGACGAGATCGAGTAGACAATCGAGTGAGTCAGTCGATCATGAGAGGATAAACCACTCATACGTTTAGCTTGAAATGCAAACGAGGTGTGGATCGACTGACCTCACTCGATCCTCGAGGATAGATTGATCAGTCTACTCGATCTGCCACTCGATCTTCGCCCAAACGACCCCCAAATCGATCACGTGGCTCGATCCAAGGAGCATAGCCTGAGTGACCAAAAATCATGGAACGAAGGGGCACAATCGATCTAAGACTCGATGCAATCTGAATCGAGTCACTGATCGATCAACCCTCTCGATCCTAGTCAACATGGGCATGAGATCGAGTCCTAGATCGACCAAATGGACTCGATCTCGTGCCGAGGTAAGTTTCTGTTTTCCCTCTTTTCTTCTTTCCCTCCAGTTTTAAATTTGAATTGTGGTCAAGCCACACTTGTGTCAGAAACCACTTGTATTGCCCATGGTTTTTTTAGCCTTTAAATTTACATGCAACCACAAACTCTCTCTCATTTGTATTTCGAGTTTTCTAAAGAAAGAGAGAGTGTGAGTTTCTATTTCTAAGGCTAATAACTTCTTGCTTTCATCCTTGCAAAAGGTATTTTCAGTTCAATGATTTCTTGTTTAATTTTTTTTGAAAAATCGCCTTTTTATTGCTTTGGATGATTGTAGTTGTTAGGGAGTTAGGATAATTTTTAGAAATAACTAGATATTAGGAAAATTTCTAGATTTAATCCTATCTCTAGATTTTCTTCTCTATTATTTAGCTATAATTTTTATAAAATCCCTACAAATCTAGGATTATTGTTAGAAGTTTTTCTTCTCTCAATTTCGCCGCCTATACTCATTCTCTTCCTTGAGATTTGTGTTTCAGGTACCAATGGCACCAAAGAGAACCAGAGAAGAGACAGAACAAGAAGGAGAAGCTCAAGAAGTGGTTCAGGAGAGGGTTAGATGGACCAAGGAGGAAAAGCTAGCCAAAAGAGGTTGGAGAGGCTCCGGTTTGACCCTACAAAGTTCGCGAGCAGAGATCTGTTGGCAAACATGGGGATCTTGGGAGATTTTGATCAGCTTCTCAAGAACATTGGGCTCCGGTGCTTGTCAAGGATGGATTGCCCAACCTATCCCGAGGCAACCCTAGACTTCTTAGCCACCTTGGAGTTCACCTACGAGAATCCAAGCCTCCCCACTCCTTCTGAAGGTCACATCACCTTCAAGATCAGGAGGCAAGCTTATCACCTCTCCATCGCCGAGCTATGCCAAGCCTACGGTCAGAAAGCTAGTGTCAAGCTCGTTGTGTTTCGTCCTTTCACTCAAGCCAACGACTTGTGGGATCTGATCAGCAACGATGACTACAAGGCAAACACGGCCAAGATCAAGAGAGTCCGCAGCCCTGTGCTAAGATACAGGCTCAAGCTCATCGCCAACACCTTCAGTGGACGGTCCGTGGCTCCCACAGTCACCAAGAACGATCTGTGTTTCCTCTTCCAAGGCGTTAAGCACCTTCTGTACGATCCTAAGGAGAATGACGAGCCGATGGAAGATGAGCTTGGAGATGATGTCAATTACGGATGCATCTTGGCTTCCTCTCTACTCAAGTACAAGGCGTGGGCAATGAGGTGTAAGGCAAGCTCAGCGCTTATAGGAGGCTTCCTTACACCGATGTTTGTTCAAGCTGGTGTACCCCTTCCGGACTTTGTCCCTTGCGCGTAGAGAGCTTATATGGACGAGACATACATGCACAACACGGACTCCTTGGGATGCATGCCAGCTGAGGGATTTTTTTCATACTTGTTCTATGATTGTGAGAATGAGAAGAGAGTGTGCATCTTTCCAAACAAAGAAGAAACAGAGCTGCTAGGTGTTGGCAACGTTGAGTTTCTGCGGAGAGTGTTGAGGAATGCTTTGCACCTCTAGGAGGCACAGCCGCGCCCACACGAGCTGCTAGCCCATGTTCAGAGTCACCTCCCTCCGATGCTGAGATGCCCGAGAGCTTCGTCCTCCCTATGATTGATTTCGAGCCAAGAACCAAAACCGAGAAGTTCCTTGCTTCAGTCGTTGAGATGCAGCGCAAGATCAAAAAATGGCAAGGCAAGATGATCAAGAAGCTTGCCAAGAAGATCAAGGCGCTTAAAGGGAGCTCACCTAAGAAGTCTTCAAGCGTGGAGGTTGAGCAGCCAGAGAAGAGAAGGATCAACTGGTGGGATAGAGATCCGTGAGCCTCAAGGAAATGTCCAACCTGCGCGCCACTCTCTTCATGAAGAAACGAGCAAGGAGAAGGGCAAGGAGATCAGCCACGACACTCCTAAGAAGAGCAAGAAGTCTGGAGCAACCTAAAGCTCCAGCCTTACTTAGCTCCAAGGTACCAACAACCAAACCCTTGTAAATACCATGCATCATTTGATTTTTACTTTGTGTTTTGACTCCTCTTGGATTTGTTTGACACCGAGAAGGTGTCATTCAAGTTTGGGGGAGTGTGTGTATTATTTGACATGTTTTCTTTGATCTTATTTTGTGTTATCATCCCTTGAGTCATCATGCATCATGTAAGGCATAGAAAACACCAAAAAAATGATAATGTTTTTTTAAAAAATTTTCAAAAAAATTCATGTAGTTTGCATTTGCATTGTTAAAAATTTTAGGATTGAGTCTAGAATTTTTAAAAATCATTTAGGTTGTTGCATTTGCATAGGGAGTGAATGATAAACACTTGTTAAGTTGTTAATGTTTGAACTGTTTTCAATGCCTTGGTTGTTTGTTGTTTGATTGCATCTAGTGAGTTTGAAGTTAAGGCTGCACCATACTTTGATTACTTGCATTTGATACTCTAGTCTTATGTTGAAACTCGCTTTGATTTGATGCCAACTCCATCTTAGTAGAACCATAATTTTGACATTGAATTATCTTGTTTGTGCATTGAGAGTGATTGCATGGCTTACCTATATACATACTTAGATTATCTTCTTCCCTTCTTACCACTCTTGTTAATCCAAGTAGCTGATCCTCATCATCATGGGACAGTCAACCACGCCCTAAACCAAACCGTCTTTCTGACCTAAACACTTTTGCGTGAGTTATGAGGCCTTACATTGCATCATTTTCTATCCCATCTTAGCAAAAAGTGTTAGGAATAAGGCTGGCAAGGAGAAGCTCCCTTGTAGACTCCAGATTGCATTTTGAGCTTGGTATTAGGTTAGGAGTTTGGGAAAAGGTTGTTTGAGTGGTTTAAGCGTTTTATGTTTACATCTTTACAAAAGAAGGAAAATAATGGGATTGGTAGCAAAGAGGGAACAGATCAGTTGTGGTTAAGTAAAGTAGAAAAAGAGTGCTCTAAGTGTCAATGAAGAAAGGCGCCAGCAATAACAAGGCTTACAAAGGGTCATCCAAAAGGAAAAATCAGACCGAGCCATCCACCAAAGGTGATGAAAACGGCGCCAAGCATATAACAAAGGAGAGCAAGTTCAAACAAAAAGAAGTCAACCACACAGACAGAAGAAAAAGGAGTTTCCCCCAAATGTGAAGGATGAAGAGATCAAGCGCTTTGGGAAAGGGTAGATTAAGGGGTTACACTTGGGGTTTTAGAAGTTTTTAGGATTATCTTGGGTAAAAAGGGTAGAAGGGAGCTTTAACTTGCATGCATAAGTGGGCTTTTACCTTTAGCATTTTGCCAAAGATAAGATTCTTTCATTGAGTGATCCCCTGAATTTTAAACCCTTATTTGAATGAGATCATCTTCATCTCATGACCATGTCCCTGGACCAAATGCTTTCTCTTGATATGCACAAACTAGATCCATTGGTTACCGTTTAATGAATGTTAAGGAGTTGGTTGATTTGAATACTTGTGTAGGCTAAGCTAGAGTTCATTGTTTGCTTTGATGAGTATGGCTAAAGTTTTTAAAGTAGAACAACCTCTGTGCATCTTAGAACTTATAACTTGGGCATTGAATCAGTTTTTCTATTGACATCTTTTGTTTTGAACTCCCGTTTTCAAACTTCTCTTCCTTTCTTGAATTCTGTTTGCTTGAGGGCAAGCAAAAGGCAAGTTTGGGGGAGTTGATATACCTATATATTTAGCATATTTCGCTTGAATTTAGAGTAGTTTTCATGCATTCATCTTGCATTATAGGCTAGTTTCTACCATTTGTTGCATTTTAGGTCCTAGGTCTCTTTGCATTCGTATTTTGCATATTTCTTGCACTTTTGCATCATTATCAGGTTGTTTGAAGCACTGTGGAGTTGTGGAGGTTGGGTGGACGCGAGGAGGATCAAAACAAAGCTTGTGGACACTTGGAGAACCCAGCCATGCATGGAAAGGACCCGAGATCGAGTAGCGGATCGAGCAAGGCAGGTCGATCTAAACGAGATCGACCAGAAGATCGAGTGACCCAAGTCGATTCAAGGGGAAGGATCAAGACCACGATCGAGAGAGGAGATCAATCTGGAGTACGGACGTGGATGACACCATGCAGAACGAGAGCTAGATCGAGACCACGACCCGATCACCCAAGGATCGACCAGAAGATCGAATGAAGAGCTCGATCTATCCAACCAGATTGACTTGAAGATCGAGCAGAAGAAGGCGATCCTTGAAGAAGATCGAGTGAGCTGATCGATCTCAAGGTCGATCTCTGGGGCCTTAACCGTTTTTGGAGCGTAGTGAGGGGACCATTAGGGCTGTTTGGCTATTTTGGGCAAAAGCGGCTATCCCTTTCCACACAACTTTTCATTCTTATCTTTTCTAAGCTTTTCTGTAGGCGATTATCTGCCATTGTCGAACCTTAAGCTTTTTCTTGTTTTTGAACTTCGAATCTTTTGAATATTAAGCAGTTTTCCTTTAATCACTCTCTTTAATCATGCTCAGTTATCTTTCTCTGCATTTCAATCGGTTTTAAACATGAGTAGCGAGTAGTTTTTCTTTGGGTAAGGGGTTGGGGCGATTCAAGGGTTTAAGGGGTTAAGCTTTTGAGTTTTTCTTGTTCTTCAGTTATTCCTTTCTAGGATTCTGGGGTCTTAAGGCTTAGAGAGTCTTGGAAAAGATCTCTATGATTCCAGGGCTTCTCTTACCTTAATCGGAAACTAATCTACCCTCTCCCAAACGCCATGGATGTAGAGAAGGTTAGTTAAGCCATTAGTTGAGATCTGTAGTCCATGCTCTTCGATCTCTTTTTCCACCAAAAGCCATGGGTTTGGAGAAGTGATTGAAGAATGGAATCATACCATACGCCATGGATGAGTCTATTTATGATTCTCAAGGCTTAGGGAAAGCTCATCAATGAGTAGATCTATGTGTTTTCAAACCAAAGCTTGACCCTTGAACACTCTTGAATATGACCCTCGATCCTGAACCCTCTTTTAGCATTTTTAAACCTCAAGTAATCTTCTTTTAGTTACAAAGCTTGCATCTTGATCATTAGAAGTCGTTTGTCTTAAGTTGTTAGAATCGACCTGTTTGACCCGATTTAGCTCTTGATTTTTGGTTATTAGTAGATTTGCGTTTTTAATCTTCTGTTTTCTTCTAGTAGTAGTTAATCCTCTTCCAGGGATTTTAAAATAGTTTTCATAAGCATTTGGTCGTTGCATTTAGTTTTTAGTGATTTTACCACCCATTTATCCGTTTCTGCTTAGATTTGCTTAGTACTTGCATTCTTAGTGTTCTTTCTTCACCCATGCTGGATTGATACTCTCTTGCATACTATACTACAACTATTGGTTGCTTGAGCTTTGATATTTAGACTCACAAAACTCTTGTTATCATTCAACTATCAAATTAAAGAACGAAAGACTGAACATAACTATTAGAAGCAATGATTCAACAAATCAAGCAAACAAAACAGAACACTAAGCAGCAAATTCGAAATTTAAATATTAAAAGTAAGGATCCTAGATGTGGTTATGGAGTTGTGGGAATCAAACACAATATTAGGCTGTTATCAAAATCATTAAGAATGCAAACAAGTAAGTAATGCTAATTCCTAGGCATAGAATTCATCAATTCAGCAAGCTAAACCCAATCCCTTGGTGATTAACACTTTTCTAAACATCCTAACAAGGATTAATTCCCATTATTGTTAGAATCAATAGCAAGCAAGCATAAACCAATTCTATAAAGCCAAATACTTCTTATACAGTCAATCCCTTGAGTTAAGACAAGTATATCCTCTAAAAGACAAGATCAGCATTTTATCAAACACTTGGTGGGCACAAGAGAAAGCCTAAATACATATTCATGTGATCAAGACAAATCTAGCCTAATAGAGATGAATCAATGAACTTAAACACTAACAAGCCTTAATCAAGCACCTAATTCCTCCTAATCTACCATATCTAACCTCCTAAAGGGAACTACTCACTAATCATCATCAAAACCATCAAATCTAAAAAGATTAATGGATTAAACATGATTAGGGATGAGAGATTAAAGGTACAAATGCAGACACTTAGATTAAAAGTATGGATCTTATTCTTATAAAGCTAAAGCAATTAAGAAAAAATAGGATTAAAAGCAAGAACAAGACTTGCTAATATTTTTAGGTCTAAGTCTATTTATACAAAAAGACAAATACCCTAGTACAATGGAAAACTTGTAAATAAATGAAGTTCCGGCAAGGTGGATGTCGAGCTAGACTGGTCAACATAGATGGTTGACATTGATTCTCTGGTGCTTGCTGTCGAGCTGATCTTGAGCGACATTGGTGGTCGACATCCTGATCGGGTGTCTCGAGCTGTTTATGTCGTGCGGCATGCATCTTGACATGGTGTCCTGTCTCCAGATGTCGCCCTTGGATGCTCGACATTGGTGCACGACATGGACTCCTCTTCTTTTGGCTGGAAGATGTCGAGCTGGAAGCACAACATGGAGGTCGACATTGGCTCCGAAATGCACTTCCTTGGTTGGGAAAACTTCCTAGATCACTCCCAAGCTTCCACCATGTCTCTAAAGGCTCCTTAGTTACCTAAAAACATTTCTTATGAAAAGAAAATGCAAACTACAGCCTAAATGCAAGCTAAGTCTAAAACCAAAGGAAAATGGGACAAATGAGAAGGAAAACATGCAAGACAAGACTAAAGCATGTGCTAAATGCAATTGTAAATGATGCAAATATGAAAGATATCAACACCTCCACACTTGGCTTTTGCTTGTCCTTAAGCAAACAAACTAAGACAAATGGGAGATGAGGTATAAATGTGGGTACTCAAATCCAAAAATGCTAAGGTAAAGAAATCAAATCAATGTCCAAATGCCTAATTGTGTGATGCATATCATGATCAGCCATACTTTAAAGAACCTAGCCATGCTTATCCAGTTTCAATATGATCTCAAACTCAGCCTAGACAAATGCTCAAATCAATCAACTCTTTAACATTCATTAAACATGTAACCAATGGATCAAGTTTGTGAAAATTAAGTAAAAACATTTGGTCTAAGGGACATGGTTATGAGATGAAAATGATCTCATGCAGTAAAGGTTCAAAGAATCAAAGGGATCACTCAAATGAAATGATTCTATCTTAGGCAAAATGTTGAAGGTAAAAGCACAGTTATGCATGCAAGTAAAAGCTCTCTTCTACCCTTTTTACCTAAAGATGAACCTAATAAATTCTAAGTCCCAAGTGAAACCCCTAGATCTACCTTTTTCCAAAGCACTTGCCATCTTCTTCTTCTTGATATGTGGGGGAAACTCCTTCTTCTTTTGCTTGTGTGGTTGTCTTCTTTTTGGAACTTGCTCTTTTTTGTTGTGTAGGCGCCATTTTCATCACCTTTGGTGGATTGCTTAGTCTGAATTCTCCTTTTGGATGACCTTTGTAAGATTTGTTATTGTTGGCACCTTCTCTTCTTTAACACTTAGAGCTTTCTTCCTTTTTTACTTAACCACAAAATATATTTATCTTCCCCACACTACAATTCCCACACTTCTTCTTCTCTCAAAAGATATAAACAATTAAAGCTCAAACCACTTAACGCTACCCTTCTCAATCTCCTAGCCTAGTACCAAGTTCAAAATGGAAACTGGTATCTAAAAGAGAGCCTCTCTTTGTCAGCCTTAATCCTAACATTTTTTGCCAAGATAAAATCGAAAATATGTAATGCAAGGCCTCACAACTCTCACAATAGTGTTTATGTTTAAAGGAAGGATTGGTTTAAGGTGTCGATAACTTTCCCATAATGATGAGGAACAACTACTTGGATTAACATGATTGGTAAGAAGGAAAGAAGATAATCCAAGTATGTATATGGGTAGCCATGTAATCACTTTCAATGCACATACAAGATAATTCAAATTCAGGATTAAGGTTCTAATAAGATAGAGCTGACTTTCAATGAATAAATGGTTTCAGTATGAGATGAGAGAATAAAATTTAGCATTCAAAGCATGGTTCAGCCTTAACTTCTAAAAATTTCAAGATGCATCACACACTTAATCATTTAGGCATTGAATTCATTTCTAAAAACTTAGCATTTTACAAGGAACTATCGTCATTGTACCCTATGCAAATGCAATGCAACATATATGAAAACACTAGACTCAATCCTAAACAAGTAACTGCAACTACATGGCTTTCTTTTTTTGTTTGCTAAAGATGCAAAATTTTCAAATTTTTTTCTATTTTTTTTTGGATTTTCTATGCACTTAGATGTATGCATGAAATGCCTGAGACTCAAATGATGAATGCAAAGAAGTACTAAGAATAGAGAACACAATGTCAAATATACACAAGCCTCTCCCCCACACTTAGATTACACAGTCCCTTTGTGTAATAAGAGAGAGAGAGAGAGATGCAAAAACAAACACACAAAGAATAAAAATGCATGGTATGTACAATGGAAGGAATGTGGTACCTTAGTTTTGGTGGGAGGAGGTGTGATGGGAGGAGTAAGAGAGCTCCTCAGTATCTCCTTGCTCATAAAAGGATCTAGGTTGTGGAGACTTGCTTGTCCTCCTCTTGTTTCTTCTTCTCTCTTGAGAGGATGTTGCTGCAGCTTCCCATCCAGCCCATTGTGCAGTCACTTGAGTTGAGGTGCCTTGAGAATCTCACTCTTGCCAAGTGGTGTTGTATTACTGAGAAGAAGAGTATGGAGGCACCTCCCATGATGACAAAGGTTGGGTAGTAGGCTCATAGGATGAAGCCCTTGAAGGTTCCCAAGCTGGCCATTGTTGTGTGTCTTGCTCATGGAAGGAATGTCTTCTTGCTGGTGGCATGCAATTCGCATCTTTTCCTCCTCATGGTGCTTTTCTTCTTGCACATGCTCTTGCTCATGCTCATATCCATATACTTGGTGAGGTTTTTGGCTTTTGGACTTACCCTTCTTGAAATTTCCCTTGACCAAGTTAACAAGCTTCTTGATTGTTTTATCTTGCCACTTGCACCATCTTTGCATCTTGTTTATATGCTCATGAGCATACTTGAGAGAGCTCCCTTGACTTGGCACCTCATATGGTTCAAAGTGGAACTCTTGAGCATTGTACTCTTCCAGCTCTTATCCTTCTTGGGACTCCTTTTCTGTTTCAGCGCATGCTTCTTCTTCTCCTTCCTCCTCTTCACTACTCTCTTCACTCTCCTCTTCTTCAGTTGTAGCAACAGGACCACCATGATATAGCATCTTCTTAGTTGGTTGGAAGTTAATGTTGCTTCTCATGGAGATAGAGGTGCGTTGCTCATTGGGGAGTAAGAACATGGCAGCTTCATTTGTTGGTGTGAGAAAATGGTAGATGTGCTTGACTTGTATGCTCTTTCCAATAAAGAGTGTCCTTCTCAAGTATGCAATGTCCATCCATTGTGAAGGCAATGCATCCTCTGAAGGCTCCTCTAGATTAACCCCACTAGACAACAATATTACTGTCACAATTCCTCCAATGTGCAGTTGTGGATTCTTCTCTCTTCTTCCCTTTGTGACTATCCAGCTCCTATAAGTGAGCAACTGATCCATGTGCAAAGTGACATAGCAAGGGAACTCCTTTGGAGGTCCAATCACTATGTTTTCTCTGCTGGTCTTGATCATTCTATACAAGCCCATGGACATGATGTCCATTTCCCTAGCTGTTATCTTGTGGGTCTCCTTCCTTGCATACAATGTGTAAGCCAATGACTCCCCACAGCTTCTTAATCTCAAACATCTTTATCTTGAACTGGTGGCCTTGGCTTGAGTATTTGTCAAACCCAAAGGCTGCATACAGCTCTTTGAAGGTGGCTTTGTACTTGTTCTTTCCAATCCTGAAGCTAATGCAGCCATCTCCATCTTATTGTTCACTCTCTTCATAGTTAATTACTTAAAGTGTTGAGAGGAATTGGACAGTGAGGTTTTGGTAGGAAGGAAGGGCCAACTCCATGAACTTGCTTAGCCCCATCGCTGTGAAATCGGCTCGGCAATCTTCATATATGATAAACACGATTGTTTGCAGAAAGAATATCAAAGCTCAAGCAACCTATTATTGTAGTACAGTATGCAAGAGAGTATCAATCCAGCCTGGGTGAAGAAAGGCACTAAGAATGCAAGAACTAAGCAAAGCTAAGCAGAATCGGATAAATAGATGGTAAAATCGATGAAAACTAAATGCAACGACCAAATGAGCAGAAAAACTATTTTAATATCCCTGGAAGAGGGTTAAGAACTACTAGAAGAAAACAGAGACTCTAAAATACAATTCTACTAATTACTAAAAATCGAGCACTGAAACGGGTAAAATAGGACACTTCTAACAACTTAGATGAATGACTTCAAATGATCAAAGAAGCAAGCTTTATGACTTAAGAATGATAAACAGAGGTTTTAAAATGCTAAAAAGAAAGGTTCAAGGTCGAGGGTCATGTTTAAGAGAGTTCAAAGGTTCAAGCTTTGGTTTGAAAACACATAGATCTACTCATTTGATGAGCTTTCCCTAAGCCTTGAGAAACTTAAACTAGGATCATCTATGGTGTGTGGTATGAACCCCTTCTTTGACCTCTCCTCCAAACCCATGGCTTGTGGTGGAAAAAGAGATCAAAGAGCATGGACTACAGATCTCAACAAGTGGCCTAACTAACCTCCTCTACATCCATGGCATTTGGGAGAGGGTAGATTAGTCTCTAGGATTTGGTTTTCAAGGATCTCTGAATCCGGTCAAGGTAAGAGAAGCCCTGAAATCATAGAGATCGTTTCCAAGACTCCCTAAGCCTTAAAACCCCAAATCCTAGAAGAGAGTAAGTTAAGAACAAGAAAAATCCAAAAGCTTAAACCCTTAAACCCCTTTGAATCGCCCCAACCTTTACCCCAAAGAAAATTACTCACTACTTATGATTGAAACCGATTCAAATGCAAAGAAAGATAAACTAAACATGATTAAGCAAGCGATTAAAGAAAAAGACTTAATGATTAACAAGATTCAAAGTTTAAAAACAAGGAAAGCTTAAAAGTTTTGCAATGGCGGAATCGCCTAAGAGAAAGAACAGAAAAAGATAAAAGCAAAGTGTTGATGATGAAAAGTGATAGCCGTCCTTTGCCCAAAATAGCCAAACAGCCCTAATGGTCCCCTCACTACGCTCCAAAGATGAGCTGGCCGGATAAGGTTCCAGAGATCGATCTCGAGATCGATCAGCTCACTCGATCTTCTCCATAGATTGCCTTCTTTTGCTCAATCTTCAAGTCGATTTGGTTGGATGGATTGAGCACTTCGTTCGATCTTCTACTCGACCTTTGGATGATCGAGTCGTGGTCTCGATCTGGCTCTCGTTCTGCATGGCGTCATCCACGTCCGTACTCGCGATGGATCTCCTCTCTTGATCTTTGTCTCGATCCTCCTCCTTGAAACGACTTGAGTCGCTCGATCTTCTGGTCGATCTCATCTAGATCGACCTGCCTTGCTCGATCCGCTGCTCGATCTCGGGTCCTTTACATGCTTGGCTGAGTTATCCAAGTGACCACAAGCTCCATTTTGATCCTCAGCACGTCCACGCAACATCCACAGCTCCAGTGTGTCTCAAACAACCTGATAATGATACGAAAGATGTAGAAACTATGCAAAATGCGAATACAAAGTGATCTAAGACCTAAAATGCAACAAATGATAGAAACTAGCCTATTATGCAAGATGAATGCATGAAAACTATCCTAATTGCATGCTAAATATGCTGAATATGCATGTATATCAACTCCTCCAAACTTGCCTTTTGCTTGCCCTCAAGCAAACAAAATTCAAGAGGGAAAGAGAGGTTTAAAAACGGGGGCTCAAATTCCTTGCAAAAGCGTTTTTCAAATGAATCAATTCAATGGTCCTAGTTCTTAATCCTAAGATGCAATGCACAAACTCATACTCCAAAGAACTTAGCCATACTCATCACATGTTGAATCTCAAATCATGACTCTCCTATTCCAAACAATCCAAGAATCCAATCCTTTAACATCATTTAATGATCAAACCAAGAATCACACTTATACATTTTAAAACCGAATACATTTGGCTAAGGGACAAGGGTTATGAGATAAAAATGATCTCATTTATAAGGGTGATTCAAACAATGGGTTATCTCAAAGAATGGTTGAACTTATGCATAATGCTAAAGGTAAAGACAATTGATGCATACATGACTAGACTCTCATCTACCCATATACACTAACAATGATCCTAAAACCCTCTCTCATTTTTCTTTTCTTTTTAAGCTCACTCACCCTCCTAAAGACTACCCTCATCAACAAGGCAATTTGCCTAGCAAAAACCCAAATAAAACTATCATTTTAAAACTCTTTTGGCTAGTGGTAAGGCAATAAACATACTTAGCTCTTTTCTTTTTACCTTGATAGCTCTCTACTCATTTTTTTTCTTTTTAAACATTTGGCCTTTTTGCTCTTTTCTTTATTTTTTTTTCTTTTTGAGAGCTACCTACTTTTAAAACTAGAGCTTTCATTTTAAACACAAAGCCTTCCACTTAAAACCATTAAGTCCTTTTATTAAACTTCCAAACTGCAAACTCTTTAAACCGAAACAAAAACAAATCAACTCCTATGAATACCCGCCCTATCCTAAGCCTAAATATGTATAAGTGATCCATGTATCCTTTTTCGATTGCATAAGTATGATAATTAAAAGTTCAAATTAAGGTTTTCACTTAGTAGGAAAGGATTCAATTCATGAATGTTCAACTTAAGCCACGAAAATCAAAACAAATGATCCAAGTATGGTTAGAGCTTACTTTCAAAATGTGAACAATGCATCAAAAAACTACTAACTAGGGCCTTAAAACAATTCATGAGCTTAAAACACTTTGCAAATGCAAACAACCTAAATACTTAAAAATCCTAGACTCAATCCTACAATTTTTAAAAATGCAATATGCAACTACATGAATTTTTTTGAAAATTTTAAAATTTTTTATCTTTTTGTTTTTGTTCTTTTCTATGCCTTACATGATGCATGATGACTCAAGGTATGATAACACAAAATAAGATCAAAGAAAACATGTCAAAAACACACACACTCCCCCAAACTTGAATGACACCGTCTCAGTGTCAAACAAATTCAAGAGGAGTCAAAACACAAAGCAAAAATTAAAGAAAATGCAATGTTATTTACAAGGGTTCGGTTGTTGGTACCTTTGAGCTAAGTAAGGCTGGAGCTTGAGGTTGCTCCAGACTTCTTGCTCTTCTTAGGAGTGTCGTGGCTGATCTCCTTGCCCTTCTCCTTGCACGTTTCTTCGTGAAGAGAGTGACACACCGGTTGGGTGTTTCCTTGAGGCTCACGGATCTCAATACCTCCGGTTGATCTCCTCCTCTTATCCGGCTGCTGCACCTCATCGCTGGAAGACTTCTTAGGCGGGCTTCCTTGCAAGACATTGATCTTCTTAGCAAGCTTCTTAATCATTTTTCTCTGCCACTTATTCACCTTTCGCTGCATCTCCACAACAGAAGCAAGAAACTTCTCCGCCTTGGTCCTTGGCTCGTAGTCAAGCTTCGGAAGGTCGAAGCTCGCGGGCATCTCAGCATCGGAGGGAGGTGACTCTGAACGTGGACGAGCAGCTTGTGGTGGTGCGGCTGTGGCTCCTAGAGGTGCGAAACATTCCTCATGACTTGGCAGAAGCTCAATGTTGCTAACACCTAGCAGCTCCATTTCCTCTTTGTTTAGCAAGATGCACACCCTCTTCTCATTCTCACAATCGTAGAACAGATAGGCAAAGAAGCCTTCAGCTGGCGTGCGTTCCTAGCTGTGTGTGTTGCGCATGTATACCTCATCCATATAAGCTCTATCCGCGCAAGGCAGAAAGTCAGGAAGAGGTACCCCGGCCTGAACAAACATCGGTGTGAGGAAGCCTCCTATCAGCGCTGAACTCGCCTTGCACCTCATTGCCCACGCCTTGTACTTGATCAAAGAGGAAGCCAGAATGCATCCATAATTGACATCATCTCCAAGCTCATCTTCCATCGGTTCGTCATTCTCCTTAGGATCACATAGAAGGTGCTTAACGCCTTGGAAGAGAAACCAAAGCTCATTCTTGGTGACTGTTGGAGCCATGGACCTTCCGCTGAAAGTGTTGGCTATGAGCTTGAGGGTGTATCTCAGCACGGGGCTGCGGACTCTCTTGATCTTGGCCGTGTTTGCCTTGTAGTCATCATTGCTGATCAGGTCCCACAGATCGTTGGCTTAAGTGAAAGGAGGAAACTCGACGAGCTTGGCAGTAGCTTTCAGACCGTAGGCTTGGCATAACTCGGCGATGGAGAGGTGATAAGCTTGCCTCCTGATCTTGAGGGTGATGTGACCTTGCGATGGAATGGGGAGGCTTGAATTCTCGTAGGTAAACTCCAAGGTGGCTAAGAAGTATAGGGTTGCCTTGGGATAGGTTGGGCAATCCATCCTTGACAAGCACCGGAGCCCAATGTTCTTCAGAAGCTGATCAAAATCTCCTAATATCCCCATCTTTGCCAACAGATCTCTGCTCGCGAACTTTGTAGGGTCAAACCAGAGCCTCTCCAACCTTTTCTTAGCTAGCTTCTCCTCCTTGGTCCATCTAACTCTTTCCTGAACCACTTCTTGAGCTTCTCCTCCTTGTGTTGTCTCTTCTCTGTTTCTCTTAGGAGCCATGGGTACCTGAAACACAAATCTCAAAGAAGAGAATGAGTAAAGGCGGCGAAATTGAGAGAAAGACAAGATAAGAGAGAAAAACTTCTAACAATAATCCTAGATTTTTAGGGAATTTATAAAAATTATAGCTAAATACTAGAGGAGAATATCTAGAGATAGGATCAAATCTAGCAATTTTCCTAATATTTAGCTATTTCTAAAAATTATCCAACTCCCTAAGAACTAACAATCACCCTAAGCTAATAAAAGAGAATTTTCTAAAAAATTAAGCAAGGAAATTCTTAAACTCAAAAATACCTTTAAAGAGGGTGAATGCAGGATGATAATAGCCTCAAAACAAAACTCACACTCTCTCTTTACTTTAGAAAACAGTTTCGAACACAAAAATGAGAGAGTGTGGATGTATGTGAATTTAAAGGCTAGGAAAACCTATGGATTATGCAAGTGGTTTTCTGACAAAGTTGGTCAAGGCACATATTTCATGGTCAAAGATGCTTGCCTTGACCAAAATTTGAATTTAAAATAGGAGGGAAAGAGAAAAGAGAAAACACAAACTTACCTTGGCATGAGATCGAGTCATTTTGGTCGATCTTAGACTCGATCTCATGCCCATGTTTGCTAGGATCGAGAGGGTTGATCGATTAGGGAATCGATCTGGATTGCATCGAGTCCTAGATCGAGTGTGCCCCCTCGTTCAATGAGTTTATGTCATTGTGGCTAAGCTCCTTGGATCGAGCCACGTGATCGATTTGGGGGTCGTTTGGGCAAGGATCGAGTGGCAGATCGAGTATACTGATCAATCTATCCTTGGGGATCGAGTGAGGTCAGTCGATGCACACCTCGTTTGCATTTCAAGCTAAACGCATGGGTGGTTTATCCTCTCATGATCGACTGACTCACTCGATTGTCTACTCGATCTCATCTAGATCGAATGACTCCACTCGATTCTCTAGCTCGATCTAGTAAAGATCGAGCCAGGGTATGTCGATCTAGCACTCGATCTCTAGCCTCTAACTCTCCTTTCCTTGCCATTTTGAGTCCAAGATCATAATCTCCAATCCCTTATCTTTTCACCTACACACTTAAACATAAAAAGCATAAAACTGAAATAGAAGAAAGAAAAAATATGTACAAGATAGACATGGGAATGCCTCCTAAGTGTGCTTTCTTTAACGTCTTTAGCTAGACTTTACTTGGTTTAGGCTAGAGGTGGGTCTTGGAGAAGCATTGTGGTGCTCTCCTTGCTGCAATCACTCGCCAAGTAGGGCTTGACTCTGTGCCCATTAACCGTGAAAGCCTTTCCACTCTTGCCAACCAAAGTACTCGCTCAATAGGGTAGAACTTCCTTAATCTCAAAAGGTCCACACTATCTAGACTTGAGCTTCCCTGGGAATAGCTTCAAGCGTGAGTTGTAATGCAAGACCAGACTGCCCTCCTTATGCTCCTTATGCACCAACTTCTTGTCATGAACCGCCTTGGTCCTTTCCTTGTAGATTTTGGCGCTCTCATAGGCGTCTAGCCTTAGCTCATCAAGCTCATGGAGTTGAATTAACCTCTTCTCCTGTGTCGTCTTGAGACTGAAGTTCATCTGCTTCACAGCCCACAGTGCTCTATGCTCTAGCTCCACAGGGAGGTGACATGCCTTGCAGTAAAGGAGAGTGAAGGGAGTGGTACCAATAGGAGTCTTGAAGGTGGTTCTTTGCGCCCATAAAGCATCGTCTAGCTTACTTGCCCAATCCTTCCGAGTTGCTCTTATTCTCCTCTCTAAGATAGCCTTGATCTGTCTATTAGAGACTTCTAGTTGCCCACTAGTTTGTGGGTGATAAGGTGCAGCTACCTTGTGCTTCACTCCATACTTTTTCAAGAGCCCTTCAAACACTTTGTTGATGAAGTGGCTGCCCCCATCACTGATCACTACCTTGGAAAGTCCAAACCGTGGGAAGATGATGGTCTTGAAGAGCTTAACCACCACTTTGAGTCATTAGTTGGGGAAGCTATAGCCTTAACCCACTTAGACACGTAATCATCAGCCACTAAGATGAATTTGTTACCATAAGAAGATGGAAACAAACCCATAAAGTCAATCCCCCAAGCATCAAAAACATCAACTTCAAAGATTAGCACCTGAGGCATCTCATTCCTCTTTGTGATGTTCCCTGCCCTTTGACATGCTTCACAAGACTTAACAAACTCATGAGCATCCTTGAATAGCGATGGCCACCAAAACCCGGCTTGTAAGACCTTTGTAACCGTCTTGAAAGAAGCGAAATGCCCTCCGTAGGATGAACCGTGACAATGAAGGAGAATGTCTTTAGCTTCTTCTCTTGTTACACACCTTATGTAAAGGCTGTCTACTCCTCTCTTGTACAGGTAAGGCTCGTCCCAAAAGTATTGAGAGACATCTCTCATGAACTTCTTTTTGTGGCAGTGGTCAAGATTAGTAGGTTCCTCTCCACAAGCTAAGAAGTTGACTCTATCAGCATACCAAGGCAGGTTCTCTTCCCTCAAACTCAAAACTTCTTCAAACTAACCTTCTAACCGTGTGCCCCACTGTGTTGATCATCATGAGCTGCTCCCCAGGAAGTGAATCATCCAAGGGTATCCTAGAAAGGTGATCAGCAACACCATTCTCTACCCCCTTCTTGTCTTTTATCTCCATATCAAACTCTTGTAGAAGAAGAATCCACCTTAAGAGCCTCGGCTTGGTATCTTTCTTGGAGTAGATGTACCTCAAAGCAGCGTGATCCGTGTATACAACAACCTTATAGCCCACCAAGTATGATCTGAACTTCTCAAAAGTAAACACAACGGCCAGCAGCTCCTTCTCGGTTGTAGCATACCTCACTTGCGTGTCATCCAAGGTACGACTGGCATAGTAGATAACATGCAACCTCTTGTATTTCCTCTGCCCTAGAACAGCTCCCATAGCATAGTCACTCGCGTCGCATATGATCTCGAAGGGTAAGCTCCAATCTGGTGCGTGTACTATAGGTGCCGTGACAAGAGCCTCCTTGATGGTCTTGGAAGCGTGAAGACACTCCTCATCAAAGACAAAGTCAGCTTCCTTGCATAACAACCGTGTAAGAGGGCAAGCTATCTTGGAGAAATCCTTGAAAAACCGTCTGTAGAAACCAGCGTGCCCCAAGAAACTCCTTATCCCCTTGACATTAACCGGTGGCTCAAGACACATCATGACCTCAATCTTTGCTTTGTCAACCTCTATTCCTTGCTCAAATATCTTGTGACCGAGTACAATCCCTTCCTTCACCATGAAGTGACACTTCTCCCAGTTCAGCACCAAGTTTGTCTCCTCACATCTCGTGAGTACCTTGCAAAGATTTGACAAACAAGCAGAAAAGGACGCACCATACACAGAAAAATCATCCATAAAAACTTCCACCATTTCCTATATAAGATCAGAAAAATCAGCCTTTTGGGTTGCTGGTGCATTACATAACCCAAAAGGCATCCTTCGATATGCGAAGGTACCATAAGGGCATGTGAAAGTTGTCTTCTCTTGATTATTAGGATGAATTGGTATTTGAAAGAAACCACTATAACCATCAATAAAACAGTAATATGGGTGATTGGCTAATCTTTCAAGCATCTGATCAATAAAAAGAAGATGAAAATGATCTTTTATAGTAGCTGAGTTAAGCTTCCTATAATCAATACACATTCTATGTCCGGTTATGGTTCTTGTAGGAATCAACTCATCTTTTTCATTCTTAATGACCGTGATACCCCCTTTCTTTGGTACCACATAGTCCGGAGAGACCCATGTGCTATCACTGATAGGGTATATCTGATAGGGTCAGGTTTTACCCAAATAAAACTACTGCAAGTGCACAGCAAAAGCAGTTGTAGTACAAGGGGTTATCGAATCCCAAGGTAGTATGTAAACCACACTAGCGATTATAGATTCAGATTAAGCTAAGCGATAAATAATGAATGTAATGCAAAACAGTAAAATAAATGCAAGAGGGCATTTTTATGCTTGTTCTTAAAGTTCAGAAGGCTAAAGGCGCTAAGTCAGGATAGTTCGCAGGTTGAATCCGAGAGTGTAGAATGCATGCAATCAGGAATGAATTAAAACCGTCTTGAACATAAATCACAAAGATATAACTAATCAATTCTCATTGCAGAAGTTATCTATGTCTAAATCACAGAGTTTCAAATCTCTTTGCAAAACCCTAACAACCTAAACATGCAGTAATGATCAGGTTCAATTGTTCACAAAACTCCTAAGCCAAATCTCTTTGTACTAGGGCGTTTTGCTCATCTAATACTAGTTCAGGTGAATAATAATGCTCTCACATCTATCAAAAACCTAGGGTTTCGAAATCCAGATGATGTGTCTAAGAAATCGATATGAATGCAAGCACAGATGAAGAACCAATGAATTTCCTATAAGTTTTTAGCAATTCTACAAACTCTTCTTCAACCTTTGAAAAAGCCCTAACTTAACTAACAGACTACTCAGACATGGTGATTTGAGAAAACATCATGAAAAGAATAGATTGCATAAAAGAAATAAGAAGTAGAAATAAAGGAGTTCAAAATCTGCTCTGAAGGAGTCTGATTTGTCTCTCTAAAAGCTCTTCTACAAATCTCTCTCTAAAGCTCTCAAAAATAATAAGATACAAGATATCTGCCAAAAGAATGGCTGAAAAACCTAATATACAAGCTAAAACACGATCTGGGGTCTTTTTGTAAATACTGGAACTTTTGAGCCAAAACTGCAATTTCTTCCCAATCTTTTTAAAACAGGCCACGACCTCCTTCCTTGGTGGGTGACGAGCGTCACCAGATTGGTGACGAGCGTCACCCATATGCATACTTTTCTTCCCGAGTTGGATACTTCATGGCTTCAACTCAGAATGCTCCAAAAGGTTCCAAAATCTCCAATTATGCTCCAGACATGCTATAACCTGCAAAGACTCTACTAGGACTCTAAAAAGACCAAAAGGACTCAATAAAAAGGACTTATATCATGGTTAAAAACCATAAAAACCATGATATATCAACTCCCCCAGACTTAGCTTTTGCTTGCCCTCAAGCAAACATCAGACAAAGAACAAGGTCGAGGTTTGAAAACAAGAAACAGTCAGTCAGTCATCAGGAACACCACACTAGTTAGAGCTTTCGAATCCACATACCACATAGTCAACACAAGATCAAATTTCAGTCTAATCATCACAAGCTTAGCAAATCTCTCAAGTCCAGTCCAAATCCCTTCAAGAAACCCAAAATTTCTACTGCTAACTCCTTATTTTTATCTAAGTGTGATATCTCATCAAGGCTCTATCATCTCAATCACTTTACAGATTCTTTTCCCTTCCTAACAACTGAACAAATCAATCTCAACACAGCTCTCCTATTTTCTCTTCCCTTGATCTTTTCCTTTGGATATTTTCGATTTTTCACTTCTTTTTTTCTCAACTCTTACAGTCTAAGATATGGTGCTACTCAATACTTGTGTTCCTTGTGAGGAGACAGGTTCTTGAGTGTGTTCACTACTGTTGTTCCTTATGAGGAGACATGGTCATGAATGCACCATTCTTTGGACTTAATTTCTTTTAAAAACTACATCAGGGAATATCAAAGAGAGACTGTATCTTAACCTTATTGTCAGTGCTTATAGAGAGAATCAAGATAAATAAGAATCAGTCACCAAGACAAGAAGTTTAAAGTTCATTAAGGTGGAGCTAACAGCAAATTTATCAGATTCTCTAAGAACCTAAACCTTCATTGCTAGACTGATCTACCTATGACTTTCAACTTAGTAAGACTTGTAATCAACTAATGTGGCAATGATTCTTATCAGCAAAAACGTCCTATGGTTAGTTCCAAGAAAAACTGACTTTGACTCTAGAAAAACAGGTTTTTGACTCAACTTTAAGACTCTAGAAACATGATACAAAGCACACAACGTCAGTAACCACCTCCCCCAGACTTGAACAACACTGTCCCCAGTGTTATTAAGCCAAGATTTGGTCAAAAAGAAGCATGAGAAGTTGTAGAACCAAGGTGAAAAAGTGGTACCTCGCGAAGGACCTGGTGACGAGCGTCACCATCTCTGATACTCCAGAATCGACATGTTGGATGTTTAAATGCTATGCCATCATGTGTACTCCGAAGTCAAACTGTAAGAGCACTCAAAACACACATCAAAACATCCAAACAAAGCATAATCCATGGTCCAACAAGTTCACAAGATATCATCCAAGCAAAGTGAACAAAGTGACTCTTTTTTTTTTTTTTTTTTTTTTTGATTTTTCTCATGTTTTTGGGTTTTTTTTTTAGCTATGTAATAGAAAACTAAACTAATATATGAAAAAGAAAACTTACCAGTGGGTTGTCTCCCACTAAGCGCTTGTTTAAAGTCATTAGCTCGACTTTGAATGCTGCTCAGACAGCTGGTGGAACAGAATGTGGCATTGAATGCCTTGGAGAAGAATGTCTCCTCATCCATTGTGGTTTATAGGCAGTAGATGCATGGATTCTTCCAAGGAATGAGGAACATCAGCAGGGTGGGTCGTGAGTGTGGGTGGGACATTTCGTTTTCCTGCAGAATCATCAAAAGAAACACCAAGCTTTCTACGAAAATCTCGTTGCTTGCATAAGTGTGAAGCAGCTTTTTTACCTTTCAAATTTCTATTGATGAGATTAGGAGGTTTGGAACTGGTTCCAGGAAGTGCATACCTTTGCTTAGTTGCAGGTTTCTGGGTTGTGGACTGTTGAATTTTCGGATTGGCAACATATGATGGATTTGTAGAGCAAATATCACGTCTCTCCTTTGTGTCCAGGTTGGTGACGAGCGTCACCAGGTCAGTGACGCTCGTCACTGACTCTACAGTTCGAGTTTCTGCAGTTTTCCTGCAATTCAGCTCTGCAAGTGTTGCTTCCATCACATACACGTCTTCCTCCAGCAACTTGGCATTCGTTAGAACCTCTTTTTCAAGCCCAGTCATGAAGATATGATCCTCACTGCAATCCTCAAACCCAACAGCTTCTGCAGAAGTTTCAGATATTGGCTCTTCAACAGCCATCTTGCTCACTTGCCCACTAATATCTGATTCATTGACACACTCAGCAATAGTGTCTTCTGAATGTTCCATGACAGTCTCTTCATCTCTAGAAGTTCTTACAGAAAAGGTCTGACCATCAATTGTAGAACTCCCTCTTAACTTATCCATGTCAAAGTTCATGACAACATCACCAAGATCAAGCTCAATGTTCCCCCTTCTAACATCAATGATGGCTCCAGCAGTAGCCAAGAATGGTCTTCCCAGAATAAGAGGATCTTTAGGTTCTTCAGCATATTTCAGAACCACAAAATCTGTAGGAATTATGCAGCCTTCAATGTTAACATGAACATTCTCTAACATGCCTTCTGGGGTCCTTATGGATCGATCTGCGAGGATGAGAGAGATCCCAGCTGGCTTGAAATCAGTCATTCCAAGTCTAGCAGCAACAGAGAAAGGCATCAAGTTAATACTTGACCCTAGATCACATAGAGAGTGTGGAAAACGTCCTGCAGATATTGAGCAATCAAGCACAAAGGTCCCTGGATCAGATAGCTTCTCTGGAACTCTGCTTTGAGTGATGGTATTGACTTGTTCAGAAACAATCACCTTCTTCTTCTTCTTTGGAACTGTGCCTAAGAGAATTGCACTGATGTCTCTGGTAAGCAATGCTCCTTCCTCAGGACTTACACCATTCACAACCATTCTCTTTACATACCTTCTTAGAGCTGGTGAAAGCTTGACTGCATCAACAAGTGGGATCTCAAGCATCAGCTTGTCTATCATAGCTTTACATCTGGCTTCTTCTATCTCCTGTTTAGACTTCCTAGGAGGCTTGGGGAATGGTGTTTTGGGTTTATAGACACGTTCCTGGTCATAATTTGCAGTTACAGGCGAAGCAGCTTCGTTCTGGGGTGGGTGACGACCGTCACCAGGGGGGTGACGCTCGTCACTCACTTGTGACAACCCCCGATACCCTTGTAGGTTGGTGACGAGCGTCACTCCTCCTTGGTGACGCTCGTCACTCACCTCTGAGACAGAAAAAATTTCATCTTCAGACTCCATGAGTTGCACGATCTGTTCTGCACTCAACCTCTTTTTCTGCACTGTTTTAACCTCCTTTTCATTCCTGACTGTGATGGCATTAACCTGATGCTTGGGATTGATATCAGTCCTTCCAGGAAGGAATCCCTCTTGCCTTTGAACAGCTCCTGCAGTTTGAGCAACCTGCACATCAAGCTTCTTCATGTGAGAGTTCAGACTCTCAATTTTTCTATTCAGGTCTTGATACAGCGAATCTAGCTTGCCATTGAAGTTCACTGTCATCTTCTGCTGTCCTTCAAGTACCTGCTCCAGCATAGCTTCCATTTTATTGTCTTGTGGAGGTGCAGTTTGGTAGGAAGAAGAACCAAAATTCCTGCTGTTTTGGTAAGGTTTCTCAACTTCAGTCTTCTGGAATGGGGGCTTAGGAGTGTAACCAGGCGTGCTCTGTCCTCCTGTAAAGGTACTCTGCTGATTATTGCTGTTGTAGCCTCTGTTCCATTGCTGATTTCCAAACTTTTGGCTCTGAAAACCCCCTCCATTGATGAAATTAACATCTTTCTGCTCAAATTCTTCAGGATTTTCGAAACTCTCCACTTCTGCAGCGAATTGGACTGACTTCTTCCCCACCAAAAGGCTGTGCATGCTGTCCAACTTAGCCTTAACTTCAGCTATTTGGTTTCCATCATTCAAACCAGCCTGCTGCTTTCTCTGAAAATCTGCATTCTTAGTGCTGTTACTGCAGGCCAAGTTTTCAATCAATCTTACAGCTTCTTCTGGTCTGTTGGTGTTGAAGTTTCCTGCACTTGCTGCATCCAGCGCCATCTGGTACTTCCAGTCAATGCCTCTGAAGAAGATACCAAACAGTTGCACCTGATTGAAACCATGATGAGGACAGTCCCTTTGATAAGACTTAAACCTGATCCAAGAAGCCTTAAAAGCTTCAGTAGGGCCTTGTGTAAAGGAAGAAATTTTCGTCCTCATGTCCTCTGACCTTGCATCATCATAGAAGTTATTCAGAAAGGCGTTCTTAGTGTCTTCCCAAGTGGTCAATGAAGCAGGTTCCAGTTGCTTCAGCCAATATGCAGCTTCTCCTTCAAGAGAGTAAGGAAACAGCTTGCAGAACAGAAAGTCATTGCTAACCCCATTAGCTTTGACACTGGAAGCCAAGTCCTCAAATCTCTCTATGTGATCCATAGGATGCTCATGAGGTAAACCATGGAAGGGATGCTGACCAACCAGCTGATAGTAGACAGGTTTGACCTCAAAATCGTTCCTCTGGAAGGCAGGAGGTCGGATTGCAACTCTGTTGGCATAGAACTGATCAGGTCTGTTGTAGTCACCTAGAGTCCTCTGAACAAAAAGCCCAGCAGCGTTATTGACAGCAGCAGGGACCCCCACGTTCTCAGCCACTTGCTGAACCTGCTGTTCAACAATGACATTCCCCTCTTGATCAATTCTCTGCCCCTCTTCGTTCCTCCTGTTTCCTTCCCTGTCAACCAAGTGACCTTCTGCATCTTCAACCAAGATAAGTGGAGCGACCATTGTAGATTGCTTCTTAGCTTTCCTGTTAGTTCTCTCCAACCTAGCAAGCTCGTTGATGCTCAAAGTCACAAGCTCCTTCTCTTTGTTGCTTCTGGTTCTGCGATTAGGCATACACCTGAAACAGGAACAAGGAAAAGTAGCTGAAAATCAGTAAACAAATAAAAACTTAGACAAAATCCTAATACTAAAAATCGATAGGCAGCTATTCGTCTCCGGCAACGGCGCCAAAAACTTGATAGGGTCAGGTTTTACCCAAATAAAACTACTGCAAGTGCACATCAAAAGCAGTTGTAGTGCAAGGGGTTATCAAATCCCAAGGGAGTATGTAAACCACACTAGCGATTATAGATTCAGATTAAGCTAAGCGATAAATAATGAATGTAATGCAAAACAGTAAAATAAATGCAAGAGGGCGTTTTTATGCTTGTTCTTAAAGTTCAGAAGGCTAAAGGCGCTAAGGCAGGACAATTCGCAGGTTGAATCCGAGAGTGTAGAATGCATGCAATCAGGAATGAATTAAAACCGTCTTGAACATGAATCACAAAGATATAACTAATCAACTCTCATTGCAGAAGTTATCTATGTCTAAATCAGAGTTTCAAATCTCTTTGCAAAACCCTAACAACCTAAACATGTAGTAATGATCAGGTTCAATTGTTCACAAAACTCCTAAGCCAAATCTCTTTGTACTAGGGCGTTTTGCTCATCTAATACTAGTTCAGGTGAATAATAATGCTCTCACATCTATCAAAAACCTAGGGTTTCGAAATCCAGATGATGTGTCTAAGAAATCGATATGAATGCAAGCACAGATGAAGAACCAATGAATTTCCTATAAGTTTTTAGCAATTCTACAAACTCTTCTTCAACCTTTGAAAAAGCCCTAACTTAACTAACAGACTACTCAGACATGGTGATTTGAGAAAACATCATGAAAAGAATAGATTGCATAAAAGAAATAAGAAGTAGAAATAAAGGAGTTCAAAATCTGCTCTGAAGGAGTCTGATTTGTCTCTCTAAAAGCTCTTCTACAAATCTCTCTCTAAAGCTCTCAAAAATAATAAGATACAAGATATCTGCCAAAAGAATGGCTGAAAAACCTAATATACAAGCTAAAACACGATCTGGGGTCTTTTTGCAAATACTGGAACTTTTGGGCTAAAACTGCAATTTCTTCCCAATCTTTTTAAAACAGGCCACGACCTCCTTCCTTGGTGGGTGACGAGCGTCACCAGATTGGTGACGAGCGTCACCCATATGCATACTTTTCTTCCCGAGTTGGATACTTCGTGGCTTCAACTCAGAATGCTCCAAAAGGTTCCAAAATCTCCAATTATGCTCCAGACATGCTATAACCTGCAAAGACTCTACTAGGACTCTAAAAAGACCAAAAGGACTCAATAAAAAGGACTTATATCATGGTTAAAAGCCATAAAAACCATGATATATCAATATCACGTCAGCCTCTAACAGTTTCAAGATCTCTTTCTTCACTACTTCTTTCAAATCCGGGTTTAAGCGTCTTTGATGTTCAATAGAAGAAGTGTTTTCATTCTCTAAGTGAATCCTGTGAGTGCAAAGCATTGGTGAAAGCGCCACCAGATTGGTGACGAGCATCACCCATATGCATACTTTTCTTCCCGAGTTGGATACTTCGTGGCTTCAACTCAGAATGCTCCAAAAGGTTCCAAAATCTCCAATTATGCTCCAGACATGCTATAACCTGCAAAGACTCTACTAGGACTCTAAAAAGACCAAAAGGACTCAATAAAAAGGACTTATATCATGGTTGAAAACCATAAAAACCATGATATATCAATATCACGTCAGCCTCTAACAGTTTCAAGATCTCTTTCTTCACTACTTCTTTCAAATTCGGGTTTAAGCGTCTTTGATGTTCAATAGAAGAAGTGTTTTCATTCTCTAAGTGAATCCTGTGAGTGCAAAGCATTGGTGAAAGGCCCTTGATGTCACTTAGAGAGTACCCAATGGCCTTCCTATACTTTCTCAGCTCCTTAAAAAGCGAGTCTAACTCATCATCACTCAGATTTTCATTCACAATCACGGGAAAAGTCTCATTAGATCCCAAGAAAGTGTACCTTAACCCATGAGGCAGCTCCTTTAGGTCCAGCTTTGGGGCTAGCAGCTCGCTCCAGTCCTCCTCGTGGCTTGTGTTGATGTTGCCATCCTCATTAGCCTCTTTGAACCCGAGTCATGAGCTTTTAGGCTGCCATCTTGATCCGTTGTCTCATCTGAGATCGAGTCATCCAGTCGATCTTCCACTCGTTCTTGTCCGGATCAATGGCACTCACATCGATCTCTTGCTCGATTTGATGTGGATCGATTCACTGAGTCGTTCTCTGAACTGATCGAGTTGCTTCTCTTGATCTCCTCATCGATTTCTTGACCGGATCGATCAACCTCCTCGATCTTCTTGTCAATCTTTGTCTTGGATCGAGTGAAGTCCTCGATTTCCTGATCGATCTCTAGGCATCCGCCTTCATCTTCCTTCACAACTTTGCGAGAATCAAGGATGTGAACGTATTCTTGAGTCTGTTCACTCGGAAAACCAAACTCTCCACACTCCTTTGTCAAGGCCAGCTGCAAGTGATCCTCTTGTGCCAACTCCTCAAGCAACTCATCGGCTAAAGCATCCAAAGTTTCAATGTAGAGAGCTTGTCCTCCAATGGTTGGCTTCTTCAAGACTTCATTGATATCAAAGTCTAGCTTGATGTCCTTGCCCAAGTGTAGAGAGATCTTGCCATTCTTCACGTCAGTGATGGCTCCAGCGGTTGCAAGAAACGGTCTTCCAAGGATTAGAGGATCCTTTGGCTCTTCATCCATCTCTAGAACAACAAAGTCGGTTGGCACGCTAACTCCACTGATCCTCACGTGCAGACTTCAAGCATACCCACAGGAAGCCTTATACTTCTATCAGCGAGCACGAGAGAGATTCTACACTCTTTGAACTTGGTAAAACCGAGCTTCTTTTCAATGTAATAGGGCATAAGATTGATGCTTGCTCCTAAATCGCATAAACAACTTTCAAACTTCAAGGGACCAAGAGCACAAGGAATGGTGAATGATCCTGGATCTCCAAGCTTCTTTGGAACTATCACTTTGTGAATGATGGCGCTGCACTCTTCAATAAGCACCAAAACCTCTTCACTCTCCTTGCTCTTCTTAGTTAGAGTATCCTTGGAGAACTTAGCACATTTAGGCATCTTGGCCAAACAATCAACTAAGGGCAGCTTGATCTCAACATCTTTCAAATGCTTCTCAAACACTGCTCTATGCTTTTCAAGCAGCTGCTTCTTGAACCGTCCAGGGAAAGGAAGCTTCGGTTTGTATGGTGGAGGAACAAATGCATCTTTCTCTTTGCTCACCTCCTCTACTTTCTTCTCTACAACGGCTTCCTTGCCTTTCCTTGGTCTTTCAATCAACACATTGTCAAAGGTAATCTCCTCATCATTTGAAAGCTTATCCTCCCCCTCTTGAACAACAATGTCCTCATTGTCTTTAGGTGCAACTCTCGGTGGTAGCTCTTTCCCGCTTCTCAAAGTAATAGCGTTTGCATACTCATTGGGGTTTTGCTCACACTTGCCCGGTAAGCTGCCTTGACTGCTTGAATTTGCTTTGCCTTTCTCTAGCTACTTGATCTTGTTGTTCAGATTGGTGATCTGTGTAGAGACGTCAGTAAGAGAAGAGTCTAGCCAGTTGTTCATCTCAACAAACTTCTGATTTGTAGAAGCTTGACCTTGAAGCAACTGTTGAAAGATTGCTTGAACTGGATCCTGAGGTGGGGGTTGCATTTATTGCTGCTGTGGAACGAAACCAGGATGAAACATAGGAGTGTAGCCTTGGTTGCCTTGTTGTTGCTGCTGGAAATTGCCTTGCCTCAGACCTTGGTACCCACTGCTTTGTTGAAACCCCTTGTTGTGAGGTACAAAAGGCTTGCCTTGTTGAAGGGGGTACACCTGATCTTTAGGGTTCTTCACACTGGTGCTACGGTATGAGAGATTGTTGTTGCCCTGGTAGCCTTGAGAATAGCCTTGTGGCTTGTTGTAGTTCTGACCAGCAACCCAATTAGCTTCTTCTTGGCTCAGCTCTAACTCCTCTAAGACATCTTCAGCATCTCCCACTAGCTTGTCTATCTTCTCATGGAGCAATTTGAGCTCCTTCTTGTGTGACTCAAGCTCGGAACCTCTAGGTGCATGGTCGTAGTCCTCGGTGTAGTTCCCATCACTCAAAGCCAAGTTCTCTATAAGCTCCATACCCTCTTCCACTTCTTGACCAAGAAAATTACCCTTGCCTTCCGTATCAAGCAACATTCTGATCTTGGGTAATGCTCCTCGGTATATTGTGCTCAAGAGAGTCTCTTCACTGAAGCCGTGGTGAGGACACTGAATGGTATAGTCTTTGAATCTCTCCATAGCTTCACTGAATGTCTCATTCTGTCGTTGAGTGAATCCGCTAATCTCACTTTGCAGTCTAGCTGTTCTTGTGCTCGAGAAAAACTTTGAGAGGAACGCCTTCTTACAGTCAGCCCAAGAAGTAATGGTGCCTTGTGGAAGGGTCTTCTCCCAGTGCCTAGCCTTATCTTCAAGAGAAAATGGAAAGAGCCTAAGCTTGAAAGCATCTTCCGAGATCCCATTGATCTTTATCGTTCCACATACTTGCTAAAAGTTGTCAAGATGCTCCAAAGGGTCTTCCATAGCCAGCCCGTGGAACTTGTTGTTCTGAACCATAGAGACAAAGCCAGGCTTAATCTTTGTTGTTTTGGACTGGTGGAGGAGTGATCCCAAAGCGGTTGTGATGTGTATTTGGAGCATCTCCAACACCAATGATCCGTGGTGGTCTAAATACGTGGTTGGGATTTCCATTACCCCTTCCTACAGTACCGTGAGCTGGTGGAGGTCCCTCAGGATGTTCTTGCTCAGCCATTCTTGCAAAGTCTACTGTACCAGCTAGCACAATCTCTTTAAAGGCTTGAGCTTGTTCTCTTGCTCTTCTTGATCTTGCGTGTCCGGGGTTGTGAATATTGTCCAAGGGTTTAAGTAGATTGTTGTCACCCCTAGATCTCAGATTCATGTACCTGAAAACACAAGGATGAAGGCAGAGAAATCAGTAACCAAAGTAAATGTAAAGGCTTAGTCTTTACTAAGCTCCAAATCCTAATGCTTTCTAACAACCCCAAGTTGGCAACGACGCCATTTGATAAACACGATTGTTTGCAACAAGAATATCAAAGCTCAAGCAACCTATAATTGTAGTACAGTATGCAAGAGAGTATCAATCCAGCCTGGGTGAAGAAAGGCACTAAGAATGCAAGAACTAAGCAAAGCTAAGCAGAATCGGGTAAATAGATGGTAAAATCGATGAAAACTAAATGCAACGACCAAATGAGCAGGAAACCTATTTTAAAATCCTTGGAAGAGGGTTAACAACTACTAGAAGAAAATAGAGACTCTAAAATGCAAATCTACTAATTACTAAAAATCGAGCACTAAAACGGGTAAAACAGATCACTTCTAACAACTTAGATGAATGACTTAAAATGATCAAAGAAGCAAGCTTTATGATACAAGACTTTTTGGGACTTGATTCAATTACCCAAGCTTGTACTAATCAGTTGTAGTATAGTATAGGGCTTTATCAATCCAAAAGGGGAGAATGAGGAAGTAAGAATGCAGTAGAGATCCTAATTCAAGCAGATATAGATAACTTTGAATGTCTAACAACCTAAATGATCAAGCAAAGAAGCAAAAGAAAGCAATTAAAGAGCAGTAATGGCAAAGAGAAACAGAGCAAAAACAAGGTAAAACTAAACTTCAAAGATTAAAAGATGGTTCAAGATCAAGGCAATGGTGATAGGGTGATTCATGTTCATGTCTAGGGTGATCAAAACAAGCAATTCTAAACACTCAACCTTAGGTAAGGAACACTAATATAGACTAATCCAATCTCTTGGCATTAATCCTTTTTCTAATCACATATTCAAGATAAATCTCTTTACTCAAACACATAATCATCAAGCATTAAAATCAAGTTCCATAAAACCAATTAGCATGCTAGACATCTAATCTCTTAGGCTAAGTTTACTAATCTCTTATATGATATATCAAACATAAACTCACATTCTCATGCCTAATCAATGTCTAAAGGCAAATTTTCATAAATATGGTACTAGGCAATAAGCACATTCAAGCAAGAAATGATAGATGCAAAGACTCATGATTATCAAAACACCATTTTCAAGCATTGAACTTCATTCAAGAATTTCATCAAACACTTGGCGTGCATGTGAAAACCTAAAATAAACTTCTCCAACAAAGAGGTACTAAGCATTAAGCACAATCATATAAGAAAGAGACTGAGAAGATCTATGCCCTAATCAACCTAAACAATCACTAAAATCACCCCATCTGCCCTAATCTCAAACCTAAAGCAAACTACTCACTAATCATGGTGAAAACCATCAAATCTATGAAGAAAAGATAGTTAATCATGATTAGGAAGACAAAAGATTAAGGGAAATGCAAACTTTTATTGAAATAAGCACAAATTCAAATTTCAAAATCAAAAAGCTAAAACAAAGAAGAAGAGACTGCTGGATAAAGAGATGTGTTCCCAGAAATTAGGAATTTCAAGTATTTATAGGAGTCTAAGCGAAAATGGCAAAATTATAAATAAATGGTCTCCAGTCTGGGTTTACATCGGTCAGTTACATCGGTCATTTGTGATCGATGTAAATCCCATCGGTCTGCTTCTGCTGGTCGATGCAGGTTGAGAGGTTTCACGAAAATTACGGTATCTGTTGAACGGCATATCATAATGACCTAAAACTAAGTCCTCCTGAAAGCTAACTCACGTGGCTACAACTTTCATGTAGAGTGAAGATTCTGAATAGAGACGGAGGCTACTCGTCCGACCTGATCTTCAAGTCTGTCAAGATCAACGGCAAAAACTCCAGATGGACATGTGCTCACTTTATTAGCCATAACTCTTCAAAAAATGATGGACATGACTCGAAACTAAGAGAAAACGAAAGCTAACTAAAGTGGCTGCAGAGTTGATGAAGGATGCCGAAGCCAAATCGGAATGCAAACACCTCATCTGAGCTGAACTTCAGTCGATATGAATCCCATCGGTCAGGAGAGTGATCGATGCTGGTGACCGAAATTCATCCGCTGGGTTTATGTCGATCACTTCTGATTGATGCTGGTGACCGAAATTCATCCGCTGGGTTTATGTCGATCACTTCTGATCGTTGCTGGTGACCAAAAATTTGGTATCGGTCACTCCTTGACCGATAGCCTTCGTGCACAGACCGATAGGGGATGAGCGGTTTCACGAAAACTTCTGTAACTTTCTAACCACTGATGTGAATGACCTGAAACCAACTCCAGACGCAAGCTAACTCACGGGGATAATACATTGGTGACGACTGTTAAAGCTGAATCGTGTTGGAGATGCTTTGTCCGAGCCAGTTTTGTCAGGTGAAGTTTCTGGCCGCTTCAACAAGGTGCACCTTCTTCTTGGCTCTTTTCATGTCTTGTGCTGCACCCACCATCATCTCCCATGCTCTTTGTAGCTCAATGAGTATCTGTAAACATATTTTATGCAAAGAAAATGCAAACTACACCCTAAATGGAACCTAAGTCTAAAAAGAGAAGAAAATGGGACAAATGATAAGGAAAACATGCAAAAGAGAACCAAAACATGCACTAAGTGCATGCCTAAATGATGTAAATACAAGAAATATCAACACCTTCACACTTGCCTTTTACTTGTCCTCAAGCAAATAAGAACAAATTGGAGAGTGAGATTGGAAAGTGGGAGCTTAAAACTAAAGGTGTTAATGGAAAAATTGAATCAATGCTCAAGTTATAGGTTCTAAGATACAAAGAAATTGTTCTACTTTAAATACTTTAGCCATACCTATCATAGCAAACAATTAACTCTAGCTTAGCCTACACAAGCATTCAAATCAACCAACTCTTTAACATTCATTAATCAGTAACCAATGGATCATGTTTGTGCAAATCAAGAGAAAACATTTGGTCAAGGGACATGGTCATGAGATGAAAATGATCTCATTTAAATAAGGGTTCAAAGATTTTGGGGATCACTCAATGAAATGATTCTATCTTAGGCAAAATGCTAAAGGTAAAAGCACACCTATGCATACAAGTCAAAGCTTTCTTCTACCCTTTTTACCCAAGATGAACCTAATAACTTCTAAAACCCCAAGTGAAACTTCTAAATCTACTCTTTCCCAAAGCATTTGATCTCTTCCATCTTCATATTTGGGAAAACTCCTTCTTCTTTTGCTTGTGTGGTTGACTTCTTTTTGGAACTTTCTCTTCTTTGTTGCATGATTGGCGCCATTTTTATCACCTTTGGTGGATTGCTTAGTCTGATTACTCCTTTTGGATGACCTTTTGTAAGCTTTGTTGTTGTTGGCACCTTTCTTCTTTAGCACTTAGAGCTTTCTTCCTAGTTAAGTTAACCACAAAATGAACTGTTCCCCCATACTACCAATCTCATACTTCTTCTTCTTCTCAAAGATGTAAACAATTAAAACTCAAACCACTTACACTATCCTTTCCCAAACTCCTAACCTAATACCAAGCTCAAAATGCAAGCTGGTGTCTACAAGAGAGCTTCTCCTTGCCAGCCTTATTCCTAACACTTTTTGCCAATATAAGATCAAAAATGATGCAATGCAAGGCCTCACAACTCTCACAATAGTGTTTAGGTTCAGAAAGAAGGATTGGTCTTAGGGTGTGGTTAGCTGTCCCATAATGATGAGGATTAGCTACTTGGATTAACAAGAGTGGTAAGAAGGGAAGAAGATAATCCAAGTATGTATATAGGTAGCCATGTAATCACTTTCAATGCACAAACAAGATAATTCAAAGTCAGGATTATGGTCTAATAAGATAGAGTTGGAATCAAACCAAAGCAAGCTTCAGCATAAGACAAGAGTATCAATGCAAGTAGTCAAGATATGGTGCAGCCTTAACTTCAAACTCACTACAATGCAATCAAACAACAGATAACCAAGGCATTGAAAACAATTCAAACATTAACATCTTGATAAGTGTTTATCATCTACTCCCTATGAAAATGTATGTAATCCTATATGAAATGCATCTAGACTTAATCTTAGTTGTGTAAGTGCAACTAAATGATCTTTTTGGTTCCAATTTTTTTTGAAAATTTCATGGATTTTCAGTGCACATAGATGAATGCATGAATGCATGAAACTCAAGTATGTAAAAGAGAAAATAAGAAAACAAAACACAATGTTAAATGCAATGCCCTCCCCACACTTAAATTAGACAGTCCCATGTGTAATAGAAGTTTGAAGAAGGGTAATAGAAGATATTCAGAAGTATTCAGGAGCAAAGGAGCATGATTGTGTACCTTTGAGGGAGTTTGGTCAGACTGGGTCCCAACTTATAACAACTTGACTTAAACCACACTTTCTCCTGTTATTGAAAGAAAAACACGAAGACAAACATAAAATGCAATAATATAAACAAGGATAACAAGGTAATACCTCCCAAGAGTGCTTATTTAGAGTCACTAAGCTTGACTTGTCATGCTCCTTAAGATCATGGAGGATGATGGAGTGGAACTGGAGTTCCTTCTCCTTTCCTCCTGAACAATGTGTTGGGTCCATAGTAGAGCTTCTCCTTAGGTTTCCTGACTCTCTTTCTTGGTCCTCTTGGTCCACCATACAGCTTCACTTTGATTCCATCAAACAATTCAAGAAGACAAACACCATCAAAGGCTTCACCATCATACTCATTGTGATCAAAAGGGTCTTCATCTTCTTTTAGCACTTCAGCCTTGAATCCCCTCAGCTACTTCTTGACATCAGGTGGCTTCTTAAGAGCTCCTTTCTCAACATTAGTGATCCTTCCACAAAAGCTTGAAGGTGGAGGCTTTATTGCATGGCTAACTCCATCATCCACCTTCTTGAGGGTGACTCTCCCTTTGGTGAAGTCAATATCAGCGCCTGTTGTGTTCAGAAATGGAGTCCCAAGTAGTAGAGAAGGCTTCTGAGTGTGATCCATTTCCATCACAACAAAATCAGTTGGTATCTTGCATGCTCCAATCCTCACAGAAAAGTCTTCAAGGAGACCAACATGTGTTCTTGAAGAAGAGTCCACAAAAGTGATTGTGGAATCATATGGTTGCAGCTTGGTTACTCCTAGTTCTTTTGCCAAGTCAAGAGACATCACATTGATACTTGAACCTGTGTCACACATGGCCTCTTCCACAACCAATTCACCAAGCTCACAAGAGACTAGAAACTTTCCTGGATTACCAAGCTTCTTGATGTGCTGCTCCTTAACCTCAAATGCTCCAGTGTTAGCTCTTAGTTTCTCAAGCTCCTCTTGACCATTCATACCTCTCATTTCCATTTGAGCAGAATATAAGGTCTGATACTTCTGTACTAGCTACTTTTTGAATCTTCCTAGAAAAGGGATAGTGGGTTGGTAAACAGGAAGGATAACAGCTTGAGTCTTCTCTTTAACATCAGGAACTTCAATCAAGTATTCCTTGGTATCATCAATAAGTTCATGTGGTGCCTACCACTCTTCTTCTTCTTTGTTTGCTTCTTCTTCAAAGGATTCTCCTTCTGGAAGAGTTTCTTGGGGGTGTGGTGCTGGTGCAGTTCCTTGTTTGACCTCCATGTTAGCTTCAACTACCTCAGCTTCAATGGATTTGTCTTCTTCATCAGCCTTGGCATCACTAGCTGAACTCAAGTGAAAAGCACTTCCCCCACACTTTGACTCAATGCCCACATTGATGATAGAGGGTGTCACCTTTGGAATAATCTCAGCAATAGAGTTTTCTTTCTCAGAAATATCAGTTAGGGAAGTGGAGGAGATACCATAACAATGCTGTAAGGGCTTCATGAAGTTGATTGGCTGAGCATTGTTCTCTTGTTTATTCAGCTGCATAGTCAAGGAGTCTATTTGGGATTGGAAGTTGTTGATTGTGGAGACAATACTTCTTTGAATTTCATCAGCCATGCTTCTCTGAATTTCAGCCATACTTCTTTGAATTTCAGCAGCCATGATCTTCTGAAATCCTCCATTATGAAGTTGTTGGAGTTGCAGGAACATCTTCTTAAGGTCCAATGCATGTGAAGGTTGGGAGGTGTTGGCGCCAACTGTATGAGAAGAAGAACCTTGATGTTGTTTAGTATGAGTGTCTCCATAGGACTGATGTACACAAACATCATGGTCTTGGTTCATTATTGGCGCCTCTTGTAGTTGAACAGCTTTGATTTAATGCTCTTTGTAGTGGTTTTGTGGAGCAACACTAGGAAGAGGTTTAGTGGTCTCATTGATCATCAAGTCAGCTTTCTTTTGCAAAGCTTTCATCTCATACAATGCTGTCTCTAGTTTCTCTTCAGTTGCCTTTGAGTGTTGCTCTTTATCATCAACATAATCCCAATTACTAAGTGCTATGTTCTCTACTAGAAGCCATCCTTCATCAACATCTTTACCAAGAAAGTAACCATTGCTTGCAGTATCTAGAAGGATTCTTATTGTTGGGAGAACACCTCTGTATAGTGTGGAGAGTAGCATTTCTTTGGTGAAGTGATACAAGAGTTTTGACTCTCTTATGTCAATCACCCATTGTACAAGTCATTGTAGCATTGGGTTTTAATGTCAATCCAAAGGGGAAGATCGAAACAACAGGATTATAGTAGATTTCCTAATTCAAGCAGATATAAAAGGGGTTTTAGAATGCCTAGCAACCTAAGTGATTAAACAAGATTAAAGCAAACACAAAGCAAAAAGTGAAAGGCAAGTAAAGCAATCAAAATAAAGGTAAAAACAGAGCAAATTCAAAATAGAGCTTAAAACAGAGAAAATATGGGACTTGAGATGAAATAATTGGTAATAGGGAACTCTTGACTCAGCCTATGATGCTTACAAACTCACACAATGCTATTCCTTATGCATATGATTCATTTATATGACTAATCCAATCTCTTGGCACTAATTTCTTTGCTAATTACCAAGTCAAGAACTAATTCTCATTAGTGAAATGATAAAGAGCAAGCATTAAGACAAATCTATCAACCCTATATTGCCAAATCACTCCCTAGACAGTCAATCTCTTGAGCTAGGATAACCAATTCTCTTGCAAAGCAGTTCAGGCATTTCATCAAACACTTGGTGGGCATAAAATGAGCCTAAGATCTTAATCAACTTAGCTAGGGCTAATTAAGCATTAAACACAGCAATCAAGAAAGGAAATGGAAGAATTAACACTAAGCAATCATAGATAGAGTCTCAAATTCCCTAAACCTAACCCATCTCAAATCTCTAAAACGACTACTCACTAAACACCATTGAAACCATCAATTCAAAGAGAGAAGGATGACTAATCATGATTAGAGAGCTTAAACAAGATGAAAGATGCAAGCTTTAATTGAAATGAAGCAAAGATTCAAATTACAAAACCCAAAGGTCTAAACAAGAGAGAAAGAACTGCTGGGCAAAAGCCTGTCCCCAGAAATTAGGGATTTTTCGTATTTATAGGAGTCTAAGCGAAAATGGCAAAATTGTAAATAGAGGATCTTCAGTCTGGCAGCGTATCGGTCAGTTACGTCGGTCTTCAGTGACCGATACGGATTCTATCAGTCTGGAGTGATCGACACTGGTGACCGAAATACATCCGATGTGTTTGTGTCGGTCACCCTTGACCGATGCAGGTGATCGATGCTGCTTTGTGTCGGTCATCCTTGACCGATACTGGTGATCGATACTGCTCCGTATCAATCATCCTTGACCGATATTCACCGTGCTTTGACCAAAAACTTCTGCAGAGATTCTCTGCTTCGATCCTCCTTGCTCCCTTTTGCCCAACTAGCATCCTAGATCATCCCCAAAACTCCTCCAAGCTCCTTTTAGCTCCAAAAGCACCTAAAAACATCCAAAATGCAAAGAAAATGCAAACTATACTCTAAATGCAACCTAATTCTAAAAGGAGAAGAAAATGGGACAAAAGCTAAGGGAAAACATGCAAAAGAGGACCAAAATATGTACTAAATGCAGTCTTAAATGGTGTAAATACAAGGGATATCAACACCTGCACACTTGCCTTTTGCTTGTCCTCAAGCAATTAAGAACAAATGGGAGAGTGAGGTTTGAAAGTGGGCATTCATATTCTAAAAGTGCAAAGGTAAAGAGATGGTTTCAATGCTTAAGTGCCTAGTTGTAGGATGCAAACATAGTCAGCTATACTTTAAAGGACTTAGCCATGCTCATCATGTTTCAAAATGATCTCAAATCTCAACTTAGGAAAATGCTCAAATCAATCAACTCTTTAACATTCAATTAAGTTCAGAACATGAATCATGCTTATGCAAATCATGTGAAGACATTTGGTTGAAAAGGGGTAAGGTTATGAGATAAGAATGATCTCATTCAAGCACAGGGTTTTAAGAACATAAAGGATCACTCAATGAAATGACTTCATCTTAGGCAAAATGCTAAAGGTAAAAGCACACTTATGCATTCAATTCAAAGCTCTCTTCTACCCTTATTTCCCAAAGATGAGTCCTAAGCATTTCTAAACCCCAAAAGTGAACCCTCTAAGTCTACCCTTTCCTACTCTACCCTTTACCCTTCTTCATGGCTGGGGAAACTTCTTCTTTTTGCTTGTGTGGTTGCTTCTTTTTGGTTGGGACTTGCTCTTCTTTGTTGTGTTGGCACCTTCATCACCTTTGGTGGATTGCTTCTTGATCAGATTTTTCTTCTTTTGGACCTTTCTAAGCATTGTTGTTGGCGCCAATTCTTCTTTTTGAACTTTGAGCTTTTATTCCCTTTACTTAACCACAATACTAAACTGTTTTCCCTTTTCTACCATTTCAGATCTTTTCCTTTTCTTTCAAAACATACAAACATGAAGTTCAAACCACTTAAACTACCCTTTTAAACCCTAAAACTCCTATCCTAGAATCAAGCTCAAGATGAAAGCTGATATCTACAAGAGAACTAATCATTGCCAGCCTTATTCCTAACACTTTTTGCCAAGAAAAAATTGAAAATGCAATGCAAAGGCCTCACAGTTCTCACAATAGTGTTTAGGCTTAAAAGGAGGTTTTGGTAAAGGGTGAGGATGTTACTGTCCCATAATTATGAGGATCAGCTATCTGGATCAACAAGAGTGGTAGAAAGGAGAAAGATGATCCAAATATGTATATGGTAGCCATGTAATCACTTTTCAATGCATAAGACATGATAATTAAAATTCCAAATCAGGGTTCAAGTTGATAGAGTTGATTTTCAGAGAACAAATGCTTTCAGAATGAGATGAGAAGACCAAATCTAGTAATCTAAGCATGGTTCAGCCTTAACTTCTAGCAATCATATGATGCATCAAACAACAAAGCACTTAAAAACTGAAATCATCTCTACACACTAAGCACTTTACAAGGAAAATTCATCATAATGCCCTATGCAAATGCAATGCAACTTACATGTCAACACTAGACTCAATCCTAGAAGAATGAAATGCAACTACATGCTTTCTTTTTGGTTTGCAAAAATGCAAAAGTTTTCAAATTTTTCGATTTTTTTGTGTTTTTCTATGCCTTACATGTTTGCATGGTGTGCATGAGACTCAAAGTGAAAAGAAAAAGAAAAACTAAGAAAACAGAACACAAATTCAAACCCCAAATCTCTCCCCCACACTTAAATTACACAGTCCCTTGTGTAATGAAAGCAATGGAAGAGAGAAACAACAAAATATATTACAAAAATAAAGAGATGCAATAGTATACAACAATGGAAAGGATGTGGTACTTGGTTTAATGGTAGGAGTTGTGGGATGATCCTGAGGTTTGAGGAGACTTGCTAGCTCTTGGGGAAAGGGATGCTTCCTCTCTTTGTGATCTCCTGTTGCTTGCTGTTGAGCTGCTCCTTCTTCTCATTGTACCTCAGATGGAATATCGGTCACACATGACCGATACAACTGACTGAAATGGTAGTATCGGTCATTAGTGATCGATATTGGAGACTGATGCTCTTTCTAGGATTAGTATCTGTCATCACGGATCGACACACTTGACCGAAATACATCCGCTGTGATTATGTCGGTCATGTGTGATCGATACTGGTGACCGATATGATTCCAAGATCAAACGGTGTGTTTATGTCAATCAAGTCTGGTCGATATGAATGACCGAAATTTATCCTACTTTCAAACTTCTTTCCATATCGGTCACAAGTGACCGATATGTTGACTGGTGTAGACTGGCTCCACTGATATCGATCAATCATGATCGATATTGATGACCGAAAATCTGTGTATCGGTCTGTCATTACCGATACAAATGATCGATATCAGCAGGAATACACCTGCTCCTTGTCCCCTTCAGACTTCCTCAAACCCAAATTCGGACTCCTGATTTTAAACAATATAGAAAAGCATAAAAGATAGACTAGAAAGCATAATATATATAAAAAGATACCATGGGACTACCTCCCAAGTGTGCTTGTTTAAAGTCACTAAGCTTGACTTTCCTAGGTTGATAATTCTTGTGGAGGTTCATCAAGGTTGATGTCCACCTCATCTCCAAGAGACTCACTTGCCATGTATGGTTTCAGCCTGTGCCCATTCACTGAGAAGTCTTCTCCACTCTTGCTGAGTAAAGTCACAGCTCCATATGGCAGCACTTCCTTGATCTTGAATGGTCCTGACCATCTTGACTTCAGCTTTCCAGGAAATAACTTCAACCTTGAGTTAAATAGCAGCACCTGATCCCCTGCCTTGAAGTCCTTGTGTTTGATCCTTTTGTCATGGAAGGCTTTTGTCCTCTCCTTGTAGATCCTAGAAATCTCAAAAGCTTCAAGGCGGGTTTCCTCTAGTTCATGCAAGTTGATAAGTCTCTTTTCCTGAGCTGTCTTGATGTCAAAATTCAGCAACTTTGTTGCCCACAAGGCCTTATACTCTAGCTCAACATGCAGATGGCAGGACTTCCCATAGAGGAGTGAGAAGGGAGTTCTGCCAATGGGTGTCTTGAAGGCTGTCCTGTAAGCCCACAAAGCATCATCAAGCTTATTAGACCAGTCCTTTCTTGTGACACCAACTGTTTTCTCTAAGATGGCTTTGATCTCCCTGTTGGACACCTCCACTTGGCCAGTTGTTTGAGGATGGTAAGGAGTAGCAACCTTGTGCTTGACACCATTCTTCTTGAGCAAGCTCTCAAAAACCTTGTTGATGAAATGACTTCCACCATCACTGATCACACACCTTGGAGTGCCAAACCTTGGGAAGATAATTGTCTTGAAGAGCTTCAACACAACTCTAGCATCATTTAATGGCTTCCATCCACTTTGAAACATAATCAACAGCTACAAGAATGTACTTGTTCCCATAAGAGGAAGGGAAGGGTCCCATAAAGTCAATCCCCCACATATCAAACAGATCCACTTCAAGGATAGAATTCAGAAGCATCTCATCTCTCTTAGAAATGTTTCCCTTCCTTTGGCAAGCATCACATGAGGAGATGTGGGCTTCGGCGTCCTTGAACAGACTAGGCCACCAAATACCAGCTTGTAGGACCTTGGAGGCTGTCTTGAATGTTGCAAAATGTCCTCCATTGGCTGAGCCATGGCAATGGTGCAGGATTCCTGGAATCTCTTCCTCAGCTACACACCTTCTGAACAACCCATCACTCCCTCTTTTGTACAACTAGGGCTCATCCCAAAAGTAATGGGAGACATCTCTTAAGAACTTCTTCTTCTGATGTGAGTTGAGGGTCTGTGGTATCTGTCCAACCACCAAGTAGTTTACAAAGTCAGCATACCAAGGTAGTTTATCTTCTTCAAGGCCTCCCACTTCTGATTTCTTGACTCTTAAAGCATGCAACTGTTCTTCTGGTAGAGTATCATTGATTGGGACAAAGTCATCTATTCTCAGTCTTGAGAGATGATCAGCAACTCCATTCTCAATGCTTCTCTTATCCACAATCTCCATATCAAACTCTTGGAATAGAAGAATCCATCTAAGAAGCCTTGGTTTGGTGTCCTTCTTAGCATAGATGTGTCTCAACGCAGCATGGTCAGTATAAACAATTACTTTGGAGCCTAGTAGGTAGCTCCTGAACTTCTCAAATGCAAAGACAACTGCCAAGAGCTCTTTCTCAGTTGTAGCATACCTTGACTGAGCTTCATCCATAGTTCTGCTGGCATAGTAGGTAACATGAAGTTTCTTGTCAACTCTCTGTCCCAAAACTGCTCCAACTGCATAGTCACTAGCATCACACATTATTTCAAATGGCATATCCCAGTTTGGGGCTTGAACTATTTGTGCTGATATCAGAGCTTGTTTGAGAGTAAGGAAGGCTTGAAGACAGTCTTCATCAAACACAAACTCTGCCTCCTTACACAACAATCTTGTCAAGGGTCTTGCAATCCTTGAGAAGTCCTTGATGAATCTTCTGTAGAAGCCAGCATGCCCCAGAAAACTTCTGATCCCTTTGACAGTGGTTGGAGGTTCTAAGTGCATCATGACCTCTATCTTAGGCTTGTCCACCTCTATTTATTTCTCTGAGATCTTATGACCCAAAACAATTCCTTCTTGCGTCATGAAGTGACACTTTTCCCATTTCAGGACCAGTTTTGTGTCTTCACACCTTTGGAGAAACTGAGAAAGGTTAGACAAGCAGACACCAAAGGAGGATCCATAGATGCTAAAGTCGTTCATGAATACCTCCACCATTTCTTCAAGCAAGTCAGAAAAGATAGAAGTCATACATCTTTGGAAAGTAGCAGGAGCATTGCATAAACCAAAAGGCATTCTCCTATAAGAGAAAGTTCCATATGGACAAGTAAAAGTAGTTTTTTCCTGATCATTGGGATGGATATGGATCTGAAAGAATCCACTATAACCATCTAAGAAGCAGTAATACTTATGATTTGCTAATCTTTCTAGCATTTGGTTTATAAATGGCAAAGGGAAGTGATCTTTCCTAGAAGCAGAATTAAGTTTTCTGTAATCTATGCACATTCTATGACCAGTGATTGTCCTAGTTGGTATTAGCTCATCATTTTCATTTTTAACAACAGTGATCCCTCCCTTCTTAGGTACCACATGGATTGGTGAAACCCATGTGCTATCTGAGATGGGATAGATCACTCCTGCTTCAAGCAACTTCAAGATCTCTTTTTTCACCACTTCTTTTAAATTAGGATTCAGCCTTCTCTGAGGTTCAATAGAAGTTCTTGTCTCATCCTCTAGATGGATCCTGTGAGTGCAGAGGTTTGGAGATATGCCTTGGATATCATCTAGTGAATACCAAATAGCTTTCCTAAACCTCTTTATCACCTTGACAAGGGCCAGGATCTCATCATCATTGAGGTTGTCATTAACTATAACAGGATAAAATGGGCAAACAGCTCGATGGTCCCCCCCCCCCCCCCCCCCCCCCCCCCCCGTCGCTAGAAGCCAAAAAAACGGTTAAAGTAGCCTAGGATCGACCTCGAGATCGAGCATCTCACTCGATCGTCTTCGGGAATCGCGGTCTCAGCTCGATCTGTGTATCGATCTTCTTTGATGGATCAGGTGCTTCGTTCGATCTTGGAGTCGATCTATGGAGGATCGAGTGGTTACCTCGATCCGACTCTCGCTCTGCATGGCGTCATTTACGTCCGTACTACTTTATCGATCTCTTCACTCGATCTTGGTCTCGATCTGTTCCTTTGGATCGGATGGGCTACTCGATCTCATCTAGATCGACCGGCGATGCTCGATCTGCTTCTCGATCTCTGATCCTTAGCAAGCATTCCTGAATTCTCCAAATGTCCACGAACCTCCTCATGAGCCTTAGCACGTCCACGAATCCTCCAAAGCTCCAAAGTAGCCGAAAACAACCTGAATGTGATGCATAATGCAAGAAACATGCAAATGCTGATGCAAAAGTGCTCTAGGACCTAAAATGATGCAAACTAACCTAATGTGCAAGGTAAATGCATGAGAAACTAACTTATATGTACGCAAAATACACGAAATATGCAGCAATATCAACTCCTCCAAACTTTCCTTTTGCTTGCCCTCAAGCAAACAAAATTAAAGAAGGGAAAGAAGTTTTAAAAGCGGGGGTTTAAGCTTCTTGCAAATGTGTTTTTCAAATGAATCGATCTCAACGTCCTAGTTATTAATTCTAAAATGCAATGCGAACACTCATACTCCAAAGAACTTAGCCATACTCATCACCCAATGAATTTCAAATCATGACTCTCCTATTTCAAACAATCAAAGAATCTCATCCTTTAACATTCATTAATGATCAAACCGTGAATCAAACTTATGCACTTTAAAGCAGAACACATTTGGCTAAGGGTGAAGGCTATGAGCATAGAATGATCTCATTTTAAAAAGGGTTTCACAATGCAATGGGTTTCTCTCACGAATGGTATGAACTTTATGCATAATGCTAAAGGTAAAGGCAATTGATGCATACATGATTAGATTCTCATCTACCCTTATATACTAACAATGATCCTAAACCCCTCTAATTTTCTTTTCTTTTCAGCTCACTCACCCTCCTAGAGACTACCCTTATTAAGCTCAATCCCAAATAAAAACAGAAAACATCCTTCCTCTTTTAGGTTAGTGAAAAAGCTTGAAAATATTTTAGCTCCTTATTTTTTTTCTTATTGATAACTCTCTATTCTTTTCTTTCTTTTTCTTTTCTTTTTATTTGACACTTAGACTATTTTCTTTTCTTTTTATTTTACTTAAGAGAGCTATCTTCTGAAATACTTAGAGCATTATGCATTTTGAAAACAAAGCCTTTCACTTAAAACCTTTTATTCACTTCAATTACCAAACCCTTTTGAAACCGTAAGCATGTAAGCAAGATAGCAATCCCATCAGACCCCCAAATTTATCCTAAGCCTATAACTAGCTTCAAAATGAAAAGCTAGCAATCATATGAGAACCTAATCATGTGGCCTAAACGTAACACGCTATGCTAAATTCAAACCGAAAAGAGGCCTCACAATGATGTCACACAAGAATACTTGGCTTGAAAGAAAGGTAAGGGTAATGGTGGGAGTTCTACTGAGGCTCACAAAGAGTGGTAAAAGGAGGAAGAGAGCCTAAATATGTATAAGATCCATGTGTTCATTTTCAAATGCATAAGGATGATATTTAAAATTCAGGTTAGGGTTCTCACTTATTAGGACAAGTTTCAAATCATGAATATTCAAGTCAAGTCACGAAAATCAAAACAAGTGATCCAAGCATGGTAAGGACTTAGTTTCAAAGCGTGAGCAAAGCATTAGAGAACTACTAACTAGGGCATTGAAACAATTCATGAGCTTAAAACACTTTTTTATGCAAATATAAACAACCTAGATGCTTAAAAATTCTAGACTTGATCCTAAAATGTTTAACAATGTGAATGCAACTACATGAATTTCTTTTGAAAATTTTTAAAATTTTTACCAATTTTTGTGTTCTTTTCTATGCCTTAGGATGTATGCAAGACTCAAAGGATGCAAATAGAAAATAAAAGCAAAATAAACATGTCAAATATTACACACACTCCCCCAAACTTGAATGACACTGTCTCAGTGGCAAACAAATTTAAAGGAGCTCAAAAACACAAAGCAAAAACAGAAGAAGAATGCGTGGTATGTACAAGGGAAGGTTGTTGTTACCTCGGATCTAGGCTCGGCTGAAACTTGAGGATGTTCCAGACGAGCTAGACACTATGGCTTTACCTTTGGAGGCTGGCTCTTGGAGGGAGAGGCGCGCCGGCTGGATGTTGCTTCCTTGAGTCTCACGGATGACAACTCCTCCGGTTGAAAGCCTCCTCTTCTCGGGCTGTTGAACCTCCTCACTTGCAGCCTGGTTTAGCGAAGCTCCTTGAAGCGCCTTGATTTTCTTGGCAAGCTTCTTGATGACTTTGCTTTACCATTTGTTGATTTTCCTTTGCATCTCCATAACAGAAGCAAAGAACTTTTCTGTCTTGGTTCGCGGCTCAAAGTCGAGCTTAGGGAGGACAAAGGCTTTGGGCATCTCATCATCCGTGGCTGGAGACTCCGATCTTGGCCAAGTAGCTTGGCGAACAGCGGCTGTGACTCCTAGAGGAGCCATACACTCCTCTACGCTTGGGAGAAACTCGATGTTCCCAACTCCCAACAGCTCGGTTTCGGTCTTGTTTGGCAGGATACACACCCTCTTCTCATTCTCCGCATCAACGAATAGGTATTCAAAGAAACCCTCAGCTGGCGTGCGTCCCAAGCTGTCTGTGTTCCTTAGGTATGTCTCGTCCATGAAAGCTCTATCCAGAATGGGAGTAAAGTTCTGAAGCGGGACACCGGCTTGCACGAACAAAGGCGTGAGGAAGCCTCCAATGAGTGACGAGCTTTCCTTGCATCTCAAGGTATACGCCTTGTATTTCACCAATGAAGGGGCCAGGATGCATCCGTAGTTCACGTCATCGCCGAGCTGGTCTTCCAACGGCTCATCATTCTCATCCGGGTCACACATGAGATGCTTAATGCCATGGAACAAGAAGCAAAGCTCCGTCTTGGTGACCATGGGGGCTACTGACCGTCCACTGAAGGTGTTGGCCATCAGCTTCAAAGTGTAACGCAGCACCGGACTCCTCACCCTCTTGATCTTTGCGGTATTCGCCTTGTAGTCATCGTTGGCTATGAGGTCCCAAAGATCGTTTGCTTGAGTGAAGGATGGAAACTCAACCTTCGTGGCAGCAGCATTGAGGCCATAATCTTGGCAAAGCTCGGGGATTGAGAGACGAAAAGCCTGACGCTTGATCTTGAAGGAGATGTGCCCTTGAGAATGATTTGGGACGTTCGGATTCTCGTAGGCAAACTCCAAGGTGGCAAGGAAGTCAATTGTCACTTCGAGAAAGGTTGGGCAACACATCCGTGACAAACACCGTATCCCTATCCTCTGGATGAGTTCATCAAAATCTCCCAATATCCCCATCTTAGACAGCAATCCTCTGTCCGCGAACTTAGTTGGCTCAAACCGAAGCCTTTCCAGCCGCTTCTTGTCTTGTTTCTCATCTTTACTCCAGCGAACCCTCTCCTGAACAGCCACTTCTTGATTTTCTCCCTCTTGTGCTGTCTCCTCTCTTGTTCTCTTGGGAGCCATAGTGCCTGAAACAAGATTCTCAAGAAAGAGAATAAGCAAATCGGCGATTGTAGAGAGAAAGAGAGAAGCAAGAGAGAAAGCTTATAACTAATACCCTAAAATTTTGGGGATTTATAAAAAATTATAGCAAGATAATAGAGAATCATATCTAGAGATATAGTGAAATCTAGAATTTTTCCTATCACCAAGCTAGTTTTTAAAAATTCAAACCGCCCTAGCATCTAAAACAATCAAAGCGAATAAAAAGGGATTTTCTTGAAGATTTTCTTGAAGATTCGAAAATACCTTTGCAAAGATTGAAAAAGATGCCTGTTAGCCTTTAGAAAACGAAGAACTCACACTCTCTTTTGCTTAAGAATTCGTGAAAACAGAAATGAGAGAGTGTGAGAATAGTTGAAAACCACATATAAAGGCTAACAACACACAAAACCATGGGTAAAATAAGTGGTTTCTGACGTAAAGCTTGGTCAAGTCACACCTTTCATGGTCAAAGATTCCTGCCTTGACCAAGTTTTAAATTTAAAACTTGGAGGAAAAGTGGGAAATGGAGAATAGAAAATGTTACCTCGGAACGAGATCGAGTCCATTTGGTCGATCTAGGACTCGATCTCATGCCCATAATGGCTTGGATCGAGAGGGTTGCTCGATTTGGGACTGTATTCGAATTGAATCGAGTCTTGGACCAATAACACCTCTCGTTCCTTGAGTTTTTGGCACAACGGCTAAGTCCTTATGATCGAGCCTCGTTCTCGATTCAGGGGTCGATTTAGGCTTGGACCGAATGGCAGATCAAGTAGACTACTCGATCTAGACTTGAGAATCGAGTGACTCAGTCGATTTACCCCTCGTTTGCTTTTCAAGCCAAACGTATAGGGCGTTCATCCTCTCGTGATTGACTGTGTCACACGATCTGTCTACTCGATCTCGTCTAGATCGAGTAGCTCCTCTCGATTCACTAGCTCGATCTAGCAAAGATCGAGCCAGGATTAGTCGATCTAGCACTCGATCTCTAGCCTATAATCGCCCCTTCTTACTCCTTTTGGATCTATGATCATGCTCTGCAATCCCATATACCTGTTCCTACACACTCATAAGATAAAAACATAAAACTGAAAGAGAAATAAAGCAAAAATATATACAAGATAGACATGGAAATGCCTCCCAAGTGTACTTTCTTTAACGTCTTTAGCTATACTTTACATGGTTTAGGCAGATGGTGGGTCTTGGAGAAGCATTAAGGTGCTCTCCTTGTCAAATGCACTTGCCATGTATGGCTTAACTCTGTGTCCGTTCACTGTGAATGCATTCCCACTCTTGCCTACCAACGTGACAGCTCCGTAGGGCAATACCTCCTTGATTTCATACGGACCACTCCATCGTGACTTTAGCTTTCCTGGAAAGAGCTTGAGCCTTGAATTGTAAAGGAGCACCAAACTCCCTTCCTTAAGCTCCTTGGGTACCAACTTCTTATCATGAGCAGCCTTAGTCCGCTCCTTGTAGATCCTAGCGCTTTCGTAAGCATCCATCCTTCGCTCATCAAGTTCTTGTAGCTGAATCAAGCGCTTCTCCTGAGCCGTCTTTAGATCAAAATTCAGCCGCTTCACAGCCCACAATGCTCTATGTTCCAGCTCAACGGGGAGGTGACACCCATTGCCGTAGAGAAGAGTGAAAGGGGTAGTATCGATGGGCGTTAAGCAGTCCGGTAAGCCCACAAAGCGTCGTCTAACTTCACTGCCCAATCCTTCCGAGTTGTCCCAACTGTTCTCTCAAGTATCGCCTTGATCTGCCGGTTAGAGACCTCCACTTGGCCACTCGTTTGAGGATGGTAAGGCGTAGCTACCTTGTGCTTCAGGCCATACTTCCTTAGAAGGTTTTCAAACAACTTGTTGATGAAATGACTTCCTCCATCGCTTATCACCACCTTGGGTACTCCAAACCTCGCGAATATGTTGCTCTTAAAGAGCTTGATCACCACCTTAGAGTCGTTTGTAGGGGAAGCAATGGCCTCAACCCATTTAGAAACGTAGTCAACAGCCACCAAAATGAACTTGTTGCCATAGGATGAGGGAAGCGGCCCCATGAAGTCTATGCCCCATGCGTCAAAGACGTCAACCTCAAAGATAGGAACCTGAGGCATCTCGTTCCTCTTCGTGATGTTTCCTGCTCATTGACAAGCTTCACAACTCTTCACAAACTCATGGGCATCTTTGAAGATAGACGGCCACCAGAAACCGGCTTGTAAGACTTTTGTAGCGGTTTTGAACGAAGCAAAGTGTCCGCCGTATGAAGAGCCATGGCAGTGAAGGAGAATGTCCTGGGCTTCTTCCTTTGTAACACATCTCCTGTATAAACTGTCCACGCCCCTCTTGTACGAGTAAGGCTCGTCCCAAAAGTAGTTGCTTGCGTCTCTCATGAACTTCTTCTTTGATAGCTGTCGAGATGAGTTGGCTCCTCTCCGCATGCCAAGTAGTTCACAACGTCAGCGTACCATGGAAGATCCTCTTCTTTGAAACTCAAAACCTCCTCAAACCGCCCTTCTAGCCTTCCACAAACCGCCGTGGTGATCATCATTAGTTGCTCTTCCGGAAGCGAATCATCAAGAGGTAAGGCTTCATCGATCCTCAACCTAGAGAGGTGATAAACACCGTTTTCTATCCCTTTCTTGTCCTTGATTTCCATGTCAAACTCCTGAAGAAGAAGTATCCATCTCAAGAGTCTCGGCTTTGTATCCTTCTTGGAGTAGATGTATCTAAGCGCCGCGTGATCTGTGTAGACAACAACCTTGGCTCCCACTAGATAAGCTCTGAACTTCTCAAAGGCAAACACTAATGCCAATAGCTCCTTCTCCGTAGTAGTGTATCTTGTTTGCGTGTCATCCAAGGTTCTTGAAGCATAGTAAATCACATGCAGCCGCTTGTCTTTTCTCTGCCCTAGAACGGCTCCCACGGCATAGTCACTAGCCTCACACATGATCTCAAACGGTAGACTCCAGTCTGGTGCTTGAACTATTGGTGCCGTGACAAGAGCTTCCTTAATGGTCTTGAAAGCTTGCAAGCACTCCTCATCAAAGACAATCGGCTTCCTTGCACAACAGCCGTGTGAGAGGGCGTGCAATCTTGGAAAAATCCTTGATGAAGCGCCTGTAGAAGCCAGCGTGTCCCAAGAAACTCCTGATCCCCTTGACATTAGCCGGCGGCTCAAGACTCATCATGACCTCAACCTTAGCCTTATCAACCTCATTGCCCTTCTCTGATATCTTATGACCAAGCACGATCCCTTCCATCATGATGAAGTGACATTTCTCCCAATTAAGCACCAAGTTTATCTCCTCACAACGCTTTAGTACCTTGCAAAGATTTAACAAACACGAAGAAAAGGATGCACCATAGACAGAGAAGTCATCCATAAACATCTCTACCATCTCTTTTATTAGATCGGAGAAGATCAACATCATACACTGCTGAAACATAGCCGGTGCATTACACAACCCAAATGGCATCCTTCGATATGCGAAGGTACCATAAGGGCATGTAAGGGTCGTCTTCTCCTGATCATTTGGATGGATTGGTATTTGGAAAAATCCACTATATCCATCAAGAAAGCAATAGTAGGGATGGTTAGCAAGTCTTTCAAGCATTTGATCAATAAAAGGCAAGAGAAAATGATCCTTTCTAGTAGCAAGATTAAGATTCCTATAGTCAATACACATACAGTGTCCTGTAATAGTCCTAGTAGGTATAAGCTCATCTTTATCATTCTTAATGACTTTGATCCCTCCCTTCTTAGGCACCACGTGTACGGGAGAAACCCACGTGCTGTCACTTATGGGATAAATCACGTCAGCCTCTAACAGCTTAAGAATCTCCTTCTTAACAACCTCTTTTAAATTCGGATTCAAACGCCTTTGATGTTCTATAGAAGAGGCGTTCTCAATATCCAAGTGAATCCTATGAGTGCAAAGCATTGGTGAAAGGCCCTTGATGTCACTTAGAGAGTACCCAATGGCCTTCTTATACTTTCTCAGCTCAGTTAGGAGCGAGTGCAACTCATCATCACTTAAGTTTTCATTCACAATCACAGGATTGGTTTCGTTAAGCCCTAAGAAAGCATACCTTAGCCCTTTTGGGAGCTCCTTAAGGTCCACCTCTGGGGCCAGCAGCTCGCTCCAATCATCCTTGTGGCTGTTGTTGTTGTTTTTCTCCTTGGAACCCTCCTTGGAACCTCCTTAGAACCCGAGACATGACCTTTAAGGCTGCTCTCTTGAACCGTTGTCCCCTCTGAGATCGAGTCATCCAGTCGATCTTGCTCTCGATGTCGTCTAGATCGAGCAGTTTCATTCGATTCGCTCACTCGATTTAATGTGGATCGAGTGAGAGATCGAGATGCTGAATCGTTCTCCGGAATGGACCCTGAACTGATCAGAAGGCGTCTCTCGATCTCGGACTCGATTAATATCCTGGATCGATCACCCTCCTCGATCTGACTATCGATTGTTGCACCAAATCGAGTTGTGTTCTCGATTGTCTTGTCGATTTGACTGCTGGATCGAGTGATGGCATCGATCTCGGGGTCGATTTCTAGGCAAGCGCCTTCATCTTCTAGCACAACTTTCCTTGAATCAAGTACATTAACGTACTCCTGAGTCCTCTGATCCACGAAACCGAACTCCCCTGGCTTCTTAGTCAATGCCAGCTTCAAATGATCCTCCTGAGCCAACTCTTCTAGCAACTCATCCGCCAAAGCGTCCAACGTCTCAATGTAGAAAGCTTGCCCTTCTATAGTAGGCTTCTTTAAAACCTCATTGATGTCAAAATCAAGCCTGATGTCCTTGCCTAGATGTAGGGCTATCTTCCTATTCTTGACGTCGATGATGGCTCCGGCAGTGGGTAAGAACGGTCAATCAAGGATGAGCGGGTCCTTCGGTTCTTCATCCATTTCCAACACAACAAAGTCTGTAGGCACGTTTACACCGCTGATTCTCACTGGCAAGTCCTCAAGTAGACCCACAGGTAACCTCACGCTTTTGTCAGCGAGTACCAAGGAGATTCTACAGTCTTTGAACCTCTTGAATCCCAACTTCTTCGCTATAGAATGAGGCATCAAATTAATACTAGCTCCCAAATCGCAAAGGCAACTCTTGAACTCCAATGGGCCTAAAGCCCAAGGTATAATGAAGCTTCCAGGGTCTCCCAACTTCTTGGGGAATATCTCCTTGTGTATTATAGCGCTACATTCCTCACTAAGAACCATCACTTCCTTGCTTTACTTATTTTTCTTTGCAAGCGTGTCTTTGAAAATTTTTGCACATTTAGGCATCATGGCAAGGCAGTCTACGAGAGGTAGCTTGATCTCTACGTCCTTTAGATGCTTCTCAAACAAGATTTTGTGCTTCTCTATAAGTTGCTTCTTGAAGCGGCCAGGAAAAGGCAGCTTGGGTACATACGGTGGAGGCACATAAGCATCCTTTTCCTTAGCAGCTTGCTCCACTTTCTTTTCTAAAACAGCTTTCTCACCTCTCCTTGGCCCTTGAATCCAAACATTGTCAAAGTTGATCTCATCATCAGCTGAAAGCTTACCCTCCCCCTCTTGAATTACAACGTCCTCATTGTTCTTAGGAGTAACCGTAGGTGCAAGCTCTTTCCCACTTTTTAGTGTAATGGCGTTGACGTATTCCTTGGGATTCTGCTCACACTTGCCCGGTAAGCTATTCTGACCACTTGTACTCGCCTTTCCCTTCTCTAGCTGCTTGATCTTGTTATTCAAGTTTGTAATCTGAGTAGAGAAGTCAGTGAGGGAGGAGTCTAAGCGAGTGTTAATCTCGGTAAACTTCTGGTTTGTAGATGCTTGCCCTTGAATCAGTTGTTGAAACATGGCTTGGACAGGATCAACTTGTTGTTGCATCGGTTGTTGAGGAACAAAGCCCGGAGGGTATATTGGTGTATAACCCTTGTCTCCTTGCTGTTGTCCCTGGAAGTTGCCTTGCCCTTGGAAACCACCACTCGGTTGAAAACCTTTGTTGTAGGGAATGAATGGTTTTGCTTGCTGAGCAGGGTACACTTGATCTTTAGGGCTTGCGACATTGGTGCTTCTATAGGAGAGATTGTTGTTCTGGTTATAGCCTTGTGAATACCCTTGAGGTTTGTAGTTGTTCTGATCCGCCACCCAATTGGCTTCTTCTTGACTCAACTCAAGATCCTCTAAGGTCTCATCCGCTTCACCAACGAAGTGAACATGCTTCTGGTTAGCCAACACTAGCTTGTCAATCTTCTCATGCAATGATTTAAGCTATTTCTTGTGAGACTCTAGCTCAGAACCTCTCGGTGCACAGTCGTAGTCTTCAGCATAGTTGCCGTCACTAAATGCCAAGTTTTCAATCAGCTCCATGCCCTCTTCTACCTCTTGACCAAGGAAGTTTCCCTTACTAGCCGTGTCAAGTAGCAAGCGAATCTTTGGTGAAGCTCTGCGGTATATTGTGCTTAGGAGAGTCTCTTCGCTGAAGCCGTGGTGAGGACACTGAATGGTGTAGTCCTTGAACCGCTCCATGGCTTCATTGAACGTCTCATTGTTCCTTTGAGTGAAGCCGCTGATCTCACTTCTCAACCTTGCTGTTCTGGTGCTAGAGAAGAACTTTGAAAGGAACGCCTTCTTACACTCAGCCCAAGAGATAATGGTGCCTTGTGGAAGGGTCTTCTCCCAATGTCTAGCCTTGTCTCCAAGAGAAAATGGAAAGAGACGCAGCTTGAAAGCATCTTCGGATATGCCATTAATCTTGATCATCCCACACACTTGTTCAAAGTTGTTAAGATGCTCCTAGGGATCTTCCATTGCCAACCCGTGGAACTTATTTTTTTGTACCATTGAGATGAATCCTGGCTTAATCTCGAAGTTGTTGTTCTGTACAGGAGGAGTGATCCCAAACCAATTGTGATGAGTGTTGAGAGCATCCCCAGCTCCTATGATCCGTGGGGGTCTAGCCGCGTGTATGGGGTTTCCATTGCCCCTTCCTACAGCTTCATGAGGTCCCTCAGGATGTTCGTGCTCAGCCATTTCTCCAAAATCCACTGAACCTTGCTGAAAAATCTCCTCAAAGGCTCGAGCTTGCTCTCTAACTCTTCTTGTTCTTGAATGTCCGAGTTGATGAATGTTGTCCAAGGGTTGAAGTAAGTTGTTGTCTCCCCGTGAACGTAGATTCATGTACCTGAAAGACAAAAGTTTGAGAGTAGAGAAATCAGTAACCAAAAGAAAAACAAAGGCTTAGTCTTTAGTAAACCCCAAATCTCAATGCTTCCTAAACACTCCTAAGATGGCAACGGCGCCATTTGATAACATGCTTTTTAGGTCTATAAGAGTAAGCAATGCAAGCAGGAGGTTATCAAAACTCAAGCAGCACACAGTCGTAGTATAGTGCAAGAAGAATCAATCCAACCTAGGAGCTAGAAAGTGCAATGAGAATGCAAGGATCATGCAAAGCTAAGCAAATGATGAACGGTTTTGTAAAAATCCTAAAAACTAGATGCAACGGTCAAATGCAAAGCAAACCTATTTTAAAAATACTAGAAACGAGTGAACTACCACGAGAAACAAGTGAAATGATTAAAATGGAAGGCTATGAATTATTAAAAATCGACTAGTGGATCGACCACTGGATCGACCACTAGATCGAGCAAGAACGATCGATCTCGTCTAAAAGTTCAACAGAAATGAATCTAATGACCAGGATGCGAACATATAGCAAGTGAATGATTAACAGAGATGCGAAAATACTAAGAAAGAGGGTCCAGGGTTGAGATTCATGTTCAAGGGTTTCAAAGGTACAAGCTTGGTTTGAAAACTTTAGATCTACTCACTTTGTGAGATTCTCTAAGCCTTGAAAACAAAACAAGAACCATCCATGGCGTGTGGTATGGATCACTCCTTAATTCTCTCCTCCAGACCCATGGCGTTTGGCGGAAAAAGAGATTGAAGGGCATAATACATAGATTTCAAGCACACGGCCTAACTAGTCCCCTAAACTACCATGAAGTTTGGGAAAGGTAGACTAGCCTCTAGGATTCGATTTTCCAGGACCTCTAGATCCTGTCAAGGTAAGAGGCCCTTTTGATCTTAGAGATTGATCAGCACTGATCGTTATAAACCCGCCGGATTAATTTCGGTCAAGTGCAACGATCAAGTGGTGACCTATATGATTCATATCGACTGAAGATCAGCTCAGATGAGGTGTTTGCATTCCGATTTGGCTTTGGCGTCCTTCATCAACTTACTAGCCACTTGGTTAGATTTTGTTTGGTTTTATTTTTGAGTCATTCCCATCATTTGTTGAAGAGTTACGGTGAATAAACTGAGCACATGTCCATCTCGAGTCCTTACCGTTGATCTTGACCGACTTGAAGATCAGCTCGGACGAGTACCCTCCGTCTCTATTCAACATCTTCACTCTTCATGAAAGTTGTAGCCACGTAAGTTAGATTTCAGGAGGACTTGGTTTCAGGTCATTCTGATATGTCGTTCAACAGATATCACAAATTTTGTGAAACCGCTTAACCTGCATTGACCAGCAGAAGCCCATCAATAGGATTCACAACGATCAACCCTGACTGTTGCAACTGATCGATGTGGACCCAGACTGAAGACCATTTTTTTACAATTTTGCCATTTTCGCTTAGACTCCTGTAAATACTTAAAATCCCTAATTTCTTAGAACAACTCTTTATCCAGCAGTCTCTTCTTCTTTGTTTTACCTTTTTGATTTTGTAACTTGAATCTTTGCTTGATTTTAATAAAAGTTTGCATTTCTCTTAATATTTTGTCTCTTTAATCATGATTAACTATCTTTTCTTCATAGATTTTATGGTTTTCACCATGTTTAGTGAGTAGTTTTCTTTAGGTTTGAGATTAGGGCAGATGGGGTGATTCTAGTGATTGTTTAGGTTGATTAGGGCTTAGCTCTTCTCATTCCCTTTTTTATAAGATTGTGCTTAATGCTTAGTACCTCTTTGTTGTAGAAGTTGATTTTAGGTTTTCACATGCACACCAAGTGTTTGATGAAATTCCTGAATGAAGTTCAGTGCTTGAAAATGGTGTTTAGATAATCATTAGTCTTTGCATCTGTCATTTCTTGCTTCAATGTGCTTTTTGCCTAGTACCATATTGATGAGAAAATGCCTTTAGACATTGATTATTCATGAGAATGTGAGTTGATGTTTGATATATCATATAAGAGATTAGTAAACATAGCCTAAGAGATTATATGTCTATCATGCTAATTGGTTTTGTGGAACTTGATTTTAATGCTTGATGATTATGTGTTTGAGTAAAGAGATTTATCTTAAATATGTGATTAGAAAAGGGATTAATGCCAAGAGATTGGATTAGTCTTTATTAGTGTTACTTACCTAAGGTTGAGTGTTTAGAATTGCTTGTTTTGATCACCCAAGACGTGAACATGAATCACCCTATCACCATTGCCTTGATCTTGAACCATCTTTTAATCTTTGAATTCTTGCTTTTACTCTGTTTAGTCCAGCTTTTACTCTGTTTTTGCTCTGTTTCTCTTTGCCATTACTGCTCTTTAATTGCTTTCTTTTGCTTTCTTTTGCTTCTTTGCTTTGATCATTTAGGTTGTTAGACTTCTAAAACCATCTTTATCTGCTTAAATTAAGATCTCTGTTGCGTTTTTACTGTTTCATTCTCCCCCTTTGGATTGATAAAACCCTATGCTATACTATAACTGATTAGTACAAGCTTGGGTAATTGAATCAAGTCCCAAAAAGCCTTGTATCAATTTGGCGCCGTTGCCATTAAGGGTGTGCTTTATTCAGTAGGATTTGTAGAGATCTTGAGATCAAGCTTTGTTATTTTCGTTTTCGGTTACTGATTTCTCTTTTGGTCTAGAATTTCTTTTGTAGGTACCACAACACTTGCTCTTAAGTGTCTACAACTACAACTGAGGTTAAAGGTCAAAGGTTTTGGGTTTGCAGAATCAGAATTCAGCTGTTGAAGCATGGAAGAACATCAGTATGCTGCTGGTTTTGGTTTGCAAGGTCCATAAGGTCCTCAAGGAATTCAAGGCTTACAAGGACAGAAAGGTCCACATGGTTTACAAGGAGCTTTGGTTCACAGACCATTGAGACCTATAGGTGCTGCAGATATACCATCAAGCTATGCTTCAAGGCAAGGTATTCTTCCACCTATGGAGACTGACCACTATGAGATAAAGAGCAGCATGATTGCTTTGATTCAAGAAAAGAAGTTCTTTGGATTGCCCAACCAAGATCCTCTTGAGCACTTGGATCACTTTGAGAGGATACGTACTTTGACAAAGCTTAGTGGAGTTTCAGATGATGGTTTAAAGCTCAGATTATTTCCATTCTCTCTTGGTGGTAGAGCTCAAATGTGGGAAAAGTCTTTAGCACAAGGCAGCATCAACACTTGGGAACAATGCAAAGGTGCTTTCTTAACCAAGTTCTTCTCTCCCTCAAGAACTGCACATTTCAGGAATGAGATCACAAACTTCAAGCAGTGGTCTAATGAAAGCTTTGGAGACACGTGGGAAAGGTTTAGAAGCTTCACTCACCAATGCCCTCACCACAGGTTCACCAATGAAATGCTACTATCCACACTCTATAGAGGTGTTCTCCAACGATAAGAATCCTTCTAGACACAGCTAGTAATGGTTATTTCCTTGGGAAAGATGTTGATGAAGGTTGGATATTGGTGGAGAACATGTCAATAAGTAATTGGGACTATGTTGATGAGTTTGAGCAGAATGCAAAGGTGGGTATGTTGTTAAATGAAGGCCATTACATTCAACACCATTAAAGGTCTTCTTCTCAACCACTTGGCGCCTATAACCAACAACAAGGGAACATGATACTTCCCACTACTACCACTACGAAAATGGGAAAAACGGACTCCTGATAAATCATTCAAAACAAATGGAGTAAATAGGCTTGAAATAGTCGTTTGGGACTCATAATACTACAATGAGAAGCCTCTATTACTTGTATCTTATTCCCTAGAAGAGATTCCAAATGAAGATCCGAAACTGGTCTAGTGGCTGAAAATGGAGAAAACAGAATTCTGATGAATCACATAAAGTAAATGGAGTAAATAGGTTTGAAATAGTCATTTGGGACTCATAATACTACAATGAGAAGCCACTATTACTTGTATGTCATTTCCTAGAAGGGATCCCAAATGAAGATCCGAAACTGGTCTACTGGCCGAAAATGGGAAAAACGGACTTCTGATGAATCATACAAAACAAATGGAGTAAATAGGCTTGAAATAGTCATCTGGGACTCATAATAGTACAATGAGAAGCCTTTATTACTTGTATCTCATTCCCAAGAAGAGATCCCAAATAAAGATCCGAAACTGGACTATTGGCCGAAAATGGGTAAAACGGACTTCTGATGAATCACACAAAACAAATGGAGTAAATAGGCTTGAAATAGTCGTTTGGGACTCATATTACTACAATGAGAAGCTTCTATTACTTGTATCTTATTCCCTAGAAGAGATTCCAAATGAAGATCCGAAACTGGTCGATTGGCCAAAAATGGGGAAAACGGACTTCTGATGAATCACAGAAAGTAAATGGAGTAAATAGGCTTGAAATAGTCTTTTGGGACTCATAATACTACAATGAGAACCAACTATTCTTTGTAAGTCATTTCCTAGAAGAGATCCCAAATGAAGATCTGAAACTGGTCTACTTGCGACAATGGGAAAAACGGACTTCTAATGAATCATACAAAACAAATGGAGTAAGTAGGCTTGAAATAGTCATCTGTGACTCATAATAGTACAAGAAGAAGCCTCTATTACTTGTATCTCATTCCGAAGAAGAGATCTCAAATGAAGATCCGAAACTGGTCTACTGGCCGAAAATAGGGAAAATGTACTTCTAATGAATCACACAAAGAAAATGGAGTAAATATGCTTGAAATAGTCATCTGAGACTCATAATAGTACAATGAGAAGCCTCTATTAGGTGTATCTCATTCCCTAGAAGAGATCCCAAAAGAAGATCCGAAACTGGTCTACTGCCCGAAAATGGGGAAAACGAAGTCCTGATTAATCACACAAAGAAAATTGAGTAAATAGGCTTGAAAACATCATATGGGACTCATAACAGTACAACGAGAAGCCTCTATTATGTGTCTCTCATTCCCGACAAGAGATTCCAAATGAAGATCCGAAACTGGTCTACTGGCCGAAAATGGGGAAAACGAACTACTGATTAATCACACAAAGAAAATTGAGTAAATAGGCTTGAAAACGTCATCTGGGACTCATAACAGTACAACGAGAAGCCTCTATTACTTGTCTCTCATTCCCAACAAAAGATCCCAAATGAAGATCCGAAACTGGTCTATTGGCCGAAAATGGAAAAAACGGAGTTTCGATGAATGATACAAAGAAAATGGAGTAGATAGGCATCCAATAGTTATCGGGGACTCATAATAGTACAATGACAAGCCTCTATTACTTGTCTCTCATTCCCAACAAGAGATCCCAAATGAAGATCTGAAACTGGTCTATTGGCCGAAAATGGGAAAAACGGACTTCTTTTGAATCATACAAAACTAATAGAGTAAATAGGCTTGAAATAGTCATTTGGGACTCATAATACTACAATTAGATGCCTCTATTACTTGTATCTCATTACCTAGAAGAGATCCCAAATGAAGATCCAAAACTGATCTAATAAACGGACTTCTGATGAATCATACACAGAAAATGGAGTAAATAGGCTTGAAATAGTCATCTGGGACTCAAAATAATACAATGAGAGGCTTCTATTACTTGTCTCTCATTCCCAACAAGAGATCCCAAATGAAGATCCAAAACTAGTCTACTGGTCGAGAATGGGAAAAAACCGACTCCTGATGAATCATTCAAAACAATGGAGTAAATAAGCTTGAAATAGTCGTTTGGGAATCTTAATACTACAATGAGAAGCCTCTATTACTTGTATCTTATTCCCTAGAAGAGATTTTAAATGAAGATCTGAAACTGGTCTACTGGCCGAAAATGGGGAAAACGGATTTCTGATGAATCACAGAAAGTCAATGGCGTAAATAGGCTTGAAATAGTCATTTGGGACTTATAATACTACAATGAGAAACCACTATTACTTGTATCTCATTTCCTAGAAGAGATCAAAAATGAAGATCCGAAACTGTTCTACTGGTCGAAAATAGGGAAAACGGACTTCTGATGAATCATACAAAACAAATGGAGTAAATAGGCTTGAAATAGTCATCTGCGACTCATAATAGTACAATAAGAAGCCTCTCTTACTTGTATCTCATTCCGAAGAAGAGATCCCAAATGAAGATCCAAAACAGGTCTATTGGCCGAAAATAGGTAAACCAGACTTCTGATGAATCTCACAAAGAAAATGGAGTAAATAGGCTTGAAATAGTACTATGGGACTCATAATAGTACAATGAGAAGCCTCTATTACTTGTCGCTCATTCCCAACAAGAGATCCCAAATGAAGATCTAAAACTGGTGTACTAGCCGAAAATGGGAAAAACGGACTTCTGATGAAGCATACAAAACAAATGGAGTAAATAGGCTTTAAATAGTCATTTGGGACTCATAATACTACAATTAGAAGGCTTTATTACTTGTATCTCATTACCTAGAAGAGATCCCAAATGAAGATCCAAAACTGATCTAATAAACGGACTTCTGATGAATCATACATAGAAAATGGAGTAAATAGGCTTGAAATAGTCATCTGGGACTCAAAAGAGTACAATGAGAAGCTTCTATTACTCGTCTCTCAGTCCCAACAAGAGATCCCAAATGAAGATCCAAAACTGGTCTAATGGTCGAGAATGGGAAAAATGGACTCCAGATTAATCATTCAAAACAAATGGAGTAAATAGGCTTGAAATAGTCTTTTGGGACTCATAATACTACAATGAGAAGCCACTATTACTTGTATGTCATTTCTTAGAAGAGATCCCAAATGAAGATCCGAAACTGGTCTACTGGCCGAAAATGGGAAAAACGGACTCCTGATGAATCATTCAAAACAAATGGAGTATATAGGCTTGAAATAGTCTTTTGGGACTCATAATACTACAATGAGAAGCCTTTATTACTTGTATCGTATTCCCTAGTAAAGATTCCAAATGAAGATCCGAAACTGGTCTACTGGCCGAAAATGGGGAAAACGAACTTCTGATTAATCACACAAAGAAAATTGAGTAAATAGGCTTGAAAACGTCATCTTGGACTCATAACAGTACAACGAGAAGCCTCTATTACTTGTCTCTCATTCCCAACAAAAGATCCCAAATGAAAATCCAAAACTGGTTTATTGGCCGAAAATGGGAAAAATGGAGTTTCGATGAAAGATACAAAGAAAATGGAGTAGATAGGCATCCAATAGTTATCTGGGACTCATAATAGTACAATGACAAGCCTCTATTACTTGTCTCTCATTCCCAACAAGAGATCCCAAATGAAGATCTGAAACTGGTCTATTGGCCAAAAATGGGAAAAACGGACTTCTTATGAATCTTACAAAACTAATGGAGTAAATAGGCTTAAAATAGTCATTTGGGACTCATAATACTACAATTAGATGCCTCTATTACTTGTATCTCATTACCTAGAAGAGATCCCAAATGAAGATCCAAAACTGATCTAATAAACGGACTTCTGATGAATCATACACAGAAAATGGAGTAAATAGGCTTGAAATAGTCATCTGGGACTCAAAATAATACAATGAGAAGCTTCTATTACTTGTCTCTCATTCCCAATAAGAGATCCCAAATGAAGATCCAAAACTAGTCTACTGGTCGAGAATGGGAAAAACGGACTCCTGATGAATCATTCAAAACAATGGAGTAAATAAGCTTGAAATAGTCGTTTGGGAATCTTAATACTACAATGAGAAGCCTCTATTACTTGTATCTTATTCCCTAGAAGAGATTTTAAATGAAGATCTGAAACTGGTCTACTGGCCGAAAATGGGGAAAACGGATTTCTGATGAATCACAGAAAGTCAATGGCGTAAATAGGCTTGTAATAGCCATTTGGGACTCATATTACTACAATGAGAAGCCACTATTACTTGTATCTCGTTTCCTAGAAGAGATCAAAAATGAAGATCCGAAACTGGTCTACTGGCCGAAAATAGAGAAAACGGACTTCTGATGAATCATACAAAACAAATGGAGTAAATAGGCTTGAAATAGTCATCTGCAACTCATAATAGTACAATAAGAAGCTTCTCTTACATGTATCTTATTCCGAAGAAGAGATCCCAAATGAAGATCCAAAACAGGTCTATTGGCCGATAATAGGGAAACCAGACTTCTGATGAATCTCACAAAGAAAATGGAGTAAATAGGCTTGAAATAGTACTATGGGACTCATAATAGTACAATGAGAAGCCTCTGTTACATGTCGCTCATTACCAACAAGAGATCCCAAATGAAGATCTAAAATTGGTGTACAAGCCGAAAATGGGAAAAATGGACTTCTGATGAAGCATACAAAACAAATGGAGTAAATAGGCTTTAAATAGTCATTTGGGACACATAATACTACAATTAGAAACCTTTATTACTTGTATCTCATTACCTAGAAGAGATCCCAAATGAAGATCCAAAACTGATCTAATAAACAGACTTCTCATGAATCATACATAGAAAATGGAGTAAATAGGCTTGAAATAGTCATCTGGGACTCAAAAGAGTACAATGAGAAGCTTCTATTACTCGTCTCTCATTCCCAACAAGAGATCCCAAATGAAGATCCATAACTGGTCTACTGGTCGAGAATGGGAAAAACGGACTCCTGATGAATCATTCAAAACAAATGGAGTAAATAGGCTTGAAATAGTCTTTTGGGACTCATAATACTACAATGAGAAGCCTTTATTACTTGTATCGTATTCCCTAGTAGAGATTCTACTGGCCGAAAATGGGGAAAACGGACTTCTAATGAATCACAGAAAGTAAATGGAGTAAATAGGCTTTAAATAGTAATATGGGACTCATAATACTACAATGAGAAGCCACTATTACTTGTATCTCATTTCCTAGAAGAGATCCCAAATGAAGATCCGAAACTGGTCTACTAGCCGAAAATGGGGAAAACGAACTTCTGATTAATCACATATAGAAAATGGAGTAAATAGGCTTGAAATAGTCATTTGAGACTCATAATAGTACAATGATATGCCTATATTACTTGTCTCTCATTCCCAACAAGAGATCCCAAATAAAGATCCGAAATTGGTCTACTGGCCAAAAATGGGGAAAACGGACTTTTGAAGTATGATACAAAGAAAATGGAGTAAATATGCCCGAAATAGTCATCTGTGACTCATAATTGTACAGTGAGAAGCCTCTATTTCTTGTATCTCATTCCCAAAAGGAGATTCGAAATGAAGATCTGAAACTGCTTTATTGACAGAAAATGGAGAAAACGGACATCTGATGAATCACACAAAGAAAATGGAGTCAATAGGCTTGAAATAGTCATTTGGGACTCATAATACTACAATTAGAAGCCTCTATTACTAGTATCTCATTCCCTAGAAGAGATCCCAAAAAAAGATCCGAAACTGATCTTCTGGCGAAAAATTGGGAAACCGAACTTCTGATTAATCACACAAAGAAAATGGAGTAAATATGCTTTAAATAGTCATCTGGGACTCATAATAGTACAATGAGAAGCCTCTATTACTTGTCTCTCATTCCAAACAAGAGATCCCAAATGAAGATCTGAAACTGGTCTACTGGCCGAAAATAGGAACAACAGACTTCTGATGAATCATACAAAACAAATGGAGTAAATAGGCTTGAAATAATCATTTGGGACTCATAATACTACAATTAGAAGCCTCTATTACTTGTATCTCTTTACCTAGAAGAGATCCCAAATGAAGATCTAAAACTGATCTAATAAACGGACTTCTGATGAATCATACATAGAAAATATAGTAAATAGGCTTGAAATAGTCATGTGGGACTCAAAATAGTACAAGGAGAAGCCTATATTACATGTCTTTCATTCCCAACCAGAGATCCCAAATGATGATCCGAAACTGGTCTACTGGTCGAAGATGGGAAAAACGGACTCCTGATAAATCTAGCTTGATGTCTTTGCCCAAGTGTATAGAAATCTAGCTTGTCCTCCAATGGTTGGTTTATTCAAGACTTCATTAATATCAAAGTGGAGTATATAGGATTGAAATAAACGTCTGGGACTCATAATACTACAATGAGAAGCCTCTATTACTTGTATCTTATTCCCTAGAAGAGATTCCAAATGAAGATCCGAAACTGGTCTAGTGGCCGAAAATGGGGAAAACGGACTTCTGATGAATCACAGAAAGTAAATGGAGTAAATAGGTTTGAAGTAGTCATTACGGACTCATAATACTACAATGAGAAGCCTCTATTACTTGTATCTTATTCCCTAGAAGAGATTCCAAGTGAAGTTCCGAAACTGGTCTAGTGGCCTAAAATGGGGAAAACAGACTTCTGAGGAATCCCAGAAAGTAAATGGATTAAATAGGCTTCAAATAGTCATTTAGGACTCATAATACTACAATGAAAAGCCACTATTACTTGTATGCCATTTCCAAGAAGAGATCCCAAATGAAGATCCGAAACTGGTCTACTGGTCGAAAATGGGAAATACGGACTTCTGATGATTATACAAAACAAATGGTGTAAATAGGCTTGAAATAGTCATCTGAGACTCATAATTGTACAATAAGAAGCCTCTATTACTTGTATCTCATTCCGAAGAAGAGATCCAAAATGAAGATCCGAAACTTGTCTATTGGCCAAAAATGGGGAAAATTGACTTCTGATGAATCACACAAAGAAAATGGAGTAAATGGGCTCGAAATATTCATCTGGGACTCATAATAGTACAATGAGAAGCATCTATTACTTGTATCTCATTCCCTAGAAGATATCCCATAAGAAGATCCGAAACTGGTCCACTGGCCGAAAATGGGGAAAACGAACTTCTGATTAATCTTACAAAGAAAATTGAGTAAATAGGCTTGAAAACGTCATCTAGGACTCATAAAAGTACAACGAGAAGCCTCTATTACTTGTCTCTCATTCCCAACAAGAGATCTCAAATGAAGATCTTTAACTGGTCTATTGGCCGAATATGAGAAAACGGACTTTCGATGAATGAAACAAAGAAATTGGAGTAGATAGGCTTCAAATAGTTATCAGGGACTCATAATAGTACAATGACAAGCCTCTATTACTTGTCTCTCATTCCCAACAAGAGATCCCAAATGAAGATCTGAAACTGGTACACTGGCCGAAAATGGGAAAAACGGACTTCTGATGAATCATACAAAACAAATGGAGTAAATAGGCTTGAAATATTCATTTGGGACTCATAATACTACAATTAGAAGCCTCTATTACTTGTATCTCATTACCTAGAAGAGATCCCAAATGAAGATCCAAAACTGATCTAATAAACAGACTTCTGATGAATCATAAGTAGAAAATGGAGTAAATAGGCTTGAAATAGTCATCTGGGACTCAAAATAGTACAATGAGAAGCTTCTATTACTTGTCTCTCATTCCCAACAAGAGATCCCAAATGAAGATCCGAAACTGGTCTACAGGTCGGGAATGGGAAAAACGGACTCCTGATGAATCATTCAAAACAAATGGAGTAAATAAGCTTGAAATAGTCGTTTGGGAATCATAATACTACAATGAGAAGCCTCCATTACTTGTATCTTATTCCCTAGAAGAGATTCTAAATGAAGATCTGAAAATGGTCTACTAGCCGAAAATGGGAAAACGGACTTCTGATGAATCACAGAAAGTCAATGGAGTAAATAGGCTTGAAATAGTCATTTGGGACACATAATACTACAATGAGAAGGCACTATTACGTGTATCTCATTTCCTAGAAGAGATCCCAAATGAAGATCCGAATCTGGTCTATTGGCCGAAAATAGGGAAAACGGACTTCTGATGAATCATACAAAAAAAGTAGAGTAAATAGGCTTGAAATAGTCATTTGGGACTCATAATAGTACAATAAGAAGCCTCTATTACTTGTATCTCATTCCGAAGAAGAGATCCCAAATGATGATCCAAAACTGGTATATTGGCCGAAAATGGGGAAACCAGACTTCTGATGAATCACACAAGGAAAATGGAGTAAATAGGCTTGAAATAGTACTCTGGCACTCATAATAGTACAATGAGAAGCCTCTATTACTTGTCTCTCATTCCCAACAAGAGATCCAAAATGAAGATCTAAAACTGGTCTAAGCCGAAAATGGGAAAAACAGACTTCTGATGAATCATACAAACAAATGGAGTAAATAGGCTTGAAATAGTCATTTGGGACTCATAATACTTTAATTAGAAGCCTCTATTACTTGTATCCCATTACCTAGAAGAGATCCCAAATGAAGATCCAAAACTGATCTAATAAGCGGACTTCTGATGAATCATACATAGAAAATAGAGTAATTAGGTCTGAAATAGTCATGTGGGACCCAAAATAGTACAATGAGAAGCTTCTATTACTTGTCTCTCATTCCCAATAAGAGATCACAAATGAAGATCCAAAACTGGTCTACTGGTCGAAAATGGGAAAAACGGACTCCTGATAAATCATTCAAAAAAAATGGAGTAAATAGGCTTGAAATAGTCGTCTGGGACTCATAATACTACAATGAAAAGCCTCTATTACTTGTATCTTATTCCCTAGAAGAGATTCCAAATGAAGATCCAAAACTGGTCTAGTTGCCGAAAATGGGGAAAACGGACTTCTGATGAATCACAGATAGTAAATGGAGTAAATAGGTTTGAAGTAGTCTTTTGGGACTCATAATACTACAATGAGAAGCAACTATTCTTTGTAAGTCATTTCCTAGAAGAGATCCCAAATGAAGATCTGAAACTGGTCTACTGGCCGACAATGGGAAAAACGGACTTCTAATGAATCATACAAAACAATTGGAGTAAGTAGGCTTGAAATAGTCATCTGTGACTCATAATAGTACAAGAAGAAGCCTCCATTACTTGTATCTCATTCCGAAGAAGAGTTCTCAAATGAAGATCCGAAACTGGTCTACTGGCCGAAAATGGGGAAAATGTACTTCTAATGAATCACACAAAGAAAACGGAGTAAATAGGCTTGAAATAGTCATCTGAGACTCATAATAGTACAATGAGAAGCCTCTATTAGGTTTATCTCATTCCCTAGAAGAGATCCCAAAAGAAGATCCAAAACTGGTCTACTGGCCGAAAATGGGGAAAACGAAGTTCTGATTAATCACACAAAGAAAATTGCGTAAATAGGCTTGAAAACATCATATGAGACTCATAACAGTACAACAAGAAGCCTCTATTATGTGTCTCTCATTCCCAACAAGAGATTCCAAATGAAGATCCAAAACTGGTCTACTGGCCGAAAATGGGGAAAACGAACTTCTGATTAATCACACAAAGAAAATTGAGTAAATAGGCTTGAAAATGTCATCTGGACTCATAACAGTACAACGAGAAGCCTCTATTACTTGTCTCTCATTCCCAACAAAAGATCCCAAATGAAGATCCGAAACTGGTCTATTGGCCGAAAATGGAAAAAACGGAGTTTCGATGAATGATACAGAGAAAATGGAGTAGATAGGCATCCAATAGTTATCTGGGACTCATAATAGTACAATGACAAGCCTCCATTACTTGTCTCTCATTCCCAACAAGAGATCCCAAATAAAGATCTGAAACTGGTCTAATGGCCGAAAATGGGAAAAACGGACTTCTGATGAATCATACAAAACTAATGGAGTAAATAGGCTTGAAAAAGTCATTTGGGACTCATAATACTACAATTAGATGCCTCTATTACTTGTATCTCATTACCTAGAAGAGATCCCAAATGAAGATCCAAAACTGATCTAATAAACGGACTTCTGATGAATCATACACAGAAAATGGAGTAAATAGGCTTGAAATAGTCATCTGGGACTCAAAATAATACAATGAGAGGCTTCTATTACTTGTCTCTCATTCCCAACAGGAGATCCCAAATGAAGATCCAAAACTAGTCTACTGGTCGAGAATGGGAAAAACGGACTCTTGATGAATCATTCAAAACAATGGAGTAAATAAGCTTGAAATAGTCGTTTGCGAATCTTAATACTACAATGAGAAGCCTCTATTACTTGTATCTTATTCCCTAGAAGAGATTTTAAATGAAGATCTGAAACTGGTCTACTGGCCGAAAATGGAGTAAACGGATTTCTGATGAATCACAGAAAGTCAATGGCGTAAATAGGCTTGAAATAGTCATTTGGGACTTATAATACTACAATGAGAAACCACTATTACTTGTATCTCATTTCCTAGAAGAGATCAAAAATGAAGATCCGAAACTGGTCTACTGGCCGAAAATAGGGAAAACAGACTTCTGATGAATCATACAAAACAAATGGAGTAAATAGGCTTTAAATAGTCATCTGCGACTCATAATAGTACAATAAGAAGCCTCTCTTACTTGTATCTCATTTCGAAGAAGAGATCCCAAATGAAGATCCAAAACAGGTCTATTGGCCAAAAATAGGGAAACCAGACTTCTGATGAATCTCACAAAGAAAATAGAGTAAATAGGCTTGAAATAGTACTATGGGACTCATAATAGTACAATGAGAAGCCTCTATTACTTGTCGCTCATTCCCAACAAGAGATCCCAAATGAAGATCTAAAACTGGTGTACTAGCCGAAAATGGGAAAAACGGACTTCTGATGAAGCATATAAAATAAATGGAGTAAATAGGCTTTAAATAGTCATTTGGGACTCATAATACTACAATTAGAAGGCTTTATTACTTGTATCTCATTACCTAGAAGAGATCCCAAATGAAGATCCAAAACTGATCTAATAAACGGACTTCTGATGAATCATACATAGAAAATGGAGTAAATAGGCTTGAAATAGTCATCTGGGACTCAAAAGAGTACAATGAGAAGCTTCTATTACTCGTCTCTCATTCCCAACAAGAGATCCCAAATGAAGATCCAAAACTGGTCTACTGGTCTAGAATGGGAAAAACGGACTCCTGATGAATCATTCAAAACAAATAAAGTAAATAGGCTAGAAATAGTCTTTTGGGACTCATAATACTACAATGAGAAGCCACTATTACTTGTATGTCATTTCCTAGAAGAGATCCTAAATGAAGATCCGAAACTGGTCTACTGGCCGAAAATGGGAAAAACGGACTTCTGATGAATCATACAAAACAAATGGAGTAAATAGGCTTAAAATAGTCATCTGGGACTCATAATAGTACAATGAGAAGCCTTTATTACTTGTATCTCAATCCCAAGAAGAGATCCCAAATAAAGATCCGAAACTGGACTATTGCCTGAAAATGGGTAAAACGGACTTCTGATGAATCACACAAAACAAATGGAGTAAATAGGCTTGAAATAGTCGTTTGGGACTCATAAGACTACAATGAGAAGCCTCTATTACTTGTATCTTATTCCCTAGAAGAGATTCCAAATGAAGATCCGAAACTGGTCGATAGGCCGAAAATGGGGAAAACGGACTTCTGATGAATCACAGAAAGTAAATGGAGTAAATAGGCTTGAAATAGTCTTTTGGGACTCATAATACTACAATGAGAACCCACTATTCTTTGTAAGTCATTTCCTAGAAGAGATCCCAAATAAAGATCTGAAACTGGTCTACTGGCAGACAATGGGAAAAACGGACTTCTAATGAATCATACAAAACAAATGGAGTAAGTAGGCTTGAAATAGTCATCTGTGACTCATAATAGTACAAGAAGAAGCCTCTATTTCTTGTATCTCATTCCGAAGAAGAGATCTCAAATGAAGATCCGAAACTGGTCTACTGGCCGAAAATGGGGAAAATATACTTCTGATGAATCACACAAAGAAAATGGAGTAAATAGGCTTGAAATAGTCATCTGGGACTCATAATAGTACAATGAGAAGCCTCTATTACGTGTATCTCATTCACTTGAAGAGATCCCAAAAGAAGATCCGAAACTGGTCTACTGGCCGAAAATGGGGAAAACGAAGTTCTGATTAATCACACAAAGAAAATTGAGTAAATAGGCTTGAAAACATCATATGGGACTCATAACAGTACAATGAGAAGCCTCTATTATGTGTCTCTCATTCCCGACAAGAGATTCCAAATGAAGATCCAAAACTGGTCTACTGGCCGAAAATGGGGAAAACGAACTTCTGATTAATCACACAAAGAAAATTGAGTAAATAGGCTTGAAAACGTCATCTGGGACTCATAACAGTACAACGAGAAGCCTCTATTACTTGTCTCTCATTCCCAACAAAAGATCCCAAATGAAAATTCGAAACTGGTTTATTGGCCGAAAATGGGAAAAACGGAGTTTCGATGAAAGATACAATGAAAATGGAGTAGATAGGCATCCAATAGTTATCTGGGACTCATAATAGTACAATGACAAGCCTCTATTACTTGTCTCTCATTCCCAACAAGAGATCCCAAATGAAGATCTGAAACTGGTCTATTGGCCAAAAATGGGAAAAACGGACTTCTTATGAATCATACAAAACTAATGGAGTAAATAGGCTTAAAATAGTCATTTGGGACTCATAATACTACAATTAGATGCCTCTATTACTTGTATCTCATTACCTAGAAGAGATCCCAAATGAAGATCCAAAACTGATCTAATAAACGGACTTCTGATGAATCATACACCGAAAATGGAGTAAATAGGCTTGAAATAGTCATCTGGAACTCAAAATAATACAATGAGAAGCTTCTATTACTTGTCTCTCATTCCCAACAAGAGATCCCAAATGAAGATCCAAAACTAGTCTACTGGTCGAGAATGGGAAAAACGGACTCCTGATGAATCATTCAAAACAATGGAGTAAATAAGCTTGAAATAGTCGTTTGAGAATCTTAATACTACAATGAGAAGCCTCTATTACTTGTATCTTATTCCCTAGAATAGATTTTAAATGAAGATCTGAAACTGGTCTACTGGCCGAAAATGGGGAAAACGGATTTCTGATGAATCACAGAAAGTCAATGGCGTAAATAGGCTTGAAATAGTCATTTGGGACTCATAATACTACAATGAGAAACCACTTTTACTTGTATCTCATTTCCTAGAAGAGATCAAAAATGAAGATCCGAAACTGGTCTACTGGCCGAAAATGGGAAAAACGGACTTCTGATGAATCATACAAAACAAATGGAGTAAATAGGCTTGAAATAGTCATCTGGGACTCATAATAGTACAATGAGAAGCCTTTATTACTTGTATCTCATTCCCAAGACGAGATCCCAAATAAAGATCCGAAACTGGACTATTGGCCGAAAATGGGTAAAACGGACTTCTGATGAATCACACAAAACAAATGGAGTAAATAGGCTTGAAATAGTCGTTTGGGACTCATAATACTACAATGAGAAGCCTCTATTACTTGTATCTTATTCCCTAGAAGAGATTCCAAATGAAGATCTGAAACTGGTCTATTGGCCGAAAATGGGGAAAACGGACTTCTGATGAATCACAGAAAGTAAATGGAGTAAATAGGCTTGAAATAGTCTTTTGTGACTCATAATACTACAATGAGAAGCCACTATTCTTTGTAAGTCATTTCCTAGAAGAGATCCCAAATGAAGATCTGAAACTGGTCTCTTGGCCGACAATGGGAAAAACGGACTTCTAATGAATCATACAAAACAAATGGAGTAAGTAGGCTTGAAATAGTCATCTGTGACTCATAATAGTACAAGAAGAAGCCTCTATTACTTGTATCTCATTCCGAAGAAGAGATCTCAAATGAAGATCCGAAACTGGTCTACTGGCCGAAAATGGGGAAAATGTACTTCTAATGAATCACACAAAGAAAATGGAGTAAATAGGCTTGAAATAGTCATCTGAGACTCATAATAGTACAAAGAGAAGCCTCTATTAGGTGTATCTCATTCCCTAGAAGAGATCCCAAAAGAAGATCCGAAACTGGTCTACTGGCCGAAAATGGGGAAAACGAAGTTCTGATTAATCACACAAAGAAAATTGAGTAAATAGGCTTGAAAACATCATATGGGACTCATAACAGTACAACGAGAAGCCTCTATTATGTGTCTCTCATTCCCGACAAGAGATTCCAAATGAAGATCCGAAACTGGTCTACTGGCCGAAAATGGGAAAAACGAACTTCTGATTAATCACAGAAAGAAAATTGAGTAAATAGGCTTGAAAACGTCATCTGGGACTCATAACAGTACAACGAGAAGCCTCTATTACTTGTCTCTCATTCCTAACAAAAGATCCCAAATGAAGATCCGAAACTGGTCTATTGGCCAAAAATGGAAAAAACGGAGTTTCGATGAATGATACAAAGAAAATGGAGTAGATAGGCATCCAATAGTTATCTGGGACTCATAATAGTACAATGACAAGCCTCTATTACTTGTCTCTCATTCCCAACAAGAGATCCCAAATGAAGATCTGAAACTGGTCTATTGGCCGAAAATGGGAAAAACGGACTTCTTATGAATCATACAAAACTAATGGAGTAAATAGGCTTGAAATAGTCATTTGGGACTCATAATACTACAATTAGATGCCTCTATTACTTGTATCTCATTACCTAGAAGATATCCCAAATGAAGATCCAAAACTGATCTAATAAACGGACTTCTGATGAATCATACACAGAAAATGGAGTAAATAGGCTTGAAATAGTCATCTGGGACTCAAAATAATACAATGAGAGGCTTCTATTACTTGTCTCTCATTCCCAACAAGAGATCCCAAATGAAGATCCAAAACTAGTCTATTGGTCGAGAATGGGAAAAACGAACTCCTGATGAATCATTCAAAACAATGGAGTAAATAAGCTTAAAATAGTCGTTTGGGAATCTTAATACTACAATGAGAAGCCTCTATTACTTGTATCTTATTCCCTAGAAGAGATTTTAAATGAAGATCTGAAACTGGTCTACTGGCCGAAAATGGGGAAAACGGATTTCTAATGAATCACAGAAAGTCAATGGCGTAAATAGGCTTGAAATAGTCATTTGGGACTCATAATACTACAATGAGAAACCACTATTACTTGTATCTAATTTCCTAGAAGAGATCAAAAATGAAGATCCGAAACTGGTCTACTGGCCGAAAATAGGGAAAACGGACTTCTGATGAATCATACAAAGCAAATGGAGTAAATAGGCTTGAAATAGTCATCTGCGACTCATAATAGTACAATAAGAAGCCTATCTTACTTGTATCTCATTCCGAAGAAGAGATCCCAAATGAAGATCCAAAACAGGTCTATTGGCCGAAAATAGGGAAACCAGACTTCTGATGAATCTCACAAAGAAAATGGAGTAAATAGGCTTGAAATAGTACTATGGGACTCATAATAGTACAATGAGAAGCCTCTATTACTTGTCGCTCATTCCCAACAAGAGATCCCAAATGAAGATCTAAAACTGGTGTACTAGCCGAAAATGGGAAAAACGGACTTCTGATGAAGCATACAATACAAATGGAGTAAATAGGCTTTAAATAGTCATTTGGGACTCATAATACTACAATTAGAAGGCTTTATTACTTGTATCTCATTACCTAGAAGAGATCCCAAATGAAGATCCAAAACTGATCTAATAAACGGACTTCTGATGAATCATACATAGAAAATAGAGTAAATAGGCTTGAAATAGTCATCTGGGACTCAAAAGATTACAATGAGAAGCTTCTATTACTCGTCTCTCATTCCCAACAAGAGATCCCAAATGAAGATCCAAAACTGGTCTACTGGTCGAGAATGGGAAAAACGGACTCCTGATGAATCATTCCAAACAAATAGAGTAAATAGGCTTGAAATAGTCTTTTGGGACTCATAATACTACAATGAGAAGCCACTATTACTTGTATGTCATTTCCTAGAAGAGATCCCAAATGAAGATCCGAAACTGGTCTACTGGCCGAAAATGGGATAAACGGACTTCTGATGAATCATACAAAACAAATGGAGTAAATAGGCTTGAAATAGTCATCTGGGACTCATAATAGTACAATGAGAAGCCTTTATTACTTGTATCTCATTCCCAAAAAGAGATCCCAAATAAAGATCCGAAACTGGACTATTGGCTGAAAATGGGTAAAACGGACTTCTGATGAATCACACAAAACAAATGGAGTAAATAGGCTTGAAATAGTCGTTTGGGACTAATAATACTACAATGAGAAGCCTCTATTACTTGTATCTTATTCCCTAGAAGAGATTCCAAATGAAGATCCGAAACTGGTCGATTGGCCGAAAATGGGGAAAACGGACTTCTGATGAATCACAGAATGTAAATGGAGTAAATAGGCTTGAAATAGACTTTTGGGACTCATAATACTACAATGAGAAGCCACTATTCTTTGTAAGTCATTTCCTATAAGAGATCCCAAATGAAGATCTGAAACTGGTCTACTGGCCGACAATGGGAAAAACGGACTTCTAATGAATCATACAAAACAAATGGAGTAAGTAGGCTTGAAATAGTCATCTGTGACTCATAATAGTACAAGAAGAAGCCTCTATTTCTTGTATCTCATTCCGAAGAAGAGATCTCAAATGAAGATCCGAAACTGGTCTACTGACCAAAAATGGGGAAAATGTACTTCTGATGAATCACACAAAGAAAATAGAGTAAATAGGCTTGAAATAGTCATCTGGGACTCATAATAGTACAATGATAAGCCTCTATTACGTGTATCTCATTCCCTAGAAGAGATCCCAAAAGAAGATCCGAAACTGGTCTACTGGCCGAAAATGGGGAAAACGAAGTTCTGATTAATCACACAAAGAAAATTGAGTAAATAGGCTTGAAAACAACATATGGGACTCATAACAGTACAACGAGTAGCCTCTATTATGTGTCTCTCATTCTCGACAAGAGATTCCAAATAAAGATCCGAAACTAGTTTACTGGCCGAAAATAGGGAAAACGAACTTCTGATTAATCACACAAATAAAATTGAGTAAATAGGCTTGAAAACGTCATCTGGGACTCATAACAGTACAACGAGAAGCCTCTATTACTTGTCTCTCATTCCCAACAAAAGATCCCAAATGAAAATCCAAAACTGGTTTATTGGCCGAAAATGGGAAAAACGGAGTTTCGATGAAAGAACAAAGAAAATGGAGTAGATAGGCATCCAATAGTTATCTGGAATCATAATAGTACAATGACAAACCTCTATTACTTGTCTCTCATTCCCAACAAGAGATCCCAAATGAAGATCTGAAACTGGTCTATTGGCCAAAAATGGGAAAAACGGACTTCTTATGAATCATACAAAACTAATGGAGTAAATAGGCTTAAAATAGTCATTTGGGACTCATAATACTACAATTAGATGCCTCTATTACTTGTATCTCATTACCTAGAAGAGATCCCAAATGAAGATCCAAAACTGATCTAATAAACGGACTTCTGATGAATCATACACCGAAAATGGAGTAAATAGGCTTGAAATAGTCATCTAGGACTCAAAATAATACAATGAGAAGCTTCTATTACTTGTCTCTCATTCCCAACAAGAGATCCCAAATGAAGATCCAAAACTAGTCTACTGGTCGAGAATGGGAAAAACGGACTCCTGATGAATCATTCAAAACAATGGAGTAAATAAGCTTGAAATAGTCGTTTGGGAATCTTAATACTACAATGAGAAGTCTCCATTAGGTGTATCTCATTCCCTAGAAGAGATCCCAAAAGAAGATCCGAAACTGGTCTAGTGGCCGAAAATGGGGAAAACGAAGTTCTGATTAATCACACAAAGAAAATTGAGTAAATAGGCTTGAAAACATCATATGGGACTCATAACAGTACAACGAGAAGCCTCTATTATGTGTCTCTCATTCCCGACAAGAGATTCCAAATGAAGATCCGAAACTGGTCTACTGGCCGAAAATGGGGAAAACGAACTTCTGATTAATCACACAAAGAAAATTGAGTAAATAGGCTTGAAAACGTCATCTGGGACTCATAACAGTACAACGAGAAGCCTCTATTACTTGTCTCTCATTCCAAATAAAAGATCCCAAATGAAGATCCGAAACTGGTCTATTGGCCGAAAATGGAAAAAACGGATTTTTTATGAATCATACAAAACTAATGGAGTAAATAGGCTTGAAATAGTCATTTGGGACTCATAATACTACAATTAGATGCCTCTATTACTTGTATCTCATTACCTCGAAGAGATCCCAAATGAAGATCCAAAACTGATCTAATAAACGGACTTCTGATGAATCATACACAGAAAATGGAGTAAATAGGCTTGAAATAGTCATCTGGGACTCAAAATAATACAATGAGAGGCTTCTATTACTTGTCTCTCATTCCCAACAGGAGATCCCAAATGAAGATCCAAAACTAGTCTACTGGTCGAGAATGGGAAAAACGGACTCCTGATGAATCATTCAAAACAATGGAGTAAATAAGCTTGAAATAGTTGTTTGGGAATCTTAATACTACAAGTAGAAGCCTCTATTACTTGAAACTGGTCTACTGGCCGAAAATGGGAAAAACGGATTTCTGATGAATTACAGAAAGTCAATAGCGTAAATAGGCTTGAAATAGTCATTTGGGACTTATAATACTACAATGAGAAACCACTATTACTTGTATCTCATTTCCTAGAAGAGATCAAAAATGAAGATCCGAAACTGGTCTACTGGCCGAAAATAGGGAAAACGGACTTCTGATGAATCATACAAAACAAATGGAGTAAATAGGCTTGAAATAGTCATCTGCGACTCATAATAGTACAATAAGAAGCCTCTCTTACTTGTATTTTATTCCGAAGAAGAGATCCCAAATGAAGATCCAAAACAGGTCTATTGGCCGAAAATAGGGAAACCAGACTTCTGATGAATCACACAAGGAAAATGGAGTAAATAGGCTTGAAATAGTACTCTGGGACTCATAATAGTACAATGAGAAGCCTCTATTACTTGTCTCTCATTCCCAACAAGAGATCCAAAATGAAGATCTAAAACTGGTCTAAGCCGAAAATGGGAAAAACAGACTTCTGATGAATCATACAAACATATGGAGTAAATAGGCTTGAAATAGTCATTTGGGACTCATAATACTTTAATTAGAAGCCTCTATTACTTGTATCCCATTACCTAGAAGAGATCCCAAATGAAGATCCAAAACTGATCTAATAAGCGGACTTCTGATGAATCATACATAGAAAATAGAGTAATTAGGTCTGAAATAGTCATGTGGGACCCAAAATAGTACAATGAGAAGCTTCTATTACTTGTCTCTCATTCCCAATAAGAGATCACAAATGAAGATCCGAAACTGGTCTACTGGTCGAAAATGGGAAAAACGGACTCCTGATAAATCATTCAAAAAAATGGAGTAAATAGGCTTGAAATAATCGTCTGGGACTCATAATACTACAATGAAAAGCCTCTATTACTTGTATCTTATTCCCTAGAAGAGATTCCAAATGAAGATCCGAAACTGGTCTAGTTGCCGAAAATGGGGAAAACGGACTTCTGATGAATCACAGAAAGTAAATGGAGTAAATAGGTTTGAAGTAGTCATTTGGGACTCATAATACTACAATGAGAAGCCAATATTACGTGTATGTCATTTCCTAGAAGAGATCCTAAATGAAGATCCGAAACTTGACTACTGGCCAAAAATGGGAAAAATGGGCTTCTGATGAATCATACCAAACAAATGGAGTAAATAGGCTTGAAATAGTCATCTGGGACTCATAATAGTACAATTAGAAGCCTCTATTACTTGTATCTTATTCCCAAGAAGAGCTCCCAAATGACGATCTGAAACTGGTCTAATGGCCGAAATGGCGAAAACGGACTTCTGATGAATCACACAAAACAAATGGAGTAAATAGGCTTGAAATATTCGTTTGGGACTCATAATACTACAATGAGAAGCGTCTATTACTTGTATCTTATTCCCTAGAAGAGATTCCAAATGATGTTCCGAAACTGGTCTAGTGGCCTAAAATGGGGAAAAAGGACTTCTGATGAATCACAGAAAGTAAATGGAGTAAATAGGCTTGAAATAGTCATTTATGACTCATAATACTACAATGAGAAGCCACTATTACTTGTATGTCTTTTCCAAGAAGAGATCCCAAATGAAGATCTGAAACTGGTCTACTGGCCGAAAATGGGAAATACGGACTTCTGATGAATTATACAAAACAAATGGAGTAAATAGGCTTGAAATAGTCATCTCGGACTCATAATAGTACAATAAGAAGCCTCTATTACTTGTATCTCATTCCGAAGAAGATATCCCAAATGAAGATCCGAAACTGGTCTACTGGCCGAAAATGGGGAAAATAGACTTCTGATGAATCACATAAAGAAAATGGAGTAACTGGGCTTGAAATAGTCATCTGGGACTCATAATAGTACAATGAGAAGCATCTCTTACTTGTATCTCATTCCCTAGAAGAGACACCATAAGAAGATCCGAAATTGGACGACTGACCGAAAATGGGGAAAACGAACTTCTGATTAATCACACAAAGAAAATTGAATAAATAGGCTTGAAAACGTCATCTGGGACTCATAACAGTACAAAGAGAAAACTCTATTACTTGTCTCTCATTCCGAACAAGAGATCTTAAATGAAGATCCTTAACAGGTATATTGGCCGAAAATGGGAAAAACGGACTTTCGATGAATGATACAAAGAAAATAGAGTAGATAGGCTTCAAATAGTTATCTGGAACTCATAATAGTACAATGACAAGCCTCTATTACTTGTCTCTCATTCCCAACAAGAGATCCCAAATGAAGATCTGAAACTGGTCTACTGGCCGAAAACGGGAAAAACGGATTTCTGATGAATCATACAAAACAAATGGAGTAAATAGGCTTGAAAGAGTTATTTTGGACTCATAATACTACAATTAAAACCCTCTATTACTTGTATCTCATTACCTAGAAGAGATCCCAAATGAAGATCCAAAACTGATCTAATAAACGGACTTTTGATGAATCATTCGTAGAAAATGGAGTAAATAGGCTTGAAATTGTCATCTGGGACTCAAAATAGTACAATGAGAAGCTTCTATTACTTGTCTCTCATTCCCAACAAGAGATCCCAAATGAAGATCCAAAACTGGTTTATTGGTCGGGAATGGGAAAACGGATTCCTGATGAATAATTCAAAACAAATGGAGTAAATAAGCTTGAAATAGTCGTTTGGGAATCATAATACTACAATGAGAAGCCTCCATTACTTGTATCTTATTCCCTAGAAGAGATTCTAAATGAAGATCTGAAAATGGTCTACTGGCCGAAAATGGGGAAAACGGACTTCTGATGAATCACGGAAAGTCAATGGAATAAATAGGCTTGAAATAGTCATTTGGGACTCATAATACTACAATGAGAAGCCACTATTACTTGTATCTCATTTCCTAGAAGAGATCCTAAAAGAAGATCCGAAACTGGTCTACTGGCCGAAAATGGGGAAAACGAACTTATGATTAATCACAAAAAGAAAATTGAGTAAATAGGCTTGAAAACGTCATCTGGACTCATAACAGTACAACGAGAAGCCTCTACTATGTGTCTCTCATTCCCGACAAGAGATTTCAAATGAATATCTGAGACTGGTCCACTGGCCGAAAATGGGGAAAACGAACTTCTGATTAATCACTCAAAGAAAATTGAGTTAGTAGGCTTGAAAACGTCATATGAGACTCATAACAGTACAACGAGAAGCCTCTATTACTTGTCTCTCATTCGCAACAAGAGATCCCAAATGAAGATCCGAAACTGGTCTACTGGCCGAAAATGGGAAAACGGACTTCTGATGAATCATACAAAACAAATGGAGTAAATAGGCTTGAAATAGTCATTTTGGACTCATAATACTACAGTTAGAAGCCTCTATTACTTGTATCTCATTACCTAGAAGAGATCCCAAATGAAGATCAAATACTGATCCAATAAACGGACTTCTGATGAATCATACATAGAAAATTGTGTAAAAAGGCTTGAAATAGTCATGTGGGACTCAAAATAGTACAATGAGAAGCTTCTATTATTTGTCTCTTATTCCCAACAAGAGATCACAAATGAAGATCCGAAATTGGTCTACTTGTCAAAAATGAGAAAAATAGACTTCTGATGAATCATACAAAACAAATGGAGTAAATAGGCTTGAAATAGTCATCTGGGACTCATAATAGTACCATGAGAAGGCTTTATTACTTCTATCTCATTCCCAAGAAGAGATCCCAAATGAAGATTCGAAACTGGTCTATTGGCCGAAAATGGGGAAAACGGACTTCTGATGAATCACACAAAACAAATGGAGTAAAGAGGCTTGAAATAGTCGTTTGGGACTCATAATACTACAAAGAGAAGCCTCTATTACTTGTATCTCATTTCCTAGAAGAGATCCCAAATGAAGATCCGAAACTGGTATACTGGCCGAAAATGGGGAAAACAGACTTCTGATGAATCATACAAAACAAATGGAGTAAATAGGCTTGAAATAGTCATTTGTGACTCATAATAGTACAATAAGAAGCCTCTATTACTTGTATCTCATTCCGAAGAAGAGATCCCAAATGATGATTCGAAACTGGTATATTGGCCAAAAATGGAGTAAATAGGCTTGAAATAGTACTTTGGGACTCAGAATAGTACAATGAGAAGCCTCTATTACTTGTCTCTCATTCCTAACAAGAGATCCCAATGAAGATCTGAAACTAGTCTACTAGCCAAAAATGGGAAAAACGGACTTCTGATGAATCATGCAAAACAAATGGAGTAAATAGGCTTGAAATAGTCATTTGGGACTCATAATACTACAATTAGAAGCCTCTATTACTTGTATCCCATTACCTAGAAGAGATCCCAAATGAAGATCCAAAACTGATCTAATAAGCGGACTTCGGATGAATCATACATAGAAAATGGAGTAAATAGGCCTGAAATAGTCATGTGGGACCCAAAAAAGTACAGTGAGAAGCTTTTATTACTTGTCTCTCATTCACAATAAGAGATCACAAATGAAGATCCGAAACTGGTCTCCTGGTCGAAAATGGGAAAAACGGACTCCTGAAAAATCATTCAAAACAAATGGAGTATATAGGCTTGAAATAGTCGTCTGGGAGACATAATACTACAATGAGAAGCCTTTATTACTTGTATCTTATTCCCTAGAAGAGATTCCAAATGAAGATCCGAAACTGGTCTAGTGGCCGAAAATGGGGAAAACGGACTTCTGATGAATCACAGAAAGTAAATGGAGTAAATAGGTTTGAAGTAGTCATTTGGGACTCATAATACTACAATGAGAAGCCACTATTACTTGTATGTCATTTCCTTGAAGAGATCCGAAAGGAAGATCCGAAACTTGACTATTGGCCGAAAATGGGAAAAAGGGACTTCTGATGAATCATACAAAACAAATGGAGTAAAAAGGCTTGAAATAGTCATCTGGGGCTCATAATAGTACAATGAGAAGCCTCTATTACTTGTATCTTATTCCCAAGAAGAGATCCCAAATGAAGATCCGAAACTGGTCTAATGGCCGAAATGGGGAAAACGGACATCTGATGAATCACACAAAACAAATGGAGTAAACAGGCTTGAAATAGTCGTTTGGGACTCATAATACTACAATGAGAAGCCTCTATTACTTGTATCTTATTCCCTAGAAGAGATTCCAAATGAAGTTCTGAAACTGGTCTAGTGGCCGAAAATGGGGAAAACGGACTTCTGATGAATCACAGAAAGTAAATGGAGTAAATAGGCTTGAAATAGTCATTTAGGACTCATAATACTACAATGAGAAGCCACTATTACTTGTATGTCATTTCTTATAAGAGATCCCAAATGAAGATCCAAAACTGGTCTACTGGCCGAAAATGGGAAATACGGATTTCTGATGAATTATAAAAAACAAATGGAGTAAATAGGCTTGAAATAGTCATTTAGGACTCATAATAGTACAATGAGAAGCCACTATTACGTGTATGTCATTTCCAAGAAAAGATCCCAAATGAAGATCCGAAACTGGTCTACAGGCCGAAAATGGGAAATACGGACTTCTGATGAATTATACAAAACAAATGGAGTAAATAGGCTTGAAATAGTCATCTGGGACTCATTATAGTACAAAAAGAAGCCTCTATTACCTTTATCTCATTCTGAAGAAGATATCCCAAATGAAGACCCGAAACTGGTCTACTGGCCGAAAATGGGGAAAATGAACATCTGATGAATCACGGAAAGTCAATGGAGTAAATAGGCTTGAAATAGTCATTTGGGAATCATAATACTACAATTATAAGCCACTATTACTTGTATCTCATTTCGTAGAAGAGATCCCAAATGAAGATCCAAAACTGGTCTACTCGCCGAAAATGGGGAAAACGAACTTCTGATGAATCATACAAAACAAATGGAGTAAATAGGTTTGAAATAGTCATCTGGGACTCATAATAGTACAATAAGGAGCCTCTATTACTTGTATCTCATTCCGAAGTAGAGAGCCTAAATGAAGATCCGAAACTGGTCTATTGGCCGAAAATGGGGAAACCTGACTTCTGATGAATCTCACAAAGAAAATGGAGTAAATAGGCTTGAAATAGTACTCTGGGACTCATTATAGTACAATGAGAAGCCTCTATTACTTGTCTCTCATTCCCAACAAGAGATCCCAAATAAAAATCTCAAACTGGTCTATTAGCCGAAAATGGGAAAAACGGACTTCTGATGAATCATACAAAACAAATTGAGTAAATAGGCTTGAAATAGTCATTTGGGACTCATAATACTACAATTAAAAATCTCTATTACTTGTATCTTATTACCTAGAAGAGATCCCAAATGATGATCCAAAACAGATCTAATAAACGGACTTCTGACTAATCATACATAAAAAATGGAGTAAATAGGGTTGAAATAGTCATCTGAGACTCAAAAGAGTACAATGAGAAGCTTCTATTACTTGTCTATCATTCCCAACAAGAGATCCCAAATGAAGATCCGAAACTGGTCTACTGGTCGAGAATGGGAAAAACAGAGTTGTGATGAATCATTCAAAACAAATGGAGTAAATAGGCTTGAAATAGTCGTTTGGGACTCATAATACTACAATGAGAAACCTTTATTACTTGTATCTTATTCCCTAGAAGATATTTTAAATGAAGATCCAAAACTGGTCTACTGGCCGAAAATGGGAAAAACGGACTTCTAATGAATCACAGAAAGTAAATGAAGTAAATAGGCTTGAAATAGTAATTTGGGACTCATAATACTACAATGAGAAACCACTATTACTTGTATCTCATTTCCTAGAAGAGATCCCAAATGAAGATCCAAAACTGGTCTACTAGCCGAAAATGGGGAAAACGAACTTCTGATTATTCACACAAAGAAAATAGAGTAAATAGGCTTGAAATAGTCATTTTGGACTTATAATAGTACAATGATAGGCCTCTATTACATGTCTCTCATTGCCAACAAGAGATCCCAAATGAAGATCTGAAATTGGTCTACTGGCCAAAAATGGGAAAAACGGACTTTTGATGTATGATACAAAGAAAATGGAGTAAATATGCCCGAAATAGTCATTTGTGACTCATAATTTTACAGTGAGAAGCCTCTATTACTTGCATCTCATTCCCAAAAAGAGATCCCAAATGAAGATCAGAAACAGGTCTATTGACCAAAAATGGGGAAAACGGACTTCACACAAACAAAATGGAGTCAATTGGCTTGAAATAGTCAGCTGGGACTCATAATATTACAATTAGAAGCCTCTATTACTAGTATCTCATTCCCTAGAAGAGATCCCAAAAGAAGATCCGAAACTGGTCTACTGTCCGAAAATGGGGAAACCGAACTTCTAATTAATCACACAAAGATAAAGGAGTAAATATGCTTTAAATAGTCATCTGGGACTCATAATAGTACAATGAGAAGCCTCTATTATCTGTCTCTCATTCCAAACAAAAGATCCCAAATGAAGATCTGAAACTGCTGTACTGGCCGAAAATGGGAAAAACAGACTTCTGATGAATCATACAAAACAAATGGAGTAAATAGGCTTGAAATAGTCATTTGGGACTCATAATACTACAATTAGAAGCATCTATTACTTGTATCTCTTTACCTAGAAGAGATCCCAAATGTAGATCTAAAACCGATCTAATAAACGGACTTCTGATAAAACATACATAGAAAATATAGTAAATAGGCTTGAAATAGTCATGTGGGACTCAAAATAGTACAAGAAGAAGCTTATATTACATGTCTTTCATTCCCAAATAGAGATCCCAAATGAAGATCCGAACTGGTCTACTGGTCGAAGATGGGAAACACGGACTCCTGATAAATCTAGCTTGATGTCTTTGCCCAAGTGTAGAGAAATCTAGCTTGTCCTCCAATGGTTGGTTTATTCAAGATTTCATTAGTATCAAAGTCTAGCTTGATGTCTTTGCCAAGTGTAGAGAAATCTTGCCATTCTTCACGTCGATGATGGCTCCAACGGTTCCAAGAAACAGTCTTCCAAGGATTAAAGGATCCTTTGGCTCTTCATCCATCTCTAAGACAACAAAGTCGGTTGGCACATTAATCCCACTGATCCTCACGGGCAAGTCTTCAAGCATTCCCACAGGAAGTCTGATGCTTCTATCAGCTAGTACAAGGGAGATTCTACAGTCTTTAAACTTGGTGAATCCGAGGTTCTTTGCAATGGAGTGGGGCATGAGATTGATACTTGCTCCCAATCGTATAAACAGCTCCAAAAATGGGGAAAATAGACTTCTGATGAATCACACAAAGAAAATGGAGTAAATAAGCTTTAAATAGTCATTTGGGACTCATAAAAGTACAATGAGAAGCCTCTATTACGTGTATCTCATTTCCTAGAAGAGATCCCAAAAGAAGATCCGAAACTGGTCTACTGGCCGAAAATGGGGAAAACGAACTTCTGATTAATCACACAAAGAAAATTGAGTAAATAGGCTTGAAAACGTCATCTGGGACCCATAACAGTCCAACGAGAAGCCTCTATTATGTGTCTCTCATTCCCGACAAGAGATTCCAAATGAAGATCCAAAACTGGTCTATTAGCCGAAAATGGGAAAAATGGACTTTCGATAAATGATACAAAGAAAATGGAGTAGATAGGCTTCAAATAGTTATCTGGGACTCATAATAGTACAATAACAAGCCTCTATTACTTGTCCCTCATTCCCAACAAGAGATCCCAAATGAAGATCTGAAACTGGTCTATTGGCCAAAAATGGGAAAAACAGACTTCTAATGAATCATACAAAACAAATGGATTAAATAGGCTTGAAATAGTCATTTGTGACTCATAATACTACAATTAGAAGCCTCTATTACTTGTATCTCATTACCTAGAAGAGATCCGAAATGAAGATCCAAAACTGATCTAATAAACGGACTTCTGATGAATCATATATAGAAAATGGAGTAAATAGGCTTGAAATAGTCATCTGGGACTCAAAATAGTACAATGAGAAGCTTCTATTACTTGTCTCTCATTCCCAACAAGAGATCCCAAATGAAGATCCGAAACTGGTCTACTGGTCGAGAATGGGAAAAACGGACTCCTTATCAATCATTCAAAACAAATGGAGTAAATAAGCTTGAAATAGTCGTTTAGGAATCATAATACTACAATGAGAAGCCTCTATTACTTGTATCTTATTCCCTAGAAGAGATTCTAAATGAAGAACTGAAACTGGTCTACTAGCCGAAAATGGGGAAAACGGACTTCTGATGAATCACAGAAAGTCAATGGAGTAAATAGGCTTGAAGTAGTCATTTGGGACTCATAATACTACAATGAGAAGCCACTATTACGTGTATCTCATTTCCGAGAAGAGATCCCAAATGAAGATCCAAAACTGATCTAATAAGCGGACTTCGGATGAATCATACATAGAAAATGGAGTAAATAGGCCTGAAATAGTCATGTGGGACCCAAAAAAGTACAATGAGAAGCTTCTATTACTTGTCTCTCATTCCCAACAAGAGATCACAAATGAAGATCCGAAACTGGTCTCCTGGACGAAAATTGGGAAAAACGGACTCCTGATAAATCATTCAAAACAAATGGAGTATATAGGCTTGAAATAGTCGTCTGGGAGTCATAATACTATAATGAGAAGCCTCTATTACTTGTATCTTATTCCCTAGAAGAGATTCCAAATGAAGATCCTAAACTGGTCTAGTGGCCGAAAATGGGGAAAACGGACTTCTGATGAATCACAGAAAGTAAATGGAGTATATAGGTTTGAAGTAGTCATTTGGGACTTATAATACTACAATGAGAAGCCACTATTACTTGTATGTCATTTCCTAGAAGAGATCCCAAATGAAGATCCTAAACTGGACTACTGGCCGAAAATAGGAAAAACGGACTTCTGATGAATCATACAAAACAAATGGAGTAAATAGGCTTGAAATAGTCATCAGGGCTCATAATAGTACAATGAGAAGCCTCTATTACTTGTATCTCATTCCCAAGAAGAGATCCCAAATGAAGATCCAAAACTGGTCTAATGGCCGAAATGGGGAAAATGGACTTCTGATGAATCACACAAAACAAATGGAGTAAATAGGCTTGAAATAGCCGTTTGGGACTCATAATACTACAATGAGAAGCCTCTAATACTTGTATCTTATTCCCTAGAAGAGATTCAAAATGAAGTTCCGAAACTGGTCTAGTGGCCGAAAATGGGGAAAACGGACTTCTGATAAATCACAGAAAGTAAATGGAGTAAATAGGCTTGAAATAGTCATTTAGGACTCATAATACTACAATGAGAAGCCACTATTACTTGTATGTCATTTCCAAGAAGAGATCCCAAATGAAGATCCGAAACTGGTCAACTGGCCGAAAATGGGAAATACGGAATTCTGATGAATTATACAAAACAAATGGAGTAAATAGGCTTGAAATAGTCATCTGGGACTCATTATAGTACAATAAGAAGCCTCTGTTACTTGTATCTCATTCCGAAGAAGATATCCCAAATGAAGATCCGAAACTGGTCTACTGGCCGAAAATGGGGAAAATGGACTTCTGATGAATCACATAAAGAAAATGGAGTAACTGGGTTTGAAATAGTCATCTGGGACTCATAATAGTACAATGAGAAGCATCTCTTACTTGTATCTCATTCCCTAGAAGAGACACCATAAGAAGATCCGAAACTGGTCGACTGGCCGGAAATGGGGAAAACGAACTTCTGATTAATCGCACAAAGAAAATTGAGTAAATAGGCTTGAAAACGTCATTTGGGACTCATAACAGTACAAAGAGAAAACTCTATTACTTATCTCTCATTCCGAACAAGAGATCTTAAATGAAGATCCTTAACTGGTATATTGGCCGAAAATGGGAAAAACGGACTTTCGATGAATGATACAAAGAAAATGGAGTAGATAGGCTTCAAATAGTTATCTGGAACTCATAATAGTACAATGACAAGCCTCTATTACTTGTCTCTCATTCCCAACAAGAGATCCCAAATGAAGATCTGAAACTGGTCTACTGGCCGAAAACGGGAAAAACGGATTTCTGATGAATCATACAAAACAAATGGAGTAAATAGGCTTGAAAGAGTTATTTTGGACTCATAATACTACAATTAAAAGCCTCTATTACTTGTATCTCATTACCTAGAAGAGATCCCAAATGAAGATCCAAAACTGATCTAATAAACAGATTTTTGATGAATCATACGAAGAAAATGGAGTAAATAGGCTTGAAATTGTCATCTGGGACTCAAAATAGTACAATGAGAAGCTTCTATTACTTGTCTCTCATTCCCAACAAGAGATCCCAAATGAAGATCCAAAACTGGTTTATTGGTCGGGAATGGGAAAACGGACTCCTGATGAATAATTCAAAACAAATGGAGTAAATAAGCTTGAAATAGTCGTTTGGGAATCATAATACTACAATGAAAAGCCTCCATTACTTGTATCTTATTCCCTAGAAGCGATTCTAAATGAAGATCTGAAAATGGTCTACTGGCCGAAAATGGGGAAAACGGACTTCTGATGAATCACGGAAAGTCAATGGAGTAAATAGGCTTGAAATAGTCATTTGGGACTCATAATACTACAATGAGAAGCCACTATTACTTGTATCTCATTTCCTAGAAGAGATCCTAAAAGAAGATCCGAAACTGGTCTACTGGCCGAAAATAGGGAAAACGAACTTCTGATTAATCACAAAAAGAAAATTGAGTAAATAGGCTTGAAAACGTCATCTGGACTCATAACAGTACAACGAGAAGCCTCTACTATGTGTCTCTCATTCCCGACAAGAGATTCCAAATAAATATCCGAGACTGGTCCACTGGCCGAAAATGGGGAAAACGAACTTCTGATTAATCACTCAAAGAAAATTGAGTTAGTAGGCTTGAAAACGTCATATGGGACTCATAACAGTACAACGAGAAGCCTCTATTACTTGTCTCTTATTCGCAACAAGAGATCCCAAATGAAGATCCGAAACTGGTCTACTGGCCGAAAATGGGAAAAACGGACTTCTGATGAATCATACAAAACAAATGGAGTAAATAGGCTTGAAATAGTCATTTCGGACTCATAATACTACAATTAGAAGCCTCTATTACTTGTATCTCATTACCTAGAAGAGATCCCAAATGAAGATCAAATACTGATCCAATAAACGGACTTCTGATGAATCATACATAGAAAATTGTGTAAAAAGGCTTGAAATAGTCATGTGGGACTCAAAATAGTACAATGAGAAGCTTCTATTGTTTGTGTCTTATTCCCAACAAGAGATCACAAATGAAGATCCGAAATTGGTCTACTTGTCGAAAATAGGAAAAATGGACTTCTGATGAATCATACAAAACAAATGGAGTAAATAGGCTTGAAATAGTCATCTGGGACTCATAATAGTACCATGAGAAGGCTTTATTACTTGTATCTCATTCCCAAGAAGAGATCCCAAATGAAGATTCGAAACTGGTCTATTGGCCGAAAATGGGGAAAACGGACTTCTGATGAATCACACAAAACAAATGGAGTAAATAGGCTTGAAATAGTCGTTTGGGACTCATAATACTACAAAGAGAAGCCTCTATTACTTGTATCTTATTCCCTAGAAGAGATTCCAAATGAAGATCCGAAATTGGTCTAGTGGCCAAAAATAGGGAAAACGGACTTCTGATGAATCACAGAAAGTAAATGGAGTAAATAGGCTTGAAATAGTCATTTGGGACTCATAATACTACAATGAGAAGCCACTATTACTTGTATGTCATTTCCTAGAAGAGATCCCAAATGAAGATCCGAAACTGGTCTACTGGCCGACAATGGGAAAAACGGACTTCTGATGAGTCATACAAAACAAATGGAGTAAATAGGCTTGAAATAGTCATCTGGGACTCATAATAGTACAAGAAGAAGCCTCTATAACTTGTATCTCATTCCGAAGAAGAGATCCCAAATGAAGATCCGAAACTGGTCTACTGGCCGAAAATGGGGAAAATCGACTTCTGATGAATCACACAGAGAAAATGGAGTAAATAGGCTTGAAATAGTCATCATGGACTCATAATAGTACAATGAGAAGCCTGTATTACGTGTATCTCATTCCCTAGAAGAGATCCCAAAAGAAGATCTGAAACTGGTCTACTGGCCGAAAATGGGGAAAACGAACTTCTGATTAATCACACAAAGAAAATTGAGTAAATAGGCTTGAAAACGTCATATGGGACTCATAACAGTACAACGAGAAGCCTCTATTATGTGTATTTCATTCCCGACAAGAGATTCCAAATGAAGATCCAAAACTGGTCTATTGGCCGAAAATGGGAAAAATGGACTTTCGATAAATGATACAAAGAAAATGGAGTAGATAGGCTTCAAATAGTTATCTGGGACTCATAATAGTACAATAACAAGCCTCTATTACTTTCATCTCATTCCCAAGAAGAGATCCCAAATGAAGATTCGAAACTGGTCTATTGGCCGAAAATAGGAAAAACGGACTTCTCAAGAATCATACAAAACAAATAGAGTAAATAGGCTTGAAATAGTCATTTGGGACTCATAATACTACAATTAGAAGCCTCTATTACTTGTATCTCATTACCTAGAAGAGATCCGAAATGAAGATCCAAAACTGATCTAATAAACGGACTTCTGATGAATCATATATAGAAAATGGAGTAAATAGGCTTGAAATAGTCATCTGGGACTCAAAATAGTACAATGAGAAGCTTTTTTTTACTTGTCTCTCATTCCCAACAAGAGATCCCAAATGAAGATTTGAAACTGGTCTACTGGTCGAGAATGGGAAAAACGGACTCCTTATCAATCATTCAAAACAAATGGAGTAAATAAGCTTGAAATAGTCATTTGGGAATCATAATACTAAGAAGCCTCTATTACTTGTATCTTATTCCCTAGAAGAGATTCCAAAAGAAGATCCGAATCTGGTCTAGTGGCCGAAAATGGGGAAAACAGACTTCTAATGAATCACAGAAAGTTAATGGAGTAAATAGGCTTGAAATAGTCATTTGGGACTCATAATACTACAATGAGAAGCCACTATTACTTGTTTCTCATTTCCTAGAAGAGATCCCAAATGAAGATCCGAAACTGGTCTACTGGCCGACAATGGGAAAAACGGACTTCTGATGAATCATACAAAACAAATGGAGTAAATAGGCTTGAAATAGTCATTTGTGACTCATAATAGTACAATAAGAAGCCTCTATTACTTGTATCTGATTCCGAAGAAGATATCCCAAATGAAGATCCGAAACTGGTCTACTGACCGAAAATGGGGAAAATGGACTTCTGATGAATCACAGAAAGAAAATGGAGTAAATAGGCTTGAAATAGTGATCTGGGACTCATAATAGTACAAGAAGAAGCCTCTATTACTTGTATCTCATTTCGAAGAAGAGATCCTAAATGAAGATCCGAAACTGGTCTACTGGCCGAAAATAGGGAAAATGGACTTCTGATGAATCACAGAAAGAAAATAGAGTAAATAGGCTTGAAATAGTCATCTGGGACTCGTAATAGTACAATGAGAAGCCTCTATTACGTGTACCTCATTTCCTAGAAGAGATCCCAAAAGAAGATCCAAAACTGGTTTACCGGCCGAAAATGGGGAAAACGAACTTCTGATTAATCACACAAAGAAAATTGAAGAAATAGGCTTGAAATTGTCATCTGGGACTCATAACAGTACAACGAGAAGCCTCTATTATGTGTCTCTCATTCCCTACAAGAGATTCCAAATGAAGATCCAAAACTGGTCTATTGGCCGAAAATGGGAAAAACAGACTTTCGATGAATGATACAACGAAAATGAAGTAGATAGGCTTCCAATAGTTATCTGGGACTCGTAATAGTACAATGACAAGCCTATATTACTTGTCTCTCATTCCCAACAAGAGATCCCAAATGAAGATCTGAAACTGGTCTACTGGCCGAAAATGGGAAAAACGGACTTCTGATGAATCATACAAAACAAATGCAGTAAATAGACTTGAAATAGTCATTTGGGACTCATAATACTACAGTTAGAAGCCTCTATTACTTGTATTTCATTACCTAGAAGAGATCCCAAATGAAGATCCAAAACTGATCTAATAAACGGACTTCTGATGAATCATACATAAAAAATGGAGTAAATAGGCTTGAAATAGTCATATGGGACTCAAAAGAGTACAATTAGAAGCTTCTATTACTTGTCTCTCATTCCCAAGAAGATATCCCAATTGAATATCCAAAACTGGTCTACTGGTCGGGAATGGGAAAAACGGACTCCTGATGAATAATTCAAAACAAATGGAGTAAATAAGCTTGAAATAATCGTTTGGGAATCATAATACTACAATGAGAAGCCTCCATTACTTGTATCTTATTCCCTAGAAGAGATTCTAAATGAAGATCTGAAAATGGTCTACTGGCCGAAAATGGGGATAACAGACTTCTGATGAATCACGGAAAGTCAATGGAGTAAATAGGCTTCAAATAGTCATTTGGGACTCATAATACTACAATGAGAAGCCACTATTACTTGTATCTCATTTCTTAGAAGAGATCCCAAAAGAAGATCCGAAACTGATCAACTGGCGAAAAATAGAGAAAATGAACTTCTGATTAATCACACAAAGAAAATTGAGTAAATAGGCTTGAAAACGTCATCTGGGACTCATAACAGTACAACGAGAAGCCTCTATTATGTGTCTCTCATTCCCGACAAGAGATTCCAAATGAAGATCCGAAACTGGTCTACTGGCCGAAAATGGGGAAAATGAACTTCTGATTAATCACACAAAGAAAATTGAGTAAATAGGCTTGAAAACGTCCTCTGGGACTCATAACAGTACAACGAGAAGCCTCTATTACTTGTCTCTCATTCCTAACAAAAGATCCCAAATGAAGATCCGAAACTGGTCTATTGGCCGAAAATGGGAAAAACGGACTTTCGATGAATGATACAAAGAAAATGGAGTAGATAGGCTTCCAATAGTTATCTGGGACTCATAATAGTACAATGACAAGCCTCTATTATATGCCTCTCATTCCCAACAAGAGATCCCAAATGAAGATCTGAAACTGGTCTCCTGGCCGAAAATGGGAAAAACGGACTTCTGAAGAATCATACAAAACAAATGGAGTAAATAGGCTTGAAATAGTCATTTGGGACTCATAATACTTCAATTAGAAGCCTCTATTACTTGTATCTCATTACCTAGAAGAGATCCCAAATGAAGATCCAAAACTGATCTACTAAACGGACTTCTGATGAATCATACATAGAAAATGGAGTAAATAGGCATGGAATAGTCATCTGGGACTCAAAATCGTACGATAAGAAGCTTCTATTACTTGTCTCTCATTCCCAACAAGAGATCCCAAATGAAGATCCGAAACTAGTCTACTGGTAGAGAATGGGAAAACGGACTCCTGATGAATCATTCAAAACAATAGAGTAAATAAGCTTGAAATAGTCGTTTGGGAATCATAATACTACAATGAGAAGCCTCTATTACTTGTATCTTATTCCTTAGAAGAGATTCTAAATGAAGATCTGAAACTGGTCTACTGGCCGAAAATGGGGAAAACGGACTTCTGATGAATCACAGAAAGTCAATGGAGTAAGTAGGCTTGAAATAGTCATTTGGGACTCAAAATACTACAATGAGATGCCACTATTACTTGTATCTCATTTCTTAGAAGAGATCAAAAATGAAGATCCGAAACTGGTCTACTAGCTGAAAATAGGGAAAACGGACTTCTGATGAATCATACAAAACAAATGGAGTAAATAGGCTTGAAATAGTCATCTGCGACTCATAATAGTACAATAAGAAACCTCTCTTACTTGTATCTCATTCCGAAGAAGAGATCCCAAATAAAGATCCGAAACTGGTCTATTGGCCGAAAATGGGGAAATAAGACTTCTGATGAATCTCACAAAGAAAATGGAGTAAATAGGCTTGAAATAGTACTATGTGACTCATAATAGTACAATGAGAAGCCTCTATTACTTGTCTCTCATTCCCAACAAGAGATCCCAAATGAAGATCTGAAACTGGTCTACTAGCCGAAAATGGAAAAAACGGACTTCTGATGAATCATACAAAACAAATCGAGTAAATAGGCTTGAAATAGTCATTTGGGACTCATAATAGTACAATTAGAAGCCTTTATTACTTGTATCTCATTACCTAGAAGAGATCCCAAATGAAGATCTAAAACTGGTCTAATAAACGGACTTCTGATGAATCATACATAGAAAATGGAGTAAATAGGCTTGAAATAGTCATATGGGACTCAAAAGAGTACAATGAGAAGCTTCTATTACTTGTCTCTCATTCCCAACAAGAGATCCCAAATGAAGATCCAAAACTGGTCTACTGGTCGAGAATGGGAAAAACGGACTCCTGATGAATCATTCAAAACAAATGGATTGAATAGGCTTGAAATAGTCATTTGGGACTCATAATACTACAATGAGAAGCCTTTATTACTTGTATCTTATTCCCTAGAAGAGATTCTAAATGAAGATCCGAAACTGGTCTACTGGCCGAAAATGGGGAAAACGGACTTCTAATGAATCAGAGAAAGTAAATGGAGTGAATAGGCTTGAAATAGTAATTTGGGACTCATAATACTACAATGAGAAACCACTATTACTTGTATCTCATTTCCTAGAAGAGATCGCAAATGAAGATCCGAAACTGGTCTACTGGCCGAAAATGCGGAATAAGAACTTCTGATTAATCACACAAAGAAAATGGAGTAAATAGGCTTGATATAGTCATCTGAGACTCATAATAGTACAATGAGAAGCCTCTAATACTTGTATCTCATTCCGAAGAAGAGATCCCAAATGAAGATCTGAACTTGGTCTACTGGCGGAAATGGAAAAAACAGAGTTTTGATGAATGATACAAAGAAAATGGAGTAAAAAGCTTGAAATAGTCATCTATGACTCATAATAGTACAATGAGAAGCCTTTCTTACTTGTATCTCATTCCTAAGAAGAGATCCCAAATGAAGATCTGAAACTGGTCTATTGGCCGAAAATTGGGAAAACGAACTTCTCATGAATCACACAAAGAAAATGGAGTAAATAGGCATGAAATAGTCATTTGAGACTCATAATAGTACAATGAGAATCCTATATTACTTGTATCTTATTCCGAAGAAGAGATCCCAAAAGAAGATCCAAAATTGGTCTACTAGCCGAAAATGGGGAAAACGAACTTCTGATTAATCATACAAAGAAAATTGATTAAATAGGCTCGAAATAGTCATTTGGGACTCATAATAGTACAATGATATGCCTCTATTACTTGTCTCTCATTTCTAACAAGAGATCCCAAATGAAGATCCGAAATTGGTCTACTGGCCAAAAATGGGAAAAACAGACTTTTGATGTATGATACAAAGAAAATAGATTAAATATGCCCAAAATAGTCATCTGTGACTCATAATTGTACAGAGAGAAGCCTCTATTACTTGTATCTCATTCCCAAGAAGAGATCCCAAATGAAGATCTGAAACTGGTCTATTGACCAAAAATGGGAAAACGGACTTCTGATTAATCACACAAAGAAAATGGAGTAAATATTCTTTAAATAGTCATCTGGGACTCATAATAGTACAATGAGAAACCTCTATTACTTGTCTCTCATTCCAAACAAGAGATCCCAAAAGAAGATCCGAAACTGGTCTACTCGCCGGAAAATGGGAAAAACAGACTTCTAATGAATCATACAAAACAAATGGAGTAAATAGGCTTGAAATAGTCATTTGGGACTCATAATACTACAATTAGAAGCCTCTATTACTTGTATCTCCTTACCTAGAAGAGATCCCAAATGAAGTTCTAAAACTGATCTAATAAACGGACTTCTGATGAATCATACATAGAAAATGTAGTAAATAGGCTTGAAATAGTCATGTGGGACTCAAAATAGTACAACGAGAAGCTTATATTACATGTATTTCATTCCCAACCAGAGATACCAAATGAAGATCCGAAACTGGTCTACTGGTCGAAGATGGGAAAAACGGACTCCTGATAAATCTAGCTTGATGTCTTTGCCCAAGTGTAGAGAAATCTAGCTTGTCCTCCAATGGTTGGTTTTTTTCAAGACTTCATTAATATCAAAGTCTAGCTTGATGTCTTTGCCCAAGTGTAGAGAAATCTTGCCATTCTTCACGTCAATGATGGCTCCAACGGTTGCAAGAAACAGTCTTCCAAGGATTAGAGGATCCTTTGGCTCTTCATCCATCTCTAAGACAACAAAGTCGGTTGGCACATTAACCCCACTGATCCTCACGGGCAAGTCTTCAAGCATACCCATAGGAAGTCTGACGCTTCTAACAGCTAGTACAAGGGAGATTCTACAGTCTTTAAACTTGGTGAATCCGAGAGTCTTTGCAATGGAGTGGGGCATGAGATTGATACTTGCTCCCAAATCACATAAACAGCTCTGAAATTTCAAAGGTCCAAGAGCACAAGGTATGGAGAATGATCCTGGATCTCCAAACTTCTTTGGTACTATCTCCTTGTGGATGATAGCACTGCATTCTTCACTAAGCACCAAAACCTCTTCACTCTCCTTGTTCTTCTTAGTAAGTATATCTTTGAAGAACTTGGCACACTTAGGCATCATGGCTAGACAATCCACCAAAGGTAGCTTGATCTCAACATCTTTCAAATGCTTCTCAAAGACTGCTCTATGCTTCTCTAGCAGCTGTTTCTTGAACCGGCCAGGAAATGGAAGCTTCGGTTTGTAGGGTGGAGGAACAAATACATCTTTCTCTTTCCTCACCTCCTTTACTTTCTTCTCTACAACGGCTTCTTTGCCTTTCCTTGGCCTCGCAATCCACACATTATCAAAGGTGATTTCTTCATCAGCTGAAAGCTTACCCTCCCACTCTTGAACCACGTCCTCATTGGCTTTAGGTGCAACTCTCGGCGGAAGCTCTTTACCACTTCTAAAGGTAATATCGTTTGCATATTCTTTGGGATTTTGCTCACACTTTCCAGGTAGGCTTCCTTGACCGCTTGAGCTAGCTTTTCCTTTCTCTAACTGCTTGATATTGTTGTTCAGATTGGTGATCTGTGTAGGGACGTCAGTAAGAGAAGAATTTAGCCGGTTGTTCATCTCAACAAACTTCTGATTTGGAGAAGCTTGACCTCGAAGCAACTGTTGAAACATTGCTTGAACCGGATCCTGAGGTGGGGGTTGTATTTGTTGCTGCTGTGGAACGAAACCGGGAGGAAACATAGAAGTGTATCCTTTATTGCCTTGCTGTTGCTGCTGACCCTGAAAGTTCCCTTGCCTCTGACCTTGATATCCACTATTTTGTTGAAAACCCTTGTTGTAAGGTACAAACGACTTTGCTTGGTGAGGGGGGTACACCTGATCCTTTCGATTCTCAACGTTTGTACTCCTGTAAGAGAGATTGTTGTTGGCTTGGTATCCTTGTGAATAACCATGAGGCTTGTTGTAGTTCTGACCAGCAACCCAATTAGCTTCTTCTTGGCTCAGCTCTAGCTCCTCTAAGACATCTTCAGCTTCTTCCACGAAGTGTACATGCTTCTGATTTGCAAGCACGAGCTTGTCTATCTTCTCATGGAGCGATTTGAGCTCTTTCTCGTGTGGCTCCAGCTCAGAACCTCTAGGTGCTCGGTCGTAGTCCTTAGTGTATTTCCCATCACTCAAAGCCAAGTTCTCTATGAGCTCCATTCCTTCTTCCACTTCTTAACCAAGAAAGTTACCCTTGCTTTCTGTATCAAGCAACATTCGGATCTTTGGTAATGCTCCTCGGTATATTGTGCTCAAGAGAGTCTCTTCACTGAAGCCATGGTGAGGACACTGAATGGTATAGTCTTTGAACCGCTCCATAGCTTCACTGAATGTCTCGTTCTGCCTTTGAGTGAAACCACTAATCTCACTTCTCAACCGAGCTGTTCGTGTGCTTGAGAAAAATTTTGATAGGAACGCCTTCTTGCAATCAGCCCAAAAAGTAATGGTGCCTTGTGGAAAGGTCTTCTCCCAGTGCCTTGCTTTATCCCCAAGAGAAAATAGGAAGAGTCTAAGCTTGAAGCATCTTCCGAGATCCTATTGATCTTTATCATCCCACATACTTGCTCAAAGTTGTCAAGATGCTCCAAAGGGTCTTCCATAGCCAGCCCGTGGATCTTGTTGTTCTGAACGATAGAGACAAAGCCAGGCTTGATCTCGAAGTTGTTGTTTTGGACTGGTGGAGGAGTTATCCCAAAGCGGTTGTGATGAGTGTTTGGAGCATCACCGACACCAATGATCCGTGGTGGTCTAGCAGCGTGGTTGGGGTTTCCATTACCCCTTCCTATAGGACCGTGAGCTGGTGGAGGTCCCTCAGGATGTTCCTGCTAAGACATACTTTCAAAGTCAACTGTACCAGCTTGCACAATCTCTTCAAAGGCTTGAGCTTGCTCTCTTGCTCTTCTTGATCTTGCGTGTCCGAGTTGGTGAATATTTTCCAGGGGCTGAAGTAGATTGTTGTCACCCCTGGAACACAAATTCATGTACCTGAAAGACACAAGTGTGAAAAGAAAGAGATTAGTAACCAAATGAAATTAAAGGCCTAGTCTTTACTAAACCTCAAATCCTAATGCTTCCTAACAATCCTAAGATCGCAACGGCGCCATTTGATAAACAGATTGTTTGCAAGGTGAAATATCAAAACCCAAACCACTGTAATGATGTAGTATAACAGTAAAGGTGTCAATCCAACCTAGGATGTAGGAAGAACACTAGGAATGCAAGAGTGAAGCAAGTCTAAGCAGAATCAGATAAATAGATGGTAAAATCAAAGAAAACTAAATGCAACGACCAAATACTTATGAAAACTATTTTAAAATCCCTGGAAGAGGATTAAATACTACTAGGAGAAAGCAGAAGATTAAAAATGCACTTATACTAATAAATAAACTCGAGAGCTAAATCGGGTAAAACAGGTCGATTATGAGAGAATCACTCAAAATCCTAGAAAGGAATGAATGAAGAACAAGAAACACTCAAAATCTTAAACCCCTTAAACCCTTGAATCGCCTCAACCCCTTACCCAAAGAAAAACTACTCGCTACTCATGTTTAAAACCGATTGAAATGCTAAGAAAGATAACTAAGCATGATTAAAGAGCGATTAAAGAAAATCTGCTTAATATTGAAAAGATTCATGTTCAAAAACAAGAAAAAAGCTTAAGGTTCTACAATGGCGGATAATCGCCTACAAGAAGACTGAAAAAGAAAAGACGAAGCGTGGAAAATAGAAAGTGATTGCCCCCTTTTCCTAAAATGGCCAAAAATCTCCTAATGATCCCCTCACTAGATGCCAAAAACCAGCTGGTCGGATAAGGCTCCAGAGATCGATCTCGAGATCGATCAGTTTACTCGATCTTCTTCATGGATCGCCTTCTTCTGCTCGATCTTCAAGTCGATCTGGTTGGATGGATTGAGCACTTCCTTCGATCTTCTACTCGATCCTTGGATGATCGAGTCATGGTCTCGATCGGGCTCTCGATCCTTCCCTATGAATCGACTTGGGTCACTCGATCTTCTGGTCGATCTCGTCTAGATCGATCTGCCTTGCTCGATCCGCTACTCGATCTCGGGTCCTTTGCATGCATGGCTGAGTTCTCCAAGTGTCCACAAGCTTCGTTTTGATCGTCCTCACGTCCACATAACCTCCACAACTCCAGAGTGCTCCAAACAACCTGATAATGATGCAAAAGTGTAAGAAATATACAAAATGCGATTGCAAAGAGACCTAGACCTAAAATGAAATAAATGGAAGAAACAAGCCTATAATGCAAGATGAATGCATGAAAAACTATCATAAATGCATGCAAAATATGCAAAATATATGGTAATATCACCTCGGTGGTTGAAATTCAGCGCAAAGTCAACAAGTGGCAAGGGAAGATGATCAAGAAGCTGGCCAAGAAGATCAAGGACCTTCAAGGAAGCTTATCGGAGGGGTCTTCAAGTGAAGAGGTTGATCAACCGGATGTGAGCTTCTATATAGTCCAGATGATAATTATCCTTCACACAAGACCACTCAGCCTACAAGGAGATATTGACAGTCAAAAGATGAATAGAGAAGTTTGAGTTCCATTTTGATGCTTAACACTTTCTCATAAAGATGGACATGTCCTCATTTCCAAAAATGATACAGTTCAAACACAACGTACTCCCGCAAAAACAATTACTCAGATAGACAAGCTGGTTCTCACATTGGGAATTCGACGTTAAGCATATCAAAGGCAAAGACATTTTCCTCCTGGATTTCTTATCTTTAACCCATCATCAAGTCTCGACAACCATTCCAATGATATACACCCTCAGTCCAGACAATCCAGCAGAAAAATCACTAAAAAGTATGATTGTAAAGATGTCACAAGGATTGCAAGAGAAAATGTTAGACACAATTCTAATTTACAGAGAATGTGAAACTCTACATGGATTCCTGAAGCATTATATCCATTAATTCGTATATATGGGGCCTCACTGGTATGGCCGGTTAGAACATTACATTTACGTTTTGATAGGTGAAAGTGACAAGACACGACATATAATAAAAGTCAATTGTATGAGGGATTGACACGTCGAATTTAATCTTCTGCTTTGAGATCATACACTGTAATGGGCCCATTCAAAAAACCCAATCTCCAAACGTAAACCCCATGGCCAAGGATCTGAACTGGTATAATAACCCATGCTAGATAAAAGTTTATATATACAACCCTTCACACAACGATTCTAACATTTTTCTACCTTCTCTCTAAGAATTGAACTTGTGCTCTAGCTCTCTTTAAATACTTAACTTTTCACTTCTTTCTAAAACTGTCTCACGTCTGACTCTTCTCTGGTCATTATTACCATCAAACTCTTTAGTGTCTTTAGCATAACTCATAGTTCAACAAGTTCTAAAATATCATCAATGAAACTGACAAACTGACTCAAACCAAAAACATAAAACTGACTTAAAAGATAGAAAAATAAAAGGGAAAAGTACATGTAACCAGGACAAGTGGAGGAACTAGTCCTCATCCTCGGAGTCAGCCTCACGAGGTGTAGTAGGGTGAATACAACCGCAGTTACTGACAGTGGCTACGACATTCCAGAGGCTGTTGAAGCTCTGGATAACATAGTCCTAAAAAGCAGTCATATCCATAGGGGTCGGAGGAGCAGTAGGACGCATAACACTCGGAAGGTCTGGCATGGGCAGTAGCTGATGTCATGATGGTCCCGCCTGATCCGCATAAGCAGAGGAAGTAGCGCCAGAAGTAGCTCCTCGATGGCGTTGATACAAGAGTTTTGAGTCTCTTTCTCAATTACCCTGCTTGTACTAATCAATTGTAGTATATCATAGGGTTTTTATCAATCAAATGGGGTTAAGCTAGATGCCAATAGAATTATGAGCAGAAAACCTTATGTCAAGTGAATTAAAGGAGAGAGTGTTTCTTTGGAACTAGACTAACAACCTGAGTGAATCAAGAACCAAGCACAACTAGTTAAAGCAATACCAAGCAGTGATTCAAAGCAAAACAGAGCAATAAAAATAGAGCACTTAAAGCAAATTTGAAATTCAATAAGAAAAAACAAGCTCCTAGATGTGGTTATTGAATTTGGGGAATTCAAAAGCAAGGCAAGGCTGTTTCAGACATCATTGACAATGCAAACAAGAAAACAATGCTAATTCCTAGGCATAGAGTTCACAATCAAGCAAGTTAAGTTCAATCTCTTGACAAATAACCCTTTGCTAATCATCCTAACAAGAACTAACTCTCATTAATGCTAGAACAATCAACAAGCATGCAAAACCAACTCTATTCAAGCCAAAATACTTCTCAGACAGTCAATCTCTTGAGCCAAGACCAATAAATCCTTTATCACACAAGATCAGCATTTCATCAAACACTTGGTGGGCATAAGATGAAGCCTGAATCTAGATTCATGTGATCAAGATAAATCTAGCCTAAACACAGATTAATAGAGACGAATCAACCTAATTAGGCACTAACAAACCCTAATCAAGCCTCTAAATTTCCTAATCTACCACATCTAAGAATCCTAAAAAGTATACTCACTCATGTTCATGAAAAAACACCAAATCACAAGAGTAAATGATGTCAAACATGATTAGGAGGGAGATTAGAGAAGATTTAATGATGCAAATACAATACTTTAGATTAACAAGAAAATCTTTTCTTACAATGATGAAAGAACACTTAAGAAACTAAGCAAGATCAATACTTTTCTAAAAACCATTAGTCCAAGTCTATTTATACTAAAAGACAAAACCCTAAACCAATTGCAAAGTTGTAATTAAAAGAAGTTTGGATTACAAGTGATCGATGTGGATAATCGATGCTAGTCTTCTGGTGCTTGACATCGATCAGCTGGTGATCGATGTGCTTGATTGATGTGAATATTCAAAGCTTCTGCCCGTTTACATCGATCAGTATTAGTCGATGCTGGTGATTGATGTGAGTGTCCTGTCTCTTCACATGTGATCGGTGTAGACCTCTCAACTCTCGCCTGCTTTACATCAATCACTCCTTGATCGATGTGGTTTGTGCTTTGATCGATGTTTCACAGAAAACCATCTTCCTTGGCTCCTTTTGCTCCTCCTTGGCTTAGACAACTCCTTGAATCATCCCCATGCTTCCTCATTGCTCCAAATAGCTCCTTAGGTACCTAAAAGCATACTTAATGCATAGAGAATGCAAGCTACAACCTAAATGCAACCTAAGACTAAAAGGAAAGGAAAATGGGACTAAAGAGAAGGAAAACATGCAAAAGGAAACCAAAACATGAACTAAATGCAAGCTTAAATGATGTAAATACAAGAGAAATCAACACCCCCACACTTGCCTTTTGCTTGTCCTCAAGCAATCAAACTAAGACAAATGGAGGATGAGGTTTAAAGGTGGGCATTCAGATCCAAAAATGCCAATGTAAAGAATTGAAGTCAATATCTAAGTGCCTAAGTGTAGGATGCAAAACACAATCAGTTATACTATAAAGAACTTAGCCATGTTCATCATGTTTCAAAATGATCTCAAATCTTAACCTAGACAAATGGCAAATCAATCAACTCTTTAACATTCATTAAGCTTGTAACCATGAATCAAGTTTGTGCAAATCAAGTGAAAACATTTGGTCTTAGGGTATGGTCATGAGATAAAAATGATCTCATTCAAGTAAGGGCTAGTAAACTCAATGGATCACTCAATGAAAATGATTCTATCTTAGGCAAAATTCTAAAGGTAAAAGCACACTTATGCATGCAAGTTAAAGCTCTCTTCTACCCTTGACACAAAGATGAATCTTAAAACTTCTAAACCCAAAGTGAACCCCTAAGTCTACCCTTTCCCAAAGAACTTGATCTTCTTCTTCTTCTTCATGTGAGGGGAAACTTCTTCTTCTTGCTTGTGTGGTTGATCTTTTTTGTTGGGACTTGCTCTTCTTTTGTTGATTAGGCGCCATCTTTCACCTTTGGTGGATTTCCCTGGGTCTGATTTCTTATTTTGAATGACCTTTCAAAGCCTTTCTGTTTTTGGCGCCTCCTTACTTTAAACACTTAGAGCTTTTCTTCCCTTTAGTTAACCACAATCTTAACTCAATTTCCCATACTACCATCCCATACTTCTTCTTCTTCTTAAATGATATAAACATGAAGTTCAAACCACTTAACACTACCCTTTCACCCAAAACTCCTAACCTAGAATCATACTCAAAATGCAAGCTGATATCTACAAGAGAGCTTCTCTTTGCCAGCTTTAATCCTAAAACGTTTTGCCAAGATAAGATTCGAAAATGATGTATGCAAGGCCTCACAACTCTCACAAATGATGGTTAGGCTCAAAAAGGAGGTTTGGTTAAGGGAGTGGATCAACTGTCCCAAAAGTATGAGGATCAGCTACTTGGATCAACAAGAGTGGTAAGAAGGCAAAAGATGATCCAAATATATATATATGGTAGCCATGAATTCACTTTTCAATACACAAACATGATAATTCAAAAATTAGATTAATGTTCAAATAGACAGAGTTGATTTTCAATATACAAATTGTTTTAGTATGAGATGAGAGAATCAAATTTAGCAATTCAAACATGGTTCAGTCTTAACTTCTAACATTCTCATGATGCATCAAACAATTAGCCACTTAGACATTTAAATCAATCCTAAACACTTAGCATTTTACAAGGAAGATTCAGCATCATGCCCTATGCAAATGCAAGGCAGCCTATATGCAAACACTAGACTCACTTTTAAACAAATGAAATGCAACTATATGCTCTCTTTTTGGTTTGCAAAACATACAAAAATTTTCAAATTTTTTGATTTTTTTTTGTATTTTTCTATGCATTTATATGTATGCATGAGATGCATGAGACACAAAGATGAAAGAATAGAAAAACTAAGAAAAGAACAAACAATGTCAAACCCCAAATCCCTCCCCACACTTAAATTACACAATCCTTTGTGTAATAAAAGAGTGAGAGAGAGAAGCAACAGAATTATATAACAAGAACTAAAAAAAAATGCAATGGTATTTACAATGGTAAGGATGTGGTACCTTAGTTGTGGTGGGAGGAATGGTGGGATGAGTAGGAGAGTTCATCAGTCTCTCCTGAATCTATGAAGGATCCTGATGTGGCTGGTTGTGGACACTGACTTGCCCTTCTCTTGTTCCTCCTCCTCTGTTATTAAGAAGATGATGTTTGAGGTGGAGGTACCCAACTAGGCCAATGTGATTGCACTTGAGTTGGGTTGCCTTGAGCATCATACTCCTGCCAAGTGGTGAGGAGAGTAGGCTGGTGCTTCCCATGCTGATGGCGGCTGAGACATAGGGACATATGAAGAAGCCCTAGTTGGTTCCCAAGCTGGCCATTGATCATCTTGTTGCATTTGGAATAAATGTCTCTTTTGGGGCATCCAGTTTGTCTCCTCTTACTCATTGGGCTCTTCTTGCTGCACTTGCTCCTCATAGTGGGATGTATACTCATGACCTTGGCTCTGTTGAGAAGCTCCATGTGATCTGGACTTGTCCTTCTTGAACTTGCCCTTCACCAAGTTCACAAGCTTCTTTATGCTCTTATCTTGCCATTTGCACCACCTTTGAAGCTTGTTTTGTGGTCATATGCATACTTCAGGGAACTCCCTTGACTTGGCACCTCATGAGGTTTGAAGTGAAACCAATTGGAGTTGTACTCAAGCAACTCATCTTCTCCTTGTTCCTCCTCTTGGGAATCCTCCTCATTGTTGGCGCCTACATCACCTTCTTCTTGTTCTTCCTCTTCACTACTCTCTTCACTTTCTTCTTCACTTCCTTCTTCACTACCTCCTCTCTTTCTTCAGTGATAGGGCCACCATGGTAGAGCTGTCTCTAAGTTGAGCAAAAATTGATATGCTCCTCATGGTGATAGAAGTATGTTGCTCATTGGGAAGAAGAAACCTTGCTGGCTCCTTGGAGGGTTTGAGAAACTGATAGATGTGCTTACCTTGGATGGTCTTCTCTAAGTAGTGACTCCTCCTTAGATGGACAAGATATATCTATTGTGGTGGCAAAGCAACTACAACATGCTCCTCAAGGTCCACTCCACTTGCCATCATAATTGCTTTCACAACTCCCCCAATGTGTAGTTGAGGGTTCTTCTCCCTCTTCCCCTTGTTCAAGATCCAGCTCCTATATATGTAGAGCTGCTCAAAGAGGAGAGTCACATAACAAGAGAGCTCTTCTGGCCTATTGAGAGTCTCTCCACTCTTGCTGGAGCGCACTAGTGGCTGCATCCCATTGTAGATGATGTCGATCTCCCTTGATGCTATGTTGGTTGTCTCCTTCCTTGCAAAAAAAGGTATTTGCAAGGGTCTTGTGAGCATATCTTACAGCTGGATGCCTCAAAATCTTGTTCATGGTGACTCCAGGAATGAAGTAATCAACCCCAATCACTTTCCAAAGCTTTGCATGCTCTCTCATTCTGCTTTTGATCTGAGCTTTCCTGTCACCATTAGGAAACATGCCAAGGCTATCTGAAAGCTCTCTAAAGGCTGCTGTGAACTTCTGCTTGCCAAGTCTGAAGGATATCCAGCCATCTCCATTGTCAAGCTCACTCTCTTCATAACTCACCACTTGAAAAGTGGAGAGAAACTGAATGGTGAGATGCGAGTAGAAAAGAAGCGCCTTCTCCATGAATTCTCCAAGCCCCATCTCCTCAAAGATTGTTTTGTAATCATCATATATCCGAAGCGCCTTCATTGTGGGGATGCAAGAGTACCTTGTCGCTTTGAAGGTACACTGATTAAAGAGCTCCATGAACTCCCTTGCACTTGGCTGTTTGTTTGGGGCTTCTTCCACAACCGTGCATTTCCCTTTGTCCTTAGACTTGGTAGCCTTGCTCTCCACAACCCTTTTTCCAGCAGCTTTTGAGGACTGCCTTTCAGCAATACCCTTGACCTTGTCTTTCATCGTAAGTGCAGTAGATGGCACCTTCTTCTTAGGTGCTTGGCCCTTGTTTTTGGCAACCTCCTTTGTTCTCCTCATAGTACCTATAAGCAAAATTCTCAAAAGACTATAAGTGTGGGAACAAAAGGATGATAAATCATGATTTTAAAACTCTTAAAACTTTTTTTTCTCAAGACTAAGAGAGGCTTAACTAATTATGAAACAAGGTAAACCTCTAAAGAATTAAGAGAATTCAAGAGCAAAATCATAAGCATGGTAGAGCTCTAAGAAAATTTTAACTACTTATGCACATGAACCTAGCATGGTGACCTTTAAAAAAAAATGAAAATGATTACGCAAAGTGAATTAAAGCAAAGCAAGCTAATAGATTTATAAACAGTAATCAGCTCTAACATCTACTTGCTTAAGCTAACAAATTCAACCATGAAAAAATCAAAACAAGCACTTTAAACTAAACAAAAGTAGTTTTTAAAGCAAAAGATTCATAACAACTAAAGTTCAAAGCATAAGAACTAGTAAATGAATAGTGGAAGAGAACAAACCTTCTTGGGACTTCTGAGCACTTTCAAAGGAAAAGTAGAAGAGAGAGAGAGCTAATAAATTTCGAGGCTTAGGTGAGAGAAGAGAAAATGTGAAGTGTGAAGAATGAAGAGGAGTTAGTTGGTTTTTATAGAACTAAGGGGGTACTCAAGGAATCTAAGGAGTGGGGGACAAAAGCAATAGTGCTCAGAAGTGGGTCAGAATGGCAGGGAGGAGCCAAAAAATTTAAATTCAAACCCTTGGTTCCAAACCAAGAGAGGGAATTTTTTTGAAAATTGAAGTACTTACCTCGCTGACCACATTGATCACATTTGATCGATGTGGGTGATCGATGTGGTCTGCTTCGATCATGGTTGATCGATGCTGACTGCAGAACCTCCTGCCCATTTACATCGATCACTCTTTGATCGATGTGAGTGATCGATGTATGCACATCGAGCAAGCCTTGATTGATGCTCTTGCTCGATGTAATCCCCCATACTCTCTGTCAGTGTACATCGATCACTTCTTGATCGACGTGAGTGATCGATGTGATCCGCATCGATCACCATGATCGATGTTCCTGATCGATGTAGTTTGTCTGACTCTCAGATTGACTACATCGATCACTCCTGATTGATGTGAGCGATCCATGTGTTCTACCCGAGACAATTCCTTTCCTTCATCGATCACAAGTTATCGATGTAGTTGTCCGATGCATTCCTGGTTCCACAACATCGAGCATTGCTGACCGATGTACCCAATATCGATCTGGCATGATCGATGTTGATGCTCGATGTTAACCAGAATACATCTTCTTTGGTTTCCCAAACATCTTTTCATCCCCTTAACCAAACTCTTGCTTCTAAGAACACCTAAAATGCATAAAACATAAACTAAAAAGCATAAATATGTACAAAGGATACCATGGGACTACCTCTCAAATGTGCTTGTTTAAAGTCACTAAGCTTGACTTTGATTACCTCTTTAGTGGAGGTAAGGAGAAGGAGTCTTGGAACTCCTTGGTGGCACCTTGTTTCCCTTGACTCTCTTCGTGACACCATCCATCTTGAGCAAAGCAAAAGGCTTAGACTTCCCACCTTGCTTCATCTTGTAGTGGACCTCACCATTCCTTGAGCCAAATGGTTGCAAAACCACCTATCCTTCTTCAGTAAACAGCTTAATCTGATTCATCTTCTTGGAACTAACCACTTGGAGGACCTCCTCTTCAGTGGTGGCTTGGAACAACATTGACAAGCAGCAGCCATCAAAGCTCTCTCCAGTATAGCCTTCAAACTCAGGCCAGTTCTTGTCAACTCCTCTCATCTTGTTCATCGTGTTCCAGCTTGTTACCCTTGCTATCAAACTTCAAGACCTTCTCTTTGGTGAGCCTAAGCTCTGTTGTGCACTCCCTGGCATCAAAGAAGGCACCAGCTGAAGCTAATAATGGTCTTCCTAGAATGATTGCATTCTTAGTTCGCCCTTCAACATCCAAAACCAAGAAATCAGTTGGGATTGTTACTCCCTCAATCTTTATAGGCACATCTTTGAGGGCTCCTAATGGCATCTTCATTGTCCCATCAACAATGGTAAAGGACACATTGCTGATAAACAGATTTGCTGTTAGCAAGGTGAAATATCAAATCCCAAACCACAACAATTATGTAGTATAGAAGTAAGGGTATCAATCCACCCAAGAAAGCAGGAAAACACTATGAATGCAAGGGTAAAGCAAATCTAAGCAAATCGGGAAAATGATTAGTTAAATCAAGGAAAACTAAATGCAACGACCAAATGAGATGCAAAACTATTTTAAAATCCCTGGAAGAGGGTTAACTACTACTAGGGGAAAGCAGAAGATTAAAAATGCAAGTCTACTAATAACTAAAAATCGAGCACTGAATCGGGTAAAACAGATCGATCTAACAACCTAAAGGCAAACGACTTCTAATGAACAAGATGCAAGCTTTGAAACTAAAAGATGATTACTTGAGGTTTAAAAATGTTAAAAGAGGGTTCAGGATCGAGGGTCATATTCAAGAGTGTTCAAGGGTCAAGCTTTGGTTTAAAAACACATAGATCTACTCATTGATGAGCTTTCCCTAAGCCTCGAGAATCTTAAATAGACTTATCCATGGCGTGTGGTATGATTCCCTTCTTCAATCTCTCCTCCAAACCCATGGCTTTTGGTGGAAAAAGAGATCGAAGAGCATGGATTACAGATCTCAACTAACGGCTTAACTAACTTCCTCTACAACCAAAGCGTTTGGGTGAGGTTAAATTAGTCTCTAGGATCTGGTTTTCTAGGATATCTGAATCCGGTCAGGGTAAGACAGCCTTGGAAGCATAGAGATCTTTTCCAAGACTCTCTAAGCCTTAAGACCCCAAAATCCTAGAAAGGAATGAATGAAGAACAAGAAAAACACAAAGCTTAAACCCCTTAAACCCTTGAATCGCCCCGACCCTTAACCCAAAAACAACTACTCGCTACTCATGTTTAAAACCGATTAAAATGCAATAAAAGATGAACTAAGCATGATTAAAGATCGATTAAAGAAAACTGCTTAATATTAAAAAGATTCAAGTCCAAAACATGAAAAACTCAAGAACAATGACAATGGCGGATAATCGCCTAAGAGAAAGCTGAAAAAGATAAGAATGAAAAGTTGTTTCGAAAAGGATAGCCGCCTTTGCCTAAATATGGCCAAACAACTCCAAATGGTCCCCTCACTAGATGCCAAAAGCGGTTAAGGCCCCAGAGATTGACCTTGAGATCGATCAGTTCACTCAATCTTCTTCATGGATCGCCTTCTTCTGCTCGATCTTCAAGTCGATCTGCTTGGATGGATCGAGCACTTCCTTCAATCTTCTACTCGATCCTTGGATGATCGAGTCATGGTCTCGATATGGCTCTCCTTCTGCATGGTGTCATCTACGTTCGTACTCCAGATCGATCTCCTCTCTCGATCTTTGTCTCGATCCTTCCTCTTGAATCGACTTGGTTCACTCAATCTTCTGGTCGATCTCGTTTAGATCGACCTGCCTTGCTCGATCCGGTACTCGATCTCGGGTCCTTTGCATGCATGGCTGAGTTCTCCAAGTGTCCACCAGCTTTGTTTTGATCCTCCTCACGTCCATATAACCTCCACAACTCCAGAGTGCTCCAAACAACCTGATAATGATGCAAAAGTGCAAGAAACATGCAAAATGCGAATGCAAAGAGACCTAAGACCTAAAATGCAACAAATAGAACAAACTAGCCTATAATGCAAGATGAATGCATGAAAAACTATCTGAAATGCATGCAAAACATGAAAAATATATGGTAATATCAACTCCCCCAAACTTTCCTTTTGCTTGCCCTCAAGCAAATAAAATTCAAGAAGGGAAGAGAGGTTTTAAAAACGGGGGCTCAAATTCCTTGGAAAAGTGTTTTTCAAATGAATCAATTCAATGGTCCTAGTTCTTAATCCTAAGATGTTATGCACACACTCATACTCCAAAGAAATTAGCCATACTCATCACATATTGAATAACAAATCATGACTCTATATCCCAAACAATCCAAGAATCCTTCCTTTAACATTCAATAAGCTCAAAACCGTGAATCACACTTGCACTTTAAAACCGAATACATTTGGCTTAAGGACAATGTTATGAGATAAGAATGATCTCATTTATAAGGGTCATTCAAACAAGGGGTTTATCTCAAAGAATGGTCGAATTTATGCATAATGCTAAAGGTAAAGACAATTGATGCATACATGACTAGACTCTCATCTACCCATACATACTAACAATGATCCTAGAACCCTCTCTCATTTTTTTCTTTTCTTTTTAAGCTCACTCACCCTCCTAAGGACTACCCTCACCATCAAGGCAATTCGCCTAGCAAAGACCCAAATAAAAGCATCATTTTAAAACTCTTTTGGCTAGTGGTAAGGCTGAAAACATATTTAGCGCTTTTCTTTTTACTTTGATAGATCTCTACTCATTTTTTTTTTCTTTTCTTTTGTAAAATTTGGCCCTTTGGCTCTTTTTTTTTCTTTTTCTTTTCTTTTGAGAGTTACCTTCTTAGTTAAACTAGAGCTTTCATTTCTAAACAATAAGCCTTCCACTTAAAACCATTAAAACCCTTTTTATTCAACTTCCAAACTCCAAACTCTTTAAACCGAAGCAAAACAAAGCAATTCCCATGAATACCCACCCTATCCTAAGCCTAAGACTAGCTTCAAAATGCAAAGCTAGCATCAATATCGAAAGTCTAATCATGTCGCCTAAACCTAACACGTTATGCTAAGTTCAACCGAAAAGAGGCCTCACAAAGATTTATCACACAAAAACATTGGCTTGAAAGAAAGGTAAGGTAATGGTGGGGAAGTCTAATTAGTCTCACAAGAGAGTGCTGAAAGGAAGAAGAAAGCCTAAATATGTATAAGTTATCCATGTATCCTTTTTCAAATGCATAAGTATGATAATTAAAAAGATTCAAATTAAGGTTTTCACTTAGTAGGAAAGGATTCAATTCATGAATGTTCAACTTAAGCAACGAAAATCAAAACAAATGATCCAAGTATGGTTAGAGCTTACTTTCAAAGTATGAACAATGCATCAAAGAACTACTTACTAGGGCCTTGAAACAATTCATGAGCTTAAAACACTTTTCAAGAAAAACTTTTGCCCCTTATGCAAATGTAAACAACCTAAATGCTTAAAAATTCTAGACTCAATCCTAAAATGTTTAATAATTCGATTGCAGCTACATGAATTTTTTTTGAAAATTTTTAAAACATTTATCATTTTTTTGGTGTTTTCTATGCTTTATATGATGCATGATGACTCAAAGGATGATAACAGAAAATAAGATCAAAGAAAACATGTCAAACACACCACACACTCCCTCAAACTTGAATGACACCGTCTCGGTGGCAAACAAATTCAAGAGGAGACAAAACACAAAGCAAAAATCTAAAAAGATGCATGGTATTTACAAGGATTGGTTGTTGGTACCTCGGAGCTAAGTAAGGCTGGAGCTTGAGGTTGCTCCAAACTTCTTGCTCTTCTTATGAGTGTCGTGGCTGATCTCCTTGCCCTTTTCCTTGCTCCTTTCCTCATGGAGAGAGTGGCGCGCAGGTTGGTTTGTTACTTGGGGCTCACGGATCTCAATGCTTCCGGTTGATCTCCTCCTCTTATCCAGCTGCTGCACCTCCTCATCGCTTGAAAACTTCTTAGGTGAGCTCCCCTTAAGCACCTTGACCTTCTTGGCAAGCTTCTTGATCATCTTGCTTTGCCATTTGTTGATCTTGCGCTGCATCTCTTCAACTGAATCTTGGAACTTCTCAGCCTTGGTCCTAGGCTCGAAGTCAAGCATGGGAAGAACAAAGCTCTCGGGCATCTCAGCATCGGATGTGGGTGACTCTGAACGAGGGCGAGAAGCTTGTGTGGGAGCAGCTGTGCCTCCTAGAGGTGCAAAGCATTCCTCAACACTAGGCAGAAACTCCACATTGCCAACACCTAGCAGCTCCATTTCTTCCTTGTATGGCAAGCTGCACACTCTATTCTCATTCTGACAATCGTAGAACAAGTATGCAAATAATCCCTCAGCTAGCGTGCGTCCCAAGCTATCTGTGTTCCTTATGTAAATCTCATCCAGTAAGCTCTCTCCGCGCAAGGGACGAAGTCCAGAAGGGGTACACCAGCTTGAACAAACATCGGAGTGAGGAAGCCTCCTATCAGCGCCGAGCTTGCCTTGCATCTCATCACCCATGCCTTGTACATCATCAAAGAGGCAGCCAAGATGCATCCATAGTTAACATCATCTCCGAGTTCGTCCTCCATTGGCTCGTCGTTCTCCTTAGGATCACACAGAAGATGCTTAACGCCTTGGAACAAGAAACACAGCTCGTTCTTGGTGACTCTAGGAGCCACAGACCATCCACTAAAGGTGTTGGCGATGAGCTTGAGCGTGTATCTGAGCACAGGACTGCGGACTCTCTTGATCATGGCCGTGTTAGCCTTGTCATCATCATTGCTGATCAGATCCCACAAGTCGTTGGCTTGGGTGAAAGGAGGAAACTCCACTTGCTTGGCGTTAGCCTTAAGGCCGTAGGCTTGGCATAGCTCGGCGATGGAGAGATGATAGGCTTGTCTCCTGATCTTGAAGGTGAGGTGACCTTTAGAAGGAGTAGGAACACTTGGATTCTCGTAAGTGAACTCCAAAGTGGCGAGGAAATCTATGGTTGCCTCGGATTAGGTTGGGCAATCCATTCTTGATAAGCACCAAAGCCCAATGTTCTTGAGAAGCTGATAAAAGTCTCCCAAGATCCCCATCTTAGCCAACAGATCCCTACTTGCGAACTTTGTGGGATCGAACCTTAGCCTTTCCAGCTGTTTCTTGGCTTGTTTCTCCTCCTTTGTCCATCTAACCCTCTCCTCAACCACTTCTTGAGCTTCTCCTTCTTGTGCTGTCTCTTCTCTGGTTCTCTTTGGAGTCATGGGACCTGAAACACAAATCTCAAGAAAGAGAATGAGTATAGGCGGCGAAGTTGAGAGAAAAAAAAGCTAGGAAGGACAAACTTCTTACAATAAACCTAGATTTTTGGGGAATTTATAAAACTTGTAGCTAGATAATAGAGAAAAAAATCTAGAGATATGATTAAATAAAGGAATTTTCCTAATATCTAGCTATTTCTAAAAATTATCTTAACTCCCTAACAACTACATTGATCCTAAACATAACAATAGGTAATTTTTCAAAAGTTTTCAAACAAGAAATCTGTAAACCGAAAATACCTTTTGAGAAGGAAGAATGCAGATGCTAAAAGCCTTAAAAACAGAACTCACACTCTCTCTTTACTTTGAAAACGGTTTCAAACACAAAAAGGAGAGAGTGTGAATACATGCAAATAGAAAGTCTAACAAAACCATGGGCAAATAAGTGGTTTCTGACAAAAGTGTGGTCAAGGCACATCTTTCATGGTCAAAGATGCTTGCGTTGACCACAATTCAAATTTAAAAACCGGAGAGAAAGGAGAACAGAGGGAAAAAATTTACTTACCTCGGCACGAGATCGAGTCCATTTGGTCAATCTAGGACTCGATCTCATGCCCATGTTGACTAGGATCGAGAGGTTTGATTGATCAGGGACTCGATTCAGATTACATCTAGTCTTAGATCGATTGTACACCCTTGTTCCATGATTTATGGTCACTCAGGCTGTGCTCCTTGGATTGAGCCACGTGATCGATTTGGGGTTCGTTTGGGCTTAGATCGAGTGGCAGATCGAGTAGACTGATCGATCTAACCTCAAGGATCGAGTGAGGTCAGTCGATCCACACCTCGTTTGCATTTCAAGCTAAACGTATGGGTGGTTTGTCCTCTCATGATCGACTGACTCACTCGATTGTCTACTCGATCTCGTCTTGATCGACTGACTCCTCTCGATTCACTAGCTCGATCTAGTAAAGATCGAGCTAGGATAAGTCGATCTAGTACTCGATCTCTACCCTATACTTAACCCTTCTCGCCTCTTTTTACTCCAAGATCATTATCTACAATCACCTATCCTTTCACCTACACACTTAAACATAAAAAGCATAAAACTGATATAGAAAGAAAGCAAAAATATGTACAAGATAGACATGGGAATGCCTCCCAAGTGCGCTTTCTTTAACGTCTTTAGCTAGACTTTACTTGGTTTAGGCCTGAGGTGGGTCTTGGAGAAGCATGGTGGTGCTCTCCTTGCTGCAATCACTCGCCAAGTAGGGCTTGACTCTGTGCCCATTAACCGTGAAAGCATTACCACTCTTTCCAACCAATGTAACCGCATCATAGGGTAGAGCTTCCATGATCTCAAACGGTCCACACCATCTAGACCTGAGCTTTCCAGGGAACAGCTTCAACCTCGAGTTGTAGAGTAGCACCAGACTGCCTTCTCTTAACTCCTTATGAACCAGCTTCTTGTCATGAACCACCTTGGTCCTCTCCTTGTAGATCTTAGCACTCTCGTAGGCGTCTAACCGTAGCTCATCAAGCTCATGTAGTTGAATCAACCTCTTCTCCTGCGCCTTCTTGAGACTGAAGTTCAGCTGCTTCACGGCCCATAATGCTTTATACTCCAAATCAACAGGAAGATGACATGCCATGCCGTATAGAAGAGTGAAGGGAGTGGTACCTTTAGAAGTCTTGAAAGCGGTCCGGTAAGCCCGTAGAGCATAATCTAGTTTAACCGCCCAATCATTCCGAGTTACTCCTACGGTCCTCTCTAGGAGAGCCTTGATCTGTCTATTCGAGACCTCTACTTGCCCACTGGTTTGTGGGTGATAAGGTGTAGATACTTTGTGCTTCACGCCATACTTCTTCAAAAGACTTTCAAACACTTTGTTGATAAAGTGGCTGCCCCCATCACTGATCACTATTTTTGGAACTCCAAACCATGGGAAGATGATGGTCTTGAAGAGTTTAACCACCACCGTTGAGTCGTTAGTTCGGGAAGCTATAGCCTCAACCCATTTAGACACGTAATCAACAGCCACCAAGATGAATTTGTTGCCGTAAGAGGATAGGATCAGACCCATAAAATCTATCCCCCAAGCGACAAAAACATCAACGTCAAAGATTGGCACCTGAGGCATCTCATTCCTCTTCGTGATGTTCCCAGCTCTTTGACATGCTTCACAAGACTTAACAAACTCATGAGCATCCTTGAATAGTGATGGCCACCAAAACCCGGCTTGTAAGACTTTTGTTGCCGTCTTGAAAGAAGCGAAATGTCCTCCATATGACAAACCGTGGCAATGTAGAAGGATATCCTGCGCTTCCTCTCTTGAAACACATCTTCTATACAAGCTGTCTACTCCCCTCTTGTAGGAGTAAGGCTTGTCCCAAAAATAATGAGTGATGTTTCTCATGAACTTCTTCTTGTGGTAGTGGTCAAGATAAGTAGGTTCCTCTCCACAAGCTAAGAAGTTCACTATATCAGCATACCAAGGCAGGTTCTCTTCTCTCAAAGCCAAATCATCTTCAAACTGATCTTCTAGCCGTGTACACACAACTGTGTTGATCATCATCAGTTGCTCTTCAGGAAGGGAATTATCCAAGGGTAAGGCTTCATTCACTCTCATTCTAGAAAGGTGATCAGCAACTCCATTCTCTATCCCCTTCTTGTCTTTTATCTCCATATCAAACTCTTGTTGAAGGAGAATCCACCTTAAGAGCCTTGGCTTGGTATCCTTCTTAAAGTAGATATACCTCAACGCCTCTAGATCAGTGTATACAACAACCTTAGAGCCCACCAAGTATAATCTGAACTGCTCAAAAGCAAACACAACAACCAGCAACTCCTTCTCTGTTGTAGCATATCTCACTTGCGTGTCATCCAAGGTACGACTGGCATAGTAGATAACATGCAACCTCTTGTCTTTCCCCTGACCAAGAACAGCTCCCATGGCGTAGTCACTCGCGTCGCACATGATCTCGAAGGGTAAGACCAATCTGGTGCTTGTACTATAGGTGCCGTGACAAGAGCCTCCTTGATGGTCTTGGAAGCATGAAGACATTCCTCAACAAAGACAAAGTAAGCTTCCTTGCATAACAACCGTGTAAGAGGGTGGGCTATCTTGGAGAAATCCTTGATAAACCACCTGTAGAAGCCAGCGTGCCCCAAGACACTCCTTATCCCTTTGACAGAGATCGAGGAACAGATCGAGCATGGCAGGTCGATCTAGGATGAGATCGACCAGAAGATCGAGTGAAGCAATCGATCAATCGGTACGGACGTAAATGACGCCATGCAGAGCGAGAGCCGGATCGAGTACACCACTCGATCCAACCGAAGATCGATACCGAGATCGGATGCAACACTCGATCCGCCGAAGATGATCGAGACCCAGATCGAGTTGAAGACATGATGTCTGAAGATGATCGAGAGAGCCGCTCGATCCCGGAGTCGATCTCTGTCCTTTCAACCGCTTTTGGCCGCTAGCGAGGGGGGGACCATCAGCTTGTTTTCGCAATTTTAGGAAGGCGGCGACGTCTTTTTCCCACACAACTTTTCATCCTTATCTTTTTCATGTTTTTCTCTCTGGTTTTGGAGAAATCCACCGTTGTCGAACTTTGAGTTTTTCTAAGCTTTTGTAATCGAATCGTTTTCAGCTTAATCTAGTTTTCTTTTCTTGTTCATCGTTTCCTTTTCCATGCTTTGCTTGATTTATCTTATGTGTAGTGAGTAGTTCATTTGGGTTCGGGGTTTAGAGGATCTAAGGGGTCAAAAGGGTTTCGATCTTGGGGTTTTTCTAAGTGTTTAATGGTTATCTCTTCTAGGGTGTCGAGTTCTCAAAGCTTAAAGACTCTCACGCCAAGAGCTTTATGATCCGAGAGGTTCCTTACCTTGACAGGATCCAGGGACCTCTGAAGATCACACCCTAGAGACTAGTTACCCCTTCCCAAAAGCCATGGAAGTTTGGGGGACTAGTTAAGCCACTCGTTTGAAATCTGTTTTCCATGCCCTTCGACCTCTCTTTCCACCAAAAGCCATGGGTTTGGAGGAGAGGATGAGGGAGTGATCTATACCGAAAGCCACAGATTGATCTTGCTTAGTTTTCAAGGCTTAGAGATTCTCACAAAGTGAGTCGATTTAAAGTTTTCAACCCAAGGTCGAACCTTTGAAACCCCTGACCATGAATCTCAACCCTAGGCCCTCTCTTTTAGCATCTTTACATCTTCTCTCGTCATTCGCTTGATCTTTGTTAGCATCCTGGCCGTTAGTTTTACTGTTCTTGCATTTTTAGACGAGATCGATTGTTATTGCTCGATCTAGTGGTCGATCCCATGGTCGATCCACTAGTCGAATTTTAGTAATTCGTAGCTTTGTCCTTTAATTATTATGTTTGTTCCTCATGGTACTTTGATCATTCCTGGTAATATTAAAATAATTTGCATTCCATTTAGTTGCTGCATCTCGTTTTTAGGGATTTTCTCAAAACCTATCTTGTTTCGCTTTGATTTGCATAGTCCTTGCATTCTCTTTGCATTTTCTATCATCCTAGGTGTGGATTGACTCTCTCTTGCATACTGTGCTACAACCTGTCTTGCATTTGAGTTTGATAACCTCATTGCATACTCACCCTTGCAAAGAAAAGTGTTTATCAAATGGTGTCGTTGCCATCCTAGGGTTGTTTAGGAAACATAGAGATTTGGGACTTAGCAAAGACTAACTCTTTACCTTGTTTTAGTTACTAATCATTCTACTCTCAAACGTGTGTTCTCAGGTATATGAATCTTCGTTCAAGGGGAGATAACAATCTACTTCAACCTTTGGACAATATTCATCAGCTTGGTCATTCACGGCAAAGAAGAGTACGAGAACAAGCCAGAGCCTTTGAGGAGATTGTTCAGCACGGTTTTGTTCACTTTGAAGCTATGTCTGAACACGAGCATCCAGAGGGACCTCCTCCAGCTCACGGGGCAGTGGGAAGGGGCAATGGAAACCCCCAACACGCGGCTATACACCCAAGGATCATAGGAGCCGGAGATGCTCCCAATACTCATCACAATAGGTTTGGGATCACTCCTCCTCCTGTACAAAACAACAACTTCGAGATTAAACCAGGTTTCATCTCCATGGTGCAAAACAACAAGTTCCACGGCTTAGCAATGGAAGATCCCTTGGAGCACCTTGAAAACTTCGAGCAAGTATGTGGGATGATCAAGATCAATGGCATATCCGAAGATGCTTTCAAGCTGCGTCTCTTTCCTTTTTCACTCGGAGACAAGGCTAGGCATTGGGAGAAGACCCTCCCACAAGGCACCATCACCTCATGGGCCTAGTGTAAGAAGGCCTTTCTCTCAAAGTTCTTCTCTAGCACCAGGACAGCACAGTTGAGAAGCGAAATCAGCAGCTTCACTCAACGAAACAACGAGACATTCAACGAGGCAATGAAGCGTTTCAAAGACTACACGATCCAATGTCCTCATCACGGTTTCAGCGAGGAGACCCTACTCAGCACCATATACCGCGGAGCTTCACCAAAGATCAGGTTGTTGCTTGACACAGCTAGCAAAGGGAACTTCCTTGGTCAGGAGGTAGAAGAGGGCATGGAGCTGATAGAAAACTTGGCATTGAGTGATGGCAACTACGTTGAAGATTATGACCGTGCACCGAGGGGATCCGAGCTAGAGTCTCACAAAAAGGAGCTGAAATCTTTGCATGAGAAGATAGATAAGCTGGTGTTAGCCAACCAGAAGCATGTTCACTTTGTTGGTGAAGCGGATGAGAATCAAGAGGAGCTAGAGTTGAGCCAGGAAGAAGCCAATTGGGTGGCAGGACAGAACAACTACAAACCTCAAGGCTACAACCAAGGCTACAACCAGAACAACAATCTCTCCTACCGAAGCACCAACGTTGCCAACCCTAAGGACCAAGTGTACCCTGCTCAGCAAGCAAAACCATTCATCTCTTACAACAAAGGTTTTCAGCCGAGTGGTGGTTTCCAAGGTCAAGGGCAGAACAACTTCCAAGGGCAACATCAAAGTAACAAGGGTTACACGCCTAACTACCCTCCGGGCTTTGCACCTCAGCAGCAACAGCCGATGCAACAACAAGTTGATCCGGTTCAGGCAATGTTTCAACAGCTGATACAAGGGCAAGCCTCTACAAACCAGAAGTTCGCCGAGATGAACACTCGTCTAGACACGACTCTCACTGACTTCTCCACTCAGATCACCAACCTAAACAACAAGATCAAGCAGCTAGAGAAGGGGAAAGCGAGTACAAGTGGTCAGAATAGCCTACCGGGCAAGTGTGAGCAGAATCCTAAGGAGTATGCCAACGCCATCATGTTAAGAAGCAGCAAAGAGCTAGAACCTCTGGTCTCTACTAAGAACAACGAGGACGTTGTAATTCAAGAGGGGGAGGGTAAGCCTTCAGCTGATGATGAGATTAACTTTGACAATGTCTGGATCCAAGGGCCAAGAAGAGGAGACAAAGCAGTTACTGAGAAGAAAGCTGAGCAAACTACTAAGGAGAAGAATGCTTATGTGCCTCCACCATATGTACCTAAGCTGCCTTTTCCTGGCTGTTTCAAGAAGCAACTCATAGAGAAGCATAGAATCCTCTTTGAGAAGCATCTTAAGGACGTGGAGATCATGCTACCTCTCGTTGACTGCCTTGCAATGATGCCCAAATTCTTCAAATTCTTCAAAGACACTCTCGTGAAGAAGAATAAGGAAAGCAAGGAGGTGCTTGTTCTAAGTGAAGAGTGTAGTGCTGTGATACATAAGGAGATAGTTCCTAAGAAGTTGGGAGACCCTGCAAGCTTCACTATACCCTGCGCTTTAGGTCCTCTGGAGTTCAAGAGCTGCCTTTGTGATCTCGGAGCTAGCATAAACCTGATGCCTCACTCCGTGGCTAAGAAGCTTGGCTTTACTCGTTTCAAAGACTGTAGGATCTCGTTGGTACTGGCTGATAGGAGTGTGAGGCTACCAGTGGGGCTGCTTGAAGATCTACCGGTGCGAATCAGTGGTGTGAACGTGCCTACGGACTTCGTCGTGTTGTAGATGGATGAAGAACCTAAGGATCCACTCATCCTAGGAAGACCATTCCTTGCAACCGCCGGGGCTATCATCGACGTCAAGAACGGGAAGATTGCCTTGTACTTGGGAAAGGACATAAGGCTGGACTTCGATATCAAAGAGGTTATGAAGAAGCCGACCATAGAAGGGCAAGCTTTTTACATTGAAACGATGGATGCCTTAGCAGATGAGTTGCTGGAAGAGCTGGCTCAGGAAGACCATCTGAAGCTGGCACTGACTAAGGAGCCAGGGAAGTTTGGCTATGTGGATCAGAGGACCCAAGAGTACGTCAACTTGCTGGATTCTAAGAAGATTGTTAAGAAGGATGAAAGCTGCTGCCTAGAGATCGACCCAGAGATCGACGCTATCACTCGATCCAGGAGTCAGATCGACAAGGCAATCGAGAACACAACTCGATCCGGTGCAGCAATCGATAGACAGATCGAGAGGAATGATCGATCCGGAAAAACAATCGAGTCGATAATCGAGAGAAACCTTCCGATCACTTTGGGGTCCAATCAGGAGATCGACTCAGCGTCTCGATCCCTTACTCGATCCACATCAAATCGAGTAAGTGAATCGAGCGAAATTGCTCGATCTAGACGACATCGAGAGCAAGATCGACTGGAGGACTCGATTTCAGAAGGGATAGCGATTGAAGAAAGCAATCTTAAGGGCCATACCTTGGGTTCTAAGGAGGGTTCCAAGGAGGAAAGCAACAAAGGTGGCTGGAGCGAGCTGTTAGCTCCAAAGGTGGACCTTAAGGAGCTCCCAAAAGGGCTAAGGTATGCTTTCTTAGGGCCTAATAACACCTATCCCGTGATTGTGAATGAAAACTTAAGTGATGATGAGTTGTACTCGCTCCTGACTGACCTGAGAAAGTATAGGAAGGCCATTGGGTACTCTTTAAGTGACATCAAGGGCCTTTCACCGATGCTTTGCACTCACAGGATTCACTTGGATAATGAGAACGCCTCTTCTATAGAACATCAAAGGCGTTTGAATCCTAATTTGAAAGAGGTTGTTAAGAAAGAAATCCTTAAGCTTTTAGAGGCTGACGTGATCTATCCCATAAGTGACAGCACGTGGGTTTCTCCTGTACATGTGGTGCCTAAGAAGGGAGGGATCACGGTCATAAAGAATGATAAAGATGAGCTTATTCCTACTAGAACCATTACTGGTCATAGGATGTATTGATTATAGGAAACTTAACCTTGCGACTAGGAAAGATCATTTCCCTTTGCCTTTTATTGATCAAATACTTGAGAGACTTGTTAATCACCCTTACTACTGTTTTCTCGATGGGTATAGCGATTTCTTTCAGATACCAATTCACCCAAATGATCAGGAGAAGACGACCTTCACATGTCCCTACGGTACCTTCGCATATCAAAGGATGCCGTTTGGATTGTGTAATGCACCGGCTATATTTCAGCGGTGTATGATGTCGATCTTCTCCGATCTAATAGAAGAGATGGTAGAGGTGTTTATGGATGACTTCTCTGTCTATGGTGCATCCTTTTCTGCGTGCTTGTTGAATCTTTGCAGGGTACTAAAGCGTTGTGAAGAGACAAACTTGGTGCTAAACTGGGAGAAATGCCACTTTATGGTCAAAGAAGGGATCGTGCTTGGTCATAAGATATCAGAGAAGGGCATTGAGATTGATCAGGCTAAAGTGGAAGTCATGATGGGTCTTGAGCCACCGGCTAACGTTAAGGGAGTCAGAAGTTTCTTAGGACACGCTGGGTTCTATAGGCGCTTCATCAAGGATTTCTCCAAGATTGCACGCCCTCTTACACGGTTGTCGTGACCATCAAGGATGCCCTTACATCAGCCCCTATAGTTCAAGCACCAGATTAGTCTCTACCCTTTGAGATCATGTGCGATTCTAGTGACTACGCCGTAGGAGCCGTTCTCGGTCAGAAGAAAGACAAGAAGCTACACGTGATCTACTATGCTTCAAGAACCTTGGATGACACGCGAACAAGGTACACCACTACGGAGAAGGAGTTGCTTGTAGTGGTGTTCGCCTTTGAGAAGTTCAGGTCATATCTTGTTGGTTCCAAGGCTATTGTATACACGGATCACGCTGCTTTGCGATACATCTATTCGAAGAAAGACACTAAGCCTCGGCTTTTGAGGTGGATTCTCTTGCTCCAGGAGTTTGACATGGAGATTAAAGACAAGAAGGGAATAGAAAACAGAGTCGCTGACCATCTCTCACGGCTAAGGATCAACGAGTCTATACCCTTAGATGGCTCTCTTCCAGAAGAGCAACTCATGCCGATCACCACGGCTGTTTGTGGAAAGCTAGAGGGGCGGTTTGAAGAGGTGTTGAGTTTCAAAGAGGAGGATCTACCGTGGTATGCTGATGTCGTGAACTATTTAGCGTGTGGTGAGGAGCCAACACATCTCAACAGCTATCACAAGAAGCGGTTCATGAGAGAGGCTAGTGACTACTTTTGGGACGAGCCCTACTTATACAAGAGAGGAGTGGACAGTTTGTACCGGAGATGTGTTACGAAGGAAGAAGCTAGAGACATCCTCTATCACTGCCATGGCTCTTCCTACGGAGGACACTTCGCTTCATTCAAAACTGCCACAAAAGTATTGCAAGCCGGTTTCTGGTGGCCATCCATCTTCAAAGATGCACACGAGTTTGTGAAGAACTGTGAGGCATGTCAACGAGCAGGGAATATCACTAAGAGGAAAGAAATGCCTCAGGTTCCCATCTTCGAGGTTGACGTGTTCGACGCGTGGGGCATAGACTTCATGGGGCCATTTCCTTCTTCGTATGGCAACAAATACATCTTAGTAGCAGTGGATTATGTCTCTAAATGGGTTGAGGCTGTTGCTTCCCCTACAAACGACTCTAAGGTGGTAATCAAGCTGTTCAAGAGTATCATTTTCCCGAGGTATGGAGTACCTAAGGTGGTTATAAGCGATGGAGGAAGCCACTTCATAAACAAGGTCTTTGAGAACCTCTTGAGAAAGTATAGCGTTAAGCATAAGGTGCTACACCGTATCATCCTCAAACAAGCGGTCAAGTGGAAGTCTCCAACCGGCAAATCAAGGCTATACTGAAGAAGACTGTCGGAGCGACAAGGAAAGACTGGGCAGTGAAGCTGGACGACGCTCTTTGGGCCTACCGTACCGCCTTCAAAATGCCGATTGGTACAACCCCTTTCACTCTACTCTATGGCAAGGGCTGTCATCTCTCGGTTGAGCTGGAACACCGTGCGTTGTGGGCTGTGAAGAGGCTGAACTTTGATCTCAAGACTGCTCAAGAGAGGCGCCTTATTCAGCTACATGAACTGGACGAGTTAAGACTGAACGCTTATGAGAGCTCTCGGATATACAAGGAGCAGACTAAGGAAGCTCATGACAAGAAGTTGGTTGCCAAGGAGCTTAAGGAAGGAGGTTTAGTGTTGCTGTACAATTCAAGACTCAAACTCTTCCCGGGAAAGCTAAAATCAAGGTGGAGCGGGCCGTTTGTGATCCAAAAAGTGCTGCCCTATGGAGCTGTTACATTTATGGGAAAGAGTGGCAGTACATTCACCGTCAACGGACACAGAGTCAAGCCTTACTTGGCAGACAGCTATGACAAGGAGAGTACCTCAGTGCTCCTCCAAGACCCACCATCCGCCTAAACCAAGTAAAGTCTAGCTAAAGACGTTAAAGAAAGCTCACTTGGGAGGCATTCCCATGTCTATCCTGTACATATATCTGCTTTATTTCTCTTTCAGTTTTATGTTTTTATTTTGCAAGTGTGTAGGAACAGGTATGAGGAGTCTAAAACTTGATCTTGAAGTCCAAAAGAGGCGATAGGGGTTAAGAAAAGGCTAGAGATCGAGTGCTAGATCAACTGATCCTGACTCGATCTTTGCTAGATCGAGCCAGTGAATCGAGAGGAGCCAGTCGATCTAAATGAGAACGAGTGATAAGGTCGACCTTGACGAAAAAGGATCGATCGATCCAAAATGGATCGACCAATCTAATTTCTCTCGGGAAAATCTGTTGAAAACAGATCGATCACTCGACTCGATCCATCACTCGATCTATGCCAAATCGACCCCCAAATCGAGGACGTAGCTCGATCATGAGGACTTAGCCGTGGAGCCAACATCTCAACAATCGAGGGTATTAGAGTGAGGAGATGAGAAGGCCACACATGAAGTGAAGGCCAAGCATCTCCACATCAAATAAGAAGAAGAAGAGAAGTGTCAAAGCGTGACTTAGCCAAGAATGAAGCTCATCACATGTAAAAGACATCAAGAAGGTGATCAACCATGTGTATATGAAGCATTGGAGGCTTAGGAGTCATGAAGTGTGTTGCAAGCCCAACTTATTGGGTTGTCCATACAATCTCTTAGTGGGCTGTCCGTACAAGCCCACATAAACTCCTCCAATCAAGCCCAAACTGTAAGGAGGAGTGTGTGCACGCCTAAGAGAAGTTGTGAAGTGTTCTAGAAGCTCCTCACTTGCCTCCATAACCGTTTGAATTCAAAGAAGTGGAGGGAAGCAAGAGTCACATGTGTGACTTAAGAAAAGAGCTGTTATGTGCTGTCACTTTCAATCTTTGTCTTTGTGCCCAAGTTTAATTTCTATATAAGGGCGCCCTCTCTCATTGTAAAACATATAGAATTTATAATAAAAGAGACAAGTTCTTGTTAAATTTGTATACATCTCTCTCCTTTACTTATGCTTAATTAAATTAAGGCAATGTAGAGAGTGAGTTATATGCAGTTTAGGTCTGCCTTAATGGCAGACCATTACTTGTCTAATTATACTTCAAACCACCTAAACTCTTTCTTTGTTCAGTTAGACACTAAGTTAGTGAGCTAATCCTTCTTTAATGAGAACACAAACTCTAAGTGTTGTTGTTACTCAAATATGGATTCATGTCTCATGCTAGTGCAACTCTTCTTTACTTAGTTAGTCATTAGATTACTGAACCTTTCTTTGGTTATGACAACAAACTCTCTAGTTATGTTTGCTTGTAATACTCAGATTGTGTATCATACTAATGCATTTTTTATTATGTTGAAGTGAGTTCATTTGGTTGGTTAATGAAGAACCAATCACAAGTTGATTGTGTTTCTTCTTATGTGAGACAAACCCTCACAAATTCCAACATGGTATCAGAGCAAGGTTATTCTCTTGGGCTGGACTCACTTCTTCTTTCTTCTTTCTTCTTTCTTCATTCCAAGGATTCCTCTCTCTCACATTCTTTTTAAGCTTTGTAGACAGACTTGTGATGTCTCTTGTCCAAAGCGTGAGGAGAGAGTGATAGGATGAAGTTTGGTTTTCAAATACCTTTAATGGTTTTATTTTTCAAACTCTTTCCTCCCTCTACCCATCTCTTCTCTTGATAAGCTTGGATAAAAGACTTTATGTCTGTATATGCCAATGCTTAAGGGAGGGAGAGAGGATGAAAGTTGATTTTTGAATTTGAAAACTTCTTAAAAAATTACTTTGGGAATTATTCACCCTTTGTTCAAAAGATTTGAATTTTGAAAAATGTTTTTAAAATGGTCCAAAATAATTTTAAATTGTTTTGAGAATTTTGCTTGATGGTTACAAGCCTGAAAGTAATTTTGGAAATTATTTCCTTGATAAACCCTTTGGGAAGATTTTTGGAAAATATTTTTAAAATTCCGAAATGTATTTTTAAAAATATTTTAAAATGTTCTTGATGAACCTTTGGCTTTGATAAGCTATTTTAAATGTTTTAAAATTGTTTTGCAATCTTTCCTTGAAATGAAAAGGTTTTAAAAAAAAAAAAAAAAAAATCTTTTGAAAGGTTCAAAATTCTGGAAAATATTTTTGAAAATGTTTTGGCCTTGAATGGCTTTGTTTTGCTGATGGACAAATGGTTTTGTTCCATTAGCACAACTCTTTAACACTCAGAAATCACTTGAATGTGAATTACTCTAATGTGTTTGTTGTTGAGATTGTAGGAAATCTCTTGAAGAGAGTTTGTCCTTGCACCTCTTAGATGAAAGACTGGTGGGAAGTTAAAAGCCTCACCAGCATTGTTGCTCAGCCATGAAGCTTGAAGGCCATGGACTGAATGTTGCTTCCGCTCATACTCATTCTCCATCATACTCATTCTCCATCATACTCATTCTCCACCATACTCTCACTACACTTCTGCTTACACTCTATCATACTCTTATATTCTCTCATACTTATAGTTGCTTATACTCTTATTCTCTGGTTACTTTATATTCTTCATCTCTCACTATTGTTTGCTTTGAATCTGTCTATACTCTACAGGTTCTAAGTGTAATAATGGGGTTTGGTGCTTATGGCTTGATTGTCTCATGAAGGCAATGCAAGTGTTTTGGTGGTTGGCGCATCCTTGACTAGGGGAGTTAGAACCAATGGCCACCTAGAATGTCTGCTGGACTGGTGGAAAGTGATGAATCAGCTCGGAGTTAGAACCAATGGCCACCTAGAATTTCTGCTGGACTGGTGGAAAGTGATGAATCAGCTCAGAGTTAGAACCAATGGCCACCTAGAAAGTCTGCTGGACTGGTGGAAAGTGATGAATCAGTTCGCTAGCAAGATGTTTTCCCATAGATGGAGATCAAACCAAATTCATTCAGTCCATTCAAAGGACCATTCAAAGACCACTCTTCTTCTATTGAAAGGCTGTTCTCTAAACCCTATCTCCTATTTCAATTAGTGCTAATTTCATGACTTACTTCATTCATTTAGCAATCAAATTACTCTTCATAATTTATGCATAATTCTGTTTGACTGAATTGCATAAGTTAGTATGAGAATATTAATTGGATGTTTTTTTTGAAATTGTTTGAGTTAATGCATAATTCAGATTGACATTAATTTCGATTTTTCTGCTTAAAATGTTCAGTTCTCTGTATGAATTACTAATTGTGCATCTTAGTCTTTAATATATCTCTTAGGCTTTGATATTCCTCATTTGGTTATTTGATATTCCTTATGGCAATACTTAATCTCCTCTTCTTTATTCTCTTGTTTAAGGGAAAAGAAGACCATAAGAGCCTTAAAGAGACTAATGAGAGTCTCAAATGCTGAAGAGTCTCAAAGGAGATGGCAAAGAAAGGATTCAAATGAAAGAGAAGTCAAGTCATGAAGAGCTAAGAAGTGAGAAGACTTGGAAAGGAGCCAATTTTCAAAATGGTTTAAACCAAGGTCATAGCTATTCTAATGCACCGTGGAGGCTATACTCTTTTTGTCCTCATCATGGTTTTATCCCAAAGAGGTTTTACATGATGAGGTTTTTAATGAGGTAGTCCTTTGCGTGGGCAAGCTTGGCCTTTGGTCCCAATGGCTCCCGACGCCCAAGCTTGAGGGAGGGTATTAGAGTGAGGAGATGAGAAGGCCGCACATGAAGTGAAGGCCAAGCATCTCCACATCAAATAAGAAGAAGAGGAGAAGTGTCAAAGCGTGACTTAGCCAAGAATGAAGCTCATCACATGTAAATGACATCAAGAAGGTGATCAACCATGTGTATATGAAGCATTGGAGGCTTAGGAGTCATGAAGTGTGTTGCAAGCCCAACTTATTGGGTTGTCCATACAATCTCTTAGTGGGCTGTCCGTACAAGCCCACATAAACTCCTCCAATCAAGCCCAAACTGTAAGGAGGAGTGTGTGCACACCTAAGAGAAGTTGTCAAGTGTTCTAGAAGCTCCTCACTTGCCTCCATAACCGTTTGAATTCAAAGAAGTGGAGGGAAGCAAGAGTCACATGTGTGACTTAAGAAAAGAGCTGTTATGTGCTGTCACTTTCAATCTTTGTCTTTGTGCCCAAGTTTAATTTCTATATAAGGGCGCCCTCTCTCATTGTAAAACATATAGAATTTATAATAAAAGAGACAAGTTCTTGTTAAATTTGTATACATCTCTCTCCTTTACTTATGCTTAATTAAATTAAGGCAATGTAGAGAGTGAGTTATATGCAGTTTAGGTCTGCCTTAATGGCAGACCATTACTTGTCTAATTATACTTCAAACCACCTAAACTCTTTCTTTGTTCAGTTAGACACTAAGTTAGTGAGCTAATCCTTCTTTAATGAGAACACAAACTCTAAGTGTTGTTGTTACTCAAATATGGATTCATGTCTCATGCTAGTGCAACTCTTCTTTACTTAGTTAGTCATTAGATTACTGAACCTTTCTTTGGTTATGACAACAAACTCTCTAGTTATGTTGCTTGTAATACTCAGATTGTGTATCATACTAATGCATTTTTTATTATGTTGAAGTGAGTTCATTTGGTTGGTTAATGAAGAACCAATCACAAGTTGATTGTGTTTCTTCTTATGTGAGACAAACCCTCACAAATTCCAACATGGTATCAGAGCAAGGTTATTCTCTTGGGCTGGACTCACTTCTTCTTTCTTCTTTCTTCTTTCTTCATTCCAAGGATTCCTCTCTCTCACATTCTTTTTAAGCTTTGTAGACAGACTTGTGATGTCTCTTGTCCAAAGCGTGAGGAGAGAGTGATAGGATGAAGTTTGGTTTTCAAATACCTTTAATGGTTTTATTTTTCAAACTCTTTCCTCCCTCTACCCATCTCTTCTCTTGATAAGCTTGGATAAAAGACTTTATGTCTGTATATGCCAATGCTTAAGGGAGGGAGAGAGGATGAAAGTTGATTTTTGAATTTGAAAACTTCTTAAAAAATTACTTTGGGAATTATTCACCCTTTGTTCAAAAGATTTGAATTTTGAAAAATGTTTTTAAAATGGTCCAAAATAATTTTAAATTGTTTTGAGAATTTTGCTTGATGGTTACAAGCTTGAAAGTAATTTTGGAAATTATTTCCTTGATAAACCCTTTGGGAAGATTTTTGGAAAATATTTTTAAAATTCCGAAATGTATTTTTAAAAATATTTTAAAATGTTCTTGATGAACCTTTGGCTTTGATAAGCTATTTTAAATGTTTTAAAATTGTTTTGCAATCTTTCCTTGAAATAAAAAGGTTTTAAAAAAAAAAAAAAAAAAAAAATCTTTTGAAAGGTTCAAAATTCTGGAAAATATTTTTGAAAATGTTTTGGCCTTGAATGGCTTTGTTTTGCTGATGGACAAATGGTTTTGTTCCATTAGCACAACTCTTTAACACTCAGAAATCACTTGAATGTGAATTACTCTAATGTGTTTGTTGTTGAGATTGTAGGAAATCTCTTGAAGAGAGTTTGTCCTTGCACCTCTTAGATGAAAGACTGGTGGGAAGTTAAAAGCCTCACCAGCATTGTTGCTCAGCCATGAAGCTTGAAGGCCATGGACTGAATGTTGCTTCCGCTCATACTCATTCTCCATCATACTCATTCTCCATCATACTCATTCTCCACCATACTCTCACTACACTTCTGCTTACACTCTATCATACTCTTATATTCTCTCATACTTATAGTTGCTTATACTCTTATTCTCTGGTTACTTTATATTCTTCATCTCTCACTATTGTTTGCTTTGAATCTGTCTATACTCTACAGGTTCTAAGTGTAATAATGGGGTTTGGTGCTTATGGCTTGATTGTCTCATGAAGGCAATGCAAGTGTTTTGGTGGTTGGCGCATCCTTGACTAGGGGAGTTAGAACCAATGGCCACCTAGAATGTCTGCTGGACTGGTGGAAAGTGATGAATCAGCTCGGAGTTAGAACCAATGGCCACCTAGAATTTCTGCTGGACTGGTGGAAAGTGATGAATCAGCTCAGAGTTAGAACCAATGGCCACCTAGAAAGTCTGCTGGACTGGTGAAAAGTGATGAATCAGTTCGCTAGCAAGATGTTTTTTCCATAGATGGAGATCAAACCAAATTCATTCAGTCCATTCAAAGGACCATTCAAAGACCACTCTTCTTCTATTGAAAGGCTGTTCTCTAAACCCTATCTCCTATTTCAATTAGTGCTAATTTCATGACTTACTTCATTCATTTAGCAGTCAAATTACTCTTCATAATTTATGCATAATTCTGTTTGACTGAATTGCATAAGTTAGTATGAGAATATTAATTGGATGTTTTTTTTGAAATTGTTTGAGTTAATGCATAATTCAGATTGACATTAATTTCGATTTTTCTGCTTAAAATGTTCAGTTTTCTGTATGAATTACTAATTGTGCATCTTAGTCTTTAATATATCTCTTAGGCTTTGATATTCCTCATTTGGTTATTTGATATTCCTTATGGCAATACTTAATCTCCTCTTCTTTATTCTCTTGTTTAAGGGAAAAGAAGACCATAAGAGCCTCAAAGAGACTAATGAGAGTCTCAAATGCTGAAGAGTCTCAAAGGAGATGGCAAAGAAAGGATTCAAATGAAAGATAAGTCAAGTCATGAAGAGCTAAGAAGTGAGAAGACTTGGAAAGGAGCCAATTTTCAAAATGGTTTAAACCAAGGTCATAGCTATTCTAATGCACCGTGGAGGCTATACTCTTTTTGTCCTCATCATGGTTTTATCCCAAAGAGGTTTTACATGATGAGGTTTTTAATGAGGTAGTCCTTTGCGTGGGCAAGCTTGGCCTTTGGTCCCAATGGCTCCCGACGCCCAAGCTTGAGGGAGGGTATTAGAGTGAGGAGATGCGAAGGCCACACATGAAGTGAAGGCCAAGCATCTCCACATCAAATAAGAAGAAGAGGAGAAGTGTCAAAGCGTGACTTAGCCAAGAATGAAGCTCATCACATGTAAAAGACATCAAGAAGGTGATCAACCATGTGTATATGAAGCATTGGAGGCTTAGGAGTCATGAAGTGTGTTGCAAGCCCAACTTATTGGGTTGTCCATACAATCTCTTAGTGGGCTGTCCGTACAAGCCCACATAAACTCCTCCAATCAAGCCCAAACTGTAAGGAGGAGTGTGTGCACACCTAAGAGAAGTTGTCAAGTGTTCTAGAAGCTCCTCACTTGCCTCCATAACCGTTTGAATTCAAAGAAGTGGAGGGAAGCAAGAGTCACATGTGTGACTTAAGAAAAGAGCTGTTATGTGCTGTCACTTTCAATCTTTGTCTTTGTGCCCAAGTTTAATTTCTATATAAGGGCGCCCTCTCTCATTGTAAAACATATAGAATTTATAATAAAAGAGACAAGTTCTTGTTAAATTTGTATACATCTCTCTCCTTTACTTATGCTTAATTAAATTAAGGCAATGTAGAGAGTGAGTTATATGCAGTTTAGGTCTGTCTTAATGGCAGACCATTACTTGTCTAATTATACTTCAAACCACCTAAACTCTTTCTTTGTTCAGTTAGACACTAAGTTAGTGAGCTAATCCTTCTTTAATGAGAACACAAACTCTAAGTGTTGTTGTTACTCAAATATGGATTCATGTCTCATGCTAGTGCAACTCTTCTTTACTTAGTTAGTCATTAGATTACTGAACCTTTCTTTGGTTATGACAACAAACTCTCTAGTTATGTTGCTTGTAATACTCAGATTGTGTATCATACTAATGCATTTTTTATTATGTTGAAGTGAGTTCATTTGGTTGGTTAATGAAGAACCAATCACAAGTTGATTGTGTTTCTTCTTATGTGAGACAAACCCTCACAAATTCCAACAGAGGGAGCCAATCGATCCAAGACTCGATTCATCATGAATCGAGTCTCAAATCGAGTAACCCTCTCGATCTAAGCCATTATGGACATGAGATCGAGTCCTAGATCGACCAAACGGACTCGATCTCAAGCCGAGGTAACATTTTCTTTCCCTCCTTTATTCTTTTCCCTCTAATTTTAAATTCAAAACTTGGTCAAGGCAAGCATCTTTGACCATTAAAGATGTGCCTTGACCAAGACTTTGACAGAAAACCACCTTTACTACCCATGGTTTTGCCTTTTGCTAGTCATTAAATATTTCAACAACCTCTCACCCTCTCATTCTTGGTTACTCGAAAATTTTAAACAAAGAGAGTGAGAGTTTTCGGTTTTCAAAAGTTAGCAAAGGTTCTTTAACATTCTTGCAAAGGCATTTTCAGAGTTTAATGAAATATTTTTAGGAAAATTTCCTTTTAATTCGCAAGATATCGTTCTAGAAGATAGAGCTGTTTTTGAATTTTAAATTTTAGCTAAGTAAAAGGATTAATTCTAGATTTTCTAGTATCTAAAGATTTGATTCTCCTTTATTTAGCTATAATTTATATTAATTCCCCAAAATTCTAGGGTAGTAGTTATAAGCTTTCTCTTTCTCCTCTCTTATTCTCTCATCAAACTGCCGTTTTGCTTACCAAACTTCTTGAGAAATTTGTTTCAGGTACAATGGCCCCCAAAAGAACAAGAGAAGAGACAGCACCAGAAGGAGAAGGACAAGAGGTGGCTGTTCAAGAGAGGGTCAGATAGAGTAAGGATGAGAAGAGGGACAAGAAACAGCTTGAAAGGCTTCAGTTTGAGCCTACCAAGTTTGCTGATCGAGAGCTGCTGTTCAAACTAGGGATTCTTGGGGATTTCGACCAACTCCTCAAGAACAATGGCCCAACCATTCCAGAAGTGACAATAGACTTCCTTGCCATGTTGGAGTTCTGTTACGAGAATCCTAGCACACTCGTTCCTTCACAAGGTCGCCTCTCCTTCAAGGTTGGACGTCAAGCCTACAGCCTCTCCATCCCCGAGCTATGTCAAGCGTATGGTCTCAACGCGGATGCCAACAAGGTCGAGTTCCCCGCCTTCAAGAGAGCTAACGACTTTTGGGACCTGATTAGCAACAAGGACTACAAAGCCAACACCGCCAAGATCAAGAGAGTGAGAAGCCCGGTGCTGAGGTACACTCTGAAGCTGATTGCCGACACGTTTAGCAGAAGATCAGTTGCTCCCACGGTCACAAAGACCAAGCTTTGCTTCCTGTTCCAAGGCGTGAAGCACTTGGTGTGTGACCCGGATGAAAATGACGAGCCTATGGAGGTTGAGCTCGGCGACGAGGTGAACTACAGATGTGTGCTTGCTGCCTCCTTGGTGAAATACAAGGCTTATGCCTTGTGGTGCAAGGCAACTTCTTCTTTCATTGGCGGCTTCCTCACTCCTCTATTCTTGCAAGCTGGTGTGCCTATACACGACTTCGCACATGTACCAGACAGAGCTTTCATGGATGAGGCCTACATGAGGAATACCGACAGCTTGGGACGCACACCAGCAGAAAGGTTCTACGCTTACCTCTTCATAGACGAGGAAGACAAGAAGAGAGTGTGCATCCTGCCAAACAGAAACGAGACCGAGCTGCTTAGTGTTGGGAACATCGAGTTCTTGCCCACGGAAGAAGAGTGCTTTGCTCCTCTAGGAGGACCACCTGCCCCAGCTATTGCTCCTCGCCAAAGGTCCGAGTCTCCAGCCACGGAAGATGAAATGCCCGAAGCCTACACCCTTCCCAAGCTAGACTTTGAGCCGAGAACCAAAACTGAGAAGTTCCTAGCATCTGTTGTGGAGATGCAAAGGAAAATCAACAAGTGGCAAGGAAAAATGCTCAAGAAACCTGCCAAGAAGGTCAAGGCACTTCAAGGAGGCTCGCCTAAGAAGGATACAAGTGAAGAGGTTCACCAACCAGAGAAGATGATGTTATTGCATATTGCATACATTTTGCATACTCATTAGTTAGCTTTTCATGCATTTGTATCACGTTTTAGGTTAGATTGCATCACTTAGGGTCCTAGAGCATTCTGGCATCATCATATGCATTTTCCTTGCATTTTGCATCACATTCAGGTTGTTTATGGCTGCTTTGGAGTCGTGGAGGTTCGTGGACGTGTTGAGGCTGATGTAGCAGTTCGTGGGAGCTCAGATACATGCTAAGGATCAGATATCAAGGAGCAGATCGAGCATGACCGGTCGATCTAGGAGTTGATCGACCAGAAGATCGAGCCAGCCAGGCGATCCAAGGAGAATGATCGAGACAAGGATCGAGTGAAGCAATCGATCAAACGGTACGGACGTAAATGACGCCATGCAGAGCGAGAGTCAGATCGAGTACATCACTCGATCCAGCCGAAGATCGATACCGAGATCGGATGCAACACTCGATTCGCCGATGATGATCGAGACCCAGATCGAGCCAAAGACACGATGTCCGGATATGATCGAGAGAACCGTTCGATCTTGGAATCGATCTCTGTCCTTTCAACCGTTTTTGGCCGCTAGCGAGGGGGGGACGATCAGCTTGTTTCGGCATTTTTGGAAGGCGGCGACGTCCTTTTCCCAGAACAAATTTAGATCCTTATCTTTTTCCTTATGTTTTCTCTCTCGTTTTCGTGAAGAACACCATTGTTGAACTCGCGTTTTTCTTAAGCTTTGTAATCGAATCATTTCCGTTTCAATCCAGTTTTCTTTTCTCGCTTTACATGCTTTGCTTGATTTACTCTCTGTGTAGCGAGTAGTTTATTTGGGTTCGGGGTTAAGAGGATTAAGGGGTCTAAAGGGTTTCGATCTTGGGGTTTTTCTAAACGTTTTCAATGGCTATCTCTTCTAAGGTGTTGAGATCTCAATGCTTGAAGACTCTCACGCCAAGAGCTTCATGATCCGAGAGGTTCCTTACCTTGACAGGATTCAGGAGCCTCGGAAGATCACACCTTAGAGACTAGTTACCCCTTCCCAAAAGCCATGGAAGTTTGGGGGATTAGTTAAGCCATTCGTTTGAAATCTGTTTTCCTTGCCCTTCGACCTCTCTTTCCACCAATAGCCATGGGTTTGGAGGAGAGGATGAAGGAGTGATCTATACCAAAAGCCACGGATAGATCTTGCTTAGTTTTCAAGGCTTAGAGATCCTCACCAAGTGAGTCGATTTAAAGTTTTAAACCCAAGGTCGAACCTTTGAAACCCCTGACCATGAATCTCAACCCTAGGCCCTTTCTCTTAGCATCTTTACATCTTATCTCGTCTTTCGCTTGATCTCTGATAGCATCCTGGTCATTAGTTTCACTGTTCTTGCATATTTAGACGAGATCGATTGTTACTGCTCGATCTAGTGGTCGATCTCATGGTCGATCCACTAGTCGAATTTTAATAATTTGAAGCTTTCTCCTTTAATTATTCTGGTTGTTTCTCATGGTAGTTTCTTCATTTCTAGTATTTTTAAAATAGGTTTCATTCCACTTAAGTTGCTGTATCTAGTTTTTAGAGATTTTCTCATAAATCATCTCATTTCGCTTAGATTTGCATTAGTCCTTGTATTCTTTGTGCATTCTCTATCATCCTAGGCATGGATTGACTCTCTCTTGCTTACTGTACTACAACATGTCTTGCATTTGAGTTTGATAACCTCACAGCAATTTAACCCTTGCTCAAAAAAGTGTTTATCAAAAGAGGAGGCTCTCAACCGGTGGAGTTGTCATCCGCGAGACCCAAGGAAGCAACATTCAGCCGGTGCGCCTTTCTCTCCAAGAACCAACCGACTAGGGCAAGACCATAGTATCTAGCTCATCTGGAACATCCTCAAGTTCCAGCCGAGACTAGACCAGAGGTAACAACCTTCTTCCATTGTACATAACCGCTCATATTTGCTTCTTTTTGCTTTGTGTTTTGGTGCTCCTTCGAATGTGTTTGCCACCGGGACGGTGTCAAGCAAGTTTGGGGGAGTACATGTGTGGTTTGACATGTGTTTTCTGATCTTATTTTCCTTTAGCATCCTTGAGTCTTTAGTTCATGAAAAATTGGTAAAAGTTTTAAAATTTTTTCAAAGATTCATGTAGTTGCATTCATCTTGTCAAAACATGTTAGGATTGAGTATAGAATTTCTCTTAGCATCTAGGTTGCTTGCATTTGCATAAGGGGTTAAAGTTTCTTAAAAAGGTGTTTTATACTCATGAATTGTTTCAATGCCCTAGTTAGTAGTTTTCTAATGCTTTGTTTATGCTTTGAAAGTAAGTTCTTACCATGCTTGGATCACTTGCTATGATTTTCATGACTTGAATTGAACTCTCGTGATTTGAAACTTGTCCTAATAAGTGAAAACCTTAATCTGAAATTTTAATTATCATCCTTATGCATTTGAAAATGAACACATGAATTTTAAAATATTTAGGCTCTCTTCTTCCTTTTTACCACTCGTTGTGAGCCTAAGTAGAACTTCCACCTTGACCCTTACCCTTCTTTGAAGCCAAATATTTCTTGTGTGACATCATTGTGAGGCCTTCTTTTCGGTTTTGAACTTAGCATAAAGTGTTAGGTTTAGGCGACATGATTTGATTCTCATATGAATGCTAGCTTTGCATTTTGAAGCTAGGTATAGGCTTAGGATAAGTTTGGGGGATCATTGGGGTTGTTTTTATTTCTATTTGTTCTCGGTTTCAAAGAGTTTGGTGTTTAAAAGAAAGTAATGGGTTTTAAGTAAAAGGTTGTGTTTAAAAGCTATATATATGCTCTAATAAATTTCAGGAGGTAGCTCTCCCAAATAAAAATAAAAAGAAAAAGATAAAAAAACAGCCTAAGTGCCAAATAAAATAAAAAAAAAAAGAGTAAAGAAAAAAAAATAGGAGAGCTACCAATAAGAAATAATTAAAGAGCAAAGTTATTTTCAAAACCTTTTCACTAGCCTAAAAAGTTTAAAAATGTTTTTGTTTCGAATTGGGGAATGCTAAGCTTTGAAAAGAAAAATGGTAGATTCTAAGTGGTGAGTGAGGATGAAAGTTAAAAAAAATGAGAGGGGTTTAGGATCATTGTTAGTTTACATGGGTAGATGAGAATATGATCATGTATGCATCAATTGCCTTCACCTTTAGCATTATGCATAAAGTTCTTGCCATTTTTGAGAGAAACCCTTGTTTTAACTGAAAACCCTTTTCAAATGAGATCATTCAATGCTCATAACCTACACCCTTAGCCAAATGTGTTTTGCTTTAAAGTGCATAAGTTTGATTCATGGTTTGGATGTTAATGAATGTTAAAGGATGAGTTTCTTTGATTGTTAGGAATAGGAGAGTCATGATCTGAATTTCTTTGTGTGATGAGTATGGCTAAGTTCTTTGGAGTATGAGTGTATGCATAGCATTTTAGAACTGTTAACTAGGACATTGAGATTGATTCATTTGAAAGGCACTTTTGCAAGAAGCTTAAACCCCCATTCGTTTTTCTTAAAACCTCTCTTCCTTACTTATTTTCTGTTGTTTGAGGGCAAGCAAGAAGTAAGTTTGGGGGAGTTGATGTTACTGCATATTACATACATTTTGCATACACATTAGTTAGCTTTTCATGCATTTGCATCACATTTTAGATTAGAATGCATCACTTATAGTCCAAGAGCATTCTTGCACCAGCATACGCATGTTCCTTGCATTTTGCATCACATTCAGGTTGCTTCTGGCTGCTTTGGAGTCGTGGAGGTTCGTGGACATGCTGAAACTGTTGTAGCGGTTCGTGGAAGCTCGGATATGTGCAAAGGATCAGAGATCGAGGAACAGATCGAGCATGGCAGGTCGATCTAGGATGAGATCGACCAGAAGATCGAGTGAAGCAATCGATCAATCGGTACGGACGTAAATGACACCATGCAGAGCGAGAGCCGGATCGAGTACACCACTCGATCCAACCGAAGATCGATACCGAGATCGGATGCAACACTCGATTTGCCGAAGATGATCGAGACCCAGATCGAGTTGAAGACACGATGTCCGAAGATGATGGAGAGAGCCGCTCGATCCCGGATTCGATCTCTGTCCATTCAACCGCTTTTGGCCGCTAGCGAGGGGGGGGGACAACCAGCTTGTTTTCGCCATTTTGGGAAGGCGGCGACGTCCTTTTCCAACACAACTTTTCATCCTTATCTTTTTCATGTTTTTCTCTCTGGTTTTGGAGAAATCCACCATTGTCGAACTTTGAGTTTTTCTAAGCTTTTGTAAACGAATCGTTTTCAGCTTAATCTAGTTTTCTTTTCATGTTCATCGTTTCCTTTTCCATGCTTTGCTTGATTTATCTTATGTGTAGTGAGTAGTTCATTTGGATTCGGGGTTGAGAGGATCTAAGGGGTCAAAAAAGTTTCGATCTTGGGGTTTTTTTAAGTGTTTAATGGCTATCTCTTCTAGGGTGTCGAGTTCTCAAAGCTTAAAGACTCTCACGTCAAGAGCTTTATGATCCGAGAGGTTCCTTACCTTGACAGGATCCAGGGACCTCTAAAGATCACACCCTATAGACTAGTTACCCCTTCCCAAAAGCCATGGAAGTTTGGGGGACTAGTTAAGCCACTCGTTTGAAATCTGTTTTCCATGCCATTCGACCTCTCTTTCCACCAAAAGCCATGGGTTTGGAGGAGAGGATAACGGAGTAATCTATACCGAAAGCCACAGATAGATCTTGCTTAGTTTCCAAGGCTTAGAGATTCTCACAAAGTGAGTCGATTTAAAGTTTTCAACCCAAGGTCGAACCTTTGAAACCCCTGACCATGAATCTCAACCCTAGGCCTTCTCTTTTAGCATCTTTACATCTTCTCTCGTCATTCGCTTGATCTTTGTTAGCATCCTGGTCGTTAGTTTTACTTTTCTTGCATTTTTAGACGAGATCGATTGTTATTGCTCGATCTAGTGGTCGATCCCATGGTCGATCCACTAGTCGAATTTTAGTAATTCATACCTTTGTCCTTTAATTATTCTGTTTGTTCCTCATGCTAGTTTGATCATTCCTGGTAATATTAAAATAGTTTGCATTCCATTTAGTTGTTGCATCTAGTTTTTAGGGATTTTCTCAAAACCTATCTTGTTTCGCTTAGATTTGCATAATCCTTGCATTCTCTTTGCATATTCTATCATCCTAGGTGTGGATTGACTCTCTCTTGCATACTGTGCTACAATCTGTCTTGCATTTGAGTTTGATAACCTCATTGCATACTCACCCTTGCAAAGGAAAGTGTTTATCAACACATTCGGTGACCAGTTATGGTTCTTGTAGGAATCAATTCATCTTTTTCATTCTTAATGACTGTGATTCCCCCCTTCTTAGGCACCACGTGGACATGAGAAACCCACGTGCTGTCACTGATGGGGTATATCACATCAGCCTCTAACAGTTTCAAAATCTCTTTCTTAACTACTTCTTTCAAATTCGGGTTTAAGCGTCTATGATGTTCAATAGAAGAAAAGTTCTCATTATCTAAGTGAATCCTATGAGTGCAAAACATTGGTGAAAGGCCCCTGATGTCACTTAGAGAGTACCCAATGGCCTTCCTATACTTTCTCAGCTCATTAAGGAGCGAGTGCAACTCATCATCACTCAAGTTTTCTTTCACAATCACGGGATAAGTCTTATTAAGCCCTAAGAAAGCATACCTTAGCCCTTTTGGGAGCCACTTTAGGTCCACATTTGGGGCTAGCAGCTCACTCCAGTCGTCCTCGTGGCTTGTGTTAACGTTGCCGTCCTCACTACCCTCCTTAGACCCCGATTGATGAGCCTTAAGGCTGCTTTCTTGAACCGTTGTCCTCTCTCAGATCGAGTCATCCAGTCGATCTTCCACTCGTTCGGGTCCGGATCGAGTAACTTCACTCGATTCACCTACTCGTTTTGATGTGGATCGAGCAGGAGATCGAGTCTCCATCTCGTTCTCTTAACTGATCGATTGGCCTCTCTCGATCTTCTCATCGTTCTCATTCCTGGATCGACCAGCCTCCTCGATCTTCTTGTCGATTGCTGTCCTGGATCGAGTGATCTTCTCGATTTCCTGATCGATCTCTAGGCATCCGCCTTCATCTTCCTTCACAACTTTCCTAGAATCATGAAGATGAATGTATTCTTGAGTCTGACCACTCAGAAAACAAAACTCTCCATACTCCTTAGTCAAGGCAAGCTGCAAGTGATCCTCCTGTGCTAACTCCTCAAGCAACTCATCGGCTAAAGCGTCTAGAGTCTCAATGTAGAAAGCTTGTCCTCCAATGGTTGGCTTCTTCAAGACTTCATTAATATTAAAGTCCAGCTTGATGTCTTTGCCCAAGTGTAGAGAAATCTTGCCATTCTTCACGTCAATGATGGCTCCAGCGTTTGCAAGAAACGGTCTTCCAAGGATTAGAGTATCCTTTGGCTCTTCATCCATCTCTAAGACAACAAAGTCGGTTGGCACATTAACTCCACTGATCCTCATGGGCAGATCTTCAAGCATACCCACAGGAAGTCTGACGCTTCTATCAGCTAGCACAAGGGAGATTCTACACTCTTTGAACTCGGTAAAACCGAGTTTCTTTGCAATGGAATGGGGCATGAGATTGATACTTGCTCCTAAATTGCATAAACAGCTCTGAAACTTTAAAGGTCCAAGAGCACAAGGTATGGTGAATGATCCTGGATCTCCAAGCTTCTTGAGAACTATCTCTTTGTGGATTATAGTACTGCACTATTTACTAAACACCAAAACTTCTTCACTCTCATTGCTCTTCCTAGTTAGAGTATCCTTGAAGAACTTGGCGCACTTAGGCATCATGGCCAAACAGTCAACTAAGGGTAGCTTGATCTCAACATCCTTCAAGTGCTTCTCAAAGACTGCTCTATGCTTCTCTAGCAGCTGCTTCATGAACTGGCCAGGAAAGGGAAGCTTCGGTTTGTATGGTGGAGGAACAAATGCATCTTTCTCTTTTGCTCACCTCCTCTAAATTCTTCTCTACAACAACCTCTTTGCCTTTCCTTGGCCTCTCAATCCACATATTGTCAAAAGTGATTTCTTCATCAGCTGAAAGCTTACCCTCCCCCTCTTGAACCACAATGTCCTCATTGGCTTTAGGTGTAACTCTCGGTGGAAGCTTTTTCCCACTTCTCTAAGTAATAGCGTTTGCATACTCCTTGGGATTTTGCTCACACTTTCCAGGTAGGCTTCCTTGACCGCTTGAGCTAGTTTTTCCTTTCTCTAACTGCTTGATCTTGTTGTTCAGATTAGTGATCTGTGTAGAGACATCAGTAAAAGAAGAATCTAGCAGGTTGTTCATCTCAATAAACTTCTGATTTATAGAAGCCTGACCTTGAGGCAAATGTTGGACCATTGCTTGAACCGGATCCTGAGGTTGGGGTTGCATTTGTTGCTGCTGTGGAACGAAAACTGGAGGAAACATAAGAGTGTAGCCTTTGTTGCCTTGTTGTTGCTGCTGACCCTGAAAGTCCCCTTGCCTTTGCCCTTGATATCCACTATTTTGTTGAAAACCCTTGTTGTAAGGAACAAACGGTTTTACTTGCTGAAGGGGGTACACCTGATATTTAGGGTTCTCAACGTTTGTACTCCTGTAAGAGAGATTGTTGTTGGCTTGGTATCCTTGTGAATAACCCTGAGGCTTGTTGTAGTTCTGACCAGCAACCCAATCAGCTTCTTCTTGGCTTAGCTCTAGCTCCTCCAAGACATCTTCAGCTTCTCCCACAAAGTGTACATGCTTCTGATTTGCAAGCACGAGCTTGTCTATCTTCTCATGGAGCGATTTGAGCTCTTTCTTGTGTGACTCAAGCTCAGAACCTCTAGGTGCTCGGTCATAGTCCTCATTGTAATTCCCATCACTCAAAGCGAACTTCTCTATGAGCTTCATTCTCTCCTCTACTTCTTGACCAAGAAAATTTCCCTTACTAGTCGTATCAAGCAACATGCGGATCTTTGGTAAAGCTCCACGGTATATTGGGCTCAAGAGGGTCTCTTCACTGAAGCCGTAGTGAGGACACTGAATGGTATAGTCTTTGAACCGCTCCATAGCTTCGCTGAATGTCTTATTCTGCCTTTGAGTGAAGCCACTAATCTCACTTTGAGAGGAACGCCTTCTTACAGTCAGCCCAAGAAGTAATGGTGCCTTGTAGAAGGGTCTTCTCCTAGTGCGGTGCTTTATCCCCAAGAGAAAATGGGAAGAGTCTAAGCTTGAAAGCATCTTCCGAGATCCCATTGATCTTTATCATCCCACATACTTGCTCAAAGTTGTCAAGATGCTCCAAAGGGCCTTCAATTGCCAGCCAATAGAACTTGTTGTTCTGAACCATAGAGACAAAGCCAGGCTTGATCTCAAAGTTGTTGTTTTGCACTGGTGGAGGAGTTATCCCAGAGCTGTTATGATGAGTGTTTGGAGCATCGCCGGCACCAATGATCCGTGATGGTCTAGTAGCGTGGTTGGGGTTTCCATTACCCCTTCCTATAGCACCGTGAGCTGGTGGAGGTCCCTCAGGATGTTCCTGCTCAGCCATACATTCAAAGTCAATTGTACCAGCTTTCACAATCTCTTCAAAGGCTTAAGCTTGCTCTCTTGCTCTTCTTGTTCTTGAACTTCCGAGTTGGTAAATATTGTCCAGGGGTTTAAGTAGATTGTTGTCACCCCTGGAGCGCAAATTCATGTACCTGAAGGACACCAGTGTGAAGAGAAAGAGATTAGTAACCAAATTAAAGTAAAGGCTTAGTCTTTACTAAACCCCAAATCCTAATGCTTCCTAACAATCCTAAGATGGCAACGGCGCCATTTGATAAACAGATTTGTTGTTAGCAAGGTGAATTATCAAATCCCAAACCACAACAGTGATGTAGTATAGCAGTAAGGGTATAAATCCAACCTAGGAAGCAGCAAGAACACTAGGAATGCAAGGGTAAAGCAAATCTAAGCAAATCGGGAAAATGATTGGTTAAATCAAGAAAACTAAATGCAATGACCAAATGAGATGCAAAACTATTTTAAAATCCCTGGAAGAGGGTTAATTACTACTACGATAAAGCAGAAGATTAAAAATGCAAGTCTACTAATAACTAAAAAACGAGCACTGAATCGGGTGAAACAGATCGATCTAACAACTGAAAGGCAAACGACTTCTAATGAACAAGATGCAAGCTTTGAAACTAAAAGATGATTACTTCAGGTTTAAAAATGCTAAAAGAGGGTTCAGGATCGAGGGTCATATTTAAGAGTGTTCAAGGGTCAAACTTTGGTTTGAAAACACATAGATCTAATCATTGATGAGCTTTCCCTAAGCCTCAAGAATCTTAAATAGACTCATCCATGGCGTGTGGTATGATTCCCTTCTTCAATCTCTCCTCCAAACCCATGGCTTTTAGTGGAAAAATAGATCGAAGACCATGGATTACAGATCTCAACAAACGGCTTAACTAACCTCCTCTACAACCATAGCATTTGGGAGAGGTTAGATTAGTCTCTAGGATCTGGTTTTCTAGGATATCTGAATCCGGTCGGGATAAGACAGCATTGGAATCATAGAGATCTTTTCCAAGACTCTCTAAGCCTTAGGACCCCAAAATCCTAGAAAGGAATGAATGAAGAACAAGAAAAACACAAAGCTTAAACCCCTTAAACCCTTGAATCGCCTCGACCCTTAACCCAAAAAGAACTACTCGCTACTCATGTTTAAAACTGATTGAAGTGAAATAAAAGATAAAATAAGCATGATTAAAGAGCGATTAAAGAAAAACTGCTTAATGTTAAAAAGATTCAAGTCCAAAACATGAAAAACTTAAGAACAATGACAATGGCGGATAATCGCCTAAGAGAAAGCTGAAAAAGATAAGAATGAAAAGTTGTTTCAAAAGGATAGCCGCCTTTGCCTAAAATGGCCCAAATTGTCCCCTCACTAGATGCCAAAAGCGGTTAAGGCCCCAGAGATCGACCTTGAGATCGATCAGTTCACTCGATCTGCTTCATGGATCGGTTTCTTCTGCTCGATCTTCAAGTCGATCTGGTTGGATGGATCGAGCACTTCCTTCGATCTTCTACTCGATCCTTGGATGATCGAGTCGTGGTCTCGATCTGGCTCTCGTTCTGCATGGTGTCAACTACGTCCGTACTCCAGATCAATCTCCTCTCTTGATCTTGGTCTCGATCCTTCCTCTTGAATCGACTTGGGTAACTCGATCTTCTGGTCGATCTCGTCAAGATCGACCTGCCTTGCTCGATCCGCTACATGATCTCGGGTCCTTTGCATGCATGGCTGAGTTCTCCAAGTGTCCACAAGCTTCGTTTTGATCCTCCTCACGTCCACATAACCTCCACAACTCAAGAGTGCTCCAAACAACCTGATAATGATGCAAAAGTGCAAGAAACATGCAAAATGCGAATGCAAAGAGACCTAGGACCTAAAATGCAACAAATGGAACAAACTAGCCTATAATGCAAGATGAATGCATGAAAAACTATCATAAATGCATGCAAAATATATGGTAATATCAATTGCTTTGCTGGAACTTGGTCTAACCCAACTCCTTAGCTGTAGTTGATGGCAACAGATTTATGCTAGCACCCAAGTCACACAAACAGCTCTTGAAAGTTCTTCCCTTGAGTTCACATGGGAGAGTAAAGCAACCAGGATCTTCAAGCTTCTTGATGTTCAGCTCCTTAACATCTAATGCCTAAGCCTTAGCTCTCACTTTCCCAAGCTCTTCTTCAGCATCTAGACCTCTCATTTCCATTTGAGCAGCATAAAGAGTTGCATACTTCTTGACAAGCTGCTCTTTGTATCTTCCAGAAAATGGAATGTCAGGTTGGTAAACTGGAAGCAAATCAGCTTGAGCCTCCTTCTTAGCATCAGAAAATTGGACAAGGTCTTCCCCCTCACTTTGTTCATCAATGTCCTTATTGATCAGTGACAAGAACTCATCTATAATAGCTTTTTCCTCAGCAGTAGGGAGAGCATGTTCAGAATCAACAGCTTGGCAACACTCCTTTGGATTCATCTCACACTTTCCTGGAAGGTTACCTTGAGGGCGTGGTCCACTAGCTACTCCTTTGTTGTTCTCGAGAGTCTTCATTCTTGCAACTAGACCATCAAACTTGTTTGTCAGTTCCACATTTATAGAGTCTATCTTGTTTTGGACCTCAACAAACTTTTTGTTCATCTCCAAGGTAGTGTTGATCTGATTTTGAAGCACTTGTTGGACGAGACTCTTGATCTCACAGTCTGGAGTGATGGAAGAGGCTTGAGTTGGTGCTTGAGCATTGAATCCTGGATGGTTGTAGGGCGTTCTAGACTGGAAGTTGTTGTTCCTTTGTTGAAAGCCTTGATTGTTGTTGTTGTAAGGCACAAAAGGTCTTTGACCAGCTTGCTATTGCTGTTGAGGTGGATGGACTTGGTCTTGAGCGTTGGAAACATTGTTGCTTCTATAGGATAGATTTGGGTTAGGTCTGTAGTTCCCATATCCATGGTAACCTCCTTGATTACCAAGATAGTTCATCTCCTCAAATTGGCAGCCCTCTTAATCTTCAATCTGAACCAAGTCACCAACAAAACTTACTTCCTTCCTTTCCCTTAGCAACATATCAATTTTCTCATGTAGAGCCTTGATCTCTTTCTTGTTAGACTCCAGTTCATCCTTAGCATTCCTAGGAGTTCTATCAAACTCATCATTATAATTCCTATCTGATTGTGCTAGATTCTCCACAAGTTCCAATCTCTCATCAACATCTTTAGATAAGAAGTTACCATTATATGCTGTATCCAAGAGCATTCTGATCTTTGGGAGGGCGCCTCTGTATAAAGTGGAGAGGAGTGAAGCTTGTAAAAACCCATGGCGTGGGCACTGAAGTGTGTCCCCTTTAAACCTCTCCCATGCTTTACTAAAGCTCCCATTATTCCTTTGAGCAAAACCAGAGATTTCATTCCTGATTCTAGCTGTCCTTGGAGTAGAGAAGAACTTTACGAGGAATTCTCTCTTGCACTCATCCCAACTTGTGATGCTCCCCGGAAGTAAATTCTTCTCCCATTGATGAGCTTTGTCTCCAAGAGAGAATGGGAACAGCCTCAACTTGAAACCATCTTCACTGACTCCATTGATCTTGGTGTGAGAGCAGAGTCTATCAAAGTTGTCCAAGTGATCCAAAAGGTCTTCTAAAGGTAAGCCATGGAACTTGCTTCCTTGGACCATTGAGATCAGACCAGATTTGATCTCAAAGTTATTGTTCTGAACAGTAGGAGGAAGGATTCCTGTTCTGTTGTTATAAGCATTGGGCGCATCACCAGCTCCAATGGGTCTGATGGGTCTTGAAGCTTAAGCTGCTCCTCTAGGACCTTGCTCTCCTTGGTGTTCCTGAACCCCTTGTTGGCCCTGTTGGCCCTGAACACCAGCTGCTTGATAGACCCTTTTGGACGGTTTATATTGCAGTGAGGTTATCAAACTCAAATGCAAGACATGTTGTAGTACAGCAAGCAAGAGAGAGTCAATCCACTTCTAGGATGATAGAGAATGCACAGAGAATACAAGGACTAAAGCAAATCTAAGCGAAATGAGGCGGTTTATGAGAAAATGTCTAAAAACTAGATGCAACAACTTAAACAGAATGAAACCTATTTTAAAAATACTAGAAAGGAAGAAACTACCACGAAAAACAAACAAAATAATTAAAGGAGAAAGCTTCAAATTATTAAAATTCGACTAGTGGATCGACCATGAGATCGACCACTAGATCGAGTAGTAACAATCGATCTCGTCTAAAAATGCAAGAACTGTAAAACTAATGACCAGGATGCTATCAGAGATCAAGCGAAAGATGAGATAAGATGTAAGGATGCTAAGAGAAAGGGGCCTAGGGTTGAGATTCATGGTTAGGGGTTTCAAAGGTTCGACCTTGGGTTTAAAACTTTAAATCGACTCACTTGGTGAGGATCTCTAAGCCTTGAAAACTAAACAAGATCTATCTGTGGCTTTCGGTAAAGATCACTCCTTCATCCTCTCCTCCAAACCCATGGCTTTTGGTGGAAAGAGAGGTCGAAGGGCAAGGAAAACAGATTTCAAACGAATGGCTTAACTAATCCCCCAAACTTCCATGGCTTTTGGGAAGGGGTAACTAGTCTCTAAGGTCTGATCTTCCGAGGTTCCTGAATCCTGTCAAGGTAAGGAACCTCTCGGATCATGAAGCTCTTGGCGTGAGAGTCTTCAAGCATTGAGATCTCAACACCTTAGAAGAGATAGCCTTTGAAAACGTTTAGAAAAACCCCAAGATCGAAACCCTTTTGACCCCTTAATCCTCTCAACCCCAAACCCAAAGAAACTACTCGCTACACATAGAGTAAATCAAGCAAAGCATATGAAACGAGACGATGAACATGAAAAGAAAACTAGATTGAACAGAAATGATTCGAATACAAAGCTTAAGAAAAACGCGAGTTCAACAATGGTGTTCTTCACGAAAACGAGAGAGAAAACATAAAGAAAAAGATAAGTATCTAAAAAGTTATAGGAAAAAGGACGTCGCCGCCTTCCCAAAATGCCGAAACAAGCTAATGGTCCCCCCTTCGCTAGCGGCCAAAAATGGTTGAAAGGACAGATATCGACTCTAAGATCGAGTGGTTCTCTCGATCATATCCGGACATCGTGTGTTCGGCTCGATCTTGGTCTCGATCAACATCGGCGAATCGAGTGTTGCCTCCGATCTCGGTATCGATCTTCGGCTGGATCGAGTGGTGTACTCGATCTGACTCTCGCTCTGCATGGCGTCATTTACGTCCGTACCGTTTGATCGATTGCTTCACTCGATCCTTGTCTCGATCATTCTCCTTGGATCGCCTGGTTAGCTCGATCTTCTGGTCGATCAAATCCTAGATCGACCGGCCATGCTCGATCTGCTCCTCGATCTCTGATCCTTAGCATATATCCGAGCTCCCACAAACTGCTACATCAGCCTCAACATGTCCACGAACCTCCATGACTCCAAAGCAGCCAGAAACAAACTGAATGTGATGCATAATGCAAGGAAAATGCGTATGCTGATGCAAGAATGCTCTAGGACCCTAAGTGATGCAATCTAACCTAAAACGTGATACAAATGCATGAAAAGCTAACTAATGAGTATGCAAAATGTATGCAATTTGCAATAACATCACTGCTCCTGGAGGTCCTTGGAACCTTATATCATCCACACCTTAATCTTGAATAGTCATCCCCAATCTCTCAAAGTGCTGTTGTGTTTCCCTTAGTCTCCTTGCTCTTTGACCTCTATCCCGCAAATTAATGTTGTTTATCAAGTTCACTAAGTTGCTAGTGCCTCTTGATCTAAGGTTCGTACACCTGAAAACAGCAATGAGAGGTAAATACTATTAGTAACCAAATACAAATAAAACATGTTCTTAAAGATTCCACAAATGCTAATGATCCAAACAGTAACCCCAATGGCAACAGCGCCAAATTTATAAAAGAGTTTTGAGTCTCTTTCTCAATCACCATGCTTGTACTAATCAGTTATAGCATAGCTTATCAATCCAATGGGGTTAATCTAGATGCCAATAGAATTATGAGCAGAAAATCGTAAGTCAAGTGAATCAAAGGAGAGAGTGTTGCTTAGCAACTAGACTAACAACCTAAGTGAATCAAGAACCAAGCACAACTAGTTAAAGCAATACCAAGCAGTGGTTCAAAGCAAAAAAGAGCAATAAAAACAGAGCACTTAAAGCAAATTCGAAATTCAAGAAGAGAAAACAAGCTCCTAGATGTGGTTATTGATTTTGGGGAATTCAAAGGCAAGACAAGGCTGTTTCAGACACAGATTAATAGAGAAGAATCAACCTAATTAAGCACTAAAAAACCCTAATCAAGCCTCTAAATTCCCCTAATCTACCACATCTAAGAATCCTAAAAAGTTTACTCACTCATGTTCATGAAAAACACCAAATCACAAGAGTAAATGATGTTACACATGATTAGGAGGGAGATTAGAGAAGATTTAATGATGCAAATACAATACTTTAGATTAAAAAGAAGATCTTGTCTTACAAAGATGAAAGAACACTTAAGAATTGTTTTTAAAAATTTTATGATTTTTTTGTATTTTTCTAATGCACTTAGATGATGCATGAAGACTCAAAGATGCTAACACAAAATAAGATCCAAATAAAACATGCCAAACTACACACTCTCCCCAAAACTTGAATGACACTGTCTTGGTGTCAAAAAAATTCAAGAGAAGACAAAACACACAAAGCAAAAATAAGAAAAATGCATGATATTTACAAGGGGTTGTGTTTTGGTACCTCAGAGCTAGACGTGGCTGGAGCTTGAGGATGCTCCAGTCTTCCTGCTCTTTCTAGGAGCGTCGTGAGAGATGCCTTTGTCCTTGCTCTTGCTCGTGCCTTCATGGAAAGAAAGACGCTCGGCTTGGTTGCTTCCTTGAGGCTAACGGATCTCTACTCTTTCGGTTGATCTTCTTCTCTTCTCCGGTTGCTCAACCTCTTCACTTGAAGATGCCTCAAATGAGCTTCTTTGTAGGTCCTTGCTCTTCTTGGCCAGCTTCTTGATCATCCTCCCTTGCCACTTGTTGACTTTGTGCTGAATCTCCACGACCGAAGCAAGGAACTTCTCAGCCTTTGTGCGTGGCTCATAGTCTAGCCTTGGTAGATCAAAGCTCGGTGGCATTTCAGCATATGAGGGAGGCGACTCTGAAGGTGGACGAGCGAGCTGAGGTGGTGCAGCCGTGCCTCTAAGAGGCGCAAAGCATTCTTCATTGCTTGGCAAAAACTCTATGGTCCAAACGCTGTCCAGGTTTATCTCATCTTGGTTGGGGAAAATGCATACTTGCTTCCCAAGGGTGGGGTTGTAGAACAAGTAGCAAAATACCCTGGAGCTGGAGTAGGTCCCAAGGAATCAGTGTTGCGCATGTAGGTCTGATCCATGTAAGCTCTCTCCGCGCAAGGCTGAAACTCTGAGAGAGGTACTCCCGCTTGTATGACCAGCGGTGTGAGGTAGCCTCCTATGAGTGCTGAGCTCGCCTTACATCTCAACGTCCACGCCTTGTACTTGACCAAAGAAGAAGCCAAGATGTATCCATAGTTGGCATCGTCTCTAAGCTCATCCTCCATTGGCTCATTACTCTCTTCAGCATCGCATAGAACCTTCTTAATCCCTTGGAAGAGGAAGCAGAACTCGTTCTTGGTAACGGTTGGAGCCACGGATCTCCCACTGAAGGTGTTGGCTAGTAGCTTGAGAGCGTATCTCAGCACATGATTGCGCACCTTCTTGATCTTGGCGGTGTTGGCTTTGTAGTCATCATCGCTGATCAATTCCCATAGATTATTCGCTGATTTGAACTTTGGGAACTCCACAAGGGTGGCTTCAGCAGTGAGACCATAAGCTTGGCAAAGCTCAGGGATGGAGAGATGGTAAGCTTGTCTCCTCATCTTGAACGTGAGGTGACCTTTTGATGGAGTAGGGAGGCTTGGATTTTTCATAAGAGAAGTCCAAGGTTGAGAAGAAATTAAGTGATGCCTCGGGGTAAGTTGGGAAGTCCATCCGCAAAAGGCACGCAAGCCCCATGTCTTTGAGTAGCTTGTCAAAATCCTCCAGTAATCCCAGCCTCTCCAAGAGATCCATGCTTGCAAATTTCGTAGGTTCAAACCGGAGCCTCTCAAGCCTTTTCTTTGCCTTCTTCTTCTCCTTGCTCCATCTAACCCTCTCTTCAACCACTTGATGAGCTTCTCCTTGAGTTGAAGTTGCCAAATCCCTGCTTCTCTTGGGTGCCATGGTACCTAAACACACAAGTTCTCAAGGAGAATATGAGTATAGGCGGCGATTAAGAGATAAAAGCAAGGCAGGAGAGAAAAACTCTAAACATAAATCCTAGATTTTTGGGGATTTTCTAAATATACCAATAAATAGTAAAGGAAAATCTTTTGAGATAATACTAAATCAAGAAATTTTCCTAAAACTTAGATAATTTTAAAAATTCAATCCAATCCCTAACAAGTAACATTCAACCAAATCAATTAAAGGAAGATTTCTTGAAAATTCAAACATGCAATGCAAGAAAATCTAAAATACCTTTAAAATGGAATGACTTAGAATGCTCTTGCTTTTTAAAACTAAAACTCCCGCCCTTTCTTTTATGAAAATCAGTTTGTGCACAAATTGAAAAGAAAGTGCAAGAGAGGTTTTTATAAACAAAATTTTTTTGGACACATGCAACAAGTGGTTCTGAAAAAGTTTGGTCATGACACATCTTTCATGGTCAAAGATGCTTGCCTTGACCAAAATTCAAATTTAAAATGGGAGGGAAAGAAAAAGAAGAGGGAAAGATTCAACCAACCTCGTCATGAGATCAAGTCAAATTGGTCGATTTTGACCTTGATCTCATACTCATTCTGCCCGTGATCGAGAGGCTTGCTCGATTGGAAGCTCGATCTGATTTGAATCGAGCCTTAGATCGAGTCTGCTCCTCGTTCCAAGATCCTACGTGGTGATGGGCATGCTCCTTGGATCGAGCTCCTTGATCGATTTCGAGGTCGTTTTGGCAAGGATCGAGTAAGCTGATCGACTGAACTGAATTCGATCCAGTTCGAGGATCGAGTAAGACCACTCGATCCACACCCCGTTTGCATTTCATGTTAAACGTATGGGTGGGTCATCCTCTCGCAATCGACGGACTCACTCGATTGTCTACTCGATCTCATATAGATCGAGTGACTTCACTCGATTCACTAGCTCGATCTAGTAAAGATCGATCCAGGATCGGTTGATCTATCACTCGATCGCTTGTCCCTGTTTCTTCTTTCCTTGCCTTTTGACACCAAGATCATGATCTCTGGTTCCCATCTCCTTGTATCTACACACTTAAACTAATAAACATAAAATTGAAACAGAAAGAAAGCAAAAATATGTACAATGATAGTCATGGGAATCCCTCCCAAGTGCGCTTGTTTTACGTTACTTTGCTTGACTTTAATTATTTAGGCTAGGGGATATTGGAGAAGCAACGTGGTGCTCTCCTTGCTGCAATCACCCGCCATGTAGGGCTTGACTCTATGCCCATTCACCATGAAACTCTATCCAATCTTGCCAAACAAAGTAACCGCTCCATATGGTATCACTTCTTTCACCTCAAACGGTCCGCACCATCTAGACTTGAGCTTCCCTGGAAACAACTTCACACGCGAGTTGTAGAGCAGAACTAGACTTCCCTCCTTGAGCTCCTTACGCACCAGCATCTTGCCATGAACCGCCTTGGTCCTTTCTTTGTAGATCTTGGCGCTCTCATAAGCGTCCAGCCTTAACTCATCAAGCTCATGGAGTTGCACCAACCAAATGGAGTCTTGAAGGCCGTTCTATACGCCCAAAAAGCGTCATCAAGCTTGCTTTCCTAATCCTTTCTAGTTACTCCTGCGGTCCTCTCTAGGATGACCTTGATTTGCCTATTTAAAACCTCCACTTTGCCACTGGTTTTAGGGTGATAAGGCGTAGCTACCTTGTGTTTAACCCCATACTTCTTCAAAAGACCCTCAAAGACTTTTTTGATGAAGTGGCTGCCCCCATCACTAATCACTATCTTTGGAACTCCATATCTGGGAAAGATGATGGTCTTGAAGAGCTTGACTACCACCATTGAGTCATTGGTTGGTGATGTTATGGCTTCCACCCACTTAGACACTTAGTCTACTGCTACAAGAATGTACTTGTTGCCATATGATGATGGGAATGGACCCATAAAATCAATCCCCTAAGCGTCAAAGACTTCCACCTCAAAGATAGGTACCTGCGGCATCTCATTCCTCTTTGTGATGTTCCTTGACCTTTGGCAAGCTACACACGCTTTTACAAACTCATGAGCATCCTTGAAGAGTGTAGGCCACCAAAACCCGGCTTGTAGAACCTTTGTAGCCGTCTTGAATGAAGTGAAGTTAGTTAAGTTAGGTTTGAGTAGTTTGTCTGAGTAGTTTGTTAGTTAAGTTAGGTTTTTTCAAAGGTTGATGAATAGTTTGTAGAATTGCTAATTACTAGGGAAATCTATTGGTTCTTCATCTATACTTGCATTCATATCGATTTCTGAGACTAATCATCTAGATTTCGACAGCCCTAGGTTGTTTAATAGATGTGAGAACATTTATAATCATCTGAACTAGTATTAGATCAGCAAAACACCTATTTGCAAAAAGATTTTTGTAAACAATCAAAACTTGATCATTAATGCTTGCTTAACTTGTTAGAATTTGCAAAGAGATTTGGAATTTTGTGAATTAGGCATAGATAACTTCCGCAATGAGAATTGTTTAGTTATATCATTAATTTTTGAGTTTAAGGCGGTTTTAAATCATTCATGCTTGCATGCATTCTCTATTCTCGGATTCAACATGTGAATTATCCTGACTTAGCGCCTTTAGCTTTCTGAACTTAGATCAATCAACAAATTTCGCCAGCTTTCATTACTTTAGTTATTTCGCATTACATACATTATTTACTGCTTAGCTTAATCCGAACCTGAACTCTATAGTGTAGTTTACTTACTTCCTTGGGATTCGATATCCCCTTGTGCTACAACTGCATTGATGTGCACTTGCAGTAGTTTTATTTGGGTAAAACTTGAGCCCTATCAAGTTTTTGGCGTTGTTGCCGGGGAGTAATAGCTGCCAATCGATTTTTAGTATTAGGATTTTGTCTAAGTTTTTATTTGTTTACTAACTTTTTGTTACTTTTCTTTGTGCTGGTTTCAGGTGTATGCATAATCGCAATACCAGATGTAACAAAGAGAAGGAGCTTGTGACTTTGGGTATTGACGAACTAGCTAAGTTTCAAAGAACCATCAGGAAAGCTAAGATGCAATCTACAATGGTCTATCCGATTGTCTTGGTCGAAAATGTAGAAGGTCACTTGGTTGACAGAGATGGAAACAGGAGGAATGAAGAAGGGCAGAGACTGGATCAGAATGGGAATGTCATAGTTGAACAGGTGGTTCAACAAGTGGCGCATGACGCTGGAGTTTCTGCTGGAAACGCTGATGGGCGTTTTGTTTAGAGGATTCTAGGAGATTACAACAGACCTGGCCAGTTTTATGCCAACATAGCTGCAATCCGCCCTCCTCATTCCAGAGGAATGATTTTGAGCTCAAGCCTACTTATTATCAGCTGGTGGGTCAGCATCCTTTCCATGGCTTACCACATGAGCATCCTATGGATCACATTGAGAGGTTTGAGGACTTGGCTTCAAGTGTCCATGCTAAAGGAGTGAGCAACGACTTCATGTTCTGTAAGCTGTTTCCTTATTCTCTTGGAGGAGATGCTGCTTATTGGCTGAAGGAACTGGAGCCTGGTTCACTGATCACTTGGGAGGACACCAAAAACGACTTACTGAACAACTTATATGATGATGTAAGGTCAGAAGAGTTAAGAATGAAAATTTCTTCATTCTCCCAAGGACCTACTCAAGCTTTTAAGGCTTCTTGGCTGAGATTCAAGTCTTATCAGAGAGACTGTCCTCATCATGGCTTCACTCAAGTGCAGCTGCTTGGAATTTCGTTCAGAGGAGTGGACTGGAAGTATCAGATGGCGTTGGATGCTGCTAGCAGTGGGAACTTCAACACAAACCGTCCTAAAGATGCAATCACTCTGATTGAAAACTTGGCATGCAGTAACAACACGAAGAATGCTGACTTTCAGAGGATGAAGCACGCTGGTATGAATGATAGAAAACAAATAGCTGACGTCAAGGCTAAGTTAGACAGCATGCATAACCTTATGGTGGGAAAGAAATCAGTCCAGTTTGCTGCAGAGGTGGAGACTTTCGAAAATGCTGAAGAGTTTGAGCAGAAAGATGTTAATTTCGACAATGCAGGAGGATTTCAGGGTCAAAGGTTCGGTAATCAGCAATGGAACAGGGGCTACTGATACAAGATTTTTGATGTCTTGATCCAAGCTTGTACTAGTCAGTTGTAGTATAGCATAGGATTTTTATCAATCCAAATGGGTTTCAGTTGAAAACAGAAGATTTGAGAGTAAAAATCTCTAAGTCAAGCAAGCAGAAAAGTGTTTTTGTTGCCTAAGCAACCAACCTAATATCCTAATATGATCAAGCAGCAAAGAGAGTAAAGATAAAGGCAAACTGAACAAAACTAAGCAAGCAAAACAGAGCAAAACAGAGCAAATCCGAAATTGAAATAAGAGAAAAGCAAGTTCCTATATGTGTTTATTGACTTTGGGGAATTCATAGACTAACTAAGGCTGTTTCAAACTACATTGATCAAGCGAACACGCAAGTAGTGGTGATTCCTAGACATAGAGTTCACAATCAAGCAAGCTAGATCCAATCTCTTGTAAAATAGCCCTTTGCTAAACATCTTAACAAGAACTAACTCTCATTAGTGTTAAAAAATTAAACAAGCATTAGATAACAACTCTATTCAAGTCAAGATGCTCATAAAACAGTCAATCTCTTTAGCCAAGGCCAGCAAATCCTCTATTAAACAAGATCAGCATTTCATCAAACACTTGGTAGGCATAAGCGAAAGCTAACAACCTAGATAAGTGTTATCAAGACAAATCTAGCATTAAGAACAGATTAATAGAGAGGAACCCATAAACTGAAGCACTAAACAAGCCTTAATCAAGTCCTAAATTCTCCTAACCTACCACATCTAGAAACTATAAGCAAACTACTCACAATACTCATGTTTAACACCAAATCACAAAGGAAAAGGATGTTAATCATGATTAGAAGAGAGAATAAAGAAGGATTAAAGGCAAATACTCAAAGGAAATACTTAAGAACAGTAATTTGACAAGACTTGTCGAAAATCTGGAAAAAGAGGCTATTTGTAGCCTAAGGAAGGAAGTCCTAGAGTAATGGCAAAAGTGTAAATAAAACAGGTTCGGACTGGGTTTACATCGATCAGTTACAACTGTCAGGGTTGATCGATGTAGAGTTACATCAGTCTGGGCAGTGATCGATGTAGTGACCAAAATTAACTCGGGGCGTTTGTACCGATTACTCTAGATCGATGCTGATGATCGATGTGCTCGTATTGGTCACTTTTTGATCGATGTTCCTAACCGAAAATCTTACATCGATCACCCATGATCGATGTTCTCCGTGCTCTGACCGAAAAGCTCTACAGAGATTCTCTGCTTTGATCCCTTTTGCTCCATTTGGTCCAGCTAGTTTCCTGGATCATCCTCAAAGCTCCTCCAAGCTCCGTTTAGCTCCATAAGCACCTAAAACATCCAAAATGCAAGAAAAATGCAAACTATATCTTAAATGCAATCTAAGTCTAAAAGGAGAAGAAAATGGGGCGAAAACTAAAGGAAAACATGCAAAAGAGAACCAAAACATGTCCTAAATGCAGGCCTAAATGGTGTAAATACAAGAGATATCAGCTACAATGGCAATAATCAGAAGAACACCTTCATAGGAAACCTGAATTCTTCTGGTTATACTCCAACGCTACAGTTCCAGAAGACTGAGTTTGAGAAACCATACCAGAACAGCAGCAACTTCAACAGGAACTTTGGTCCTTCTTCCTATCAAACTGCACCTGCACAAGACAATAAGATGGAAGCTATGTTGGAAGAGATCCTAGAAGCACAGCAGAAGATGACAATGAACTTCAATGGGAAGCTAGATTCGCTGTACCAAGACCTCAAAGGAAAAATTGAGTCTGAACTCTCATATGAAGATGCTGGATGTTCAGGTTGCTTAAACTGCAGGAGCTGTTCAAAGGCAAGAGGGATTCCTTCCTGGAAGGACTGATATCAATCCCAAGCACCAGGTTAATGCCATCATAGTTAGGAGTGAAAAAGAGTTTAAAACAGTGCAGAAAAAGAGGTTGAGTGCAGAGCAGATCGTGCAACTGATGGAGTTTGAAGATGAAAATTTCGCAGTCTCAAAGGGAGTGACGAGCGTCACCAAGGAGGGGTGTCGCTCATCACCCAATTTACAAAGGCCCAACCCAAAGGACTCGTCTCGGATAAGTGACGAGCATCACCCCCCTGGTAACGATCGTTACCCATCCCAGAACGAAGCTGCTTCACCTGTAACTGCACATAATGGCAAGGAACAAGCTTATAAACCCAAGACACCCTTCCCCAAGAAACTTAGGAAGTCTAAACAGGAGATAGAAGAAGCCAGGTGCAAGGCAATTATAGACAAGTTGATGGTTGAGATTCCTCTTGTTGATGCAGTCAAACCTTCACCTGCACTAAGAAGATATGTTAAGAGAATGGTTGTTAATGGTGTAAGTCCTGAGGAAGGAGCATTGCTTACCAGAGACATTAGTGCAATTCTCTTGGATACAGTTCCAAAGAAGACGAAGAAGGTGATTGTTTCTGAACAAGTCAGTGCTATAATTCATAGCAGAACTCCAGAGAAGCTGCCTGATCCAGGAAACTTTATGCTTGACTGCTTAATCCCAACAGGAAGCTTTCCCCATTCTCTTTGTGATCTAGGGTCAAGTATTAACTTGATGCCTTCCTCTGTTTCTGCTAGACTTGGAACGACTGATTTCAAGCCAGCTGGGATCTCTCTTATCATAGTTGATCGATCCGTAAGAACCCCAAAGGGCATCTTAGAGGATGTTCCTGTTAACATTGAAGGCTGCATGATTCCCACAGACTTTGTGGTTTTGAAATATGGTGAGGAACCTAAAGATCCTCTTATTCTTGGAAGATCATTTTTGGCTACTGCTGGCGCCATCATTGATGTAAGAAAGGGGAAGATAGAGCTTGATTTGGGTGATGTTGTCATGAATTTTAACATGGATATGCTGAGAGGGAAATCCACCATTAATGGTCAGACCTTTTCTGTAAGGAGTTCCAGAGATGAAGAATCAGCCATGGAGCCTTCAAGAGACATTACTGTTGGGTATATCAATGAATCAGATGCTAGTGGGCAAGTGAACAAGCTGGCTGTTCAAGGGGCAATATCTGAAACATATGTGAACGCTGTTGGGTTTGAGGATTGGAGTGAAGATGATATCTTCAAGACTAGGCTCGGAAAAGAGGTTCCAATCAATGACAAGTTGCTGGAGGAAGATGAGTTTGTGATGGAAGCAAGAATTGCAGAGCTGAATTGCAGAAAACTTGCAGAAACTTGAACTGCAGGATAAGTAAAGATCGCCACTGACCTGGTGACGATCGTCACCAATCCGAACACAATGGTGAAACCAGATCCTTACGCTGCAAGTCCATCATATGTTGCCAAACCAAAAATTCAGCACTCCACATACCAGAAACCTCCAACAAAGCAAAGCCATGCACTTCCTGGAATAAATCCCAAACCTCCTAATCTCATCAATAAGAACTTAACAGGTGCAACAGCAGCTTTACATTTATGCAAGCAACAAGATTATCGTAGAAAGTTTGGTGTTTCTTTTGATGATTTTGTAGGAAAAAGAAGTTTCCCACCCCCAGTCAAAACCCGCCCTACTGATGTTCCTCACTTCCTTGGAAGAGTTCATGCACCTACTGCTTATACACCACCATGGATGAGGAGACATTCTTCTCCAAGGCAATCATTGCCAGTTTCTGATCCACCAGCTAACTGAGCAGCATTCAAACTCGAGCTAATGACTTTAAACAAGCGCTTGGTGGGAGGCAACCCACTGGTAAGTTCTCTAGTTTTTATACTTTAGTTCATTTTTGTTTTCTAACATTAAAAAAAAACACAAAAAAAGAAGAAGAGTGGAATTATTTGAGCAGACCCGAGCTCACCACCTGGTGACGATTGTCACCAGTAATGGGTGACGCTCGTCACCCCATCCAACGCCAGGTACCACTTTTAAGCCCTGCTCATTGCGTTCTGTTTCTTATATTTTCTCCAACTTTAGGCTTAATAACAGTAGGGACAATGTTGTTTAATTCTGGGGGAGGTGGCTACTGACGCTGTTTACATTTTGTTTTGTTTTGAGAGTCTTAAAGTTGAGTCAAAAACATGTTTTATAAAGTCAAAATTTTGAAACTGTCAGTTTTTCTTGGAACTAACCACAAAATGTTGATGCTTATAAGAACCATTGCCACAATAGTTGATTACAAGTCTTACTAAGTTGAAAGTCATAGGTAGATCAGTCTAGAAAAGAAGGGTTAAGTTCTTAGAGAATCTGAAAAATCTTCTGTTAACTCTACCTTAATGAATTTTAAACTTCTTATCTTGTGGCGTGATACTCACTGATCTTGATTCTCTCTTTCAACATTGACAAGAATGTTTAGATGCAGTCTCTCTTTTATCTTCCCTAATACAAATTTTAAGAGTTTAAGTCTGTAGAATGGTGCATCATAACCCTGTCTCCTCACAAAGAACAACAGTAGTGAACAATCATGAACCTGTCTCCTCATAAGGAAAATAAGTATTGAGTAGCACCATATCTTAGGCTGTAAAAAAATGAGAAAAGAAGTTGAAAATTTGAAATTTCATTACAAGGAAAAGATCAAGGAAAGAGAAAATATGAGAGCTGTGTTGAATTGCTTCATTCAGTGTTTAGGAAGGGAAAATAATATATAAGTGATTGAGTTGATAAATCCTTGATAAGATATCACACTTAGATAAATATAAGGAGTTAGCAGTAGAGATTTCGGATTTTTTGAAGGGACTTGAACTGGATTTGAGAGATTGCTAAGCTTGTGATGATTAGACAGAAAATTGATCTTGTATTGGCTCGGTGGTATGTGGATTCGAAACTGTTGATCAATGTGGTGTTCCTAATGTTTAGCTCACTGTTTCTGTTTTCAAACCTCGACCCTGTTCTTTATCTGATGTTTGCTTGAGTGCAAGCAAAAGCTAAGTCTGAGGGAGTTGATATATCATAGTTTTAATAGTTTTTAACCATGATATAAGTCTTTTTATTTGAGTCTTTTTGGTCCTTTTAGAGACTTACTAGAGTCTTTGCAGGTTATAGCATGACTGGAGCACAATTGGTGGTTATGGAGATTTTTGGATCATAGCAAGGATCATTCCCAAAGTTACCAAGTCAAAAGCCGTTGTCCTGCAATGGGTGACGATCGTCACCACTTAGGGGTGACGCTCGTCACCCTCATATGAAGAACATCGCGACTTGTATTAAAAGGTGGAGAAGATATTGTACTTTTGGCCCAGAAGTTCCACTATCAACAAATTTCGCCTGCTTTCATTACTTTAGTTATTTCGCATTACATACATTAATTACTGCTTAGCATAATCCGAAACTGAACTATATAGTTTAGTTTACTTACTCCCTTGGGATACGATAACCCTTTGTGCTACAACTGCATTACTGTGCACTTGCAGTAGTTTTATCTGGGTAAGACCTGAGCCCTATCAGACATCATCATAGAAATTGTTCAAAAATAAGTTCTTGGTGTCCTCCAAGGTGGTCAGCAAACCTGGTGGTAACTGCTTCAGCTAGTATGATGCATCTCCTCCAAGTGAGTATGGAGGAGCTTGCAGAAGAGATAATCATTGAATACACAATTGTATTTGATATTAGTCACCAAGTCTTCATATCTCTCAATGTGGTCCATAGGGTGTTCATGAGGAAGACCATGAAAAGGGTGTTGAGCCACAAGTGTGTGGTAAGCTGTCTTCAGCTCAAAGTCATTCCTCTGAAAAGGAGGTGTGTTGCAGCTCTATTAGCATAGAACTGCACAGGCCTGTTATTGTCTCCCATGGTTCTCCCATGCCCAGCGGCATTCACTGCAGCAGGTGGCTGCGCCTAATTCCCAGCTTGTTGAACAGCTTGATCAAGTCTCTGGCCCTCTTCGTTCCTCCTGTTCCTATCTCTGTCAACCAAGTGACCTTCTGCATCTGTAATCAAGACGATCGGATTAGCCATTGTAGATTGCTTCTTAGCTTTCCTCATGGTTCTTTCCAATCTAGCGAGTTCATTGATATACAGGGTCACAAGCTCCTTTTCTTCGTTGCTTCTAGTATTGCGTTTATGCATACACCTGGAACAAACATAAGAAAAGTCGTAAAAGTTAGTAAACAAAATAAAACTTCGTCAAAATCCTAATTCTAAAAATCTGTAGGCAGCTATTACTCCCCAGCAACGGCGCCAAAAACTTTATAGGGGTCTAGTTTTACCCAATTTAGAGTACTACTACAAGTGCATATCAATGCAGTTGTGGCAGAAAGGGTTATGGAATCCCAAGGGAGTAACTATTACACTACAGAATTTAGATTCAGATTATGCTAAGCGGTAATGAATGAATGAGAAGTGAAATAACGATATAAATAAAAGCAGGCGATTTGATGATTGTTTCTAAAGTTCAGAGAGCAAAAAATGCTAGGTAAGGATAATTCGTAGGTTGAATCCGAGAATGTAAATAGCATGCAACCAGGAATTATTTAAAACCATCTAGAACTCGAAACACTAATTTATAACTATATAATTCTCATTGCAGAAGTTATCTATGCCTAAATTCCACAATTTCAAATCTCTTTGCAAATTCTAACAATTTAAACAAGCGGTAATATCAGGTTCGATTGTTCACAAAATTCCTAAATCAAATCTCTTTGCTGACAGTAATTTTTCTCATCTAAAACTAGTTCAGGTGATTAACAATGTTTTCACATCTATTAAAAAGCCTATGGTGCAATTTCTGGATGACTAGTCCTAGAATCGAATTGTGCGCAAGTCTAGATGAAGAACCAAATGATTTAGTTTAACAATTCTACAAACTCTTCATCAACCTTTAAATCATCCTAACCTAACTGGCAGATTACTTCGACTTAGATATGAATGAACAAAACATAACTAAATAATACTGCATTAAAAAGATAATAGTAGAGATACAAGGGTTTGAAATCTTCTCTAAAAGAGTACATGATTTGTGTCCCTCAATCCTCTAAAATCAATCTCTCTCAATAGCTCTCTGGAAAATCAGATACAAGCTAAAGAATGGCTGAAAAACCTAATATACTAACTAAAACATGAGTGGGACACTTTTGTAAATAATGGAACTTCTAGGCCAAAACTGCAGATCTTCCTCCATCTATTAATTAATCGCGCGGCTCTTCCTCAGATGCGGGTGACGAGCATCACCCATTGGGTGGTGACGATCGTCACCAGTGGAAAGTAATGCCTCTTTGTTGCTTCATTCAAGAAGAACACTTGCTCTGATCCAAAATGCTCCAAAATCTCCAATTATGCTCCAAGCATGCAATAACCTGTAGGACTCTAAAAAGACCAAAAAAATCAATAAAAAGGGACTTATATCATGGTTAAAAACCATAAAAACCATGATACATCAATTGTCATGACTCATTGTATCTATCATTTCTTGCCTGATTGATCTTATTGCTAATGTACTTTAGGGATTGAGAAATTGCCATTAGATATTGATTATGCATGGAAGTGTGAGTTAGTGTTTGAATCATTGCATAGGAGATTAGTGTGCTTATTCTAAGAATTTAGTTATCTAAGATGCTTTTCGGCTCTATATACCTTGTGTTTAATGTAAGTTGATTGTGTTTCCACCATTGAAAATGGGTTAGGAGTATAATTAGTAGAAGGATTAGTTCCAAAGGATTGGATTAGTCTTTATTAGTGGTCCTTGCTTAGAGATTGATACATTGATTGTTTGTCTTACACCTCGATCATGATTAAAACCACCCAAGTCACATTGCCTTAGTCTTGATCCTAGCCTTTTAATATTTCGAATTTGTAAAGTGTTGCTCTGTTTTTGCTCTGTTTTGTTTGTTAGCTGCTCTAGCTTGCATTTTGAATCTTGGTTGCATTGGTTACTTGTTTGCATTCATTGTTTGCTTAAGTATGAACTATTTAAAACCCTACGGCCCAGCTTTACAAGTATGTTGCATCTTCTCTAAACCTCCCAAAGTTGTGGATTTATTAACTCATAGACTATACTACATCTTGTGCAGTGAGGTTGCACTAAAGACATAAAAAGTCTTGTGTCAATTGGTGCTGTTGTCTGAAGTTTACATTTTTGCATAGACTAGGCCTTTATTTCAGTACTGATTTTGTTTACTTCCACTTGTTTCATGTACCACATTGTATGAACCTTAGATCCAAAGACTCTCACAATCATCTACAACTAGTTGATAATATACACCACCTTGATAGAGGCATCCGTGGTAGAAGACAGAACCCAAGGCAACAACAACAAGAAGAGTTACCAATGGCTGATCAAGTTAGTTCACAAGAAGAGGGACCACAAGGACCACATGCACAAGATCCAAGAGTTGCAGAAAACGACAAAGAGCGTTATCTTAAGAGAGCTCCATTGAATGGTGTGAGAGCACCTAGACAGGATCAGGTGATGCTCATAATACTCATATGAACAGGAATGGTATCCTAGTCCCTCATGTTTAGCAAAACCACTTTGAGCCAAAACACGATCTGGGGTGTTATTGCAAAATACTGGAACATCTGGGCCAAAACTGCAAATAATGCTCATTCTTTTATGAAACCAGCCACGAGCCTTCCTCTACGGGTAACGAGCGTCATCAGTATTGGTGACGAGCGTCACCCAAATCCACATTTTCCTTCCGAGTTGCACACTTCGTGGCTTCTTCTTGCAATGCTCCAAAAGGCTTCAGTATCTCCAATTATGCTTCGTACATGCTATAACCTGCAAAGACTCTACTAGGACTCTAAAAAGACCAAAAAGACTCAATAAAAAGGAGTTATATGATGGTTAAAATCCATAAACACCATGATATATCAACTCCCCCTGACTTAGCTTTTGCTTGTCCTCAAGCAAACATCAGACAGAGAACAGGGTGGAGATTTGAAAACTGAAACAATCAGCCAAACATCAGGAACACCACATTAGTTAACACTTTCGAATCCACATACCACAGAGCCAACATAAGATCAAAATTCCAGTCTAATCATCACAAGCTTAGCAAATCTCTCAAATCCGACCCAAATCCCTTTAAGAATACGAAATCTTTGTTGCTAACTCCTGTTATTTATCTAAGTGTGATATCTCATCAAAGTTTTATCATCTCAATCACTTATAGATTCTTTTGCCTTCCTAAACACTGAACAAAGCAATCTCAACACAGCTCTCCTATTTTCTCTTCCATTGATCCTTTCCTTTGGATATTTGCGATTTTTCAACTATTTTTCTCATATTTTAACAGTCTAAGATATGGAGCTACTCAATACTTGTGTTCCTTGTGAGGAGACAGGTTTTTGAGTGTATTCATTACTGTTGTTCCTTGTTAGGAGACAGGGTCATGAATGCACCATTCTATGGACTTAAACTCTTAAAGCTATATAAGGGAAGATCAAAGAGAGACTGCATTTAAACATACTTGTCACTGTTGAAAGAGATAATCAATATCAATGAGAATCAAGCCCCAAGATGAGAAGTTTAAAGTTCATTAAGGTGGAGCTAACATCAAAATTTCCAGATTCTATAAGAACCTAAACCTTCATTGCTAAACTGATCTACCTATAATTTTCAACTTAGTAAGACTTGTAATCAGCTACTATGGTAATGGTTCTTATAAGCATAGACGTTCTGTGGTTAGTTCCAAGAAAAACTGACAGTTTCAAAATTTTGACTCTATAAAAACAGGTTTTTGAGTCAACTTTAAGACTCTATAAACATGACACAAACCACACAACGTTAGTAACCACTCCCCCAGACTTAAACAACACTGTCCCAGTGTTATTAAGCCAAGAGTTGGTCAAAAAGAAGCATGTGAACTTGTATAACCGAGTTGAAAAAGTGGTACCTCGCGAAGTGATGGGTGACGAGCATCACCAGCTTGGTGATGAGCGTCACCACGTCTGAAACTCCAAAATCAACAAGTCAGATGTGTATAAACTTAATGTTATCATGTGTACTCTAAAGCCAGACTATTAGAGCACTCAAAAACACATTTAATAACATCCAAACATAGCAATAGAAACCTTGTTCAACAATCTCACAAAACATCATCAAAGTAACTGACAACTGACTTAAAGAAAACATAAAAATGACTAAAGAGAAATAAAAGAAAAGAGAAATAGAAACAAGTAACCAGATAGTAGAGGCTCTAATCCTCCTCCTCGCAAGGCTCAGTGGTGTAGTGTGGGCGGACACAACCACAGTTGCTAAGTGTAGCAACATCATCCTATAATCCCTCAAAACTGTCAATGACATACTCCTAAAAAGTAGCCATGTCTATGGGTGTCTGTGGTCGCGGAGGGCGCCTGACAGCAGTGGGTGCAATGGTCTGGCGTCTGGATGGTCCAGCAGTAGCAGCTGAAGTGGAAGCGCCAGCAGTAGCACCTCTAGCTGGACGCTGTGGAAGAAGACGCAGCAGACTCAGATCTGACAGAAAGCACAGCTGGCGTATAACGCTCTGGATCGTAGTGAGCGCGCTGTTTGGCAACTGTATGCCAACATACTCTCCAGCAGTGGTAGTGAATGTCCAGACAAGTCGCAGCTTCAGCCAAGTAGCATTGCGCATACGCTGCTCCTCCATGAGGGCTTTGTCAGTGCAAATGCTACAAGGTGATACATCGATCTGAAAGTGCTAGAAGATTGGTGTCAGGAGGCTGCCTACGCTCTCAGTCTTCTTCCCCGGACTGGTGAATGGCTTGGTCTTCAAGGAGAACAAATGCTCAGTGAAAATAGCGCCAAAAATGGCACGGATCATGCTGTCCACGGGTATCTCATCAGCCAGCATATCAGCGAAGCCGTAGTAGAGCAGAACCAGCTCACTAACACACGTCTTGCTCGGTGCAGACTTGCACAAAATGGTGTTGCCAAGAAGGCGCATAATGTACCTCATAACCGGATGTCGAACGTCCGTCTGTGTGCTCCCCTTGCTGTCATAGACTCCATTCCCGAACTTGGACCTGAATGTCTACATGTGGGTCCACTGTGACGGAAGGAGAACGCATGTAGGGTGGTCAGAAAAACCATAAATCCCACAAAGCTCCATCAGATTGATCCTGTAACGAATCCCGCAGATCAGGAAGGTCAGCGTGCCTTCCTGTGCACGCTTAGCCATTTCATTCGCATAGTACACGCGAGCAGTGGAAAGGAACTATCGAACCAGGTCTGGGTACACATTGTACTGCTGTAATGCCATAGTGCCCATCCCGATCCTCTCGAGAGTCTCCTGAACCTCACCGAGAATACCCATCTTCCCCTGCACAGTGAGGTCTGCGAATATGGTGGGCATGATCTTCACCTCCTGCCATGCATTGTAGAATAGCGTGTCATACTCATCCCACTCCTCTTGAATGTCACGGAATACACAGGTTTCCCGCGCTATCTCTTGCTATGGAGTTCCTGCCCAAGCAACTCCTGAAGTGATGTTACGATCCTCACGCTTTGGCCATGGAGGCCTGCAAACTGGGTAACTGCTATGTGACTGCGCTGAGCCTGATGCAGTGCTCGAAGATGAGCCATGTCGCTGTCTCTTCTCATGTCGAGGCATCTGAAAATTCAAACCAAAGATTAACCAAAATCATCACCAAAATTAGTCAATTTTTGAAATTTCAAAAAATCAAAAAATCAAGGTGAAACAACCGATGGCGGTCAACAACAGTACTACCAGGAACATAATTCAAGCATTAGTGCAACCCATATCACCCAAAATTTCTAGATTTTTGCAAATTTCATCATGAACTAGAAATTTCAAAAACTTGCAAATCAATCGATTAAATCACATATGGATGATATCATTCATCTAATACAACCTAACTAACCATGATTCAAAATTTAAATCAAGCTGATCAAGTCGAAAACCGAATTTTACCAAACCTATGGCAGACTGAAAATTGGAGATTTCGAACACATACCTTGCAGATCTTGAAAACTGAGTTGAGATGATGAAAGTGCATTAAAATCCGCACGGATTAGGCTTTTGAATCACTTAATTTGGTTAACAAAATCAAAAGTTATGATTTGGAGAAAATTGTCTAAGTGTTCAGGTTTTTCACAGTTTGCTCGAGGAAGAAGAAAAAGAAAGAATAAATCGCGTACCTGGTCTGGACGGGTGACGAGCGTCACCCGTTTTTTTGTCTGATAGTATTTTTTTAGCTGAATAAAATTAACTAGTAACTATATATACAGGAAATAAATCACTAAGTACAGAAAATAAAACTTACCAGTGGGTTGCCTCCCACTAAGCGCTTGTTTAACATCATTAGCTCGTTTTTGATTGACTGTTTAGACAACTGGTGCATCATCCAGAGACACAATGTGTTCTGCTGGAATCTCGGTTGCGCCCAATAATGCTTCACCCTCTGTACATTGACAGTAAACTCCTCTCCTTTGGAGTTTATCAGGACAATGGCGCCATGTGGTCTAGCTTTTTTGATAGTGAAGGGACCTGACCATCGAGAACGAGAGTTGTAAAGGAGTGCCTGGTCATTAGGCTCGAAATGTCTGGAGATGATCTTCTTATCATGATATGCCTTTGTCCTCTGCTTGTATAACTTGGAGTTTTCATAGGCCAAATATCTGATTTCATCCAGTTCATTGATCTGAATCAAGCGCCTCTCTGCAGCAGGCTTCAGATCGAAGTTCAGCTTCTTGATAGCCCATTCTGCTTTAAACTCTAGTTCCACTGGTATATGGCACGCCTTGGCATAGATTAGATGGAATGGTGTAGTCCCAAGTGCCATTATGTAGGCAGTCATGTAAACCCACAATGCATCGTCCAGTTTTGCTGACCAATCCTTCCTTGCCTTCCCAACTGTCTTCTCGAGAATCTGCTTGATCTGTCTGTTGGAAACCTCAACTTGTCCACTGGTCTGGGGATGATAAGGCGTGGCCACTTTGTCAAAGACCTTGTTAACAAAGTTAGAACCACAATCACTTATAACAATTCGTGGGACACTGGAGAAAATAATGGTCTTAAACAGCTTTAAAACCACTGCAGCATCATTAGTAGGAGTAGCCAGCACCTCTACCCACTTAGATACATAGTCAGCAACCAGAATGTATCTATTCCCATAAGATGAGCGAAAATGACCCATAAAGTCAATGCCCCAACAATCAAAGACTTCAACTTGTAATGAATGCCTGGGCGTCCCTGAACATAGTAGGCCACCAAAAACCAGCTTGAAGAACCTTGGAGACTGTTTTGAATGTGGCAGAGTGTCCAGCATACTCTGAGCCATGACAATGGAACAAGAGGTCTTGCACTTCTTCTTCTGCTATGCATCTCCTATAAATCCCATCAGCACAATGTCTGTAAAGATATGGCTCATCCCAATAGAATCTCCTAAGTTCTCTCAAGAACTTCTTCATAGCATAGCCTTTGAAATCATGTGGTCATCCTCTGCAGCAAGATAATTGGCAATATCAGCATACCAGGGCCTCTTTGGATCATTCAAAGCATAAACTTGCTCTTAAAAAGCTGTTCCCAAGCTTTCAGAAATCGTAGCCAGAGTCTGTGATTAGTGATGAGCGTCACCAGTATTGGTGACGAGCGTCATTGGCTTCATACAGAAAGTGGGTCGTGACTCTGCTTTGTTGATGACGAGCGTCACCCCCCTGGTGTCTCTTGTCACTGCCCTGCCGTTTCGTGAAAACTGCAGGTTTTCAAAACTTTCTTCCTCGAGTCTGGTTTTTACCAAGTAGATGTTCTCTTCAGGCAAGTAATCATTTATTGGGATATTGTCTACAACCTGAATCATGGATAGATGATCAGCAACTCCATTCTCAACTCATTTCTTGTCCTTCACTTCAATGTCAAATTCTTCAAGAAGCAGAATCCATCTCAACAATCTTGGCTTTGCATCCTTCTTCTGCATCAGATACTATAGTGCTGAATGGTCAGTATGGACTACGACCTTGGAGCCAATAAGGTACTGCCTGAATTTCTCAAATGCAAAGACAACAGCCAACAGTTCCTTCACAGTTGTTGCATAGTTCTTCTTAACATCATCCAATGTCCTACTGGCATAGTAGATGGCGTGGAGCTTCTTGTCTTTCCTCTGTCCCAACACTGCTCCAACTGCAAAATCGCTGGCATCAGACATAACTTCAAAAGGCAAGTCCCAATCTGGAAGCTGCACAACATGAGCTGTAACCAAAGCCTATTTGATCTGTTCAAAAGCAGACTTGCATTCTTCTGTGAACTCAAACTTCACATCTTTGCAGAGGAGAGCAGTAAGATGTCTTGCAATCTTGCTGAAGACCCTGATGAATCTTCTGTAGAACCCAGCATCACCCAGAAAACTCCTCACTGCCTTGACTGAATCAGATGCTTGCAGATTTGTCATCACTTCAATTTTCACCCTATCCACCTCTATACCATCTCCTGAGACTCTGTGATCAAGAACAATGCCATCTTGTACCATAAAATGGCACTTCTCCCTGTTCAGAACCAAGTGCTTCTCTTCACATCTCTGCAGAACTGCACACAAGTTGTCCAGACAGCTCTTGAAGGAAGACCCATAAACTGAGAAGTCATCCATGAAAACCTCCATAAACCTCTCAATCATGTCAGTGAAGATTGACATTATGCATCTCTGGAAGGTTGCAGGAGCATTACACAGTCCAAAAGGCATTCTGCTATATGCAAAGGTGCCATAAGGACAAGTAAAAGTGGTCTTCTCCTGATTATCTGGATGGATGGGGATCTGAAAGAAGCCTGAATAGCCATCAAGGAAGCAGTAATACTTGTGATTCGCCAGCCTCTCCAGCATCTGATAGATGAAAGGCAGAGGGAAGTGGTCTTTCCTTGTGGCTGCATTCAGCTTCTTGTAATCGATGCACATCCTGTGTCCTGTCACAGTTCTGGTTGGAATCAGCTCATCCATATCATTCTTCACCACTGTAATTCCTCCCTTCTTAGGGACCACGTGCACTGGACTGACCCCAACATTGTCTGATATGGGATAGATGATTCCAGCTTGCAGGAGTTTCATGATCTCCTTCTTGACCACATCCTGGAGATTCGGATTTAGTCTCCTCTGGTGCTCCATTGTTGATTTCGATTCATCCTCCAAATGTATCCTATGCATGCAGAAGTCTGGAGAAATCCCTGAAATATCATCAAGAGAATAGCCAAGAGCTTTGCAAAATCTGCGCAGCTTACTTAGCAGAAGTGTGAGCTCTGCATTGTTCAATGAAACATTAGCAATAACAGGATAAGTGGAGCTTTCTCCAAGGAATGCGTACCTTAGCCCTGCAGGGAACTGTTTAAGCTCAACTTTTGGTGCTTTTGCTGCACTCCAGTCACCCATTGCAGCAGCTTTCGCAGATGTGGTGACAAACTCATCCTCTGCAACAGTATATGCTCTTTATTTTGTTACTTTGTTGAGGAAATCGTTGAGGAAAGCCTAAATTCTTTTCATCATTGTTCCAAAATCGGAATATAGAAATGCATAATAGTTCTGAAATAAGCAACGGTTTAGATGTAGTATCCTTGATCATCGATGTGAATCAATGTATTTTCTAGCTAGTGTGAAGAGAAGTGATGAAAGCTGTTGCTTAAATAGAGAGAAAAGAGAGGAAACCAAAGGAATCAAAGGTTGGTGAGGGAACATAAGGAATCAAAAGTGTGGGGGACAAAAACAAAAGTGTTCAGAAGCTAGAAAAGAGGTAAGATGGAATCCCATTTAAAAATTCAAACTCCTTTGGCTCCAAACCAAAGAAGGTAAAAAATTTTGAAAGTTGAGACACTTACCTCAGATGGAGTTTTGGTCATTCATGAGTGATCGACACTGGAGACTGACGTGCTTCCTGGTATTAGTATCAGTCATCAGTGATCGAGACACTTGACCGAAATACATCGGGCATGATTGTGTCGATCTTGAGTGATCGATACTGGTGACCGATATGATTCTAGGAATCTCATCGATCACCAGTGATCGATACTCTGGACAGAAAATCATACGGTGTGTTTATGTCAATCAAGTATGGTTGATGTGAATGACCGAAATTTGTCCTGCTTTCAAAACTTCTTCCCATATCGGTCACAAGTGACCGATATGTTGACTGGTGTAGACTGGCTCCACTGATATCGATCAGTCATGATCGGTACTGATGACCAAAAATCTGTGTATCGGTCTTGTCATGAGATATCAAAAATCTTAGGCAAAAGAGATGATGATCTTGCAAAAGAATGAGGATGAACAAGCAATGAGATAAATAGACATTAATCAGAACTTCAACATCTAGCTTGATATCACAAAACAAATCCAAATTACAAAACCATATCACAACAATAAAAACTAAACACTGCTTGCTCTTAAAAACTTCTTACTAAGCGATTTTTAACATAAGCAAAGAGTAAGAGCAAAGAGAGATAGTTTAGGAAGCAAACATGTGAGCTTCTGTACACTTAAAGAAAGCAATAAAAGAGAAAAAGAACTAGTAGTTTCGAGCTTTAAGAGAGAAGAAGAGTGAGTTTAAGTGTGAAGAGAAGTGAAGAAAGCTGTTGCTTAAATAGAGAGAAAAGAGAGGAAACCAAAGGAATCAAAGGTTGGTGAGGGAACATAAGGAATCAAAAGTGTGGGGGACAAAAACAAAAGTGTTCAGAAGCTAGGAAAGAGGTAAGATGGAATCCCATTTAAAAATTCAAACTCCTTTGGCTCCAAACCAAAGAAGGTAAAAAATTTTGAAAGTTGAGACACTTACCTCAGATGGAGTTTTGGTCATTCATGAGTGATCGGCACTGGAGACTGACGTGCTTCCTGGTATTAGTATCAGTCATCAGTGATCGGGACACTTGACCCAAATACATCGGACATGATTGTGTCGATCTTGAGTGATCGATACTGGTGACCAATATGATTCTAAAAATCTCATCGATCACCAGTGATCGATACTCTGGACCGAAAATCATACGGTGTGTTTATGTCGATCAAGTATGGTTGATGTGAATGACCGAAATTTGTCCTGCTTTCAAAACTTCTTCCCATATCGGTCACAAGTGACCGATATGTTGACTGGTGTAGACTGGCTCCACTGATATCGATCAGTCATGATCGATACTGATGACCAAAAATCTGTGTATCGGTCTTGTCATGAGATATCAAACCCCCACCCCCCCCCCCCCCCCCCCCCCCCCCCCCCCCCCCCCCCCCCCTCCACCCCCACACTTGCCTTTTGCTTGCCCTCAAGCAATCAAACTATGATAAATGAGGGATGCGGTTTAGAGGTGGGTATTCAAATCTAAAAATGCTAAGGTAAAGAATTGAAGTCAATGTCTAAGTGCCTAAGTGTAGGATGCAAAACAAAATCATGCGTAAGCGTAAGAATTGAAGCCATGCTCTCATGTTTCAAAATGATATCAAATCTCAACCTAGACAAATGCCAAATCAATCAACTCTTTAACAATCATTAAGCTTGTAACCATGAATCAAGTTTATGCAAATCAAGTAAAAACATTTGGTTTTAGGGTATAGTCATGAGATGAAAATGATCTCATTCAAGTAAGGGCTAGTAAACTCAAGGGATCACTCAATGAAAATGATTCTATCTTAGGCAAAATGCTAAAGGTAAAAGCACACTTATGCATGCAAGTTAAAGCTCTCTTCTACCCTTAACCCAAAGATGAATCCTAAAACTTCTAAACCCAAAGTGAACACCTAAATTGATATCCCTTGTATTTACACCATTTAGGGCTGCATTTAGTACATACTTTGGTCCTCTTTTGCATGTTTTCCCTTTGCTTTGTCCCATTTTCTTCTCCTCTTAGACTTAGGTTGTATTTAGAGTATAGTTTGAATTTTCTTTGCATCTTGGATGTTTTTAGGTGCTTTTGGAACTAAAAAGAGCTTGGAGGAGTTTTGGGAATGATACAAGATGCTAGCTGGGCAAAAGAGAGCAAGAAGGATCACAGCAGAAGATCTGTGCAGAAGTTTTCGGTCAAAGCACGGTGAGTATCGGTCAAGGATGACCGATATAGAGCAGCATCGATCACTAGTATCGGTCAAGTGTGATCGACAAAAACACACCGGATGGATTTCAGTCATATGTGTCGATCACTCCATACCGATAGAGATCCATTTCGGTCACTGAGGACCGACGCAACTGACCGATACGCTGCCAGACCGAAAACCTTTTATTTACAACTTTGCCATTTTCGCTTAGACTCCTATAAATACGAAAAATCCCTAATTTCTGGGAACAAGCTTTTACCCAGCAGTTATTTCTTTCTTGTTTGGACCCTTGGGTTTTGTAATTTGAATCTTTGCTTCATTTTAATTAAAGTTTGCATCTTTCATCTTGTTTAAGCTTTCTAATCATGATTAGTCATCTTTCTCTTTTTGATTTGGTGGCTTTAATGGTGATTAGTGAGTAGTTCTCTTTAGAGATTTGAGATGGGTTAGGTCTAGGGCATTTGAGACTCCATCTATGATTGCTTAGTGTTAATTCTTCCATTTCCTTTCTTGATTGCTGTGTTGAATGCTTGATTAGCCCTAGCTAAGTTGATTGAGATCTTAGGCTCATTTTATGCCCACCAAGTGTTTGATGAAATGCCTGAACTGCTTTGCAAGAGAATTTCTTATCCTAGCTCAAGAGATTGACTGTCTAGGGAGTGATTTGGTAATATAGGGTTGATAGATTTGTTTTAATGCTTGATTTTTATCACTTCACTAATGAGAATTAGTTCTTGACTTGGTAATTATCAAAGAGATTAGTGCCAAGATTTTGGATTAGTCATATAAATGAATCCTATGTATAAGGAATAGCATTGTGTGAGTTTGTAAGCATCATAGGCTGAGTCATGGGTTCCCTATTACCAATTATCTCATCTCAAGTCTCATCTTTTCTCTGTTTTAAGCTCTGTTCTGAATTTGCTCTGTTTCTACCTTTATTTTGATTGCTTTACTTGCATTTTACTCTTGCTTTGTGTTTGCTTTAATCTTGTTTGATCACTTAGGTTGCTAGATATTCTAAACCCCTTTCATATCTGCTTGAATTAGGAAATCTACTATAACCCTGCTGTTTCAATCTTCCCCTTTGGATTGACATTAAAACCCAATGCTACAATGACTAGTACAATGGGTGATTGACATAAGAGAGTCAAAACTTTTGTATCAATTTGGCGCCGTTGCCATTAGGGGAATGCTTTATTCAGTAGGATTTGTAGAGATCTTGTGATCAAGCTTTGATATTTTTGATTTTGATTACTGATTTCTCTTTTGGTCTAGAATTTCTTTTGTAGGTACCACAACACTTGCTCTTAAGTGTCTACAGCTACATCTGAAGTTCAAGGTCAGGAATTTGGGGTTTGCTAAGTCAGAATTCAGTTATTGAAGCATGGAAGAACATCAGTATGCTGCTGGTTTTGGTCCACAAGGTCCACAAGGCCCACAAGGTCTTCAAGGGATCCAAGGCTTACAAGGACAGCAAGGTCAAGCTGGTCTACAAGGAGCTGTTGTTCAGAGACCAAGAAGACCCATTGGTGCTGCTGATATACCCTCCAACTATGCTTCAAGGCAAGGAATTCTTCCACCAATGGAAACTGAGCAATACCAGATCAAGAGCAGTCTCATCACAAGGATCCAAGAAAGACAGTTATTTGGATTGCCCAACCAAGACCCTTTAGAGCACCTGGATCAGTTTGAGAGGATATGCACCTTAACAAAGCTTAGTGGAGTATCAGATGATGGTTTGAGGCTTAAGCTATTTCCATTCTCACTTGGTGATAGAGCGATATTATGGGAGAAATCTTTAGCACAAGGCAGCATCACTACTTGGGAACAATGTAAATGTGCTTTCTTAATCAAATTCTTCTCTCCCTCAAGAACTGCACACTTCAGAAATGAGATCACAAACTTCAGGAAGTGGTCTAATGAAAGCTTTGGAGACACTTGGGAGAGGTTCAGAGGTTTCACTCACCAATGCCCCCATCATAGTTTCACTAAGGAAATGCTCCTATCCACACTTTATAGAGGTGTCCTCCCAAAGATCAGAATACTTCTAGACACAGAATGTAATGGCTATTTTCTTGGGAAAGATGTTGATGAGGGCTGGACACTAGTGGAGAACATGGCACTCAGCAATTGGGACTATGTGGATGAAAAAGAGCAACATTCCAAGGAACTAGCAACAGCATTGTCTGAGATAAAAGCTCTGTAGAAAAAAGTTGATCTACTACTCAATGCAACCACTAAACTCCTACCTAATGATCTTTCACCAAACCCTACAAAGAACACCATGTCAAGGCTCTCCATCAACAAGAGGCGCCATTGCTGCATCATGACCATGACGCCTGTATACACCAGCACATTGAAGACACTCACTCTTCACAGCAACAAGCTTCCTCTTCTCAAACAGCTGGCATCAACACCTGTTCACCTTCACATAATCTGGTTTATAAAGAGATGTTCCTCCAACTCCAACAACTTCACAATGGAGGACTGCAAAAGATGATGGCTGTTGACATTCAGAAGACTTTCACTGATATTCAGAGAAGTATGATTGATGAAATACTCAAGGACATTGACTCAAAACTTCAGTCACACATAGCTCCTATCAACATCAAGATCAACAAACTAGAAACCATGTCTACCCTTTCTCCCTCTTCACTCACACAGGAGTTGGTCAAAGCAGTCACTCTCAGAAGTGGGAAGCAGCTTCCCCCAAGAGTAGCTCCTTCTACACCCAATGAGGACATTGAGGAACAAGAAGAGGGGGTGGATGTCAAAGAAAAGGAGGACACTCCAGAAGATGAAATGATTGAAGCTGAAAAGTTTTCAGGAAAAGCCAAAGACAAGGAGGTTACTAAAGGCAAGGCAAAGGAGGCTTCTAAGGAGTTAGCCAATGAACCAAGATATATACCTCCTCCTTATCAGCCCACAATACCTTTTCCTGGAAGGTTTAAGAAACAGCTGGTTGCTAAATAGAAAGGACTCTTTGATGAACAGATGAAGAAAATCCAGCTCACAATGCCACTGCTAGATGCCTTTGTTTTAGTCCCTCCTTATCAGAAATTCTTGAAGGATGTTGTTGCTGAAAGAACCAAGGATCTGCAAGGAATGGTAGTCCTTACACATGAATGTAGCGCCATTATTCAGCAAAAGAGAGTGACTCCCAACAAGCTAGGCGATCCAGGGAGCTTCACCTTACCCTGCTCTATAGGTCCACTCATGTTTGACAAATGTTTGTGTGATCTTGGAGCTAGTGTCAGCTTGATGCCCTACTCTGTAGCACAGCGCCTAGGCTTCACCAAGTTCAAGGACTGCAGAATCTCTTTAGTATTGGCTGATAGGTCAGTAAGACATCCTAAAGGTTTGCTTGAAGATGTACCACTAAAAATTGGGAATGTAGAAATACCTACTGATTTTGTAGTTTTGGACATGGAAGAGGAGCCTAGAGATCCTCTTATTCTTGGGAGACCATTCTTAGCCACAACAGGAGCAGTCATTGATGTTAAGAAGGGAAAGATTGACCTAAAGTTGGGCCAGGATATGTCTTTGAAGTTTGACATCAAGAAGATTATGCAGCAGCATACTATTGAAGGTCAAGTATTCCAGATTGATATTCTAGAGAAGCTGAATGATGAACTTCAGAAGGAGCTGTGTTGTGAAGACAAGCTCAAAGTGGCTTTGACAAGTGAGCATGTAGATGATGGGTACTTGGATAAGGAAAGCTTGGGCTATCAGCTGAGATTGGACTCTCCCAGGTTCTTTGAGGAGGAAGAGCCATTGGAAAGCTTGGACTACACAAGAAAAGAAGCCTCCTCAGCTCAGGAGACTTGTTCCCCAAGCAAGGAAGCTGATGCCAAGAAGCAAGGTAGCTCAGATGAGGACTGGAGCGAACTCAAGGCACCAAAGGTGGAACTCAAACCACTTCCTCATGGGCTAAGGTATGTTTTCCTAGGTCCTACCTCCACTTACCCTGTTATAGTCAATGACAGCCTCAATGATGATGAGATCCTGGCCCTTGTCAAGGTGTTGAAGAGGTTTAGGAAAGCTATTGAGTATTCATTAGATGATATCCAAGGCATATCTCCTAACCTCTGCACTCACAGGATCCATCTAGAGGATGAGACAAGAACTTCTATTGAACCTCAGAGAAGGCTGAATCCTAATTTAAAAGAAGTAGTGAAAAATGAAATCTTGAAGTTGCTTGAAGCAGGAGTGATCTATCCCATCTCAGATAGCACATGGGTCTCACCAGTCCATGTGATACCTAAGAAGGGACAGATCATTGTTGTTAAAAATGAAAATGATGAGCTAATACCAACTAGGACAATCAATGGTTATAGAATGTGCATGGAATACAGAAAACTTAATTCTGGTTCTAGGAAATATCACTTCCCTTTGCTATTTATAGACCAAATGCTAGAAAGATTAGCAAATCATAAGTATTACTGCTTTTTAGATGGTTATATTGGATTCTTTCAGATCCCTATCCATCCCAATGATCAGGAAAAAACTACTTTTACTTGTCCATATGGAACTTTCGCTTATAGGAGAATGCCTTTTGGTTTATGCAATGCTCCTGCTACTTTCCAAAGATGTATGACTTCTATATTTTCTGACTTGCTTGAAGAAATGGTGGAGGTATTCATGGACGACTTTAGCGTTTATGGATCCTCCTTTGGTGTCTGCTTGTCTAACCTTTCTCAGGTTCTCCAAAGGTGTGAATACACAAAACTGTCCTGAACTGGGAAAAGTGTCATTTCATGGTGCAAGAAGGAATTGTTTTGGGTCATAAGATCTCAGAGAAAGGAATAGAGGTGGACAAAGCTAAGATAGAGGACATGATGAACTTAGAACCTCCAACCAATGTCAAAGGGATCAGAAGTTTTCTGGGGCATGCTGGCTTCTACAGAAGATTCATCAAGGACTTCTCAAGGATTGTAAGACCCTTGACAGGATTGTTGTGTAAGGAGGCAGAGTTTGTGTTTTATGAAGACGGTCTTCAACCTTTCCTTACTCTCAAACAAGCTCTGATATCAGCACCAATAGTTCAAGCCCCAAACTGGGATCTGCCATTTGAAATAATGTGTGATGCTAGTGACTATGCAGTTGGAGCAGTTTTGGGGCAGAGAGTTGACAAGAAACTTCATGTTATCTACTATGCCAGCAGAACTATGGATGAGGCTCATTCAAGGTATGCTACAACTGAGAAGGAGCTCCTGGCAGTTGTCTTTGCATTTGAGAAGTTCAGGAGCTACCTAGTAGGCTCTAAGGTAATTGTTTATACTGACCATGCTGCGCTGAGACACATCTATGCTAAGAAGGACACCAAACCAAGGCTTCTTAAATGGATTCTTCTACTACATGAGTTTGATATGGAGATTGTGGATAAGAGAGGCATTGAGAATGGAGTTGCTGATCACCTCTCAAGACTGAGGATAAATGACTTTGTCCCAATCAATGATACCCTACCAGAAGAACAGTTGCATCCTTTAGGAGTCAGGAAAGCAGAAGTGGAAAGCCTAGAAGAAGGTAAACTACCTTGGTATGCTGACTTTGTAAACTATTTGGTGGTTGGACAGATATCACAGACCCTCAACTCACATCAGAAGAAGAGGTTCTTAAGAGATGTCTCCCATTAATTTTTGGATGAGCCCTATTTGTACAAAAGAGGGAATGATGGGCTGTTCAGAAGGTGTGTAGCTGAGGATGAGATTCCAGGAATCCTGCACCATTGCCATGGCTCAGCCTATGGAGGACATTTTGCAACATTCACGACAGCCTCCAAGTTCATACAAGCTGGTTTTTGGTGGCCTAGTCTGTTCAAGGACGCCCAAGCCCATATCTCCTCATGTGATGCCTGCCAAAGGAAGGGAAACATCTCCAAGAGAGATGAGATGCCTCTGAATTCTATCCTTGAAGTAGATCTTTTTGATGTGTGGGGGATTGACTTTATGGGACCCTTCCCTTCGTCTTATGGGAACAAGTACATTCTTGTAGCTGTTGATTATGTGTCAAAGTGGATTGAAGCCATTGCTAGTCCAACAAATGATGCTAGAGTTGTGCTGAAGCTCTTCAAGACAATTATCTTCCCAAGGTTTGGTACTCCAAGATGTGTGATCAGTGATGGTGGAAGTCATTTCATCAACAAAGTTTTTGAGAGCTTGCTCAAGAAGAATGGTGTCAAACACAAAGTTGCTACTCCTTACCATCCTCAAACAAGTGGCCAAGTGGAGGTGTCCAACAGTGAGATCAAAGCCATCTTAGAGAAAACAGTTGGTGTCACAAGAAAAGACTGGTCTAATAAGCTAGATGATGATTTGTGGGCTTATAGGACAGCCTTCAAGACACCCATTGGCAGGACTCCTTTCTCACTCCTCTATGGGAAGTCCTGCCATCTGCCTGTTGAGCTAGAGTATAAGGCCTTGTGGGCAACAAAGCTGCTGAATTTTGACATCAAGACAGCTTAGGAAAAAAGACTTATCAACTTGCATGAACTAGAGGAAAACCGCCTTGAAGCTTTTGAGAGTTCTAGGATCTACAAGGAGAGGACAAAATCCTTCCATGACAAAAGGATCAAACACAAGGACTTTAAGGCAGGGGATCAGGGGCTGCTATTCAACTAAAGGTTGAAGTTATTTCCTGGAAAGCTGAAGTCAAGATGGTCAGGACCATTCAAGATCAAGGAAGTGTTGCCATATGGAGCTGTGACTTTGTTCACCAAGAATGGAGAGGACTTCACAGTGAATGGGCACAGGCTGAAACCATACATGGCAAGTGAGTCTCTTGGAGATGAAGTGGACATCAACCTTGATGAACCTCCACAAGAGTAATCAACCAAGCAAGGTCAAGCTTAGTGACTTTAAACAAGCACATTTGGGAGGTAGTCCCATGGTATCCTTTTGTATATATTATGCTTTCTAGTTTATCTTTTATGCTTTGTTTTAGTCTATAGAAGCAGGATTTCGAACTGGGGTTTGAGAAAGTCTGTAGGAGACAAAGAACAGGTGTATTCTGGCTGATATCGGTCATTTGTATCGGTCATGACAGACCGATACACAGATTTTCGGTCATCAGTATCGATCATGGTTAACCGATATCAGTGGAGCCAATCTAGACCAGTCAACATATCGGTCACTTGTGACCGATATGGAAAGCCACTTTCGACCACACTTGACCGAAAAACATCCGGTGCGATTGTGTCGGTCTTGAGTGATCAACACTGGTGACCGATACTACTCCCAGGAAGCACCAGTCTCCAATACCGATCACTAATGACCGATACTGCCATTTCGGTCAGTTGTATCGGTCATGTGTGACCGATATTCCATCTGAGGTACAGTGAAAAGCAGGAGCAACTCAACAGAAAGCGACAGGAGGTCACAAAGAGAGGAAGCATCCATTTCCCCAAGAGCTAGCAAATCTCCTCAACCCTCAAGATCATCCCACAACTCCTGCCATTAAACCAAGTACCACATCCTTTCCGTTGTTTTATACCATTGCATCTTTTTATTTTTGTAATATATTGTGTTGCTTCTCTCTTCCATTGCTTTCATTACACAAGGGACTGTGTAATTTAAGAGTGGGGAAGAGATTAGGGGTTTGACTTTGTGTTCTGTTTTCTTAGTTTTGCTTTTTCTTTTCACTTTGAGTCTCATGCATATCATGCATACATGTAAGGCATATAAAAACACAAAGAAAATCGAAAAAATTGAAAATTTTTGCATTTTTGTAAACCAAAAAGAAAGCATGTAGTTGCATTTCATTCTTCTAGGATTGAGTCTAGTGTTGACATGTAGGTTGCATTGCATTTGCATAGGGCATTATGATGAATTTTCCTTGTAAAGTGCTTAGTGTTTAGAGACGATTTCAGTTTTTAAGTGCTTAGTTGCTTGATGCATCATTTGATTGCTAGAAGTTAAGGCTGAACCATGCTTAGATTGCTAGATTTGGTCTTCTCATCTCATTCTGAAAGCATTTGTTCTCTGAAAATCAACTCTATCAACTTGATCTTTAATTTGGACTTTTAATTATCATGTCTTATGCATTGAAAAGTGATTACATGGCTACATATACATATTTGGATCGTCTTTCTCCTTTCTACCACTCTTGTTGATCCAAATAGCTGATCCTCATAATTATGGGACAGTTACATCCTCACCCTTAAGCAAAACCTCCTTTTGAGCCTAAACACTATTGTGAGAGCTGTGAGGCCTTTGCATTGCATTTTCGATTTTGTCTTGGCAAAAAGTGTTAGGAATAAGGCTGGCAATGATTAGCTCTCTTGTAGATATCAGCTTGCATCTTGAGCTTGATTCTAGGATAGGAGTTTTGGGGTTTAAAAGGGTAGTGTAAGTGGTTTGAGCTTCATGTTTATATGTTTTGAAAGAAAAGGAAAAGATCTGAAATGGTAGAAAAGGGGAGACAGTTTAGTATTGTGGTTCAAAAAGAAGAATTGGCACCAACAACAATGTTTAGAAGGGTCTAAAAGAAGAAAAATCTGACCAAGAAGCAATCCACCAAAAGTGATGAAGGTGCCAACACAACAAAGAAGAGCAAGTCCCAACCAAAAAGATGCAACCACACAAGCAAAAAAGAAGAAGTTTCCCCAGCCATGAAGATGGGTAAAGGGTAGAGTTTAGAAAAGGGTAGACTTAGAGGGTTAACTCTTGGGTTTAGAAATGCTTAGGACTCATCTTTGGGAAATAAGGGTAGAAGAGAGCTTTGAATTGCATGCATAAGTGTGCTTTTACCTTTAGCATTTTGCCTAAGATGAAGTCATTTCATTGAGTGATCCTTTATGTTTTTGAACCCTTGTGCTTAAATGAGATCATTCTTATCTCATAACCTTACCCTTTTCAACCAAATGTCTTCACTTGATTTGCATAAGCATGATTCATGTTCTGAACTTAATTGAATGTTAAAGAGTTGATTGATTTGAGCATTTCCTAAGTTGAGATTTGAGATCATTTTGAAACATGATGAACATGGCTAGGATCTTTAAAGTATAGCTGATTATGTTTGCATCCTACAACTAGGCACTTGAGCATTGAAACCATCTCTTTACCTTTGCACTTTTGGAATCTGAATGCCCACTTTCAAACCTCACTCTCCTATTTGTTCTTATTTGCTTGAGGACAAGCAAAAAGCAAGTGTGGGGTTGTTGGAATCCCTTGTATTTACACCATTTAGGGCTGCATTTAGTACATACTTTGGTCCTCTTTTGCATGTTTTCCCTTTGCTTTGTCCCATTTTCTTCTCCTCTTAGACTTAGTTTGCATTTAGAGTATAGTTTGCATTTTCTTTGCATCTTGGATGTTTTGTGCTTTTGGAACTAAAAAGAGCTTGGAGGAGTTTTGGGAATGATACAAGATGCTAGCTGGGCAAAAGGGAGCAAGAAGGATCACAGCAGAAGATCTCTGCAGAAGTTTTCGGTCAGAGCACGGTGAGTATCGGTCAAGGATGACTGATATAGAGCAGTATCGATCACCAGTATCGGTCAAGTGTGATCGACACAAACACACCAGATGGATTTCGGTCATATGTGTCGATCACTCCAGACCGATAGAGATCCATTTCGGTCACTGAAGACCGACGCAACTGACCGATATACTGCCAGACCGAAGACCTTTTATTTACAACTTTGCCATTTTCGCTTAAACTCATATAAATACGAAAAATCCATAATTTCTGGGAACAAGCTTTTACCCAGCAGTTCTTTCTTTCTTGTTTGGAACCTTGGGTTTTGTAATTTGAATCTTTGCTTCATTTTAATTAAAGTTTGCATCTTTCATCTTGTTTAAGCTTTCTAATCATGATTAGTCATCTTTCTCTCTTTGATTTGGTGGCTTTAATGGTGATTAGTGAGTAGTTCTTTTTAGGGATTTGAGATGGGTTAGGTCTAGGGAATTTGAGACTCCATCTATGATTGCTTAGTGTTAGTTCTTCCATTTCCTTTCTTGATTGTTGTGTTTAATGCTTGATTAGCCCTAGCTAAGTTGATTGAGATCTTAGGCTCATTTTATGCCCACCAAGTGTTTGATGAAATGCCTGAACTGCTTTGCAAGAGAATTGCTTATCCTAGCTCAAGAGATTGACTGTCTAGGGAGTGATTTGGTAATATAGGGTTGATAGATTTGTTTTAATGCTTGCTTTTTATCTCTTCACTAATGAGAATTAGTTCTTGACTTGGTAATTAGCAAAGAGATTAGTGCCAAGAGATTGGGTTGGTCATATAAATGAATCCTATGTATAAGGAATAGCATTGTGTGAGTTTGTAAGCATCATAGGCTGAGTCAAGGGTTCCCTATTACCAATTATCTCATCTCAAGTCCCATCTTTTCTCTGTTTTAAGCTTTGTTCTGAATTTGCTCCGTTTCTACCTTTATTTTGATTGCTTTACTTGCATTCCACTCTTGCTTTGTGTTTGCTTTAATCTTGTTTGATCACTTAGGTTGCTAGATATTCTAAACCCCTTTCATATCTGCTTGAATTAGGAAATCTACTATAATCCTGCTGTTTCAATCTTCCCCTTTGGATTGACATTAAAACTCAATGCTACAATGACTAGTACAATGGGTGATTGACATAAGAGAGTCAAAACTCTTGTATCATAAATCTACCCTTTCCCAAAGAACTTGATCTTCTTCTTCTTCATGTGTGGGGAAACTTCTTCTTGCTTGTGTGATTGATCATTTTTGTTGGGACTTGCTCTTCCTTTTTTGATTAGGCACCAATTTTCACCTTTGGTGGATTACCTTCGGTCTGATTTTTTCTTTTGAATAACCTTTCAAAGCCTTGCTGTTTTGGCGCCTTCTTACTTTAGACACTTAGAGCTTTTCTTCCCTTTACTTAACCACAATTTTAACTCAATTTCCACATACTACCATCCCATACTTCGTCCTTTTCTTAAAAAGATATAAACATAAAGTTCAAACAACTGAACACTGCCCATTCACCCAAAATTCCTAACCTAGAATAAAGCTCAAAGGAACACTTTTTGCCAAGAAAAAATTTGAAAATGATGTATGCAAGGCCTCACAACTCTCATAAATGGTGTTTAGGCTCAAGAAGGAGGTTTGGTTAAGGGAGTGGATTAATTGTCCCATAAGTATGAGGATCAGCTACTTGGATCAACAAGAGTGGTGAGAAGGAAAAAAATGATCCAAATATGTATATAGTTTTAATGCACAAACATGATAATTAAAAAATCAGATTAAGGTTTGATAGCTAGATATTTTGGACTATTTTATCAAAGCCAAAAGCAGATTATTGTTTTAGTATAGCTGCTAGAGGTGTCAATCCAGCTCAGGTTGATGAAAGCTACTAGGAATGCAAGAACTTTGTAAATCTAAGTGAAATCGGATTATCTGAGGAGAAAATCTATGAAAACTAAATGCAAATACCAAATGACTAGGAAAACTATTTTAAAATCCCCTCTGAAGGGTTAAACAACTACTAGAAGACTTTTAAGAGATTAAAATGTAAGACTACTATTTTATAAAAATTGAACACTAAAGACAGATAAACAGAGAAATTTCTAACAACCTAGAACAATGATTTTCAATACTAAAGATGCAAACTTTATAACTAAGAAATGATTACTTTGAGTTTTTAAATTCTAAAAAGGATTCAAGGTTGAGGATCATGTTTAAGAAGGTTAAAGATTCAAGCTTGGGTTTTGAAAACATAGATCTACACATTTTGTGCTATCTCTAGGCATTGAGAAGCTAAAAGAGGTTTATACATGGCATTTGGTATAAACCCTTTCCTCAACCCTTCCTCCTAACCCATGGCGTGTGGTGGAAAGATGGGTCGGAGAACATTAAGCATAGATCTCAAATAATGGCATAACTAGCTCCCTAAGCATTCATGGCGTTTGGGAAAGGATGAGCTAGTCTCTTGGATTTGGTTTTAGGGGATTCCTGAATCTTGTCAAGGTAAGGAAATCCCTGAGATCAAAGAGAACTTTCTCAAGACTCTCTAGGCACTTAAACCCCCAAATCCAAGAAGAAAATGAGTTAAGAACAAGAGAATTCCCAAGCTTAAACCCCTTAAACCCTCTTAACCAGCTCAACCTTAAACCCATGAAAGACTACTCACTACACATGCTTAAAACATATGAAAGTGCAAAGAAAGAAAAGCATAACATGATTAAACTACTAAGCAAGGAGAGCGATTAAGAGAAATACTTGGATTAAAACAAGATTAAGAGTTTACAAAACTAAGAAAAACTTGAAAACTAGAACAATGGCAATTTTTCAGCCTTCGTGCCTAAGAAAAACTAAAACTAGCAGGAGACCAAATGAAAGGATGAGATTTTACGCCCAAAATAGGCCAACAAGAGAAATGGTCCCCTCACTAAAATCCAAAAGTGAGCTGTCAGATAAGGTTCTGGGATCGAGCTGACTCGTCGATCTGATCACTCGATCTCCCGGCTTGACCGTCTTCTTTTGCTCGATCATTGAGTCGATTCGGTCGGGTGGATCGAGTGCTTCCATCGATCTTCTAGTCGATCCTTGGATGATCAAGTCATGACCTCGATCTGGCTCTCGTTCTTCCCGGGCTTAGTCCCGTGTCCGTATTCACGTTCGATCACCTCGGTCGATCTTGGTCTCAATCCTCTTTCTTGAAACGACCCGAGTGTCTCGATCTTGTGGTAGATCTCGTATAGATCGACCTGCCTAGCTCGATATGTGCCTCGATCTTGGTTCCTTTGCTGCATGCATGAGTTCCTCCACGTATCAATAGGCTCCCTTTCGATCCTTAGTATGTCCACGCAGCCTCCACAGCTCCAGTGTAGCAAAAAAAACCTGAATATATTGCAAGAATGCAAGAAACATGCAAAATGCTGATGCAAAGTGTTCTAGGACCTAAAATGAGGTAAATGGTGCAAACTAGCCTATAATGGAAAATGTATGCATGAAAACTACTCTAAATGCATGCTAAATATGCGAAATATAAGAGTATATCAACTCCCCCATACTTGCCTTTTGCTTGCCCTCAAGCAAACAAAATTCAAGAAAGGAAGAGAGATTTAAAAATGGGAGCTCAAATTCCTTGACAAGTATTTTTCAAATGAATCAATTCAATGGTCCTAGTTCTCAATTCTAAGATGCAATGCACAAACTCATACTCCAAAGGACTTAGCCATATTCATCACATATTGAGTCTCAAATCATGACTCTCATATTCCAAACAATCCAAGAATCCTATCCTTTAACATTCATTAAGTTCAAACCGTGAATCACACTTATGCATTTTGAAACCAGATACATTTGGCTAGGGACAAGATCATGAGATAAAAATGATCTCATTCATAAGGGTAATTCAAGCAATGGTTTATCTCAAAAAGGGTTGAACTCATGCATAATGCTAAAGGTAAAGGCAATTGATGCATACATGACTAGACTCTCATCTACCCATATACACTAACAATGATCCTAATCCCTCTTTCATTTTTCTTTTCTTTTTCAAGCTCACTCACCCTCTAGAGACTACCCATAACAACAAGGCAAGGCACCAAGCAAAACCCAAATAAACACTTCATTCAAACCTTCTTATAGCTAGTGGGATGGCCTTAAACATATTTTTAGCTCTTTTCTTTTCTTTTGATAGCTCTTTTCTCATTTTTTCTTTTTTTCTTTTTGAGAGCTACCTTCTTTTCTTTTCAACTTGAGCTTTTATTAATTAGAACAAGACCACACACTTAAAACTATGCGTCCCTTTATTCAAATCCCAAACACCAACACTTTTCAAAACCGAAAACAAATAAGCAAAAGCAATAAAACCCATAAATACCAAACCCATCCTTAAGCCTAAAACTAGCTTCAATATGCAAAGCTAGCATCAATATGAGAGCCTAATCATGTTGCCTAAACCTAACACTTTATGCCAAGTTCAACCGAGAATAAAAGGACTCACAATATGATATCACACACGAAATTTGGCTTGAAAGGAAGGTAGGGGTAAAGGTGAGGAGTTCTACTTAGTCATACAAGAGAGTGGTGAAAGGAATAAGAAAGCCTAAAAATGTATCTGTAATCCATGTATCCTTTCTCAAATGCACAAGTATGATAATTCAAAAATTCAAATTAAGGTTCCACTTGATAGGAAAGGATTCAATTCATGTTTGTTCAACTTAAGCCACGAAAATCAAGACAAATGATCAAAATATGGTTAGAGCTTACTTTAAAAGTATGTACAAAGCATCAAAGAACTACTAACTAGGGCCTTGAACCATTTCATCAGCTTAAAACACTTTTCAAGAAAAATTAATATCATTGCTCCCTATGCAAATGCAAACAAACTAAATGATTAAAATTTTAGACTCAATCCTAAAATGTTTAACAATGCAAATGCAAGCGACATGTTTTTTTTTGAAAATTTTTAGAAATTTTATGATTTTTTTATATTTTTCTATGCACTTAGATGATGCATGATGACTCAAGGATGCTAACACAAAATAATATCCAAATAAAACATGTCAAAGCACACCCTCCCCTAAACTTGAATGACACCGTCTCGGTGGCAAACAAATTCAAGAGGAGATCAAAACACAAAGCAAAAATTAAGAAGAAATGCATGATATTTACAATGGTTGAGTTTTGGTACCTTGGAGCTAGGCATGGCTGGAGCTTGAGGATGCTCCAGCCCTCCTGCTCTTTCTAGGAGTGTCGTGAAGCACCTCCTTGTCTTTGTTCTTGCTCGTGCCTTCATGGAGAGAAAGACGTCCAGCTTGATTGCTTCCTTGAGGCTCACGGATCTCTATACCTCCGGTTGATCTTCTTCTCTTCTCTGGTTGCTCAACCTCTTCACTTGAAGACGCTTCAGATGAGCTTCTTTGTAGGTCTTTGATCTTCTTAGCCAGCTTCTTGATCATCTTGTCTTGCCACTTATTGACTTTGCGCTGAATCTCAACCACCGAAGCAAGGAACTTCTCAGCCTTAGTATGCGGCTCATAGTCTAGCTTGGGGAGATCAAAGCTTGGTGGCATCTCAGCATCTGAAGCAGGGGACTCTGAAGGTGGACGAGTGAGCTGAGGTGGTGCAGCCGTGCCTCCAAGAGGCGCAAAGCATTCTTTATTGCTTGGCAAAAACTCTATGGTCCCAACGCTGTCCAGGTTCATCTCGTCTTGGCTGGGGAGGATGCATACTTGCTTCCCAAGGGTGGGGTTGTAGAACAAGTAGGAAAAATATCCTGGAGCTGGAGTAGGTCCCAAGGAATCAGTGTTGCACATGTAGGTCTGATCCATGTAAGCTCTCTCCACACAAGGCTCCATATCCGTAAGAGGTACTCCCGCTTGTATGAACATTGGCGTGAGGAAGCATCCTATGAGTGCTGAGCTCGCCTTACACCTCAACGCCCATGCCTTGTACTTGACCAAAGAAGAAACCAAGATGCATCCATAGTTGACGTCATCCCCAAGCTCATCCTCCATTGGCTCCTCATTCTCTTCAGCATCGTATAAAACCTTCTTAATCCCTTGGAAGAGGAAGCACAGCTCGTTCTTTGTAACCATTGGAGCCACGGATCTTCCACTGAAGGTGTTGGCTAGTAGCTTGAGGGCGTATCTCAGCACAGGGTTTCACACGTTCTTGATCTTGGCGGTGTTGGCTTTGTAGTCATCATCGCTGATCATGTCCCATAGATCGTTGGCTGATTTGAACGGAGGGAACTCTACAAGCTTGTCTTCAGCATGGAGACGATAAGCTTGGCACAGCTCGGGGATGGAGAGGTGGTAAGCTTGTCTCCTGATCTTGAATGTGAGGTGACCCTTTGATGGAGTGGGAAGGCTTGGATTTTCATAGGAGAAGTCCAAGGTGGAGAAGAAGTCAAGCGCTGCCTCAGGGTAAGTAGGGCAGTCCATCCTTGACAGGCACGCAAGTCCCATGTTCTTGAGAAGCTCATCAAAATCCTCTAGCAATCCCAGCCAGTCCAAGAGGTCCATGCTTGCAAACTTTGTAGGTTCAAACATCAACCTCTCTAGCCTTTTCTCTGCCTTCTTCTCTTCCTTATTCTATCTCACCCTTTCTTCAACCACTTGTTGAGGTTCCTCTTGAGTTGAAGTTGCCAAATCTCTGCTTCTCTTGGGTGCCATAGTACCTGAAATACAAATTCTCAAGGAGAAAGTTAGTATAAACGATGATTTAAGAGAAGAAGATATAGCAATAAGAGAAAATCTCTAACTTTAAATCCTAGATTTTTGGGATATGCTAGAATATATCAATAAATAGTAAAGGAAAATATCAAGAGACAGGATTAAATCAAGAAAATTTCCCTAACACTTAGATATTTTTTAATAATTTATCCTAATCCTTAGCAAATCTTTTCAACCAAATCAGCAAAAAGGAAAAATTTCTTGAAAACTTAGATGTGCAAGCCAAGAAATCTGAAAATACCTTTGAAATGGATGAATAAGATATGCTCTAGTCTTTAAAAACTAAAACTCGCACTCTCTCTCTTTGTTTTTGTAAAAATCGGTTTGTTGCAAAGTGAAGAGAAAGTGAGTATGCAAAGGTTTATAAAGACAAAAGAAAATCTTTTGCATGCAAGCGAGTGTGTTCTGAAAAAGTGGGTCAAGTGATATTCCCATATATTCTGCATATTTTGCATGCATTTAGGATAGTTTTTCATGCATTCGTCTTGCATTATAGGATAGTTTGTTCCATTTGTGGCATTTTAGGTCCTAGGTTCCTTTGCATTGGCATTTTGCATATTTCATACATAAAAGCATTATTTTCAGGTTGTTTGGGGCACTCTCGAGTTGAGGAAGTTATGTGGACGTGAGGAGGATCACAACAAAGCTCGTGGACACTTGGAGAACTCAACCATGCATGCTAAGGACCCGAGATCGAGTAGCGGATCGAGCAAGGCAGGTCGATCTAGACGAGATCGACCAGAAGATCGAATGACCCAAGTCAATTCAAGAGGAGGGATCGAGACCAAGATCGAGAGAGGAGATCAATCTGGAGTACGGACGTGAATGACGCCATGCAGATCGAGAGCCAGATCGAGTCCCCAACCCGGTCATCACAGGATCGACTCAAAGATCGACCGAAGCCATCCGATCCAAGAAGACGATCGAGCCAGAGATCGAGTGACCCGAGTCGATCCCAGACGAGCCTTATCCGTCCAGCTGTCTTTGGCGGCTAGCGAAGGGGGGACCAGTTAACGGTTTAGCCATTTTTGGCAAAAGCAGCCATCACTTTTTATCATCTTCATTCCGTCTTTTTGTTTTCTCTCTACCTTAGGCGATTTGGCCATTGTTAAACATCTTAAGCTTTTCGTGTTTTAAACCTTTGGATCTTTTAATATTGAGCAAGGTTTTCCTTTAATCGTTTGTTGATCATGATTAGCTTTCTATTTATTGCTTTTCATTCGGTCTTAATCATGTGTAGCGAGTAGTCTTTTTGGGTTTTTGGGGTTGAGGCGATTTAAAAGGGTTAAGAGGTTTAAAGCTTTGTGTTTTCTATGTTCTTCATACCTTCTTTTCTAGGATCTTGGGGTCTTAAGGCATAGAGAGCCTTGGAAAAGGTCTCTATGATTCCAGGGTTGTCTTACCTTGACAGGATTTAGATATCCTAGAAAGCCAGATCCTAGAGGCTAATCTTTCCTCTCCCATGATACAAGACTTTTTGGGACTTGATTCAATTACCCAAGCTTGTACTAATCAGTTGTAGTATAGCATAGGGTTTTATCAATCCAAAAGGGGAGAATGAAACAGTAAGAATGCAATAGAGATCTTAATTCAAGCAGATAAAGATGGTTTTAGATGTCTAACAACCTAAGTGAGCAAGCAAAGAAGCAAAATAAAGCAAAAGAAAGCAATTAAAGAGCAGTAATGGCAAAGAGAAACAGAGCAAAAAACAGAGTAAAGCTGAACTAAAACAAAGTAAAAGCAAGATTTCAAAGATTAAAAGATGGTTCGAGATCAAGGCAATGGTGATAGGGTGATTCATGTTCATGTCTAAGGTGATCAAAACAAGCAATTCTAAACACTCAACCTTAGGTAAGGAACACTAATATAGACTAATCCAATCTCTTGGCATTAATCCCTTCTCTAATCACATATTCAAGATAAATTTCTTTACTCAAACACATAATCACCAACCATTAAAATAAAGTTCTATAAAACCAATTAGCATGCTTGACATCTAATCTCTTAGGCTAGGTTTACTGGTCTCTTATATGATATATCAAACATCAACTCACATTCTCATGCATAATCAATGTCTAAAGGCAATTTCTCATCAATATGGTACTAAGCAATAAGCACATTCAAGCAAGAAATGATAGATGCAAAGACTCATGATTATCAAAACGCCATTTTCAAGTATTGAACTTCATTCAGGAATTTCATCAAACACTTGGTGTGCGGGTGAAAACCCTAAAATCAACTTCTCCAACAAAGAGATACTAAGCATTAAGCACAATCATATAAGAAAGGGAATGAGAAGATCTAAGCCCTAATCAACCTAAACAATCACTAAAATCACCCCATCTGTCCTAATCTCAAACCTAAAGCAAACTACTCACTAATCATGGTGAAAACCATCAAATCTATGAAGAAAAGATAGTTAATCATGATTAGGAAGACAAAAGATTAAGGAAACTATTATTGAAATAAGCAAAGATTCAAATACAAAGTTATTCAAAATCTACAGAAGAGAAGAAGAACTGATGGATAAAAGCTTGTATCCCCAGAAATAAGGGATTTTTAGTATTTATAGGAGTCTAAGCGAAAATAGAAAAATTGTAAATAAATGGTCTTCAGTCTGGCAGCGTATCGGTCAGTTGCATCGGTCTAGGCTGATCGATATGAATCATATCGGTCAGTTGTATCGGTCTTGATTGATCGATACGTTTGATCGATATGGGTTGAACGGTTTCACGAACATTGCGATATCTATTGAACGGCATATCAGAATGACCCGAAACCAAGTTCTCCTGAAATCTAACTCACGTGGCTACAACTTCAGTGAAGAGTGAAGATGCTGAATTGGGACGGAGGCTACTCGTCCGAGCTGATCTTCAAGTCGGTCAATGTCAACGGTAAAAACTCAAGATGGACATGTGCTCAACTTATTCGTCGTAACGCTTCACCCACTAATGGGAATGAATCGAAACTAATTCCAAACGAACGCTAGGTCAAGTGGCTACAAAGTTTGTGAAGGACGCCGGAGCCAAATCAGAATGCAAAGATCTCATCTGAGCTGATCTTCAGTAGATGTGAATCCTGTCGGTCACTCCTGACCGATGCTGGTGACCGAAATTCATCCGTTGGGTTTATGTCGATTACTTCTGATCGATGCTGGTGACCAAAATTCATCCGCTGGGTTTATATCGGTCACTTATGATCGATGCTGGTGACCGAAATTCATCCGCTGGGTTTACGTCGATCACTCCTGACCGATAGCCTCCGTGCACAGACTGATAGAGGTTGAGCGGTTTCACGAAAACTTATGTAACTGTTTAACCACTGATGGGAATGACCTCAAACCAACTCCAGACGAAAGATAACTCACGGGAATACAATATTGGTGAAGACTGTTGAAGCTGATTCGTGTTGGAGATGCTTTGTGCGAGCCAGTTTTGTCAGGTGAATTTTCTGGCCGCTTCAACAAGGTGCACCTTCTTCTTGGCTCTTTTCATGTCTTGTGCTGCACCCACCATCATCTTCCATGCTCCTTGTAGCTCAATGAGTACCTATAAAAATCTTTTATGCAAAGAAAATGCAAACTACATCCTGAAGGCAACTAAGTCTAAAAGGAGAAGAAAATGGGATAAAGGATAAGGAAAACATGCAAAAGAGAACCAAAACATGCACTAAATGCAAGCCTAAATTATGTAAATACAAGAGATATCAACACCCCCACACTTGCCTTTTGCTTGTCCTCAAGCAAATAAGAACAAATGAGAGAGTGAGGTTTGAAAGTGGGAGCTCAAAACTAAAGATGTCAATGGAAAAATTGAATCAATACACAAGTTATAGGTTCTAAGATGCAAAGAGATTGTTCTACTTTAAAGACTTTAGCCATACCTATCATAGCAAACAATGAACTCTAGCTTAGCCTACACAAGCATTCAAATCAACCAACTCTTTCACATTCATTAATCAGTAACCAATGGATCATGTTTGTGCAAATCAAGAGAAAACATTTGGTCAAGGGACATGGTCATGAGATGAAAATGATCTCATTCAAATAAGGGTTCAAAGATTTTGGGGATCACTCAATGAAATGATTCTATCTTAGGCAAAATGCTAAAGGTAAAAGCACACCTATGCATGCAAGTCAAAGCTCTCTTCTACCCTTTTTACCTAAGATGAACCTAATAACTTCTAAAACCCCAAGTGAAACTCCTAAATCTACCCTTTCCCGAAGCATTTGATCTCTTCCATCTTCATATTTGGGGAAACTCCTTCTTCTTTTGCTTGTGTGATTGACTTTTTTTTGGAACTTGCTCTTCTTTGTTGCATGATTGGCGCCATTTTCATCACATTTGGTGGATTTCTTGGTCTGATTACTCCTTTTGGATGACCTTTTGTAAGCTTTGTTGTTGTTGGCACCTTTCTTCTTTAGCACTTAGAGCTTTCTTCCTAGTTAACTGACACAAGGTTTGTGACCCCTTGGTTCAATCACCCTTGCACTAGTCAGTTGTTGTATGGGTTTTATGTCAATCCAATTGGGAAGAGTTGAGAGCAAAATCTCTAAGTCAGCAAGCAGAGAATTAGTTTTGTTTCCTAAGCAACAGTTTTAGCAACCTAAGTGAAACAAGCAGCAAGCAAAGTGAAAGCGAAATCAAACTAAGCGGTTCTACGCAAGAAAAACAGAGCAAAACAGAGCAAATCCGAGATTAAAATAAGAGAAAGGCAAGTTCCTAGATGTGGTTATTGACTTTGGAGAATTTCAGACATTAACTAAGGCTGTTTCAAACTACATTGATTAAGCAAGCAATGGTGATTCCTAGACATAGAGTTCACAATTAAGCTAGTTAGATCCAATCTCTTGGCAAATAACCCTTTGCTAAACATTCTAACAAGAACTAACTCTCATTAGTGCTAAAACATCAAGCAAGCATGATTAAACAACTCTATTCAAGTCAAAATGCTCCTCAAACAGTCAATCTTTTGAGCCAACGCCAGCAAATCCTATATTAAACATGATCAACATTTCATTAAACACTTTGTGGGCATAAGAGAAAGCTAACAATTTAGACAAGTTTGATCAAGACTAATCTAGCATGAATAACAGATTAATAGAGAGGAACCCATAAACTGAAGCACTTAACAAACCTTAATCAAGCCTTAAATCCCCCTAATCTACCACATCTAGAAACCCTAAGATGACTACTCACTCATAATCATGTTTAACACCAAATCACAAAGGAAAAGGATGCTAATCATGATTAAAAGAAAGATTAAAAAAAGATTAAAGTAAATACTTGATTATATTAAACAAAGCAAAGAAATTGTCTTACAAACTTAAAGAAAGTGCTCAAGAACAGTAAATTGACATGACCTCTTGAAAATCTGGAAAAAGATGCTATTTATAGTCTAGAGAAGAAAACCCTAGAGTAATGGCATAAGCGTAATTAAAAACAGGTTCGGGCTGGGTCAGTATCGGTCAGTTACGTCGGTCTTGAGTGACCGAAATGGATTCATATCGGTCTAGAGTGATCGACACATATGACCGAAATCCATCCAGTGTGTTTGTGTCGATCACATTTGACCGATACTGGTGATCGAAACTGCTCTGTATCGGTCATCCATGACCGATACTTACCGTGCTCTAACCGAAAACTTCTGTAGAGATCTTCTGCTGTGATCCTTCATGCTTCCTTTTGCCCAGCTAGCATCTTGTATCATTCCCAAAACTCCCCCAAGCTCCTTTTAGCTCCAAAAGCACCTAAAAACATCCAAAATGCAAACAAAATGCAAACTATACTCTAAATGCAACCTAAGTCTAAAAGGAGAAGAAAATGAGACAAAAGCAAAGGGAAAACATGCAAAAGAAGACCAAAATAAGTACTAAATGCAGCCCTAAATGGTGTAAATACAGGAGATATCAACACCCCCACACTTGCCTTTGCTTGTCCTCAAGCAATTAAGAACAAATGGGAGAGTGAGGTTTGAAAGTGGGCATTCAGATTCTGAAAGTGCAAAGGTAAAGAGATGGTTTCAATGCTCAAGTGCCTAGTTGTAGGATGCAAACATAATCAGCTATACTTTAAAGATCCTAGCCATGCTCATCATGTTTTAAAAGGATCTCAAATTTCAACTTAGGCAAATGCTCAAATCAATCAACTCATTAACATTCAATTAAGTTCAGAACATGAATCATGCTTATGCAAATCAAGTGAAGCAATTTGGTTAAAAAGGGTAAGGTTATGAGATAAGAATGATCTCATTTAAGCACAAGGGTTCAAAATCATAAAGGATCACTCAATGAAATGACTTAATCTTAGGCAAAATGCTAAAGGTAAAAGCACACTTATGCATGCAATTCAAAGCTCTCTTCTACCTTTATTTCCCAAAGATGAGTCCTAAGCATTTCTAAACCCAAGAGTGAACCCTCTAAGTCTACCCTTTCCTAAACTCTACCTTTTACCCATCTTCATGGCTGGGAAAACTTCTTCTTTTTTTCTTGTGTGGTTGCATCTTTTTGGTTGGGACTTGCTCTTCTTTGTTGTGTTGGAACCTTCATCACCTTTGCTGGATTGCTTCTTGGTCAGATTTTTCTTCTTTTGGACCCTCCTAAGCATTGTTGTTGGCGCTAATTCTTCTTTTTAAACTTAGAGCTTTTATTTCCTCTACTTAACCAAAATACTAATCTGTTTCCTCTTTTCTACCATTTCAGATCTTTTCCTTTTTTTTCAAAACATATAAACATGAATTTTAAACCACTTACACTACCCTTTTAAAACCCCAAAACTCCTATCCTAGAATCAAGCTCAAGATGCAAGCTGATATCTACAAGAGAGCTAATCATTGCCAGCCTTATTGCTAACACTTTTTGCCAAGACAAAATCGAAAATGCAATGCAAAGGCCTCACAGCTCTCACAATAGTGTTTAGGCTCAAAAGGAGGTTTTGGTTAAGGGTGAGGATGTAACTGTCCCATAATTATGAGGATCAGCTATTTGGATCAACAAGAGTGGTAGAAAGGAGAAAGATGATCCAAATATGTATATGGTAGCCATGTAATCACTTTTCAATGCATAAGACATGATAATTAAAAGTCCAAGTTAAAGTTCAAGTTGATAGAGTTGATTTTCAGAGAACAAATGCTTTCAGAATGAGATGAGAAGACCAAATCTATCAATCTAAGCATGGTTCAGCCTTAACTTCTAGCAATCAAATGATGCATCAAACAACTAAGCACTTAAAAACTGAAATCGTCTCTAAACACTAAGCACTTTACAAGGAAAATTCATCATAATGCCCTATGCAAATGCAATGCAACCTACATGCCAACACTAGACTCAATCCTAGAAGAATGAAATGCAACTACATGCTTTCTTTTTGGTTTGCGAAAAAGCAAAAAAATTTAAAATTTTTCGATTTTTTTGTGTTTTTCTATGCCTTACATGTATGCATGATATGCATGAGACTGAAAGTGAAAACAAAAAGAAAAACTAAGAAAACAGAACATAAAGTCAAACCCCAAATCTCTCCCCCACACTTAAATTACACAGTCCCCTTGTGTAATGAATGCAATGGAAGAGAGAAGCAACAAAATATATTACAAAAATAAAAAGATGCAATGGTATAAAACAATGGAAAGGATGTGGTACTTGGTTCAATTGTAGGAGTTATGGGATGATCCTGAGGTTTGTAGAGACTTGCTAGCTCTCCTCTTCCTTCTCTCATAGACTTAAGTGGAATGCTCTGCTTCTTGAGGTTGTTGAACCCAGCTTGACCATAGTTGCTCAGATTGTGAAGAAGTCCCTTATGTGCCCCATTGCCATGTGTCCTGAACTTCAGAGGCGTTGGGATTTGGCGCCTCCCAAGCTGATGGAACATGGGCTCTTGGCTCATAAGATGAGGCCCTTGGTTGTGCCCATGTACCCCATTGATCACTTGGTTGTACATGGAATGAGTGTTTTCCATGGGGGTTCCATACAGCTTCCTCCTCTTCAGTTGGCCCAGCTTGGTGAAGTTGCTCTTCTTGTTGAGAGTTGAGATCTTGGGTGTGGCTGTGGTGGGAAGTTTTTGCTGATGTAGCCTTGTTCTTCCTGAACTTCCCCTTAACCATCTTCATAAGCCCTTTGATGGCTTTATGTTGATGTGCTCATGAGCTGCTCTCAAAGAGCTTCCTTGGTTGGGAGCTTCATAGGGCTGGAAGTGGAACTACCATGAGCTGTAGTTCAACACTTCTTCTTCTTCAAGCTCATCTTCTTCATGGGTTCCTCCTTGGCCTTCAGCGCCAGCAGTAGCATTACATTGCTCTTCTTCTTCTCTAATCTTTTCAGTGTGCTCCTCTTCTTCTTCACTGTCCTCTTCTTCTTCTAATGTAGGAATAGGGCCGCCTGTGTAGAGCTCCTCAGTGCTTGGGTTGAAGCTGATGTTTCCTTTTCTGATGAAGGATGTGATCTTTGGATTGGGGAGGAGGACTTTTGCTGGTGTGTCAAGGCCTGTGATGAAGTTGTACACATGCTTTCAAGGTAGTGGCTTCTCTTGAGGTAATCAATGTCAATCCATAGTGGCTCAAGTGCATCACCTTCATGTCTGTCAAGGTCTACTCCACTAGCTTGTAGAACTGCTGTCACAACTCCCCCAATATGCACTAGAGGGCTGCTCTCCTTCTTTGTCTTACTTAAAACCCAGCTCTGGTAGGATAAGAGCTGTTCCATCAACATAGACACATAGCAGGGATAGCTTTTCGGTGCCCTGAGAGGTTCTCCATACTCATCCCTTCCCAAAAGATCATACAGTCCTTGGTATATCAGATCTGTCTCCCTTCCTGTGAGATATGTTGTCTCCTTCCTTGCAAAGAGTGTATTCGCAAGTGCCTTGTGGATATATCTCACAGCTGGATGCCTCAGGTGCTGGTTCTTTGATCTTCCAGGAGTGTATTTCCCAACCCCAATAATACCCCACAGCATGATGTGCTGCCTACTTGGGATTTCGAACCTGCTCAGCTTGGTGGGGTGGGACTTCAGCTCTAGATCCTCGGCGATCTCTGTGAATGTTGAGGAGAATTTTTCCTTGCCAATCTGAAAAGAGATCCATCCATCGCCATTAGAGAGTTCACTGTCTTCATACCAGACCACCTTGAGTGTGGAGAGGAATTGGTAAGTGAGCTGTGGGTAAGATGGGAGTGGCATCTCCATGAAAGCTCCAAGGCCCATGCGCTCAAATGTGGCTTTGCAGTCACCATAGATTACCAACGCCTTCATTGTGGAAGTGCATGGATATCTTGATTGCTTGAAAGTGCACTGGTTGAAAGCCTCCATGAGTTCTCTAGCAGCATTGCCCTTCTTTTGTTGATTTTCTCCCTCATTTCCAACCGGTCTCTTTCCAGCGGCTTTGGTGGATTGCTCATCAGCCTTGCCCTTTCCTTTATATTTCTGTGTTCTTGGTTGGATTGGTGCTTCCTGAGGTGCTTTTCTTTTTTTCCCAGCAGCTGTGTTTGTTCTTCCCATGGTACCTTCAAAAGCAAAGCTTGAAAACAAGGTAAGTGAAAGAATAAAAGCTGAAGAACCAACTAGCTGAAAGCTTTTAATGGAGAAACTCCTTAAACTAAGAAAAGTCTAACAAGTTCTAACAACAAGCTGAAACTTATTCAAAGCAAGAAGAGATCAAAAGCTAGCAACTAAATAAGCTAGAATGCACAAAAGATAAACAGTTATGCATGACATTCTAGCAAAATGGTTCTTAGGCAAAAGAGATGATGATCTTGCAAAAGAATGAGGATGAACAAGCAATGAGATAAATAGACATTAATCAGAACTTCAACATCTAGCTTGATATCACAAAACAAATCCAAATTACAAAACCATATCACAACAATAAAAACTAAACACTGCTTGCTCTTAAAAACTTCTTACTAAGCGATTTTTAACATAAGCAAAGAGTAAGAGCAAAGAGAGATAGTTTAGGAAGCAAACATGTGAGCTTCTGTACACTTAAAGAAAGCAATAAAAGAGAAAAAGAACTAGTAGTTTCGAGCTTTAAGAGAGAAGAAGAGTGAGTTTAAGTGTGAAGAGAAGTGAAGAAAGTTGTTGCTTAAATAGAGAGAAAAGAGAGGAAACCAAAGGAATCAAAGGTTGGTGAGGGAACATAAGGAATCAAAAGTGTGGGGGACAAAAACAAAAGTGTTCAGAAGCTAGAAAAGAGGTAAGATGGAATCCCATTTAAAAATTCAAACTCCTTTGGCTCCAAACCAAAGAAGGTAAAAAATTTTGAAAGTTGAGACACTTACCTCAGATGGAGTTTTGGTCATTCATGAGTGATCGACACTGGAGACTGACGTGCTTCCTGGTATTAGTATCAGTCATCAGTGATCGGGACACTTGACCCAAATACATCGGACATGATTGTGTCGATCTTGAGTGATCGATACTGGTGACCAATATGATTCTAAAAATCTCATCGATCACCAGTGATCGATACTCTGGACCGAAAATCATACGGTGTGTTTATGTCGATCAAGTATGGTTGATGTGAATGACCGAAATTTGTCCTGCTTTCAAAACTTCTTCCCATATCGGTCACAAGTGACCGATATGTTGACTGGTGTAGACTGGCTCCACTGATATCGATCCGTCATGATCGATACTGATGACCAAAAATCTGTGTATCGGTCTTGTCATGACCGATACAAATGACCGATATCAGCCAGAACACACCTGTTCTTTGTCCCCATCAGATTTTCTCAAACCCCAGTTCGAAATCCTGTTTATATACACTAAAACAAAGCATAAAAGATAAACTAGAAAGCATAATATATACAAAAGGATACCATGGGACTACCTCCCAAGTGTGCTTGTTTAAAGTCACTAAGCTTGACTTTGATTACCTCTTTTGTTGTGAGTATAGGTGGATGGAGCTGGTGCTCCTACCTCTCTCTTCCTCCAAACCCATGTTCCCCTTGATAGTTGCATGTGTTTCCCTTGAGCTGACATCCTATGCCTTTTGTTCTTGACATCTGGTGTGGCTGAAGGTGTCACTTCCTTGGTTGTTGAGTTGTCAATATCCTTCATAATTTCCTCAAGCTTTGACTTGGTATTCTGACTCTTGTTTGGGTCAGTTAGGGAAGCATCACTCATCAACATGCTCATAGTGGGATTCATAGCATCCTCCAAACTATATGGGAGCTTCCAGTAGTAATCCTCTTGCTCAGCTGCTCCACAGAAAGCTATGGAAGGAGGATCAATCTTGTAGACTTTGAACTCATCAACATTCTTCAAGATTGCAGAACCTCTCTTGAAGTCCTACTGAGCTCCTGATGTTGCCAAGAATGGAGTGCCTAGAAGAAGTGGCACCTTCCTGGAATATGTTTACTCCATGACCACAAAGTCTATTGGAACTAGGCACTCTCCAATCTTCACAGGATAGTCCTTCACCATACCTAAAGGTTTTTTAGAAGTGTTATCCACAAAGGTGATGGAAGTCCTGGACGGCACTAGTTTCTTGATTCCCAGAGTTTGGCTAAGATGGAGAGATATAACATTGACAGTTGATCCTGAATCTTATAGGGCTTTGACATTGTCAAGCATCTCCAGCTCACAAGTGATGAGGAACTTTCCTGGGTTTGTGAGTTTTGGCAATGACTTCATCATCTTGCTTCTTCTCATGTCAGCTCCCATATTCTCAAGGATTGGTTCAACCACTTCCAGTTTGTCAAAAACTTCTTTCAGGAACCTGATTTGATGTTTCACTTCCATCAAAGTGGTGCCATGTGGGAGTTGTATTCCAGCATCTTCTATGTCTTGCTTGAACTTTGTGTACATCTCCATTCTAGCTTTGGTGAAGTGCATTGTCGGGTAGGAGAAGTGTGGTTTACAGACTTGAGCTGAGAGTTCTTTACCCTTTGCAGTAGTGCTTGAAGAATTACCCACTTGATTATGGTAGAGTTCCTTAGATTCTTGAGGAGTGCTGTGAGACAAAACCATCAAAGCATGGTGTGTCTCTAGTGCTTCTTCTTCAGCATCAGGGTGCTTTGGTGTAGGGGTCTCTTCTGTAGCAGCTGGGGTTTCCTCAGCCCCCTCTTTCTGAGCAGCTTCCAGTGCTGCTCGTCCCTGTTCTTCTTCTCTATTCAAGTGTTCATCAAAGCCACGGAGGAAAGTCCCTACAACTTCCTGAGCTTCTTCATCACTGATGTTGCTTCTTCTGGGTTCTCCTCCATACTAAACCCTCATCATGTCTATATGGAATATCATCTCTTGGATCATGATGCCTAGCTCTTCTAATGAAGCATCTTCATCAGTGAATTCCTCTTCTGCTTCCTCTGCCTCTTCAGTAAGTAAGTGCCAGTATTCCTGATGTTTGTGTGTAGCTTGTTGAGGAAGAGTGTCCTGAAGTCTTGGTGTGTGTGCTTCATCTTGGCTGTTCTCCAAGAGATGTATCCTTGAGTCCAGGTCATTAAACTTGGCATGAAGGTCATTGTGAACATAATCTATTCTGTTGTATAGCTCAGCAAATCTCTTGTTCATCTCCATAGTTCCAATGGTTTGGAGATTGATGTTGACCATGATCTTGCTCCTGATGTCAGTTGATACAGATGGAGGAATATAGGGTTGGTCTTGAGTGTGGGAAGGAGTGTAGCTCTCTTCGAAGTTGTGTATAGGTAGAGGCTCTTGGCAGAAGTTTCTGTAGGTAGTGTCTTCAAAGTACACCATTTTGATGTTTTGTTGCAAATCACCTGAAATGAAAACACTTGAAAACATAGTTCGTAACCAAAGAAAAGTAAAGCCTGATCTTAAAGATTCTACCAACTCTAATGATTCAAACTGATTTCCAAATGGCAACGGCGCCAAATTGACACAAGGTTTGTGACCCCTTGGTTCAATCACCCTTGCACTAGACAATTGTAGTATGGGTTTTATGTCAATCCAATTGGGAAGAGTTGAAAACAGAAGATTTGAGAGCAAAATCTCTAAGTCAAGCAAGCAGAGAATTGGTTTTGTTGCCTAAGCAACAGTTCTAACAACCTAAGTGAAACAAGCAGCAAGCAAAGTGAAAGCAAAAACAAACTAAGCAGTTCTAAGCAAGAAAAACAGAGCAAAACAGAGCAAATCCGAGATTTAAATAAGAGAAAGGCAAGTTCCTAGATGTGGTAATTGACTTTGGGGAATTTCAGACATTAACTAAGGCTGTTTCAAACTACATTGATCAAGCAAGTAAGCAAGCAATGGTGATTCCTAGACATAGAGTTCACAATTAAGCTAGTTAGATCCAATCTCTTGGCAAATAACCCTTTGCTAAACATTCTAACAAGAACTAACTCTCATTAGTGCTAAAACATCAAGCAAGCATGATTAAACAACTCTATTCAAGTCAAATGCTCCTCAAACAGTCAATCTCTTGAGCCAAGGCGAGCAAATCCTCTATTAAACATGATCAACATTTCATCAAACACTTGGTGGACATAAGAGAAAGCTAACAACTTAGATAAGTTTAATCAAGACTAATCTAGCATGAATAACAGATTAATAGAGAGGAACCCATAAACTGAAGCCCTTAGCAAACCTTAATCAAGCCTTAAATCCTCCTAATCTACCACATCTAGAAACTCTAAGATGACTACTCACTCATAATCATGTTTAACACCAAATCACAAAGGAAAAGGATGATAATCATGATTAAAAAAAGATTAAAGAAAGATTAAAGGAAAAATATTTGATTATATTAAACAAAGCAAAGAAATTGTCTTACAAACTTAAAGAAAGTGCTCAAGAATAGTAAATTGACATGACCGCTTGAAAATCTGGAAAAAGAGGCTATTTATAGTCTAGAGAAGAAAACCCTAGAGTAATGGCATAAGCGTAATTAAAAACAGGTTCGGGGTGGGTCAGTATTGGTCAGTTGCGTCGGTCTTAAGTGACCGAAATGGATTCATATCGGTCTGGAGTGATCGACACATATGACCGAAATCCATCCGGTGTGTTTGTGTCGATCACATTTGACCGATACTGGTGATCGAAACTGCTCTGTATCAGTTATCCATGACCGATACTCACCGTGCTCTGACCGAAAACTTCTGCAGAGATCTTCTACTGTGATCCTTCTTGCTCCCTATTGCCCAGCTAGCATCTTGTATCATTCCCAAAACTCCTCCAAGCTCTTTTTAGCTCCAAAAACACCTAAAAACATCCAAAATGCAAAGAAAATGCAAACTATACTCTAAATGCAACCTAAGTCTAAAAGGAGAAGAAAATGGGACAAAAGCAAAGGGAAAATATGCAAAAGAGGACCGAAATATGTACTAAATGCAGCCATAAATGGTGTAAATATAAGGGATATCATTAACTTAACCACAAAATGAACTGTTCCCCCATACTACCAATCCCATACTTCTTCTTCTTCTCAAAGATTTAAACAATTAAAGCTCAAACCACTTACACTACCCTTTCCGAAACTCCTAACCTAATACCAAGCTCAAAATGCAAGCTGGTGTCTACAAGAGATCTTCTCGTTGCCAGCCTTATTCCTAACACTTTTTGCCAAGATAAGATCAAAAATGATGCAATGCAAGGCCTCACAACTTTCACAATAGTGTTTAGGTTCAGAAAGAAGGATTGGTTTTAGGGTGTGGTTAACTGTCCCATAATGATGAGGATCGGCTACTTGGATTAACAAGAGTGGTAAGAAGGGAAGAAGATAATCCAAGTATGTATATGGGTAGCCATGTAATCACTTTCAATGCACAAACAATATAATTCAAAGTCAGGATTATGGTTCTAATAAGATAGAGTTGGAATCAAATCAAAGCAAGCTTCTGCATAAGACAAGAATATCAATGCAAGAATTCAAGATATGGTGCAGCCTTATCTTCAAACTCCCTACAATGCAATCAAACAACAGATAATCAATGCATTGAAAACAATTCAAACATTAACATCTTGACAAGTGTTTATCATCTACTCCCTATGCAAATGTATGTAATCCCTTATGAAATGCATCTAGACTCAATCTTAGTTATGTAAATGCAACTAAATGATCTTTTTGGTTCCAAAAAAAATTGAAAATTTCATGGATTTTCAGTGCACATAGATGAATGCATGAATGCATGAGACTCAAGTATGTAAAAGAGAAAATTAAAAAACAGAACACAATGTTAAATGCAATGCCCTACCCCACACTTGAATTACACAGTCCCTTGTGTAATAGAAGCTTGAAGGAGGGTAATAAAAGATATTCATAAGTATTCAGGAGCAAAGGAGCATGATTGTGTACCTTAGAGGGAGTTTAGTCAGATTGGGTCCCAACTTATAACAACTTGCCTTAAACCACATTTGCTCCTGTTATTGAAAGAAAAACACAAAGACAAACATAAAATGCAATAATATGAACAAGGATAACAAGGGAATACCTCCCAAGAGTGCTTGTTTAGAGTCACTAAGCTTGACTTGTCATGCTTCTTAAGATCATGGAGGATGATGCAGTGGAACTGGAGTTCCTTCTCCTTTCTTCCTGAACAATGTGTTGGGTCCATTGTAGAGCTTCTCCTTAGGTTTCCTGACTCTCTTTCTTGGTCCTCTTGGTCCACCATACAGCTTCACTTTTATTCCATCAAACAAGTCAAGAACACAAGCACCATCAAAAGCTTCACCATCATACTCATTGTGATCAAGAGGGTCTTCATCTTCTTTTAGCACTTCAGCCTTGAATCCCCTCAGCTCTTTTTTGACATTAGGTGGCTTCTTTGCAGCTCCTTTCTCAACATTAGTGATGCTTCCACAAAAGCTTGAAGTTGGAGGTTTTATTGCATAGCTAACTCCATCATCCACCTTCTTGAGGGTGACTCTCCCTTTGGTGAAGTCAATATCATCGCCTGTTGTGTTCAGAAATGGAGTCCCAAGTAGTAGAGAAGGCTTCTGAGTGTGAGCCATTTCCATCACAACAAAATCAGTTGGTATCTTGCATGCTCCAATCCTCACATAAAAGTCTTCAAGGAGACCAACAGGTGTTCTTGAAGAAGAGTCCACAAAAGTGATTGTGGAATCATATGGTTGCAGCTTGGTGACTCCTAGTTCTTTTGCCAAGTCAAGAGACATCAATTGATACTTGAACCTGTGTCACACATGGCCTCTTCCACAACCAATTCACCAAGCTCACAAGGGACTATAAACTTTCCTGGATTACCAAGCTTTTCGATGTTCTGTTCCTTAACCTCAGATGCTCCAGTGTTAGCTCTTAGTTTCTCAAGCTCCTCTTGACCATTCAGACCTGTAATTTCCATTTGAGCAGCATAGAGGGTCTGATACTTCTGTACTAGCTGCTTTTTGAATCTTCCTGGAAAAAGGATAGTGGGTTGATAAACAGGAAGGATAGCAGCTTGAGTCTTCTCTTTAACATCAGGAACTTCAATCAAGTATTCCTTGGTACCATCAACAAGTTCATGTGGCGCCCACCACTCTTCTTCTTCTTTGTTTGCTCCTTCTTCAAAGGTTTCTTCTGCTGCAAGAGTTCCTTGAGAGCGTGGTGCTGGTTCAGTTCCATGTTTGACCTCCATGTCAGCTTCAACATCCTCAGCTTCAATGGCCTGTCTTCTTCATCAGTCTTGGCATCACTGGCTGAACTCAAGTGAAAAGCACTTCCTCCACACTTAGACTCAATGCCCACATTGATGATAGAGGGTGTCACCTTTGTAATAATCCTGCTGTTTCAACCTTCCCCTTTGGATTGACATTAAAACCCAATGCTACAATGACTAGTACAATGGGTGATTGACATAAGAGAGTCAAAACTCTTGTATCAGAGAAACAGAGCAAAAACAGAGTAAAAGCTAAACAAAACAGAGTAAAACTAAACTTCAAAGATTAAAAGATGGTTCAAGATCAAGGCAATGGTGATAGGGTGATTCCTGTTCATGTCTAGGGTGATCAAAACAAGCAATTCTAAACACTCAACCTTAGGTATGGAACACCAATATAGACTAATCCAATCTCTTAGCATTAATCCCTTTTCTAATCACATATTCAAGATAAATCTCTTTACTCAAACACATAATCATCAAGCATTAAAATCAAGTTCCATAAAACCAATTAGCATGCTAGATATCTAATCTTTTAGGCTAGGTTTAATAATCTCTTATATGATATATCAAACATCAACTCACATTCTCATGCATAATCAATGTCTAAAGGCAATTTCTCATCAATATGGTACTAAGCAATAAGCACATTCAAGCAGGAAATGATAGATGCAAAGACTCATGATTATCTAAACACCATTTTCAAGCATTGAACTTTATTCCGGAATTTCATCAAACACTTGGTGTGCATGTGAAAACCTACAATCAACTTCTCCAACAAAGAGGTACTAAGCATTAAGCACAATCATATAAGAAAGGGAATGAGAAGATCTAAGCCCTAATCAACCTAAACAATCACTAAAATCACCCCATCTGCCCTAATCTCAAACCTAAAGCAAACTACTCACTAATCATGGTGAAAACCATCAAATCTATGAAGAAAAGATAGTTAATCATGATTAGGAAGACAAAAGATTAAGGAAAATACAAACTATTATTGAAATAAGCAAAGATTCAAATACAAAGTTATTCAAAATCAAGAGAAGAGAAGAATAACTCATGGATAAAAGCTTGTATCCCCATAAATTAGGGATTTTAAGTATTTATTGGAGTCTAAGCAAAAATGGTAAAATTGTAAATAAATGGTCTTCAGTCTGGTAGCGTATCGGTCAGTTCTATCAGTCTAGGCTGATTGATATGAATCATATCGGTCAGTTGTATCGGTCTTGATTGATCGATACGTTTGATCGATATGGGTTTAGCGGTTTCACGAAAATAGCGATATCTGTTGAACGGCATATCAGAATTACCTGAAACCAAGTTCTCCTGAAAGCTAACTCACGTGGCTACAACTTCTGTGAAGAGTGAAGATGCTGAATAGGGACGGAGGCTACTCGTCCGAGCTGACCTTCAAGTCGGTCAAGATCAACAGTAAAAACTCCAGATGGACATGTGCTCAATTTATTCGCCTTAACTTTTCAACCACTGATGGGAATGACTCGAAACTAATTCCAAATGAAAGCTAACTCAATTGGCTATAAAGTTGGTGAAGGAAGCCGGAGCCAAATCGGAATGGAAACATCTGATCTGAGCTGATATTCAGTCGATATGAATCCTGTCGGTCACTCCTGATCGATGCTGGTGACCGAAATTCATCCGCTGGGTTTACGTCGATCACTCCTGACCGATAGCCTCTGTGCACAGACCGATAGAGGTTGAGCGGGTTCACGAAAACTTCTGTAACTTTCTAACCACTGATAGGAATGACCTGAAACCAACTCCAGACGTAAGCTAACTCACGGGGCTACAACATTGGTGAAGACTGTTGAAGCTGAATCATGTTGGAGATGCTTTGTCCTAGCAAGTTTTGTCAGGTGAAGTTTATGGCCGCTTCAACAAGGTGCACCTTCTTCTTGGCTCTTTTCATGTCTCGTGCTGCACCCACCATCATCTTCCATGCTCTTTGTAGCTCAGTGAGTACCTATAAATATCTTTTATGCAAAGAAAATGCAAACTAAATCCTGAATGCAACCTAAGTCTAAAAGGAGAAGAAAATGGGACAAAGGATAAGGAAAACATGCAAAAGAGAACCAAAACATGCACTAAATGCAAGCCTAAATGATGTAAATACAATAGATATCATCCCACATGCCATGGTTGTAAAGGGGATTAGTTAGGTCATTATTTGAAATCTGTTCTCCTTGCTCTTCTATCTCTTTTTCCACCAAACGCCATGGGTTTGGAGAAGAGATTGAGTAAGTGAACCATACCACACGCCATGGATGGTTCTTGTTTTGTTTTCAAGGATTAGAGAAACCTCACAAGTGAGTAGATCTAAAAATTTTCAAACCAAAGCTTAAACCTTGAGACCCTTGAACATGACCCTCGACCCTAAACCCTCCTTTTTAGTATATTAAAACCTTTATTCATCATTCGCTTGTCATTTAGCTTGCATCTTGTTCATTAGAAGTCAATCGCTATAAGTTGTTTGTTAGATCGATCCATTCTGCTCGATCCAGTGCTCGATCCAGTGGTCGATTCACTGGTCGATTTTTAGTTCTTAGTAGCTTTGCATTTTCAATTCTCTGCTTGTTCCTAGTGGTAGTTAACCCTCTTCCAGGGATTTTAAAATTGTTTTGCATTGCATTAGATCGTTGCATTTAGTTTTCCTTGATTTCACCAATCATTTATCCATTTCGCTTAGATTTGCTTCATCCTTGCATTCTTAGTGGCTCTTTCTGCATCCTAGGTTGGATTTATTCCTCTTGCACACTATACTACATCTATATGTAGCTTGTGTTTTGATAACCTCCTACTTGCATCATTAAAATCCGGTTATCATCAAGGAACATCTTTCATGGTCAAAGATGCTTGCCTTGACCACAATTCAAATTTAAAATGAGAGGGAAAGAGAAAGAAGAGGGAAAAATTTAACCAACCTCGGCATGAGATCGAGTCAATTTGGTCGATCTTGACCTTGATCTCATGCATATTTTGTCCGTGATCGAGAGGCTTGCTCGATTGGAGGCTCAATCTGATTTGAATCGAGCCATAGATCAAGTCTGCTCCTCGTTCCACAATCCTACGTGGTTATGGCCATGCTCCTTGGATCGAGCTCCTTGATTGATTTTGAGGTCATTTTGGCAAGGATCGAGTGAGCTGATCGAGTGAACTGATCGATCCAATTCGAGGATCGAGTGAGATCAGTAGATCCACACCCTGTTTGCATTTTGAGCTAAACGTATGGGTGGGTCATCATCTCGAAATCGACTGACTCACTCGATTGTCTACTCGATCTCATCTAGATCGAGTGTCTTCACTCGATTCACTAGATCGATCTAGTAAAGATCGAGCCAGGATAGGTCGATCTATCACTCGATCGCTTGTCCCTGTTTCTCCTTTCCTTGCCTTTTTTACTCAAAGATCATGATCTCTGGTTCCCATCTCCTTGTACCTACACACTTAAACTAAAAAACATAAAATTGAAACAGAATGAAAGCAAAAATATGTACAATGATAGTCATGGGAATGCCTCCCAAGTGCGCTTGTTTTATGTCGCTAGCTTGACTTTACTTGGTTAGGCCAGAGGTGGATCTTGGAGGAGCAACGTGGTGCTCTCTGATATATCATGGTTTTTATGGTTTTTAACCATGATATAAGTCCTTTTTATTGAGTCTTTTTGGTATTTTTAGAGTCCTAGAAGAGTCTTTGCAGGTTATAGCATGTCTGAGCATAATTGGAGATTTTGGAACCTTTTGGAGCATTCTGAGTTGAAGCCACGAAGTACCTAGCTCGAAGAAGAAAGTATGCCATATGGTGACGCTCGTCACCAAGCTGGTGACGCTCGTCACCCACCAAGGAAGGAGGTCGTGGCCTGTTTTTAAAAGATTGGGAAGAAATTGCAGTTTTGGCCCAGAAGTTCCAATATTTACAAAAAGACCCCAGATCGTGTTTTAGCTTGTATATTAGGTTTTTCAGCCATTCTTTTGGCAGAAATCTTGTATCTTATTATTTTTGAGAGCTTTAGAGAGAGATTTGTAGAAGAGCTTTTGGAGAGACAAATCAGACTCCTTCAGAGCAGATTTTGAACTCCTTTATTTCTAGTTCTTATTTCTTTTATGCAATCTATTCTTTTCATGATGTTTTCTCAAATCACCATGTCTGAGTAGTTTGTTAGTTAAGTTAGGGCTTTTCAAAGGTTGAAGAAGAGTTTGTAGAATTGCTAAAAACTTATAGGAAATTCATTGGTTCTTCATCTGTGCTTGCATTCATATCGATTTCTTAGACACATCATCTGGATTTCGAAACCCTAGGTTTTTGATAGATGTGAGAGCATTATTAATCACCTGAACTAGTATTAGATGAGCAAAACGCCCTAGTACAAAGAGATTTGGCTTAGGAGTTTTGTGAACAATTGAACCTGATCATTACTGCATGTTTAGGTTGTTAGGGTTTGCAAAGAGATTTGAAACTCTGTGATTTAGACATAGATGACTTCTGCAATGAGAATTGATTAGTTATATCTTTGTGATTCATGTTCAAGACGGTTTTAATTCATTCCTGATTGCATGCATTCTACACTCTCATATTCAACCTGCGAACTGTCCTGACTTAGCGCCTTTAGCCTTCTGAACTTTAAGAACAAGCATAAAAACGCCCTCTTGCATTTATTCTACTGTTTTGCATTACATTCATTATTTATCGCTTAGCTTAATCTGAATCTATAATCGCTAGTGTGGTTTACATACTCCCTTGGGATTCGATAACCCCTTGTACTACAACTGCTTTTGCTGTGCACTTGCAGTAGTTTTATTCGGGTAAAACCTGACCCTATCAAGTTTTTGGCGCCGTTGCCGGGGAGTAATAGCTGCCTATCGATTTTTAGTATTAGGATTTTGTCTAAGTTTTTATTTGTTTACTGATTTTCAGCTACTTTTCTTTGTTCTTGTTTCAGGTGTATGCCTAATCGCAGAACCAGAAGCAACAAAGAGAAGGAGCTTGTGACTTTGAGCATCGACGAGCTTGCTAGGTTGGAGAGAACTAACAGGAAAGCTAAGATGCAATCTACAATGGTCGCTCCACTTATCTTGGTTGAAGATGCAGAAGGTCACTTGGTTGACAGGAAAGGAAACAGGAGGAACGAAGAGGGGCAGAGAATTGATCAAGAGGGGAATGTCATTGTTAAACAGCAGGTTCAACAAGTGGCTGAGAACGTGGGAGTCCCTGCTGCTGTCAATAACGCTGCTGGGCGTTTTGTTCAGAGGATTCTAGGTGATTACAACAGACCTGATCAGTTCTATGCCAACAGAGCTGCAATCCGACCTCCTGCTTTCCAGAGGAACGATTTTGAGGTTAAACCAGTCTACTATCAGCTGGTTGGCCAGCATCCATTCCATGGTTTACCTCATGAGCATCCTATGGATCACATAGAGAGATTTGAGGACTTGGCTTCCAGTGTCAAAGCTAATGGGGTTAGCAATGACTTTCTGTTCTGCAAGCTGTTTCCTTACTCTCTTGAAGGAGAAGCTGCATATTGGCTGAAGCAACTGGAGCCTGCTTCATTAACTACTTGGGAGGACACCAAGAATGCCTTTCTGAATAATTTCTATGATGATGCAAGGTCATAGGACATGAGGACGAAAATTGCTTCCTTTACACAAGGCCCTACTGAAGCTTTTAAGGCCTCTTGGATCAGGTTCAAGTCCTATCAAAGGGACTGTCCTCATCATGGCTTCAGTCAGGTGCAATTACTTGGGATTTTCTTCAGAGGCATTGACTGGAAATATCAGATGGCGCTGGATGCAGCAAGTGCAGGAAACTTCAACACAAACAGACCAGAAGAAACTGTAAGATTGATTGAAAACTTGGCCTGCAGTAACAGCACTAAAAATGCAGATTTTCAGAGAAAGCAGCAGGCTGGTTTGAATGATGGAAACCAAATAGCTGAAGTTAAGGCTAAGTTAGACAGCATGCACAGCCTTCTGGTGGGAAAGAAGTCAGTTCAGTTTGCTGCAGAAGTGGAGAGTTTCAAAAATCGTGAAGAATTTGAGCAGAAAGATGTTAATTTCATCAATTGAGGGGGTTTTCAGATCCAAAAGTTTGGAAATCAGCAATGGAACAGAGGCTACAACAGCAATAATCAGCAGAGTACCTTTACAGGAGGACAGAGCACGCCTGGTTACACTCCTAAGCCCCCATTCCAGAAGACTGAAGTTGAGAAACCTTATCAAAACAGCAGGAATTTTGGTTCTTCTTCCTACGAAACTGCACCTCCAAAAGACAATAAAATGGAAGCTATGCTGGAGCAGGTACTTGAAGGACAACAGAAGATGACAGTGAACTTCAATGGCAAGCTAGATTCGCTGTATCAAGACCTGAATGGAAAAATTGAGAGTCTGAACTCTCACATGAAGAAGCTTGATGTGCAGGTTGCTCAAACTGCAGGAGCTGTTCAAAGGCAAGAGGGATTCCTTCCTGGAAGGACTGATATCAATCCCAAGCATCAGGTTAATGCCATCACAGTCAGGAATGAAAAGGAGCTTAAAACAGTGCAGAAAAAGAGGTTGAGTGCAGAACAGATCGTGCAACTCATGGAGTCTGAAGATGAAAATTTTTCTGTCTCAGAGGTGAGTGACGAGCGTCACCAAGGAGGAGTGACGCTCGTCACCAACACAGAAGAGAGTCGGGGGTTGTCACAAGTGAGTGACGAGCGTCACCCCCCTGGTGACGGTCGTCACCCACCCCAGAACGAAGCTGCTTCGCCTGTAACTGCAAATTATGACCAGGAACGTGTCTATAAACCCAAAACACCATTCCCCAAGCATCCTAGGAAGTCTAAACAGGAGATAGAAGAAGCCAGATGTAAAGCTATGATAGACAAACTGATGCTTGAGATTCCACTTGTTGATGCAGTCAAGCTTTCACCAGCTCTAAGAAGGTATGTAAAGAGAATGGTTGTGAATGGTGTAAGTCCTGAGGAAGGAGCATTGCTTACCAGAGACATCAGTGCAATTCTCTTAGGCACAGTTCCAAAGAAGAAGAAGAAGGTGACTGTTTCTGAACAAGTCAATACCATCACTCAAAGCAGAGTTCTAGAGAAGCTATCTGATACAGGGACCTTTGTGCTTGATTGCTCAATATTTGCAGGACGTTTTCCCCACTCTCTATGTGATCTAGGGTCAAGTATTAACTTGATGCCTTTCTCTGTTGCTGCTAGACTTGGAATAACTGATTTCAAGCCAGCTGGGATCTCTCTCATCATAGCAGATCGATTAATAAGGACCCCAGAAGGCATGTTAGAGAATGTTCATGTTAACATTGAAGGCTGCATAATTCCTACAGATTTTGTGGTTCTGAAATATGCTGAAGAACCTAAAGATCCTCTTATTCTGGGAAGACCATTCTTGGCTACTGCTGGAGCCATCATTGATGTTAGAAGGGATAACATTGAGCTTGATCTTGGTGATGTTGTCATGAACTTTGACATGGATAAGTTAAGAGGTAGTTCTACCATTGATGGTCAGACCTTTTCTGTAAGAACTTCTAGAGATAAAGAGACTGTTATGGAGCATTCAGAAGACACTATTGATGAGTGTAACAATGAATCAGATATACGTAGGCAAGTGAGCAAGATGGCTGTTGAAGAGCTAATATCTGAAACTTCTGCAGAAGTTGTTGGGTTTGAAGGTTGCAGTGAGGATCATATCTTCATGACTGGGCTTGAAAAAGAGGTTCTACTGAATGCCAAGTTGCTGGAGGAAGACGTGTATGTGATGGAAGCATCACTTGCAGAGCTGAATTGCAGGAAAACTGCAGAAACTCGAACTGTAGAGTCAGTGACGAGCGTCACTGACCTGGTGACGCTCGTCACCAACCTGAACACAAAGCAGCAACGTGATTTTACAGCTACAAGTCCATCATATGTTACCAATCCGAAAATTCAACAGTCCACAACCCAGAAACCTGCAACTAAGCAAAGGTATGCACTTCCTGGAACCAGTTCCAAACCTCCTAATCTAATCAATAAGAATTTAAAAGGTGAAAAAGCTGCTTCACACTTATGCAAGCAACGAGATTCTCGTAGAAAGCTTGGTGTTTCTTTTGATGATTCTGCAGGAAAACGAAATATCCCACCCACACTCACGACCAACCCTGCTGATGTTCCTCACTTCCTTGGAAGTGTTCATACATCTACTGCTTACAAACCACCATGGATGAGAAGACATTCTTCTCCAAGGCATTCACTGCCACCCTCTGCTCCACCAGCTGTCTGAGCAGCATTCAAAGTCGAGCTAATGACTTTAAACAAGCGCTTAGTGGGAGGCAACCCACTGGTAAGTTTTTTTTTTTATATATTAGTTTAGTTTTCTATTACATAGCTAAAAAAAACCCAAACAAATGAGGAAAAATCAAAAAAAAAAAAAAAAAAGAAGAGTCACTTTGTTCAGTTTGCTTGGATGATGTCTTGTGAACTTGTTGGACCATGGATTATGCTTCATTTGGATGTTTTGATGTGTGTTTTGAGTGCTCTTACAGTCTTACTTCGGAGTACACATGATGGCATTGCATTTAAACATCCAACATGTCGATTTCTGGAGTTTCAGAGTAGTGACGCTCGTCACCAATATGGTGACGCTCGTCACTAGCTCCTTTGCGAGGTACCACTTTTCCACCTTGGTTTTACACGTTCTCATGCTTCATTTTGACCAACTCTTGGCTTAATAACACTGGGGACAGTGTTGTTTAAGTCAGGAGGAGGTGGTTACTTGTGTGCTTTGTGTCATGTTTATAGAGTCTTAAAGTTGAGTCAAAAACCTGTTTTTATAGAGTCAAAATTTTTGAAACTGTTAGTTTTTCTTGGAACTAGCCATAGGACATTTTTGCTGATAAGAACCATTACCACAGTAGTTGATTACAAGTCTTACTAAGTTGAAAGTCATAGGTAGATCAGTCTAGCAATGAAGGTTTAGGTTCTTAGAGAATCTGGAAAATTTTCTGTTAGCTCCACCTTAATGAACTTTAAATTTCTTGTCTTGGTGATTGATTCTTATTTATCTTGATTCTCTCTTTCGGCACTGAAAATAAGGTTAAAATACAGTCTCTCTTTGATCTTCCCAGATGTAGTTTTTAAAAGTTTAAGTTCAAAGAATGGTGCATTCATGACCCTGTCTCCTCACAAGGAACAACAGTAGTGAACTCACTCAAGAACCTGTCTCCTCACAAGGAACACAAGTATTGAGTAGCACCATATCTTAGACTGTAAAAGTTGAGAAAAAGAAGTGAAAAATCGAAAATATCCTAAGGAAAAAGATTAAGGGAAGAGAAAATAGGAGAGCTGTGTTGAGATTGATTTGTTCAGTTGTTAGGAAGGGAAAAGAATCTGTAAAGTGATTAAGATGATAGAGCTTTGATGAGACTTCACACTTAGATAAAAATAAGGAGTTGATAGTAGAAATTTCGGATTTCTTGAAGGGATTTGGACTGGACTTGAGAGATTTGCTAAGCTTGTGATAATTAGACTGAAATTTGATCTTGTGTTGACTCTGTGGTATGTGGATTCGAAAGCTTTAACTAGTGTGGTGTTTCTGATGACTGACTGACTGTTTCTTGTTTTCAAACCTCGACCTTATTCTTTGTCTAATGTTTGCTTGAGGGCAAGCAAAAGTTAAGTCTGGGGGAGTTGATATATCATGGTTTTTATGGTTTTTAACCATGATATAAGTCCTTTTTATTGAGTCTTTTTGGTATTTTTAGAGTCCTAGAAGAGTCTTTGCAGGTTATAGCATGTCTGGAGCATAATTGGAGATTTTGGAACCTTTTGGAGCATTCTGAGTTGAAGCCACGAAGTACCTAGCTCGAAGAAGAAAGTATGCCATATGGTGACGCTCGTCACCAAGCTGGTGACGCTCGTCACCCACCAAGGAAGGAGGTCGTGGCCTGTTTTTAAAAGATTGGGAAGAAATTGCAGTTTTGGCCCAGAAGTTCCAATATTTGCAAAAAGACCCCAGATCGTGTTTTAGCTTGTATATTAGGTTTTTCAGCCATTGTTTTGGCAGAAATCTTGTATCTTATTATTTTTGAGAGCTTTAGAGAGAGATTTGTAGAAGAGCTTTTGGAGAGACAAATCAGACTCCTTCAGAGCAGATTTTGAACTCCTTTATTTCTAGTTCTTATTTCTTTTATGCAATCTATTCTTTTCATGATGTTTTCTCAAATCACCATGTCTGAGTAGTTTGTTAGCTAAGTTAGGGCTTTTCAAAGGTTGAAGAAGAGTTTGTAGAATTGCTAAAAACTTATAGGAAATTCATTGGTTCTTCATATGTGCTTGCATTCATATCGATTTCTTAGACACATCATCTGGATTTTGGAACCCTAGATTTTTGATAGATGTGAGAGCATTATTAATCACCTGAACTAGTATTAGATGAGCAAAACGCCCTAGTACAAAGAGATTTGGCTTAGGAGTTTTGTGAACAATTGAACCTGATCATTACTGCATGTTTAGGTTGTTAGGGTTTGCAAAGAGATTTGAAACTCTGTGATTTAGACATAGATGACTTCTGCAATGAGAATTGATTAGTTATATCTTTGTGATTCATGTTCAAGACGGTTTTAATTCATTCCTGATTGCATGCATTCTACACTCTCAGATTCAACCTGCGAACTGTCCTGACTTAGCGCCTTTAGCCTTCTGAACTTTAAGAACAAGCATAAAAACGCCCTCTTTCATTTATTCTACTGTTTTGCATTACATTCATTATTTATCGCTTAGCTTAATCTGAATCTATAATCGCTAGTGTGGTTTACATACTCCCTTGGGATTCGATAACCCCTTGTACTACAACTGCTTTTGCTGTGCACTTGCAGTAGTTTTATTTGGGTAAAACCTGACCCTATAGAGTTTTTGGCGCCGTTGCCGGGGAGTAATAGCTGCCTATCGATTTTTAGTATTAGGATTTTGTCTAAGTTTTTATTTGTTTACTGATTTTCAGCTACTTTTCTTTGTTCTTGTTTCAGGTGTATGCCTAATCGCAGAACCAGAAGCAACAAAGAGAAGGAGCTTGTGACTTTGAGCATCGACGAGCTTGCTAGGTTGGAGAGAACTAACAGGAAAGCTAAGAAGCAATCTACAATGGTCGCTCCACTTATCTTGGTTGAAGATGCAGAAGGTCACTTGGTTGACAGGGAAGGAAACAGGAGGAACGAAGAGGGGCAGAGAATTGATCAAGAGGGGAATGTCATTGTTGAACAGCAGGTTCAGCAAGTGGCTGAGAACGTGGGAGTCCCTGCTGCTGTCAATAACGCTGCTGGGCGTTTTGTTCAGAGGATTCTAGGTGATTACAACAGACCTGATCAGTTCTATGCCAACAGAGCTGCAATCCAACCTCCTGCTTTCCAGAGGAACAATTTTGAGGTTAAACCAGTCTACTATCAGCTGGTTGGCCAGCATCCATTCCATGGTTTACCTCATGAGCATCCTATGGATCACATAGAGAGATTTGAGGACTTGGCTTCCAGTGTTAAAGCTAATGGGGTTAGCAATGACTTTCTGTTCTGCAAGCTGTTTCCTTACTCTCTTGAAGGAGAAGCTGCATATTGGCTGAAGCAACTGGAGCCTGCTTCATTAACTACTTGGGAGGACACCAAGAATGCCTTTCTGAATAATTTCTATGATGATGCAAGGTCAGAGGACATGAGGACGAAAATTGCTTCCTTTACACAAGGCCCTACTGAAGCTGTTAAGGCCTCTTGGATCAGGTTCAAGTCCTATCAAAGGGACTGTCCTGATCATGGCTTCAGTCAGGTGCAATTACTTGGGATTTTCTTCAGAGGCATTGACTGGAAATATCAGATGGCGCTGGATGCAGCAAGTGCAGGAAACTTCAACACAAACAGACCAGAAGAAGCTGTAAGATAGATTGAAAACTTGGCCTGCAGTAACAGCACTAAAAATGCAAATTTTCAGAGAAAGCAGCAGGCTGGTTTGAATGATGGAAACCAAATAGCTGAAGTTAAGGCTAAGTTAGACAGCATGCACAGCCTTCTGGTGGGAACGAAGTCAGTTCAGTTTGCTGCAGAAGTGGAGAGTTTCGAAAATCTTGAAGAATTTGAGCAGAAAGATGTTAATTTCATCAATGGAGGGGGCTTTCAGATCCAAAAGTTTGGAAATCAGAAATGGAACAGAGGCTACAACAGCAATAATCAGCAGAGTACCTTTACAGGAGGACAGAGCACGCCTGGTTACACTCCTAAGCCCCCATTCCAGAAGACTGAATTTGAGAAACCTTACCAAAACAGCAGGAATTTTGGTTCTTCTTCCTACCAAACTGCACCTCCACAAGACAATAAAATGGAAGCTATGCTGGAGCAGGTACTTGAAGGGCAACAGAAGATGACAGTGAACTTCAATGGCAAGCTAGATTCGCTGTATCAAGACCTGAATGGAAAAATTGAGAGTCTGAACTCTCACATGAAGAAGCTTGATGTGCAGGTTGCTCAAACTGCAGGAGCTGTTCAAAGGCAAGAGGGATTCCTTCGTGGAAGGACTGATATCAATCCCAAGCATCAGGTTAATGCCATCACAGTCAGGAATGAAAAGGAGCTTAAAACAGTGCAGAAAAAGAGGTTGAGTGCAGAACAGATCGTGCAACTCATGGAGTCTGAAGATGAAAATTTTTCTGTCTCAGAGGTGAGTGACGAGCGTCACCAAGGAGGAGTGACGCTCGTCACCAACACAGAAGAGAGTCGGGGGTTGTCACAAGTGAGTGACGAGCGTCACCCCCCTGGTGACGGTCGTCACCCACCCCAGAACGAAGCTGCTTCGCCTGTAACTGCAAATTATGACCAGGAACGTGTCTATAAACCCAAAACACCATTCCCCAAGCATCCTAGGAAGTCTAAACAGGAGATAGAAGAAGCCAGATGTAAAGCTATGATAGACAAACTGATGCTTGAGATTCCACTTGTTGATGCAGTCAAGCTTTCACCAGCTCTAAGAAGGTATGTAAAGAGAATGGTTGTGAATGGTGTAAGTCCTGAGGAAGGAGCATTGCTTACCAGAGACATCAGTGCAATTCTCTTAGGCACAGTTCCAAAGAAGAAGAAGAAGGTGACTGTTTCTGAACAAGTCAATACCATCACTCAAAGCAGAGTTCCAGAGAAGCTATCTGATCCAGGGACCTTTGTGCTTGATTGCTCAATATTTGCAGGACGTTTTCCCCACTCTCTATGTGATCTAGGGTCAAGTATTAACTTGATGCCTTTCTCTGTTGCTGCTAGACTTGGAATAACTGATTTCAAGCCAGCTGGGATCTCTCTCATCCTAGCAGATCGATCCATAAGGACCCCAGAAGGCATGTTAGAGAATGTTCATGTTAACATTGAAGGCTGTATAATTCCTACAGATTTTGTGGTTCTGAAATATGCTGAAGAACCTAAAGATCCTCTTATTCTGGGAAGACCATTCTTGGCTACTGCTGGAGCCATCATTGATGTTAGAAGGGAGAACATTGAGCTTGATCTTGGTGATGTTGTCATGAACTTTGACATGGATAAGTTAAGAGGTAGTTCTACCATTGATGGTCAGACCTTTTCTGTAAGAACTTCTAGAGATAAAGAGACTGTCATGGAGCATTCAGAAGATACTATTGCTGAGTGTAACAATGAATCAGATATAAGTAGGCAAGTGAGCAAGATGGCTGTTGAAGAGCTAATATCTGAAACTTCTGCAGAAGTTGTTGGGTTTGAAGGTTGCAGTGAGGATCATATCTTCATGACTGGGCTTGAAAAAGAGGTTCTACTGAATGCCAAGTTGCTGGAGGAAGACGTGTATGTGATGGAAGCATCACTTGCAGAGCTGAATTGCAGGAAAACTGCAGAAACTCGAACTGTAGAGTCAGTGACGAGCGTCACTGACCTGGTGACGCTCGTCACCAACCTGAACACAAAGCAGCAACGTGATTTTACAGCTACAAGTCCATCATATGTTACCAATCCGAAAATTCAACAGTCCACAACCCAGAAACCTGCAACTAAGCAAAGGTATGCACTTCCTGGAACCAGTTCCAAACCTCCTAATCTAATCAATAAGAATTTAAAAGGTGAAAAAGCTGCTTCACACTTATGCAAGCAACGAGATTCTCGTAGAAAGCTTGGTGTTTCTTTTGATGATTCTGCAGGAAAACGAAATATCCCACCCACACTCACGACCAACCCTGCTGATGTTCCTCACTTCCTTGGAAGTGTTCATACATCTACTGCTTACAAACCACCATGGATGAGGAGACATTCTTCTCCAAGGCATTCACTGCCACCCTCTGCTCCACCAGCTGTCTGAGCAGCATTCAAAGTCGAGCTAATGACTTTAAACAAGCGCTTAGTGGGAGGCAACCCACTGGTAAGTTTTCTTTTTCATATATTAGTTTAGTTTTCTATTACATAGCTAAAAAAAACCCAAACAAATGAGGAAAAATCAAAAAAAAAAAAAAAAAAAGAGTCACTTTGTTCAGTTTGCTTGGATGATGTCTTGTGAACTTGTTGGACCATGGATTATGCTTCATTTGGATGTTTTGATGTGTGTTTTGAGTGCTCTTACAGTCTTACTTCGGAGTACACATGATGGCATTGCATTTAAACATCCAACATGTCGATTTCTGGAGTTTCAGAGTAGTGACGCTCGTCACCAATATGGTGACGCTCGTCACTAGCTCCTTTGCGAGGTACCACTTTTCCACCTTGGTTTTACACGTTCTCATGCTTCATTTTGACCAACTCTTGGCTTAATAACACTGGGGACAGTGTTGTTTAAGTCTGGGGGAGGTGGTTACTTGTGTGCTTTGTGTCATGTTTATAGAGTCTTAAAGTTGAGTCAAAAACCTGTTTTTATAGAGTCAAAATTTTTGAAACTGTTAGTTTTTCTTGGAACTAGCCATAGGACATTTTTGCTGATAAGAACCATTACCACAGTAGTTGATTACAAGTCTTACTAAGTTGAAAGTCATAGGTAGATCAGTCTAGCAATGAAGGTTTAGGTTCTTAGAGAATCTGGAAAATTTTCTGTTAGCTCCACCTTAATGAACTTTAAATTTCTTGTCTTGGTGATTGATTCTTATTTATCTTGATTCTCTCTTTCAGCACTGAAAATAAGGTTAAAATACAGTCTCTCTTTGATCTTCCCAGATGTAGTTTTTAAAAGTTTAAGTTCAAAGAATGGTGCATTCATGACCCTGTCTCCTCACAAGGAACAACAGTAGTGAACTCACTCAAGAACCTGTCTCCTCACAAGGAACACAAGTATTGAGTAGCACCATATCTTAGACTGTAAAAGTTGAGAAAAAGAAGTGAAAAATCGAAAATATCCTAAGGAAAAAGATTAAGGGAAGAGAAAATAGGAGAGCTGTGTTGAGATTGATTTGTTCAGTTGTTAGGAAGGGAAAAGAATCTGTAAAGTGATTAAGATGATAGGGCTTTGATGAGACTTCACACTTAGATAAAAATAAGGAGTTGATAGTAGAAATTTCGGATTTCTTGAAGGGATTTGGACTGGACTTGAGAGATTTGCTAAGCTTGTGATAATTAGACTGAAATTTGATCTTGTGTTGACTCTGTGGTATGTGGATTCGAAAGCTTTAACTAGTGTGGTGTTTCTGATGACTGACTGACTGTTTCTTGTTTTCAAACCTCGACCTTATTCTTTGTCTAATGTTTGCTTGAGGGCAAGCAAAAGCTAAGTCTGGGGGAGTTGATATATCATGGTTTTTATGGTTTTTAACCATGATATAAGTCCTTTTTATTGAGTCTTTTTGGTATTTTTAGAGTCCTAGAAGAGTCTTTGCAGGTTATAGCATGTCTGGAGCATAATTGGAGATTTTGGAACCTTTTGGAGCATTCTGAGTTGAAGCCACGAAGTACCTAGCTCGAAGAAGAAAGTATGCCATATGGTGACGCTCGTCACCAAGCTGGTGACGCTCGTCACCCACCAAGGAAGGAGGTCGTGGCCTGTTTTTAAAAGATTGGGAAGAAATTGCAGTTTTGGCCTAGAAGTTCCAATATTTACAAAAAGACCCCAGATCGTGTTTTAGCTTGTATATTAGGTTTTTCAGCCATTGTTTTGGCAGAAATCTTGTATCTTATTATTTTTGAGAGCTTTAGAGAGAGATTTGTAGAAGAGCTTTTGGAGAGACAAATCAGACTCCTTCAGAGCAGATTTTGAACTCCTTTATTTCTAGTTCTTATTTCTTTTATGCAATCTATTCTTTTCATGATGTTTTCTCAAATCACCATGTCTGAGTAGTTTGTTAGTTAAGTTAGGGCTTTTCAAAGGTTGAAGAAGAGTTTGTAGAATTGTTAAAAACTTATATGAAATTCATTGGTTCTTCATCTGTGCTTGCATTCATATCGATTTCTTAGACACATCATCTAGATTTCGAAACCCTAGGTTTTTGATAGATGTGAGAGCATTATTAATCACCTGAACTAGTATTAGATGAGCAAAACGCCCTAGTACAAAGAGATTTGGCTTAGGAGTTTTGTGAACAATTGAACCTGATCATTACTGCATGTTTAGGTTGTTAGGGTTTGCAAAGAGATTTGAAACTCTGTGATTTAGACATAGATGACTTCTGCAATGAGAATTGATTAGTTATATCTTTGTGATTCATGTTCAAGACGGTTTTAATTCATTCCTGATTGCATGCATTCTACACTCTCAAATTCAACCTGCGAACTGTCCTGACTTAGCGCCTTTAGCCTTCTGAACTTTAAGAACAAGCATAAAAACGCCCTCTTGCATTTATTCTACTGTTTTGCATTACATTCATTATTTATCGCTTAGCTTAATCTGAATCTATAATCGCTAGTGTGGTTTACATACTCCCTTGGGATTCGATAACCCCTTGTACTACAACTGCTTTTGCTGTGCACTTGCAGTAGTTTTATTTGGGTAAAACTTGACCCTATCACTCTCCCTTCTGCAATCACTTTCCAAGTAGGGCTTGACTTTATGCACATTCACCATGAAAGCCTTTCCACTATTGCCAACTAATGTAACCGCCCCATACGGTAGTACTTCTCTTATCTCAAAAGGACCACTTCATCTTGACTTGAGCTTCCCGGGGAACAACTTCAAGCATGAGTTGTATAGCAAAACCAGAATTCCCTCCTTGAGCTCCTTAAAAACCAACTTCCTGTCATGAACCGCCTTGGTCCTGTCTTTGTAGATCTTGGCGCTCTCATAAAGCGTCCAGCCTTAACTCATCCAGCTCATGGAGTTGCACCAACCTTCTCTCTTGTGCCGTCTTGAGACTGAAGTTCACTTGCTTCACAGCCCAAAGTGCTATGTGCTCTAACTCCACAGGGTGGTGACAAGCCTTACCATAGAGGAGGTTGAAAGACGTGGTACCAATGGGAGTCTTGAAAGCCGTTCTATACGCCCAAGGAGCGTCATCAAGCTTGCTTGCCCAATCCTTCCTAGTCACTCCCGCGGTTCTCTCTAGGATGGCCTTGATTTGCCTATTTGAAACCTCCACTTGGCCACTGGTTTGAGGATGATAAGGCGTAGCCACCTTGTGTTTAACTCCATACTTCCTCAAAAGACACTCAAAGACTTTGTTGATGACGTGGCTGCCTCCATCACTAATCACTATCTTTGGAACTCCAAACCTTGGAAAGATGATGGTCTTAAAGAGCTTGACTACCACCTTTGAGTCATTTGTTGGTGATGCTATGGCTTCCACCCACTTAGACACATAGTCTACTGCTACAAGAATGTACTTGTTGCCATATGATGATGGGAATGGACCCATAAAATCAATCACCCAAGCGTCAAAGACTTCCACCTCAAAGATAGGTACCTGCGGTAATTCATTCCTCTTTGTGATGTTCCCTGACCTTTGGCAAGTTCCACACGCTTTTACAAACTCATGAGCATCCTAGAAGAATGTAGGCCACCAAAACCCGGCTTGTAAAACCTTTGTAGCCGTCTTGAATGAAGCGAAGTGTCCACCAAAAGTCAAACTGTGGCAATGAAGAAGAATGTCTCTTGCCTCTTCTCTTGAGACACACCTCCGGTATAAGCTGTCTACTCCCCTCTTGTACAGATAGGGATCATCCCAAAAGTAGTGAGAGATGTCCCTTATGAACTTCTTCTTACGGTAATAGTCAAGGTGAGAAGGCTCTTCACCACAAGCCAAGTAGTTGACAATATCCGCATACCAAGGTGAATCTTCTTCCTTTAAACTCAAGACATCTTCAAGCTTCTCCTCCAGCTTTGCACATACCACTGTGTTGACCATTATAAGCTGCTCTTCAGGGAGTGAGTCATCCAAAGGTAAGACATCATTAACCCTCATCCTTGAAAGATAATCTGATACACCGTTCTCTATACCCTTCTTACCCTTGATCTCCATATCAAACTCTTGTAAGAGAAGGATCCATCTCAAGAGTCTCGGCTTGGTATCTTTCTTGGAGTAAATGTACCTCAAGACAGCATGGTCAGTATACACTATGACCTTATAATCCACCAAGTAAGACCTAAACTTCTCAAAATCAAAGACCACAGCTAGAAGCTCTTTCTTGGTGGTTGCATACTTCACTTGCGTGTCATCCAAGGTACGGCTGGCATAGTAGATTACACGCAGCTTCTTATCCTTCCTCTGACCCAAAACAGCACCCACAGCGTAGTCACTCTCGTCGCACATAATCTCAAACGGCAGGTCCCAATCCGGAGCTTGAACTATAGGCACGGTGACTAAGGCTTCTTTGATGGTCTTAAAGGCTTGAAGGCATTCTTCATCGAAGATGAACTCGGCTTCCTTGCACAGTAGCCTTGTAAGAGGACGTGCTATCTTGGAGAAATCCTTGATAAACCGCCTGTAGAAGCCAGCGTGCTCCAAGAAGCTTCTAATCCCTTTCACATTAACCGGAGGCTCTAAGCTCATCATGACCTCTATCTTTGCTTTGTCAACCTCAATCCCATGCTCAGAAAGACCCATGTGCTATCACTGATAGGGTATATCACGTCAGCCTCTGAAAGTTTTAAGATCTCTTTCTTAACTACTTCTTTCAAACTCGGGTTCAAACGTCTTTGATGTTCAATGGAAAAAGTGCTTTCATCCTCTAAGTGAATCATGTGAGTACAAAGCATTGGTGAAAGGCCCTTGATGTCACTTAGAGAGTACCCAATGGCCCTTCTATACTTCCTCAGCTCCTTAAGGAGCGAGTCTAACTCATCATCACTTAGATTTTCATTCACAATGGCCGGATAAGTATCATTTGGTCCCAAGAAAGCGTACCTTAGCCCTTTCGGAAGCTGCTTATGGTCCACCTTTGGGGCTAGCAGCTCGCTCCAGTCCTCCTCTTGGCTTGTGTTGAGGTTGCTGTCCTCATTCGCCTCTTTTGAACCCGAGTCATGAGCTTTCAAGCTGCCTTCTTGAACCGTCCCCACCGCAGAGATCGAGCCAGTCAGTCGATCGTTCCCTCGTTCTAGGCTGGATCGATTGCACTCTCTCGATTAACTTGCTCGATTTGATATGGATTGAGCAGGACATCGATTCACTGGGTCATTCTCTAAACAGATCGAGTCTCACTCGATTGTCTCATCGATCTCTTTCCTGGATCGAGTGATTTGGTCGATCTCCAGGTCGATCTCTAGGCACTCGCCTTCATCTTCTTTCACAACCTTGCGAGAATCAAGGATATGAACATACTCATGGGTTTGCTCGCTCAAGAAACCATACTTCCCACACTCCTTTGTCAAAGCCAGCTGTAGATGAATTTCTTGTGCCAACTCCTCAAGCAATTCATCAGCCAACTCATCCAAAGTTTCAATGTAGAACACTTGCCCATCAATCGTTGGCTTCTTTAAGACTTCATTGATGTCAGAGTTCAGCTTGATGTCCTTTGCCAAGGTGCAGAGAAATGTTGCCATTCTTGACGTCTATTATGGCTCCAGCAGTTTCTAGAAACGGTCTACCAAGGATTAGACGGTCCTTTGGTTCTTCATCCATTTCTAGCACTACAAAATCCGTTGGCACATTTACATTGCTGATCCTCACGGGTAGGTCTTCAAGCAAGCCTACACGGAGCCTTATACTTCGGTCAGCCAGAATGAGTGAGATTCTACACTCCTTAAAATTGGTAAAGCCTAGCTTTTTGGCACTGGAGTGAGGCATGAGATTAATGCTTGCACCAATATCACATAAGCAGCTTTCAAACTTCAAAGGGCCTAGTGCACAAGGGATAGTGAATGATCCTGGATCTCCTAGCTTCTTTGGTGCTATCTCCTTGTGGATGATTGCACTGCATTCTTGACTCAACACCAAGACCTCTCCACTCTCTTAATCCTTCTTAGCAAGCGTATCCTTCAAGAACTTGGCATATTTTGTCATCATGGCCAAGCAATCAACCAAAGGCAGTTTGATCTCAACGTTTCTGATGTGCTTCTCAAACAAGGCTTTATGCTTTTCAATCAGCTGCTTCTAGAAACGTCCGGGGAAGGGTATGAAAGCTTCTTTCTCTTTGCTGACTTCTTCCACTTTTTTCTCTAAAACCGCTTCCTTGCCTTTCTTAGGTCTTGCAATGTAGACATTGTCAAACGTGATCTCTTGATCATTTGAGAGATTACTCTCCCCCTCTTGAACCACAATGTCCTCATTGTCTTCAGGTGTAGACCGTGGTTGTAGCTCTTTCCCATTCCTTAAAGTGATTGCGTTTGCATACTCCTTAGGGTTTGCCTCACACTTCCCGGGTAAGCTTCCTTGACCGCTTGAACTGGCTTTTCCTTTCTCTAGCTGGCTATTCTTGTTGTTCAAGTTGGTGATTTGTGTAGATACCTCAGTAATAGAAGAGTCCAGCCTATTGTTCATATCAACATACTTCTGATTTGTAGTTGCATGGCCCTGAAGCAATTGTTGAAACATTGTTTGAACCGGATCTTGAGGTGGTGTGAATGGTGGAGCTTGGACTTGTTGCTGCTGAGGCATGAAACAAGGAGGGTAACCTTTGTTCACTTGCTGTTGCTGGCCTTGGAAGTTGCCTTGTCTTTTCCCTTGGTACCCACTGTTTTGTGTAAACCCTCCCTTGTTGTAAGGAACAAAAGGTTTTCCTTGCTGAGGAGGGTACACTTGATCCTTAGGGTTCTCTACATTGGTACTTCGGTAAGAGAGATTGTTGTTGCCTTGATACCCTTGAACATAGCCATGTGGCTTATTAAAGGCTTGGCCTCCAACCCAATTTGCTTCCTTTTGGCTCTCCTCTAGCTCATCAATAACATCTGTAGCTTCTCCCACAAAGTGTACATGCTTTTGGTTTGCAAGTACCAACTTGTCAATCTTTTCAATGAGAGACTTCAGCTCTTTCTTGTTTGCCTCAAGGTCAGACCTTCTCGGTGCTCTATCATGATCTTCAGCATAGTTCCCATCACTCAAAGCAAGATTCTCAATGAGCTTCATTCCTTCTTCTACATTTTGGCCAAGAGAGTTGCCTTTACTCGCCGTGTCAAGAAGCATGCGAATCTTAGGAAGAGATCCTCTATAGATGGTGCTCAAGAGTGTCTCCTAACTGAAGCCATGATGAGGACATGTAATGGTATAGTCCTTGAATCGCTCCATTGCTTCACTAAAGGTCTCATTTTTCCTTTGTGTAAAACCGCTGATCTCACTCCTTAGGCGAGCTGTCCTTGTACTTGAGAAGAACTCGGACAGAAATGCCTTCTTGCAATCAGCCCATGAGGTTATAGTCCCTTGAGGTAAGGCCTTCTCCCAATGCCTTGCTTTATCCCCAAGTGAGAAAGGGAAAAGCCTAAGCTTGAAGCTGTCTTCCGAGATCCCATTGATCTTGATCATGCTACACACTTGCTCAAAGTTGTCTAAGTGCTCCAAAGGATCCTCCATTGCAAGTCCATGAAACTTGTTGTTCTGCACCATTGAGACAAAGCCTGGCTTGATCTCAAAGTTGTTGTTTTGCACCGGTGGAGGAGTGATGCCAAAACGGTTGTGATGAGTGTTTGGTGCATCACCAGCTCCGATGATCCTTGGTTGCCTTGGGGCGTGGTTGGGGTTTCCAGTACCCCTAGCAGCAGCAGCACGATGAGGTGGAGCCGCAGCTTGGTCTTGCTCAGCCATACCCTCAAAATCAAGAATATCTGGTTGCAATATCTCCTCAAAGTCTTGTGCTTGTTCTCTAGTTCTTCTTTCTCTTGCACTTCCAAGTTGATGAATGTTGTCTAGAGGTTGTAGTAGATTGTTGTTACCTCTAGACCTCAGATTCATGTACCTGAGAAGACAAGTATGAAGGTAGCTAGATTAGTAAGCAAAATGAAAATAAAAACTTAGTCTCTACTAAGCTCCAAATCCTAATACTTTCAACTCAAACTCAAGTTGGCAACGGCACCATTTAATAGCTAGATATTTTGGACTATTTTATCAAAGCCAAAAGCAGGTTATTGTTGTAGTATAGCTGATAGAGGTGTCAATCCAGCTCAGGTTGATGAAAACTACCACGAATGCAAGAACTTTGTAAATCTAAGTGAAATCGGATTATTTGAGGAGAAAATCTATGAAAACGACATGCAACTACCAAATGACTATGAAAACTATTTTAAAATTCCCTCTGAAGGGTTAAACAACTACTAGAAAACTTCTAAGAGATTAAAATGCAAGACTACTAATTTATAAAAATCGAACACTAAAGGCAGATAAACAGAGAAATTTCTAACAACCTATAAGAATGATTTTTAAGACTAAAGATGCAAACTTTATAAATAAGAAATGATTACTTTGAGTTTTTAAATGCTAAAACAGGATTCAAGGTTGAGGATCATGTTTAAGAAGGTTAAAGATTCAAGCTTGGGTTTTGAAAACATAGATCTACACGTTTTGTGCTATCTCTATGCCTTGAGAAGCTAAAAGAGGTTTATCCATGGCATTTGGTATAAACCCTTTCCTCAACCCTTCCTCCTAACCCATGGCATATGGTGGAAAGATGGGTCGAAGAACATTAAGCATAGATCTCAAATAATGGCCTAACTAGCTCCATAAGCATCAATGGCGTTTGGAAAAGGATGAGCTAGTCTCTTGGATTTGGTTTTAGGGGATTCCTGAATCCTGTCAAGGTAAGGAAATCCCTGAGATCAAAGAGAACTTTCTCAAGACTCTCTAGGCATTAAAACCCCCAAATCCAAGAAGAGGATGAGTTAAGAACAAGAGAAGTCCCAAGCTTAAACCCTCTTAATCACCTCAACCTTAAACCCATGAAAGACTACTCATTAGACATACTTAAAACAGATGAAAATGCAAAGAAAGACAAGCTTAACATGATTAAACTACTAATTAAGGGGAGCGATTAAGATAAATACTTGGATTAAAACAAGATTAAGAGTTTACAAAACTAAGAAAAACTTGAAAACTAGAACAATGGCGATTTTTCAGCGTTGGTGCCTAAGAAAAGCTAAAACTAGCAGGAGACCAAATAAAAGGATGAGATTTTACGCCTAAAATAGGCCAACAAGAGAAATGGTCCCCTCACTAAAATCCAAAAGTGAGCTGTCGGATAAGGTTCTGGGATTGAGCTGAGTCGTCGATCTGATCACTCGATCTCCCGGCTAGAACATCTTCTTTTACTCGATCATTGGGTCGATTCGGTCGGGTGGATCGAGTGCCTCCATCGATCTTCTAGTCGATCCTTGGATGATCGAGTCGTGACCTATCTGGCTCTCGTTCTCCCTGGGCTTAGTCCTGTGTCCGTACTCACGTTCGATCACCTCGGTCGATCTTGGTCTCAATCCTCTTTCTTGAAACGACCCGAGTGTCTCGATCTTGTGGTCGATCTCGTCTAGATCGACCTGCCTAGCTCGATCTGCGCCTCGATCTCGGTTCTTTTGCTGCATGCATGAGTTCCTCCACGTATCCATAGGCTCCCTTTCAATCCTTAGCATGTCCACGCAACCTCCACAGCTCCAGTGTAGCCAAAATAACGTGAATATGATGCAAGAATGCAAGAAACATGCAAAATGCTGATATAAAGTGTTCTAGGACCTAAAATGAGGTAAATGGTGCAAACTAGCCTATAATGGAAGATGTATGCATGAAAAATTCTCTAAATGCATGCTAAATATGCGAAATATAAGAGTATATCAAGGTTCAAATAGATAGAGTTGATTTTCAATGAACAAATGTTTCAGTATGTTTGAGAGAATCAAATTTAGCAATTCAAACATGGTTCAGCCTCAAATTATAACATTCTCATGATGCATCAAAAATTAACCACTTAGACATTTAAATCAATCCTAAACACTTATCATTTTACAAGGAAAATTCATCATCATGCCCTATGCAAATGCAATGCAGCCTATATGCAAACACTATAATCAATCTTAAACAAATGAAATGCAACTATACGCTCTCTTTTTGGGTTGTAAAACATGAACAAAAATTCAATTTTTCCATTATTTTTTATTTTTCCATGCACTTCAATGTATGCATGAGATGCATGAGATACGAAGATGAAAGAAGAGATAAACTAAGAAAATAACACACAATGTCAAATCCCAAATCCCTTCCCTATACTTAAATTACACAATCCCTTTTGTAATAAAAGAATGAAAGAGAGAAGCAACAGAAATATATTACAAGAAATAAAAAGAATGTAATGGTATTTACATTGGTAAGGATGCGGTACCTTAGTTATGGTGGGAGGAATGGTTGGATGATTAAGAGAGTTCATCAGTCTCTCCTGGATCTATGAAGGATCTTGATGTTGCTGGTTGTGGAGACTGACTTTCCCTTTTCTTGTTCCTCCTCCTCTCTTGTGAAGTAGATGTTGTTTGAGGTGGAGGTACCCAACTAGGCCAATGTGATTGCACTTGAGTTGGATTTCCTTGAGCATCATACTCCTGCCAAGTGGTGTAAGCCTCAGAAGGAGAGTAAACTGGCGCTTCCCATGCTGATGGCGGCTGAGACATAGGGACATAGGATGAAGTCCTAGCTGGTTCCCAAGCTGGCCATTGATCACTTTGTTGCACTTGGAAGGAATGTCTCTGATACAAGACTTTTTAGGACTTGATTCAATCACCCAAGCTTGTACTAATCAGTTGTAGTACAGCATAGGGTTTTATCAATCCAAAAGGGGAGAATGAAGCAGTAAGAATGCAATAGAGCTCTTCATTCAAGCAAACGTAGATAGTTTTAGAAGTCTAACAACTTAAATGATCAAGCAAAGAAGCAAAAGAAAGCAAGCAAAGAGCAGTAATGGCAAAGAAAAACAGAGCAAAAACACAGTAAAAGCTAAACTAAATAGAGTAAAAGCTAGACTTCAAAGATTAAAAGATGGTTCAAGATCAAGGCAATGGTAATAGGGTGATTCATGTTCATGTCTAGGGTGATCAAAACAAGCAATTCTAAACACTCAGCCTTAGGTAAGGAACACTAATATAGATTACTCCAATATCATGGCATTAGTCCCTTTTCTAATCACATATTCAAGATAAAACTCTTTACTCAAACACATAATCATCAAGCATTAAAATCAAGTTCCATAAAACCAATTAGCATGCTAGACATCTAATCTCTTAGGCTAGGTTTACTAATATTTTATATGATATATCAAACATCAACTCACAATCTCATGCATAATCAATGTCTAAAGGCAATTTCTCATCAATATGGTACTAGGCAATAAGCATTCAAGCAAGAAATGATATATGCAAAGACTCATGATTATCTGAAATAGTGTGCATGTGAAAACCTAAAATCAACTTCTCCAAAAAAGAGGTACTAAGCATTAAGCAAAATCATATAAGAAAGGAAATGAGAAGATCTAAGTCATAATCAACCTAAAAATCACATAAATCACTCCATCTGCCCTAATCTCAAACCTAAAGTAAACTACTCACAAATGATGGTGAAAACCATCAAATCTATAAAGAAAAGATAGTTAATCATGATTAGGGAGATAAAATATCTAGAAAAATGCAAACTATTATTGAAATAAACAATGATTTGAATACAAAGTTACTCAAAATCTAGAGAAGAAAAGAAGAACTGCTGGATAAAAAGTTGTTCCCAGAAATTAGGGATTTTAAGTATTTATAGGAGTCTCAGCGAAAATGGCAAAATTTTAAATAAATGTTCTTCAGTATGGGATCATATCGGTCTGTTGTATCGGTCTAGGTTGATCGATATGAATCATATCGATGGGCTTCTGCTGGTTAATGCAGATTGAGCGGTTTCACAAAAATTGCGATATCTGTTGAACGGCATATCAGAATGACCTGAAAAAAAATTCAATGGCATATCAGAATGACCTGAAAAAAAATTCATGTTGCTACAACTTTCATTAAGAGTGAAGATGCTGAATAGAGACGGAGGCTACTCGTCCGAGCTGATCTTCAAGTCGGTCAAGATCAACGGTAAAAAATTCAGATGGATATTTGCTCACTTTATTCGCCGTAACTCTTCAACCAATGATGGGAATGACTCGAAACTAATACCAAAAGAATGCTAACTCACTGGGCTACAATGTTGAGGAAGAACGCAGAGGCCAAATCGGAACGAAAAAACCTCATCTGAGCTGATCTTTAGTCGTTATGGTCATTCGGGTGATTCCTATCGGTCATTTGTATCGGTCTGGGCTGATCGATATGAATCGTATCGGTCTGGAAGGTGACCGATATGGTGACCAAAATATACACGGTACATTTGTATCGGTCACTCCTGACCGATAGCCTTGATCAATACAGCTTGTATCGGTCACTCCTTGACCGATAGCCTGCCCGATAGGGGTTGAGCAGTTTCACGAAAACTTCTGTAACTTTCTTACCGCAGATGGGAATGACCTGGAACCAGCTCCAGACGCAGGCTAACTCACGGGGATACAACATTGATGAAGGATGTTGAAGCTGAATCGGGTTGGCGATGCTTTGTCCGAGCCGGTTTTGTCAGGTGAAGTTTCTGGCCACTTCAACAAGGAGCACCTTCTTCTTGGCTCTTTTGATGTCTTGTGCTGCACCCACCATAATCTCCCATGCTCCTTGTAGTCTCAAAAATCTTCAAAAACACTTGCCAAACTCTTAAAATGCACAAAACATGCAATGCTCACCCTAAATATATACTAAGTCCTAATTGAATGCAAATGGGACAAAAACAAGCAAAAATGAATGTTTAAATACTATAAAACAATGCAAAATGTATGCTAATATGGTGTAAATAATGAGTATATCAACACGCCCACACTTTCCTTTTGCTTGTCCTCAATCAAATAAGAACAAATGGGAGAGTGAGGTTTGAAAGTGGGAGCTCAAAACTAAAGATGTCAATGGAACAACTGATTCAATGCCCAAGTTATAGGTTCTAAGATGCATAGAGATTGTTCTACTTTAAAAACTTTAGCCATACCTATCATAGCAAACAATGAACTTTAGCTTAGCCTACACAAGCATTCAAATCAACAAACTCTTTAACATTCATTAATTAGTAACCAATGGATCAAGTTTGTGCAAATCTAGAGAAAACATTTGGTCAAGGGACATGGTTATGAGATGAAAATGATCTCATTCAAATAAAGGTTCAAAGATTCAAGGGATCACTCAATGAAATAATTCTATCTTAAGCAAAATGCTAAAGGTACAAGCACACCTATGCATGCAAGTCAAAGCTCTCTTCTACCCTTTTTACCCAAGATGAACCTAATAACTTTAAAACCCCAAGTGGAATTCCTAAATCTACCCTTTCCCAACGCACTTGATCTCTTCCTTCTTCATATTTGGGGAAAACTCCTTCTTCTTTTACTTGTGTGGTTGACTTCTTTTTGGAACTTGCTCTTCTGTATTGCATGATTGGCGCCATTTTTTTCATCACCTTTGGTGGATTGGTTGGTATGCTTTCTTCTTTTGTTTGACCTTTCGTAAGCTTTGTTATTGTTGGCACTTTTCTTTTTAACACTTAGAGCTTTCTTCCTAGTTAACTTAACCACAAAATAAACTGTTCCCCCATACTACTAATCACATACTTCTTCTTCTTCTCAAGAGATGTAAACATTTAAAGCTCAAACCACTTACACTACCCTTTCCCAAACTCCTAACCTAATACCAAGCTCAAAATGCAATCTGGTGTCTACAAGAGAGCTTCTCCTTGCCAGCCTTATTCCTAACACTTTTTCCCAAGATAAGATCAAAAATGATGCAATGCAAGGCCTCACAACTCTCACAATAGTGTTTACATTCAGAAAGAAGGATTGGTTTAGGGTGTGGTTAACTGTCCCATAATGATGAGGATCAACTACTTGGATTAACAAGAGTGGTAAGAAGGGAAGAAGATAATCCAAGTATGTATATGGGTAGCCATGTAATCACTCTCAATGCACAAATAAGATAATTCAAAGTCAAGGTTATGGTTATGGTTCTAATAAGATAGAGTTGGAATCAAATCAAAGCAAGCTTGATCATAAGACAAGAATATCAATGCAAGAATTCAAGATATGGTGCAGCCTTAACTTCAAACTAACTACAATGCAATCAAACAACAGGTAACCAAGGCATTGAAAACAATTGAAACATTAACATCTTGACAAGTGTTTATCATCTACTCCCTATGCAAATGTATGCAAACCTATATGAAACGCATCTAGACTCAATCTTAATTATGTAAATGCGACTAAATGATCTTTTTGGTTCCGAAAATTTTGAAAATTCCATTGATTTTCAGTGCACATAGATGAATGCATGAATGCATGAGACTCAAGTATGTAAAAGAGAAAATAAGAAAACAAAACACAATGTTAAATGCAATGCCCTCCCCCACACTTAAATTACACAATCCCTTGTGTAATAGAATCTTGAAGGAGGTGAATAAAACAAACTAAAAATGATTGCAAAAGGATGCATAAAGAAAGAAGAAGAGTTAGGTACCTTAGAAGAGTTTCTGGCAGACTGGAGGGGTCTATAGGTCTCTCCCAAACTTATAACAACTTGCCTTAAACCAGATTTGCTCCTGTTATTGAAATAAAAACACAAAGACAAACATAAAATGCAATAATATGAACAAGGATAACAAGGTAATACCTCCCAAGAGTGCTTGTTTAGAGTCACCAAGCTTGACTTGTCATGCTCCTTAAGATCATGGAGGATGATGGAGTTGAACTGGAGTTCCTTCTCCTTTCTTCCTGAACAATGTGTTGGGTCCATAGTAGAGATTCTCCTTAGGTTTCCTGACTCTCTTTCTTGGTCCTCTTGGCCCACCATACAGCTTCACTTTTATTCCATCAAACAAGTCAAGAACACAAGCACCATCAAAAGCTTCATCATCATACTCATTGTGATCAAGAGGATCTTCATCTTCTTTTAGCACTTCAGCCTTGAATCCCCTCAGCTCTTTTTTGACATTAGGTGGCTTCTTAGTAGCTCCTTTCTTAACATTAGTGATGCTTCCACAAAAGCTTAAAGGTCGAGGCTTCATTGCATAGCTAACTCTACCATTCACCTTCTTAAGGGTGACTCTCTCTTTGGTGAAGTCAATATCAGCGCCTGTTGTGTTCAGAAATGGAGTCCCAAGTAGTAGAGAAGGCTTCTGAGTGTGAGCCATTTCCATCACAACAAAATCAGTTGGTATCTTGCATGCTCCAATCCTCACAGAAAATTCTTCAATGAGACCAACAGGTGTTCTTGAAGAAGAGTCCACAAAAGTGATTGTGGAATCATATGGTTGCAGCTTGGTGACCCCTAGTTCTTTTGCCAAGTCAAGAGACATCACATTGATACTTAAACCTGTGTCACACATGACCTCTTCCACAACCAATTCACCAAGCTCACAAGAGACTAGAACTTTCCTGGATTACCAAGCATCTTGATGTTCTGCTCATTAACCTCAGATGCTCCAGTTTTAACTCTTAGTTTCTCAAGCTCCTCTTGACCATTCAGACCTCTAATTTCCATTTGAGCAGCATAGAGGGTCTGATACTTCTGTACTAGCTGCTTTTTGAATCTTCCTGGAAAAGGGATAGTGGGTTGGTAAACAGGAAGGATAGCAGCTTGAGTCTTCTCTTTAACATCAGGAACTTCAATCAAGTATTCCTTGGCACCCACCACTCTTCTTCTTCTTTGTTTGCTCCTTCTTCAAAGGATTCTTCTTCTGGAAGAGTTCCTTGAGGGCGTGGTGCTGGTGCAGCTCCTTGTTTGACCTCCACGCCAGCTTCAAAAACCTCAGCTTCAATAGCCTTATCTTCTTCACCAGCATTTGCATCACTAGCATAACAATACTGAAAAGCCTTCTTGAAGGTGATTGGCTGAGCATTGTTCTCTTGCCTACTCAGCTTCATAGTCAAGGAGTCTATTTAGGATTGAAAGTTATTGATGGTGGAGGCAATACTTCTTTGAATATCAGCAGCCATGCTTCTCTGAATTTCAGCCATACTTCTTTGAATTTCAGCAGCCATGATCTTCTGAAATTCTGCATTCTGAAGTTGTTGGAGTTGCAGGAACATCTCCTTAGGTCCAATGCATGTGAAGGTTGGGAGGTGTTGGCGCCAACTGTTTGAGAAGAAGAACCTTGATGTTGTTTAGTATGAGTGTCTCCATAGGACTGGTGTACACAAACATCATGGTCTTGGTTCATTATTAGTGCTTCTTGTAGTTGAACAGCTTTGATTTGATGCTCTTTGCAGTGGTTTTGTGGAGCAATACTAGCAAGAGGTTTAGTGGTCTCATTGATCAGCAAGTCAACTTTCTTTTGCAGGGCCTTCATCTCATACAATGCTTCTCTTCAGTTGCTTTGGAATGTTACTCCTTGTCATCCACATAATCCCAATTGCTGAGTGCCATATTCTCAAAAGGCATCCTTCATCAACATATTTGCCAAGAAAATAACCATTGCTTGCAGTGTCTAGAAGGATTCTTATGGTTGGGAAAACACCTCTATATAGTGTGGATAGCAGCATCTCTTTGGGGAAGCCATGGTGAGGGCATTGGTGTGTGAAGCTTCTGAACTTATCCCAAGTGTCTCCAAAGCTCTCATTAGACCACTGCTTGAAGTTTGTGATCTCATTCCTGAAATGTGCAGTTCTTGAGGGAGAGAAGAACATGGTTAAGAAAGCAAGTGGTGATGCTGTCTTGTGCTAAAGACTTTTCCCACATTTGAGCTCTACCGCCAATAGAGAATGGGAACAATCTGAGTTTCAACCCATCATCTGAAACTCCACTAAGCTTTGTCAAAGCACATATCCTCTCAAAGTGATCCAAGTGCTCAAGAGGGTCTTGATTAGGCAAGCCAAAGAACTTCTTTTCTTGAACCAAAGCAATCATACTGCTCCTTATCTCATAGTGGTTAGTCTCAATAGGTGGAAGAATACCATGCCTTGAAGCATAACTTGAAGGTATATCTACAGCACATATAGGTCTCAATGGTCTTTGAACCAAAGCTCATTGTAAACCATGTAGACCTTGCTGTCCTTGTAAGCCTTGGATCCCTTGAAGACCTTGTGGACCTTGTGGACCTTGAAAACCAAAACCAGCATCATAATGATGTTCTTCCATGCTTCATGATATTGCTGCATATTTCATGTATTTTGCATACATATAAGTTAGTTTCTCATGCATTTACATTGCACTTTAGGCTGGTTTGCATCACTTTAGGTCCTAGAGTATTCTTGCACCAGCATATGCATGTTTCTTGCATTTTGCATCGCATTCAGGTTGTTTTCGGCTACTTTGGAGTCTTGGAAGATTCGTAGACGTGCTGAGGCTCGTGAGGAGGTTCGTGGGAACTTGGAGAATTCAGGAATGCTTGCTAACGATCAGAGATCAAGAAGCGGATCGAGCATGGCCGGTCGATCTAGATGAGATCGACCAGAAGATCGAGTTGTCCATCCAATCCAAGGGAACTGATCAAGACAGAGATCGGGTGAAGCGATCGATCAAGGAGTACGGACGTAAATGATGCCATGCAGAGCGAGAGTCGGATCGAGTCCACCACTCGATCCTCCAAAGATCGACTCCAAGATCGAACGAAGCACTCGATCCATCGAAGAGAATCGAGACACAGATCGAGCTGAAGTCACGATGTCCGAAGACGATCGAGCGAGATGCTCGATCTTTAGGTCGATCTCAGTGCACTTTAACCGTTTTTGGCCGCTAGCGAGGGGGGGACCATCGAGCTGTTTGGCCTATTTCGGGAAGGCGGCGATCTTGCTTTTACATACACGTTTTCACTTTTATCTTTTTATCTTTTTTCGCTCGGTTCAAAGGCGATTTCGCCATTGTTAGACCTTGAAGCTTTGTTCTTGAATACTGAATCGTTTAAGTTTAAAGTAATCATTTATTTTTATGTTTACTAGTTCATCTTCTATGCTTTGTTCGGTTTACTTTATGTGTAGTGAGTAGTCTATTCGTGTTTTGGGGTTGAGAGGATTCAAAGGGGTCGAAAAGGTTTTCAAAGTTTGGTGTTTTCTTGTTCTTCATGGCTTTCTCTTCTAGGATGTCGAGTTCTTAAGGCTTAGAGACTCTCACGCCAAGATATTTATGATCAAAGGGACCTCTGTGTGTTTGAAATCAGAGTTTTATGCCCTTCAATCTCTTTTTTCCGCCAAACGCCATGGGTCTGGAGAAGAGAATGAAGGAGTGATCCATACCACATGCCATGGATGGATCTTGTTTTGTTTTCAAGGCCTAGAGAATCTCACAAAGTGAGTAGATCTAAAGTTTTCAAACCAAGCTGGAACCTTTGAAACCCTTGAACATGAATCTCAACCTTGGACCCTCTTTCTTAGTATTTCTACGTCTCTGTTAATCATTCGCTTGCAATCTGTGCGAATTCTGGTCATTCGATTCATTTCTCTTGAACTTTTAGATGAGATCGATCGCTATTGCTCGATCTAGTGGTTGATCATGTGGTCGATCCACTAGTCGATTTTTATAAATTCATAGCTTTGCATTTTAATCATTATGTTTGTTCCTCGTAGTAGTTCACTCGTTTCTAGTGTTTTTAAAATAGTTTCGCTTTGCATTAGACCATTGCATTTAGTTTTTAGGATTTTCACAAAACCGTTCATCATTTGCTTAGCTTTGCATGATCCTTGCATTCTCATTGCACTTTCTAGCTCCTAGGCTGGATTGATTCCTCTTGCACTATACTACGACTGTGTGCTGCTTGAGTTTTGATAACCTCCTGTTGCATTGCATCACTTCCTTTAAGCTATAAAAACATTGTTATCTAATGGCGTCGTTGCCATCTTAGGAGTGTTTAGGAAGCATTGAGATTTGGGGTTTAGTAAAGACTAAGCCTTTGTTTTTCTTTTAGTTACTGATTTCTCTACTCTCAAACGTGTGTCTTTCAGGTACATAAATCTACGTTCATGGGGAGACAACAATCTACTTCAACCCTTGGACAACATTCATCAACTCGGACATTCAAGACAAAGAAGAGTTAGAGAGCAAGCTAGAGCTTTTGAGGAGATTGTTCAGCAAGGTTCAGTGGATTTTGAAGCGATGGCTGAGCAAGAACATCCAGAGGGACCTCCTCCAGCTCACGGGGCAGTGGGAAGGGGTAATGGAAACCCCCAACACGCGGCTAGACCCCCACGGATCATAGGAGCGGGAGATGCTCCCAACACTCATCATAATAGGTTTGGGATCACTCCTCCTCCTGTACAGAACAACAACTTCGAGATTAAGCCAGGATTTATCTCAATGGTGCAAAACAATAAGTTCCACGGGCTAGCAATGGAAGATCCCTTGGAGCACCTTGATAACTTTGAGCAAGTATGTGGAATGATCAAGATTAATGGCATATCCGAAGATGCTTTCAAGTTGCGTCTCTTTCCATTTTCTCTTGGAGACAAGGCTGGACATTGGGGGAAGACCCTTCCACAAGGCACCATTACCTATTGGGCTGAGTGTAAGAAGGCATTCATTTCAAAGTTCTTCTCTAGCACCAGAACAGCAAGGTTGATAAGTGAGATCAGCGGCTTCACTCAAAGGAACAATGAGACGTTCAATGAAGCCATGGAGCGGTTCAAGGACTACACCATTCAGTGTCCTCACCACGGCTTCAGCGAGGAGACTCTACTAAGCACTATATACCGCGGAGCTTCCCCAAAGATTCGCTTGCTACTTGACGCGGCGAGTAAGGGAAACTTCCTTGGTCAAGAGGTAGATGAGGGCATGGAGCTGATTGAAAACTTAGCATTGAGTGACGGAATCTATGCTGAAGGCTACGACCGTGCACCGAGAGGTTCTGAGCTAGAGTCTCACAAGAAGGAGCTTAAGTCATTGCATGAGAAGATTGACAAGCTGGTGTTGGCAAACCAGAAGCATGTTCACTTCGTTAGTGAAGTGGAGGAAACCTTAGAGGAGCTTGAGTTGAGTCAAGAAGAAGCCAATTGGGTGGCGGGTCAGAACAACTACAAACCTCAAGGGTATTCACTAGGCTACACCAGGTCTCATATAGAAGCACCAATGTCGCGAACCCTAAAGATCAAGTGTTCCCTGCTCAGCAAGCAAAGCCTTTTGTCCCATACAATAAAGGTTTTCAGCCGAGTGGTGGTTTCCAAGGACAAGGGCAAAGAAACTTCCAAGGAAAACAGCAAGGAAACAAGGGTTATACACCAATGTACCCTCCGGGCTTTGTTCCTCAACAACAACCGATGCAACAACAACAAGTTGATCCTGTCCACCCGATGTTTCAACAACTGATTCAAGGGCAAGCATCTACAAACCAGAAGTTTGCCGAGATGAACACTCGCTTAGACTCCTTGCTCACTGATTTCTCTACTCAGATTACTAACTTGAATAACAAGATCAAGCAGCTAGAGAAAGGAAAGGAGAGTACAAGTGGTCAGAATAGCTTACCGGGAAAGTGTGAGCAGAATCCAAAGGAATACGCCAACGCCATTACGCTAAGGAGTGGGAAAGAGCTTGTATCTACGGTTACTCCTAAGAACAACGAGGACGTTGTAATTCAAGAGTGGGAGGGTAAGCTTTCAGCTGATGATGAGATCAACTTTGACAATGTTTGGATTCAAGGACTAACGAGAAGGATGCTTATGTGCCTCCACCGTATGTACCCAAGCTACCTTTTTCCTGGCCGCTTCAGGAAGCAACTTATAGAGAAGCACAAAATCTTGTTTGAGAAGAATCTTAAGGACGTAGAGATCAAGCTACCTCTCGTGGACTGCCTTGCAATGATGCCTAAGTGCGCCAAATTCTTCAAAGACAAGCTCGTAAAGAAGAATAAGGAAAGCAAGGAAGTGCTAGTACTTAGTGAAGAATGCAGCGCCGTAATACACAAGGAGATAATTCCAAAGAAGTTGGGAGATCCTGGATGCTTCACTATACCTTGCGCTTTAGGTCCTTTGGAGTTCAAGAGTTGTCTTTGCGATCTTGGAGCTAGTATAAATTTGATGCCTCATTCCGCAGCAAAGAAACTTGGCGTTGCCCGGTTCAAAGATTGTAGAATCTCGTTGGTACTAGCTAACAGGAACGTGAGGTTACCCGTGGGTTTGCTTGAGGACTTGCCAGTGAGAATCAGCGGTGTAAACGTGCCTACGGAATTTGTTGTGCTGGAAATGGATGAAGAACCTAAGGATCCGCTCATTCTCGGTAGACCGTTCTTAGCCACCGCCGGAGCCATCATAGACGTCAAGAATGGGAAGATAGCTCTGCACTTGGGTAAAGATATAAGGCTGGACTTTGATATCAATGAGGTTTTGAAGAAGCCTACGATAGAAGGGCAAGCTTTCTACATTGAGACGTTGGACGCTTTAGCGGATGAGTTGCTAGAAGAGTTGGCTCAGGAGGACCATTTGAAGCTGGCATTGACTAAGGAGCCAAGAGATTTCGGTTACTTGGATCAGAGGACTCAGGAATACGTTAACCTGCTTGATTCAAGGAAAGTTGTGCTAGAAGATGAAAGCGCTTGCCTAGAGATCGACTCCGAGATCGATGACATTACTCGATCCAGGGGTCAAATCGACAAGACAATCGAGAACACAACTCGATCCGGTGCAATAATCGATAGTCAGATCGAGGAGGGCTATCGATCCAGGAAATTAATCGAGTCCGAGATCGAGAGATGCCTTCCGAGCAGTTCAGGGCCTAATCCGGAGATCGACCCAGCGTCTTGATCTCTCACTCGATCCACATTAAATCGAGTGAGTGAATCGAGTGAAACTGCTCGATCTAGACGACATCGAAAGCCAGATCGACTGGATGACTCGATTTCAGAGGGGACAACGGTTCAAGAAAGCAGCCTTAAGGGTCATGTCTCGGGTTCTAAGGAGGGTTCTAAGGAGGAAAACAACAGGAACAGCCACGAGAATGATTGGAGTGAGCTGCTAGCCCCAAAGGTGGACCTTAAGGAGCACCCAAAAGGGATAAGGTATGATTTATTAGGGCTTAATGAAACCTATCCTGTGATTGTGAATGAGAACTTAAGTGATGATTAGTTGCACTCGCTCTTAACTGAGTTGAGAAAGTATAGGAAGACCATTGGGTACTCTCTAAGTGACATAAAGTGCCTTTCGCCAATGCTTTGCACTCATAGGATTCACTTGGATAATGAGAACGCCCCTTCTATAGAACACCAAAGGCGTTTGAATCCTAATTTGAAAGAGGTTGCTAAGAAAGAGATTCTTAAGCTATTACAAGCTGACGTGATCTATCCCATAAGTGACATCACGTGGGTTTCTCCCGTACACGTGGTGCCTAAGAAGGGAGGGATCACGGTCATTAAGAATGACAAAGATGAGCTTATACCTACTAGAACTATTACCGGACATTGTATGTGTATTATTAATAGGAAGCTGAATCTTGCTACTAGAAAGGATCATTTTCCCTTGCCTTTTATTGATCATATGCTTGAAAGACTTGCTAATCATCCCTACTATTGCTTTCTTGATGGATATAGTGGATTTTTTCAAATACCAATCCATCCAAATGATCAGGAGAAGATGACCTTTACATGCCCTTATGGTACCTTCGCGTATCGAAGGATGCCATTCGGGTTGTGTAACGCACCGGCTACGTTTCAGTGGTGTATGATGTCGATCTTCTCCAATCTAATAGAAGAGATGGTATAGGTGTTTATGGATAACTTCTCGGTCTATGGTGCATCCTTTTCTGCGTGTTTGTTGAATATTTGCAAGGTACTAAAGCATTGTGAGGAGACAAACTTGGTGCTTAATTGGGAGAAATGTCACTTCATGGTGAAGGAAGGGATCGTGCTTGGTCACAAGATATCAGAGAAGGGCATTGAGGTTGATAAGGCTAAGGTTGAGGTCATGATGAGTCTTGAGCCGCCGGTTAATGTTAAAGGAGCGAGGAGTTTCTTTGGACACGCTGGCTTCTATAGGCGCTTCATCAAGGATTTTTCTAAGATTGCACGCCCTCTTACACGGCTGTTGTGCAAGGAAGCTGATTTTGTCTTTGATGAGGAGTGTTTGCAAGCTTTCGTGACCATCAAGGAAGCTCTTGTATCCGCGCCTATAGTGCAAGAACCGGACTGGACTCTACCGTTCAAGATTATGTGTGATGCTAGTGACTATGTCGGGGGAGCCGTTCTAGGTCAAAGGAAAGACAAGAAGCTGCACGTGATATACTATGCTTCAAGAACCTTGGATGACACGCAAACAAGGTACACTACTACGGAGAAGGAGCTATTGGCAGTAGTATTTGCCTTTGAGAAGTTCAGGTCATACCTCGTGGGTTCCAAGGCCATTATCTACACAGATCACGCGGCTTTGAGATACATCTATTCCAAGAAGGACACTAAGCTGAGGCTTTTGAGATGGATTCTTCTTCTTCAGGAGTTTGACAAGGAGATCAAAGACAAGAAAGGGATAGAGAACGGCATTGCTGACCATCTCTCTCGGTTAAGAATCAACGAGTCTCTACCCTTAGATGTTTCGCTTCCCGAGGAACAACTCATGGCGATCACTACGGCTGTTTGTGGAAAGCTAGAAGGGCGGTTTGAGGAAGTTCTGAGCTTCAAAGAGGAAGATCTTCCTTGGTACGCTGACGTTGTTAACTACTTGGCATGCGGAGAGGAGCCAACTCAACTCGATAGCTACCACAAGAAAAGTTCATAAGAGACGCAAGCAACTACTTTTGGGACGAGCCTTACTTGTACAAGAGAGGCGTGGACAGTTTATACCGGAGATGTGTTACAAAGGAAGAAGCCAAGGACATTCTCTTTCACTGTCATGGCTCTTCATACGGAGGACACTTTGCTTCATTCAAAACCACTACAAAGGTTTTACAAGCTGGTTTCTGGTAGCCGTCTATCTTCAGGGATGCCCATGAGTTCCTGAAGCATTGTGAAGCTTGTCAACGAGCAGGAAACATCACCAAGCGTAATGAGATGCCTCAAGTTCCCATCTTTGAGGTTGACGACTTTGACGCATGGGGCATGGACTTCATGGGGCCGTTTCCTTCTTCATTTTGGTGGTTGTTGACTACGTTTCTAAATGGGTTGACGCCATTGCTTCCCCTACAAATGACTCTAAGGTGGTGATCAAGCTCTTTAAGAGCATCATATTCCCGAGGTTTAGAGTACCCAAGGTGGTGATAAGCGACGGAGGAAGCCATTTTATCAACAAGTTGTTTGAAAACCTTCTAAGGAAGTATGGCGTGAAGCACAACGTAGCTACACCTTACCATCCTCAAACGAGTGGCCAAGTGGAAGTCTCTAACCGACAGATCAAGGCAATACTTGAGAGAACAGTTGGGACAACTCGGAAGGATTGGGCGGTGAAGTTAGATGACGCTTTGTGGGCTTACCGGACTGCTTTCAAAACGCCCATAGGTACTACACCTTTCACTCTTCTCTACGGCAAAGGATGTCACCTACCCGTTGAGCTGGAACATAGGTCATTGTGGGCTGTGAAGCGGCTAAATTTTGATCTGAAGACGGCTCAGGAGAAGCACTTGATCCAGCTGCACGAGCTTGATGAGCTAAGGCTAGATGCTTACGAAAGCGCTAGGATATACAAGGAGCGTACTAAGGCTGCTCACGATAAGAAGTTGGTACCCAAGGAGCTTAAGGAAGGGAGTTTGGTGCTGCTTTACAATTCAAGGCTCAAGCTCTTTCCAGGATAGCTAATGTCACGATGGAGCAGTCCGTATGAAATCAAGGAGGTATTGCCCTACGGAGCTGTCACATTGGTAGGCAAGAGTGGGAATGCATTCACGGTGAACGGACACAGAGTTAAGCCATACATGGCGAGTGCATTTGCCAAGGAGAGCACCTCAATGCTTCTCCAAGACCCACCATCTGCCTAAACCAAGTAAAGTCTAGCTAAAGACGTTAAAGAAAGCGCACTTGGGAGGCATTCCCATGTATATCTTGTACATATTATTGCTTTATTTCTCTATCAGTTTTATGTTTTAATCTTATGAGTGTGTAAGAACAGGTATGAGGGATTGCAGGCCCTGATCTTGTATCCAAAAGGAGTAAGAAGGGGCGAGTATAGGCTAGAGATCGAGTGCTAGATCGATTCATCCTGGCTCGATATTTGCTAGATCGAGCTAGCGAATCAAGAGGAGTTAGTCGATCTAGACGAGATCGAGTAGACGGATCGTGTGACACAGTTGATCACGAGAGGACGAACATCCTATACGTTTAGCTTGAAAAGCAAACGAGAGGTGGATCGACTGAGTCACTCGATTCTCAAGGCTAGATCGAATAGTCTACTCGATCTGCCACTCGATCCAAGCTTATATCGACCCCTGAATCGAGAACGTGGCTCGATCACGAGGACTTAGCCGTCGTGCCGAAAACTCAAGGAACGAGAGGTGTTATCGAACCAAGACTCGATTCAATTCGAATCGAGTCCCAAATCGAACAACCCTCTCGATCCAAGCCATTATGGGCATGAGATCGAGTCCTAAATCGACCAAATAGACTCGATCTCGTGCCGAGGTAACATTTCCTTTTCCCTCCTTTCCTCTTTCCCTCCGGTTTTTAAATTCAAAAAGTGGTCAAGGCAAGCATCTTTGACTATGAAAGATGTGTCTTGACCACAGCTTTTGTCAGAAAACCACTTCTTCTACCCATGGTTTTATTTTTGTTAGCCTTTAAATGTTTTCAACCACTTTCACATCTCTCATTCTTGTTTTCTCGAGTTGTCAAGCAAAAGAGAGTGTGAATTCTTGTTTTCTAAAGGCTAACAGCATCTTCTTCAATCCTTGCAAAGGTATTTTCGAATCTTTAAGAAAATCTTCAAGAAAATATCCCTTTTTATTCGCTTTGATTGTTTTAGATGCTAGGGCGGTTTGAATTTTTAAAAATAGCTTGATAATAGAAAAAATTATAGATTTCTCTCTATCTCTAGATATGATTCTCTATTATTTTTTTATAATTTTTATAAATCCCCCAAAATTCTAGGGTATTAGTTATAAGTTTTCTTCTTTGCTTCTCTTTTTCTCTCAACATATCGTCATTTTGCTCATTGCTTTGCTTGAGAAACTTGTTTCAGGCACAATGGCTCCCTAAAGAACGAGAGAAGAGACAGCACAAGAGGGAGGAATCCAAGAAGTGGCTGTTCAGGAGAGGGTTCGTTGGAGTAAGGATGAGAAACAGGACAAGGAACGGCTTCAAAGGCTGAGGTTCGAGCCAACTAAGTTTGCGGACAGAGGATTGCTGGCCAAGATGGGGATTCTAGGAGATTTTGATCAGCTCTTCCAGAAGATAGGGCTGAGGTGTTTGTCACGGATGGATTGCCCAACCTATCCCGAAGTGACAATCGACTTCCTTGCCACTTTGGAGTTTGCGTACGAGAATACTAGCGTCCCAATTCCTTCTCAAGGCCGCCTCTCCTTCAAGATAAAACGCCAAGCCTCCAGTCTCACAATCCCCAAGCTTTGCCAAGCTTATGGCCTCGATGCAGCTGCCACAAAAATTGGGTTTCCCTCCTTCACTCAAGCAAACGATTTTTGGGACCTCATCGCCAATGACGATTACAAGGGAAACACCGCGAAGATCAAGAGAGTGAGGAACCCGGTGCTACGTTACACTTTGAAGCTGATGGCCAACACCTTTAGTGGTCGGTCAGTAGCCCCCACGGTGACCATGACGGAGCTTGGCCTTTTGTTCCAAGGCCTTAAACATCTCCTTTGTGATCCGGATGAGAACGAGGAGCCGTTGGAAGACCAGATCGGAGATGACGTGAACTACGGGTGCATCCTTGCTGCTTCGTTAGTTAAATACAAGGCATATGCCTTGAGATGCAAGGCAAGATCATCACTTATTGGCGGTTTCCTCACACCCTTGTTCGTGCAAGCCGGCGTACCGCTTCAGAACTTCACTCCCGTTCTGGATAGAGCCTTCATGGACGAGACGTATCTAAGGAACACTGATAGCTTGGGACGCACGCCAGCCGATGGCTTCATTGATGAGGAGAATGAGAAGAGGGCGTGTATCTTGCCAAACCAAACTGAAACTGAGCTGTTGGGGATTGGTAATATCGAGTTTCTTCCAAGCGTAGAGGAGTGTTTTGCTCCTCTAGGAGCCGCAGCAACCATTCAGCAGGCTACTCGACCAAGATCAGAGTCTCCAGCCACGGATGATGAGATGCCCGAAGCCTTTGTCCTCCCTAAGCTTGACTTTGAGCCGCGGACCAAGACAGAAAAGTTCTTTGCTTCTGTTGTGGAGATGCAACGAAAGATCAACAAGTGGCAGAGCAAAGTCATCAAGAAGCTTGCCAAGAAGGTGAAGGCGCTTCAAGGAGCTTCACCAAAGCAGGCTGCAAGTGAAGAGGTTCAACAGCCCGAGAAGAGGAGGCTTTCAAGCGGTGGAGTTGTCATCCGTGAGAGTTAAGGCAGCAACATTCAGCCGGCGCGTCTCTCTCTCCAAAAGCCAGCCTCCAAAGGCAAGGCCATAATATCTATCTCGTCTGGAACATCCTCAAGTTCCAGCCGAAGCTAGACCCGAGGTACCAACAACCTTCCATTGTACATACCGCTCATGTTTTCTTGATTTTTGCTTAGTGTTTTGAGCTCTCTCAAATTTTTTTGCCACCGGGACGGTGTCATTCAAGTTTGGGGGAGTATGTGTGCGGTTTGACATGTTTATTTTGCTATTATTTTCTCTTTACATCCCTTGAGTCTTGCATACATCTAAGGCATAGAAAAGAAAAGAAAAAATTGGTAAAAGTTTTAAAATATTTTCAAAAAAATTCATGTTGTTGCATTCACATTGTTTAACATTTTAGGATTGAGTCTAGAATTTTCAAGCATCTAGGTTGTTTACATTTGCATAAGGGGTTAATGTTTTCTTAAAAAGGTGTTTTAAGCTCATGAATTGTTTCAATGCCCTAGTTAGTAGTTCTCTAATGCTTTGCTCACGCTTTGAAAGTAAGTCCTTACCATGCTTGGATCACTTGTTTTGATTTTCGTGACTTGAATTGAACATTCATGATTTGAAACATGTCCTAATAAGTGAGAACCCTAATCTGACTTTTTAAATATCATTCTTATGCATTTGAAAATGAACACATGGATCTTAAAAATATTTAGACTCTCTTCCTCCTTTTACCACTCTTTGTGAGCCTAAGTAGAACTCCCACCATCACCCTTACCTTTCTTTCAAGCCAAGCTTTCTTGTGTGACATCATTGTGAGGCCTCTTATCGGTTTGAACTTAGCAAAACGTGTTACGTTTACGCGACATGATTAGGTTCTCATATGATTGCTAGCTTTGCATTTTGAAGCTAGATGTAGGCTTAGGATAAGTTTGGGGGTTTGATGGGATTGCTTTCATGTTTATATGCATTCGGTTACAAAAGGGTTTGGTAATTGAAGTGAACAAAAGGTTTTAAGTGAAAGGCTTTGTTTTCAAAATGTATAATGCTCTAAGTATTTCAAAAGGTAGCTCTCTCAAGCAAAAAAAAAGAAAAAAAATAAAAGAGAGCCTAAGTGCCAAAATAAAAAAAAAAGAAAAAGAAAGAAAAAAAAATAAGAGAGCTATCAATAAGAAAAAAAAAATAAGGAGCTAAAATATTTTCAAGCCTTTTCACTAACCTAAAGAGTAAAAATGTTTTCTATTTTAATTTGGGTTTGAGCTTAATAAGGGTAGTCTCTAGGAGGGTGAGTGAGCTGAAAAGAAATAAAAATGAGAAGGGTTTTAGGATCATTGTTAGTGTACAAGGGTAGATGAGAATCTAATCATATATTCATCAATTGCCTTTACCTTTAGCATTATGCATAAAGTTCATACTATTCGCGAGAGAAACCCATTGCATTGTGAAACCCTCTTTAAAATGAGATCATTCTATGCTCATAGCCTTCACCCTTAGCCAAATGTGTTTTGCTTTAAAGTGCATAAGTTTGATTCACGGTTCGATCGTTAATGAATGTTAAAGGATGAGTTTCTTTGATTGTTTGGAATAGGAGAGTCATGATTTGAAATTCATTGTGTGATGAGTATGGCTAAGTTCTTTGGAGTATGAGTGTGCGCATTGCATTTTAGAATTAATAACTAGGACGTTGAGATTGATTCATTTGAAAGACACCTTTGCAAGAAGCTTAAACCCCCGTTTGTTTTAAAACCTCTCTCCTTTCTTGAATTTTGTTTGCTTGAGGGCAAGCAAAAGGCAAGTTTAGGGGAGTTGATATTTCTGCATATTTCATGTATTTTGCATACATATAAGTTAGTTTCTCATGCATTTACATTGCACTTTAGGCTAGTTTGCATCACTTTAGGTCCTAGTGTATTCTTGCACCAGCATATCCATGTTTCTTGTATTTTGCATCGCATTCATGTTGTTTTCGGCTACTTTGGAGTCTTGGAAGATTAGTAGACATGCTAAGGCTCGTGATGAGGTTCGTGGGAACTTGGAGAATTCAGGAATGCTTGCTAAGGATCAGAGATCGAGAAGCGGATCGAGCATGGCCGGTCGATCTAGATGAGATCGACCAGAAGATCGAGTAGTCCATCCGATCCAAGGGAACTGATCGAGACGGAGATCAAGTGATGCGATCGATCAAGGAGTACGGACGTAAATGACGACATGCAGAGCGAGAGTCGGATCGAGTCCACGACTCGATCCTCCAAAGATCGACTCCAAGATCGAATGAAGCACTCAATCCACCGAAGAGGATCGAGACACAGATCGAGCTTAAGTCACGATGTCCAAAGACGATCGAGCGAGATGCTCGATCTCGAGGTCGATCTCAGTGCACTTTTACCGTTTTTGGCCGCTAGCGAGGGGGGGACCATCAAGCTGTTTGAACTATTTCGGGAAGGCGGCGATCTTGCTTTTACATACACGTTTTCACTTTTATCTTTTTATCTTTTTTCTCTTGGTTCAAAGGCGATTTCGCCATTGTTAGACCTTGAAGCTTTGTTCTTGAATATTGAATCGTTTAAGTTTAAAGTAATCGTTTCTTTTTATTTTTACTAGTTCATCTTCTATGCTTTGTTCGGTTTACTTTATGTGTAGCGAGTAGTCTATTCGGGTTTTGGGGTTGAGAGGATTCAAAGGGGTCGAAAAGGTTTTCAAAGTTTGGTGTTTTCTTGTTCTTCATGGCTTTCTCTTTTAGGATGTCGAGTTCTTAAGGCTTAGAGACTCTCACGCCAAGATCTTTATAGGGACCTCTTACCTTGACAGGATCCAGAGGTCTCTGAAAATCGCATCCTTGAGGCTAGTCTACCTTTCCCAAACGCCATGGTAGTTTAGAGGACTAGTTAGGCCGTGTGTTTGAAATCTGAGTTTTTTGCCCTTCAATCTCTTTTTCCGCCAAACGCCATGGGTCTGGAGAAGAGAATGAGGGAGTGATCCATATCACACGCCATGGGTGGATCTTGTTTTGTTTTCAAGGCCTAGAGAATCTCACAAAGTGAGTAGATCTAAAGTTTTCAAACCAAGCTGGAACCTTTGAAACCCTTGAACATGAATCTCAACCTTGGACCCTCTTTCTTAGTATTTCTACGTCTCTATTAATCATTCGCTTGCTATATGTTCGCATCCTGGTCATTAGATTCATTTCTCTTGAACTTTTAGATGAGATCGATCGCTGTTGCTCGATCTAGTGGTCGATCCTGTGGTCGATCCACTAGTCGATTTTTATAAATTCATAGCTTTGCATTTTAATCATTCTGTTTGTTCCTCGTAGTAATTCACTCGTTTCTAGTATTTTTAAAATAGTTTCGCTTTGCATTTGACCATTGCATTTAGTTTTTAGGATTTTCACAAAACCGTTCATCATTTGTTAGCTTTGCATGATCCTTGCATTCTCATTGCACTTTCTAGCTCCTAGGTTGGATTGATTCCTCTGCACTATACTACGACTGTGTGCTGCTTGAGTTTTGATAACCTCCTGTTGCATTGCATCACTTCTTTTAAGCTATAAAAACATTGTTATCACTTCAACAGCTGAATTCTGATTCTGCAAACCCAAATCTTTGACCTTGAACTTCAGTTGTAGTTGTAGACACTTAACAGCAACTGTTGTTGTACCTACAAAAGAAATTCTAGACCAAAAGAGAAATCAGTAACCAAAAACGAAAATAATAAAGCTTGATCTCAAGATCTCTACAAATCCTACTGAACAAAGCATTCCCCTAATGGCAACAGCGCCAAATTGATACAAGACTTTTTAGGCTCTTGTTGTCAATCATCCAAGCTTGTACTAATCAGTTGCAGTATAGCATAGCGTTTTGTCAATCCAAAAGGGGAGAATGAAGCACTAAAAATGCAATAGAGCTCTTAATTCAAGCAAACATAGATAGTTTTAGAAGTCTAACAACCTAAATGATCAAGCAAAGAAGCAAAAAAAAAACAAGCAAAGAGCAGTAATGGCAAAGAATAACAGAGCAAAAACAGAGTAAAAGCTAAACTAAATAGAGTAAAAACTAAACTTCAAAGATTAAAAGATGGTTCAAGATCAAGGCAATGGTGATAGGGTGATTCATGTTCATGTCTAGGGTGATCAAAACAAGCAATTCTAAACACTCAACCTTAGGTAAGGAACACTAATATAGACTAATCTAATCTCTTGGCATTAATCTCTTTTCTAATCACATATTGAAGATAAATCTCTTTACTCAAACACATAATCATCAAGCATTAAAATCAAGTTCCATAAAACCAATTAGCATGCTAGACATCTAATCTCTTAGACTAGGTTTACTAATCTCTTATATGATATATCAAACATCAACTCACATTCTCATGCATAATCAATGTCTAAAGGCAATTTCTCATCAATATGGTACTAGGCAATAAGCACATTCAAGCAAGAAATGATAGATGCAAAGACTCATGATTATCTGAACACCATTTTCAAGCATTGAACTTCATTCAGGAATTTCATCAAACACTTGGTGTGCATGTGAAAACCTAAAATCAACTACTCCAACAAAGAGGTACTAAGCATTAAGCACAATCATATAAAAAAGGGAATGAGAAGATCTAAGTCATAATCAACCTAAAAAATCACTAAAATCATCTCATTTGCCCTAATCTCTAATCATGGTGAAAATCATCAAATCTATGCAGAAAAGATAGTTAATCATGGTTAGGGAGACAAAAGATTAAGGAAAATGCAAAGTATTATTGAAATAAACAAAGATTCAAATACAAAGTTATTCAAAATCTAGAGAAGAAAAAAAGAACTGCTGGATAAAGAGTTGTTCCCATAAATTAGGGATTTTAAGTATTTATATGAGCCTCAGCGAAAAAAAGAACTGCTGGATAAAGAGTTGTTCCCAGTATTTATATGAGCCTCAGCAAAAATTAGGAAACTGCTGGATAAAGAGTTCTTCAGTCAGGGATCATGTCGGTCAGTTGTATCGGTCTAGGTTGATCGATATGAATCCTATCGATGGGCTTCTGGTGGTCAATGCAGGTTGAGCGGTTTCACGAAACTTGCGATATCTGTTGAACAGTATATCAAAATGACCTGAAACCAAGTCCTCCTGAAAGCTAACTCCCGTGGCTACATCTTTAGTGAAGAGTGAAGATGCTGAATAGAGACGGAGGTTACTCGTTCGAGCTTATCTTCAAGTCGGTTAAGATCAACAGTAAAAACTCCAGATGGACATGTGCTGACTTTATTCGCCGTAACTCTTCAACTACTGATGGGAAGGACTCAAAACTAATATAAAACGAAAGCTAACTCACGGGGATACAATGTTGATAAATAATGCCGAGGCCAAATCGGAATGGAAACACCTCATTTGAGCTGATCTTTAGTCATTATGGTCTTTCAGGTGATTCCTATCGGTCATTTGTATCGGTCTGGGCTGATCGATATGAATCGTATCGGTCTGGAAGGTGACCGATGCGGTGACCAAAATATACACGATGCATTTGTATCGGTCACTCCTGACCGATAGCCTTGATCGATACGGCTTGTATCGGTCACTCCTTGACCGATAGCCTTCCCGATATGGGTTGAGCGGTTTCACGAAAGCTTCTGTAACATTCAAATCGCTGATGGGAATGACCTGAAACCAACTCCAGACGTAGGCTAACACACGGGGCTACACTATTGATGAAGGATGTTGAGCTGAATCGGGTTGGAGATGCTTTGACGAGCCGTTTTTGTCAGGTGAAGTTTCTGGCCGCTTCAACAAGGTGCACCTTCTTCTTGGCTTTTTTGATGTCTTGTGCTGCACCCACCATCATATTCCATGCTCCTTGTAATCTCAAAACTCTCCAAACACACCTTCCAAACTCCTAAAATGCACAAAACATGCAATGCTCACCATAAATCTATACTAAGTCCTAATTGAATTGAAATGGAACAAAAACAAGCAAAAATGAATGTTTAAAGACTATAAAACAATGCAAAATGTATGCTAATATGGTGTAAATAATGAGTATATCAGTCTTCTTTGGGCATCCAGTTTGCCTCTTCTTCTTCATTGGGCTCTTCCTGCTGTACTTTCTCCTCATAGTGTGAGGTAAACTCATGACCTTGGCTCTATTTGGAAGTTCCATGTGATTTGGACTTGTCCTCCTTGAACTTCACCTTCACATTTTGACAAGCTTCTTTATTGTTTTGTCTTACCATTTGCACCACCTTTGAAGCTTGTTAATGTGGTCATGTGCATACTTCAGGGAGCTCCCTTGTCTGGGCAGCTCATGAGGTTTGAAGTGAAACCTCTCAGAGTTGTACTCAAGCAAATCATCTTCTCCTTGCTCTTCCTCTTGGGAATCCTCTTCATTGTTGACGCCAACATCACCTTCTTCTTGTTCTTCCTCTACAATATTCTCTTCGCTTTCTTCTTCACTTCCTTCTTCACTATCCTCCTCTCTTGCTTCAGTGATAGGGCCGATATGGTAGAACTATCTCTCAGTTGGGCAGAAGTCTATGTTACTCCTCATGGCTGTGGATGTATGCTGCTCATTGGGGAGAAGAAATCTTGCTGGCTCCTTGGAAGGTTTGAGAAAGTGATAGATGTGCTTCCCATGAATGGTCTTCTCTAAGTAGTGACTCCTCCTTAGATATACCAGATCTATCCATTGTAGTGGCAAAGCAACTGCAGCATGCTCCTCAAGGTCCACTCCACTTGCCATCATAATTGCTGTCACAATTCCCCCAATGTGTAGTTGAGGGTTCTTCTCCCTCTTCCCCATGTTCAAGGTCCAGCTCCTATATGTGTAGAGCTGCTCAAAGAGGAGAGTTACATAACAAGGGAGCTCTTCTGGCCTGTTGAGAGTCTCTCCACTCTTGCTGGAGTGCACTAGTGGCTGCATCCCATTGTAGATGATGTCCATCTCCCTTGATGTTATGTTGGTTGTCTCCTTCCTTACAAAAAGTGTGTTTGCAAGGGCCTTGTGAGCCTATCTTACAGCTGGATGCCTCAGACTCTTGTTCTTGGTAACTCCATGAATGAAGTGATCAACCCCAGTTACTTCCCGAAGATTTGCATGCTCTCTCATTCTGATCTTGAACTGGGTCTTCTTATCAGCATAGAAATCCATACCAAGTCCAGCTGCAAGCTCTCTAAAGGTTGCTGTGAACTTCTGCTTACCAAGTCTGAAGGATATCCAGCCATCTCTATTGTCGAGGTCACTCTCTTCATAACTCACCACTTGAAAAGTGGAGAGAAACTGAATGGTGAGATGTTAGTAGGAAGGAAGCGCCTTTTCCATGAACTCTCCAAGCCCCATATTTTCATAGATTGTCCTGCAATCTTCATATATCCCAAGCGCCTTCATTGTGGGGATGCAAGGGTACCTTGTAGCCTTGAAGGTACACTGATTGAAGAGCTCCATAAACTCCCTTGCACTTGGTTGCTTGTTTGGGGCTTCTTCCAAATCCTTGCCTTTCCCTTTGTCCTTGGACTTGGCTGCCTTACTCTCCACCACCCTTTTTCCAGAAGCTTTTGAGGATTGCCCTTCAGCAACACCTTTGCCCTTGTCTTTGATGGTAAGTGCAGTAGAGGGCGCCTTCTTCTTAGGTGCTTGGCCTTAGTTTTGGGCAGCCTCCTTTGTTCTCCCCATAGTACCTATAAGAAAAATTCTCAAAAGACTATAAGTCTGGGAACAAAGGGATAAAGTCTAATGATTTTAAAGCTCTTAAAAAAAAATTCTCAAATCCAAGAAAGGCTTAACTAGCTATTAAACAAGGTAAACCTCTAAAGAACTAAGAGAATTCGAGAGCAAAAATCATAAACATGCTAGAGTTCTAAGCAAATTTTAACTACTAATTCACATGAACCTAGCATGGTGGCCTTTAAACAAAATGGAAGATGATTATCCAAAAAAAAAAAAAAACAAAGCAAGCTAATATATTTATGAACAGTAATCAGTTCTAACATCTGCTTGCTTAAACTAACAAATTCCACCATGCAAAAATCAAAACAAGCACTTTAAACTAAACAAAATTAGTTCTTAAAGCAAAAGATTTATAACACTAAAGTGCAAAGCATAAGAACTAGTAAATGAATAGTGGAATAGAACAAACCTTCTTGGGACTTCTGAGCACTTTGAAAGACAAAGTAAAAGAGAGAGAGAGCTAAGAAATTTCGTGGCTTAGGTGAGAGATGAGAAAATGTGAAGTGTGAAGAGTGAAGAGGAGTAAGTTGGTTTATATAGAACTAAGGGGGGGAATACAAGGAATCTAAGGAGTGGAGGACAAAACCAAAAGTGCTCAGAAGTGGGTCAGAATGGCAGGGAGGAGCCAAAAAAAAACAAATTCAAACTCCCTTGGCTCCAAACCAAGAGAGGGAATTTAAAAAAAAAATTGAAGTACTTACCTCGCTGACCACATCGATCACATCTGATCGATATGAGTGATTGATGTGGTTTGCATCGATCATGGTTGATCGATGCTGACTCCAGAACCTCCTGCCCATTTACATCGATTACTCCTTGATCGATGTGAGTGATCGATGTAGGCACATCGAGCAAGTCTTGATCGATGCTCTTGCTCAATGTAATCCCCCAAACTCTCGATCAATTTACATCAATCACTCTTGATCGATGTGATCCACATTGATCACCATGATCGATGTGATCCACATCGATCACCATGATCGATGTTTCTGACCGATGTAGTTTTTCTGACACTCGGGTTGATTACATCGATCACTCCTGATCGATGTGATCTACCTGAGACACTTCCTTGCCTGATGCATTATTGGTTCCACAACATCGAGCATTGCTGATCGATGTACATGACTGATGTGCCCAACATCGATCTGGCATGATTGATGTTGATGCTCGATGTTAACCAGAATGCACCTTCTTTGGTTCCCCAAACATCTTTTCATCCCCTTAACCAAACTCCTTCAAAGAACAATTAAAATGCATAAAAAAAAAAATCTAAAAAGCATAAGTATATACAAAGGATACCATGGGACTACCTCCCAAGTGTGCTTGTTTAAAGTCACTAAGCTTGACTTTGATTACCTCTTTAGTGGAGGTAAGGAGAAGGAGTCTTGGAACTCCTTGGTGGTGTATTGCTTCCCTTCACTCTTATGGTGACTCCATTCAGCTTGAACACAGCAAAAGGCTTAGACTTCCCCTCTCGCTTCATCTTGTAGTGGACCTCACCATTCCTTGAGCCAAATGGTTGCAAAATCATCTCTCCTTTTTCAATAACCAGCTTAATCTCATTCATCTTCTTGGAACTAACCACTTCAAGGACCTTCTATTCAGTGGTATTTTCAAACAAACTTGAAAAGCAGCAGCCATCAAAGCTCTCTCCAGTATAACCTTCAAACTCAGGCCAGTTCTTTTCAACTCCTTTTATCTTGTTCAGCTCCATGGAGAAAGCATATTAATGCTCCAGCTGACATCGAGTATTCACACTTAGAAGATAAGTGGTACGAACAAGCATAAGCCGGGCCTCTCACACTGTCGTATTCACACTTTTCTAAAGCCAGAACCCGCTCTGCATTTCTTAAGTCATGCAAAACTATTAAGCCGACCTGGTCGTACCTTGCATTCGACTTGGAAAATTTTCTAAGTATCGAAACAGGTCGATCTCACTCGCATATTCTTCTCATACATAGAAATTTAATAGCATAAACAATTTAAAGTCGATATCGCATCATATTTTATATTCTAGATTTTCGAAAAACGTCCATTTCATTGATAGAATGCCAGAACGGCGAAACCAGACACATCATAGTTTGAGATACAAAATACTTGATATAAAAAAAACACGAGAAGTCTACTCCCCGAAACCTACAATCTCAGCCTCTTGGCCATTCACTTCCTGGATTTCCCCTTCTTCCACGAGTTCGGCTTCTTGGCTGTTAGGATTATCAGCATTTTGACCGTCTCCCTTATCAGCATCTTGTTCCTTCTCTTGTTCGGTACCTTCCAGGGACTTAGCCGTTTCAGACGCCTCTTGCCCGGGCTGGCTCGTGACTTCGAAAAAGAACTCTAATTCGGGAATCTCGAGCTCCTCAGCCGAGAAACTAACTTCCTCGAAGGCTTCTTGCTCGGTTTTGCTTTCAGCGATCTTTTTCGCCATGTTCTCGTCAATAAGGGCTGGGAAGCCGTAGCCCTGCTTTCGGACAATATTGAGTGCCCTCTGAGCGCCAACCCATTGGGCCACGGTGGAAACCAGCTCCCCAGCTTTCTCCTTGCGGGGCAGAGACTCTTTAACTTGGCTAACTAAGTTGGCATAGTGGCCGCTCACCTTAGCGGCCGCACGCTTAGCCATCTCCTAGCCAAAAGCTATCTTCTCTGTCTCGGCCTTTTCCTCGGCGGCAGCTCTTTCCTTTGTAATCTGCTTCGCAGTCCTCGGGCATTTCCTCTGAACCCCTTTTATTCGAACTAGCGGGACCACCTTCCCTTCTAGCTTAGCCTTCTCCAACCTCTTCATCTTGCGCGGCCTCATCTCTGCGCTCCTACACCTCGGCCTTCTTCCGAGCTTTCTCCACTTTTTTAGCAGCCCTCTTATCGGCCGCCTTCTTGGCCTTAGCCAATTCCTTCTCTGCCCTCTTGTCTGCCGCTTCCTTGGCCTTGGCCGAGTCGTTCTAGGTGCAATCTCTCGACACATTGGATGTTTCGCGTCCGTTTGATGATGCCACCGGTACGGGGTTTTCGGCCTCTTTGACACCCGAAGACCCGAAAACTGATTCCAGGTCAGCAGATAGATCCTTGAATGAACGAGATTTCATTCTTTCTGGTCGGTTTTGGTGTCAAATTAGGGCGGCTGAAAACAGAGGAAGAAACATTAAACGACCGACCCAACGTTTATAAGGAACAGCTGCTTCCCTCTTAACTCGACAAAATGAGCCAAACTAACCTCTCGTCCTTGCAATCCTTTCTTATTTGATCTTTGGCCAGGTAATCCCATTGATCGCAGCAAATCTCTCGGAGATTTCGTAGATGTCGAGCGGATCATCTACGATTAGAAGATGTCTTTTACCTGCGGAAACAAAGAAACCGATCAGCATAACAAAAATATATAAGTATCCTACGAACGTTTCAGGTCGGCTGCATCTCTACCAATGACCTCCGCCTATTTCTTTCCAATCTCGACGTCTTGGTCGGCGAGGGAGGACTCATTGATTAGCAAGAAGAAGTAGTGATCCCTCCAATCGCTAATCTTCGATTTCTGTCCACCAGTGACTATGTTGAACCGTGTCGTCATACTTGTATAATACGACCCTCGGTTCTTTAATTTTCCCTTTTTCTCCTGGTGTTTGTCATCGCGTCGAAAGCGGCACGACTTAAGGGGATGTTATGCTTGGTCGACATTACCAGCATACTCACGATCAGGTGAATTGTCGAATGGGAGAATTGCGAGATCGGCATCTCCTTGTGATCGGCAAACTCCAATAAAAGTCTTGGAAGAGGAAACCGGAAGTGGAATTCCCTGAAGAAACACTCATAGACGCAGAACCAGCCGTTTGGAGCATCCCATGGCCGCTCAAATGGCCTGGGAACCATGAAAACTATTTTCGGACTGATATAGCATTCTTCCATCAAAGAAACCAGCGACGCCATATCAGACTTGGTCGGCATAACCCCCAAAGCGTTGTCGCAGGTCAGCTTGATAATTGGCTCCCCTTTTTTCCTTTTCTTCTTCTTGACGGGTGGGTTCATATCAATGATACTGAACTGATTTACCTCACCTCATCCTCTACGGTAAGGGTATTCAGCTCGTCCGAGATATCCATCTCATTCGAACCACCTTGGTCGTCTGACTCGTCCCGTAACTCCGGAATCAAAAATAGTTCCCGCGAAGATGCTTCTCCGCCCATCAAAACGGTTCCAACCCGGTCGGCGTGAAAATGCTCGGCTGCTGCCCTCTGGTTTTCTACTCTGACCCGTTCATGATAAGCTTGATCCACGGCAGATAACTCCCTCGTATCCCACGAGCGATCTAGTGAAGGGTTTTGAGCTACTTGACGCCCACGGCTGAGTAGGTTTGTTGCGGTTGAAGTGGGGGTTCTTGCGCTTGATTTGTTGTTCTACTTGCACAGCTAAGTGTAGTAGCTCATGCATCCCCGCGTACTGCATCCGCTCCACCTTCCTTGCAATCCTCTCTTGCAAACCATCTAAGAACTGAGCCATTAAGGCTTCCTCCGATTCCTCTAACTCTAAAGAGTTCATCAGCTTCTCAAACTCCTCAAAGTACTCATCTACGCTCCTTGTTCCCTGAGAAAGCTTACGAAAACGTTTTTGTAATTCCCTATGATAATGCTCAGGTACATACCTTTGTTTGAGCATATACTTCATATCGCTCCATGTTGACACTTGGCCAAACCGTTGCCTTCTCCTTTCGGCTACGGTTCTGTCCCACCACGCAAGTGCATTCTCCGTGAGGTTAGCAGCTGTTACGGCTACTTTCTTACTTTCAGGATATCCATAGCACTCGAATATGTGGTCCATACGCCTCTCCCAATCCAAGTATAGCTCAGGATTAGATTTTCCTGCAAAGGTAGGAGGTGTTAGTTTGATGTCATGGGTTGTATCTCTAACATTTACCTCGCGGTTTGGGTTTCTTTGTAGGGGATCTTGTCTCCTCTGCCCTCGTCTCATAAGAGGATCAAAGTTGTCATCATCAGTGTCTTGTAACTCGTCTCCCGGGTCTACTGGTGGTATGGGGGGGGGGCCTCGTACAGCCGCTCTCCTCGGCTGAGCTTCGATCTGTTCAAGGCGAGCTCAAAACTCTTGACGAATGGTACCCATCTGTTGGGTCATATTTCTCATGTCCTCCCTCATGGCTGCTAGCACTTGGGCGAGATCAACTGGGGCACCGTTTGCTCCCTCGATCATGTTGTTAAAACTGCTTAACCTTGCAACACTTAACAAACTTGTCAAGGCACCAACGAATTAACAACTAGCAAAGATTACTAATTAGTCTAATAATCAAGCAATATGACCAAAGACAACTAGCAACACGCAAACACAAAAGGAAAAACTTTTTATGGGTTTTATAGGTTTTATGAAAACATTTAACAACTTAAACAAGGAAATGAAACAAGCAAAACGGATCTATTCTTTTGGGGATTTTCTTTTTATAAAACTTAAAATACGAAACTAGGCAAGACAAGTAAACGATTCTTATGGGTTTTTCAATAAGGATAAGCAAAGAAACCAAACAACAATGAAAGACAAGAGCAACTAGGAACGGATCTATAAAAGGTAAAGGATAGAAAACCGAAGATAGAATCTTCGGCTCTGATACCAGATGATATAAGACTCGGTATGGGAGGCTTATATGATGTGGGAGTGATGGGATGATGGAGTCAATACGCTGGCTATGTCGCTCTCTCGTACGGACTAGTGGATGAAGGGTGGTAGAACAAGGCTTGTTAAACAAGTCTTGAGCCGATATGGGATCTATCAAGTTGGCTTTAACTCTCTCCCTTGAGGGATCTATGAATGGTGAAAGCAATGGGTCGATGGCACCACAAAGAGTATGGAAGGCTCTCTGATACAGCAAACACTTAGAACTTGGTGAATCCACACGCAAGAACAAGTAAGAACAAAGGCTAGCGGCGGCTAAGCTTTTGTGAAGAAAGTTCGGTCTCTTTATTGATAATGTAGGGTAACCAAAAATACAACGCTGCAAGGGAGCTTTATAAACAGCTCGTCAGCTAGCCCTAAGGCCAAAAATAAAAAGCAAAACGACATAACAAGAGAATACAAAAGAGCAAAAACGCACAAAGGCAAAAATACATGAAAAAAGAAAGTTCGCTTAAACTAAAAGAAATAAAACTAAGCCGACTTTCTTGATGCCTTAAGGGCTCGAACTGGTGTTGCCTTGGCGTGTTGGAAAGGCTTAAGAACCACTGAGGCAAGCCTCATTACCTGCACAAATCGTATAAACTGAAAATACCTGGTTTTAGCGCGCATGTACCTTGGTTGGCAAGTAGTGGTTTAGGTCCGGTCTTGGGCTGCATTGTCCGAGTTCCTTGAAGCCCTCATCTTCCTGATATCCTCTGAAGTCAAGTTGGGGTGGTTCCTCGAGAGTTCCTCCTGGTTCCTGGCTTAAAGTGTCTTCTAGCTCCATTGATGTCTTCTCGGCTCCTAGGCTTGATCTGGTTGTTTCTTGGCGCTCTGGTACGGCATTGGTGAGATTCTTGTTGTTTTGAGCTCCATTTCCTGTCAAGTAAATGGTCATACCTTGGTTTGTGGCCGGCGGATCCTCCTTGAGGCTCATTTTGGCAAAACCCTCCGATATGTCTTCTACGGGTGCAATGGGGTACGGTTGACGGTTTAGTAACATTCCCACGTCCATATTGATCAGTAGTATCTCCACGGCCTCATTAAACCCTTCTCGCATCCTTCTGGTCTTGGAACGTGTCATTGGTGAACCGTTCACTGGTGGTACGACGTCTGGTTCCCACTCTTCTTGTTCCGGTACAAACAATTGGTCGATGCTCTCATCAGAGAGTCTTAGTCCGTGTGCAATACCAGTCCTCTTGGTACCCAAGAAAGATGGCACATGGAGAATGTGCGTAGATTGCAGGGCCATCAACAACATCACCGTCAAATATCGGCATCCCATTCCTAGACAGGACGACATGTTGGATGAGCTCAATGGCGCCACCATCTTTTCAAAGATAGACCAGAAGAGTGGATACCAACAAGTCAGAATAAAGGAAGGTGACGAGTGCAAAACAGCATTCAAGACCAAGAGGGGTCTATATGAGTGACTGGTCATGCCAATTGGTCTCACCAACGCACCAAGCACCTTCATGAGGCTCATGAACCACGTTCTAAGAGCCTACATCTGTAAGTTTGTTGTTGTATTTTGATGATATTCTAGTATACAGCACTAGCTTGGACTGACACCTTAATCATCTTGCGAAAGTTTTAGAAACTTTAAAGCTCGAACAATTATATGCTAATCTCAAGAAATGCGTTTTCTGTACTGATCAATTGGTATTTTTAGGCTTTGTTGTTAGTTCACAGGGTCTAAAAGTGGATGAAGAGATAATCAAAGCTATACAAGACTGGCCCACGCCAACAACCATTGGCCATGTTCGGAGTTTTCACGGACTAGCAAGCTTTTACCGGCGTTTTGTCAAGGACTTCAGTACCATTGCTACCTCTTTCACTGCGGCGATGAAGAAGAATGTTGTTTTCACTTGGGGGCCGAAATAGGAAGAAGCTTTTCAGAAGCTTAAAGATAGCCTTACCCATGCACCTGTCTTAGTTTTACCTAACTTTGACAAAAATTTTGAAGTTGAATGTGATGCTTCAGGTACAGGTATTAGAGTTGTGATAAACTCATAATTTAGCATATTTTAGCACTCATTTAGGATAGATATTGCATTCATATTGCATTCATATTTAGATTATTTGTAACTTTTGCTCTATTTTAGGTTTTAGACATGTTTGCATTAGTATTTGCATATTTCTTGCATATATGCATTGTTTTTAGGTAATATGGTGTACATGGAGCTGTGTTGGATGCTGAGCATGGACAAGGAGTCAAAATAGTAGCTTAGGAGTTGCTGGGAGTCAAGAAAGGGTTCGGCCAAAATGAATTAGGCTGAAATCGAGCCTCAGATCGACCATCTAAGTTGTTTCAGCCTGAGATCGAGCACCAGATCGACCATACCACTCGTTTCAGCCTGAGATCGACCACCAGATCGACCATACCACTCGTTTCAGCCTGAGATCGACCACCAGATCGACCATCCCACTCGTTTCAGCTCAGATCGACCACTAGATCGACCAGGTGGGTCGATCTTCGGTCCAGATTTCTGCTTCCTTCCTTGGACAGCTCAGACTTTGTCTTTTAGTGAGGGGACCAGTTGTGTGGTCCTTTGAACACTCTAGACCTAAAATTTTAGGGGATCCATGAATTTTACAGCCTCCATCCCTATTTTTGGGTTTTGTGGATCACCATTAAAACATCTTTTTCCATTTTCAAGCTTTATCTTTTGTAAAAAAACTTTAATTTTGAATTTAAGAACTTCTCTTTATGCTTTAATCCTTCTTTATTGTTATTTCAATCATGTGTAACTCCTCTTAACACATGATTAAGAGGGATTCAAAAATGATATTAGAGTAGTTCTTTAGGATTTAAGGATGAGGTGATTAGAAAGGTTTTAAAGGTTAGATCTTGGTATTTTTTTGCTCTTAAATTTATCATTTCTTGGTTTGGAGTATCAAATGCTTAAAGACCTTGAGAGAGGCTTTATGATCTAAGAGATTTCCTTTTCTCATAAGAACTTAGGAGATCTCTTATGTCTAAACCAAGAAACAAGTATGCCTTAAAGACCGCGGAAGTGGCATATAAGGGCTAGTTAAGCCATGTTAAGTTCCGTGCTTCAGCTCCATCAACCATCCTTTTCCACCACAAGCCATGGGTTTGGAGAGGATGAATGATGAGAGGAATTTATCTAACCCACAAGCCATAGGAAGATTGCTTCTTAGGCTTAAGGATAGCTCATTTGAAATGTGTAGATTTACTTTTTACAAACCAAGATCGAACCTTGAGCTTCCCTAAGCATGAACCTCATCCTTGAATATGTTATTTATCATTCAAGTAGTTTCAAAAGCTTTCTCCTTTAGATTTAAAGTTTGCTCCTTTAAGTTGCTAGAAATAGCCTTAATTGCCTGTTTTCAGTTTTTGAATTTTCATAATCAGTAGTCTTGCACTTTAAATTCCTAGTTTTCTTCTAGTAGTTGCTAACCCTTAAGAGGGGATTTTAAAATTGCCTACTTGCTCATTTCGTATTGCATTTAGTTTTTGTTAAATTTCTCTTCCATTTTATCCGAATTTGACTTTGCTTTACTTGCTCTTGCATTCCTAGTATCTTTCATCATCCTAGGCTGGATTGACACCTAAAGTACTACAGCAACACTAAGAGGCTTTAGGATTGATATTTAGAACTGTGAAAAAAGCTCTCTATCAAGTTGTCCTAACTCAAGGAGGGAAACCGGTTGCCTTCTTTAGCGAGAAACTGAATGGAGCTGCACTCAACTACTCCACCTATGACAAGGAGCTCTACGCCCTAGTAAGGTTTTTGGAGACGTGGCAGCACTACCTTCTTTCCAAGGAATTTATCATCCATACCGACCATGAAACGCTCAAATACCTAAGGGGCCAGACCACACTGAAGAAATGACATGCAAAATGGCTCGAGTTTGTGGAGACTTTCCCCTATGTGATCAAGTACAAGAAGGGCAAGGAGAATATTGTAGCTGATGCCTTATCCCGGAGGCAGTCCCTGATTTCCACCATAGAGGCCAAGATAATGGGTTTTGAGCATCTCAAGGAGTTATATGACAACGATCCAGACTTTAGAGAGCTCTACCAGCAGTGTACAAAAGGTGCTATTGGTCCTCACTATAAACATGATGGGTTTCTTTTCAGGGACAAAAGATTATGTATTCTGCAGAGTTTGATGCAAGAGTTGATTCTTAGGGAGGCCCATGGCGGCGGCCTTATGGGACACTTTTGAGTGCAAAAGACCAAAAGCATTGTCGATGAGCACTTCTACTGGCCGCACCTGAAAAGAGATGTGATACGATTATGCTCCAAATCCATCATCTGCCTAAGGCAAAATCTAGGTTGCACCCTCATGGCCTTTATATTCCCTTACCTATTCCTAACATGCCTAGGGAAGATGTGTCTATGGACTTTGTTTTAGGACCGCCTAAGATAAGAGACATGGGCTCCATATTTGTGGTAGTAGATCGATTCTCGAAGATGGCACACTTCATCCCTTGCAACAAAACCAACGATGCCACACAGGTTGCTGATCTGTTTTTCAAGGAGATTGTCAGAATTCACGGACTGGGACACCAAGTTCCTAAACCACTTCCGAAAGACTTTGTGGAGAAAACATGGGACTAAGCCTCTCTTATCTACCACTTGTCACCCTTAAACAGATGGACAGACTGAAGTCATGAACCGTAAACTATCCACCCTCTTAAGGGCCACATTCGGTAAATCTTTTGAAATTGGCTTGAGTGTCTTCCTTTCATCGAATTTGCTTATAACTGAACACCACACTCTACTACTAAATTCTCTCCTTTTGAGCTTGTGTATGGTTTTAAGCCTAGCACTCCCTTGGATTTTGTACTACTACCACATAGGGAAAAAATCAGCCAAGACGGGGAGGCCAAGGCCGAGTTTGTTAAGAAGCTACACCAAAAGGCCAAGGAGCACATTGAGAAGAGAAACGAGCAGACCATGAAACGTGTGAACAAGGGTCGTAAGGAAGTCAGATTTGCACCAAGAGATTGGGTCTAGCTACACATGAGAACCGAAAGGTTTCCACACCAATGGAAGTCCAAGCTAGCACCTAGAGGAGACAGACCGTTCAAAGTGGTTAAAAAGATCAATGACAACGCCTACCAAATTTATCTTCCAGGTAAGTTTAACATTTACACAACCTTTAATGTATCTGACTTAGCTCCTTATGATGCAAATGAAACAGTTCTGAGGACAGAACCTTTACAAGAGGGAGAGGATGATGTGATCCCAAGTACCAACATTCCACCGACCATCCCTGTTCCAGCTCTGAACGTCTCAACCTTAACTAGAGCAGGAGCTAAGAGGCTAAGGGAGAACTTCAACCAAGCTGTGGAGTCATTACTTGCCGATCAAGAGGTTATAGACATAACCGAGTAGCTGACGAAGTTAACCATCTCCAAAGATCAAGGTCAAAGAAATGCTTACAAACCAAGGAAGCTGGGAGATGCAAACCAAACCGTGTCAAGAGGAGGATTATTTCATGAAGGAAGGTCCAAGAAAATACATGGAAGAATGGCCACTCATCAAGTATGGACATGAAGTTTCCTTATTCACCATTCTCCCAACCTAAAAGGGTCCAGGTTCATCCCCCTCCATCAAGTCAAACAAATCCCTACAAATCAGTTCAAGGTAAGAATGAATATATTACATTGTTTGACTCACTTTCTTTGTCTTTGTATTGATTTTCTTTCATTTACTCTTAATTTTGAATTTATTGTTAACCATTTTCAATCCCTTTAATTTAGCTACATTTATTGTAATCTGTTTCAAGACCCCTAGAAGGGAATAGCTGTTTGGACTCTATATAAAGTTCCCTCACATCCTTGCATTTCACACACAATCAATAAAGAACAAAGCATTTTCTCAAAAAGTTCTCTCTTATTCAGTTTTCCTAGGTATTTGCGATTTCTGCCCAGTTTAACTTGGCTTATCATTGCCATTACCATCAGGCTTTGTGGCAACCATCGATCCACCCCTCTATTTCATCATCATCCGACCAGCCTTCTAAAGGAGTGACTTTAGTCCCTTGAACAGGCGCCATCTTTCCACTTCGAGCATATTCCATCCGACCGGCTGAAAGAGAATGACTTTAGTACAGCTTTCAGCCTCCATCATTCTCCAAGCGAGCCTCAGCCTTTGAGGATAGTATCATCTGGTATCAGAGCTTAAAGCCCCTAAACCCAGGTTTTAGCTATCCTTTTATCTTTGCATTTTTGTTTGGGTTCTTCATTCTTTTCAAAAAAACTCAAAAACAAATTTTCCAACCTGTTGTTATTATTCTTCGTTCTTGTTTAAAATAGTATATATATATATATATATATATATATATATAAACTGTTGGTTCAAGCATATTCATACACTTTGTTTTATTTATTTCAGTTACCAACTGGAACAAGCAATGAGGGACACTCCAAACTTAACCGATATCGCCCAAATTCTTGCCAATCTGCAAGCTTCTATGGAACTCATTGGCACTCACATGGACCAGTATGACCAGCGACCACGCAGGAATCATGCCCAAGGTGCTCAGGATCAAACAGAACATGAAGAAGATGAAGAGAGCATGCCTGATCTAGACGACGATCCCCCTCCACTACATCAACGAGTACCAGCCGAACCTAACGGGAATCACAACCGCCGAGAACAACCACCGAAGGATAGAAACCGAGGCGATGACTATGACCGAGGAGGAAGTAAAGATATCAAGTTGATTGCCCCAACTTTCGTTGGGAGGATCAACCCAGATGCCTACCTTGATTGGGAGAGGCGAATGGAAAACATCTTTAAATATTACCAATATTCCGAGGTAAGAAAAGTATTACTTATTGCTGCCCAGCTTACTGATGCCTAATGACGTTAGCCTAGAAAATCTGTCTAGACTAGGTAATAAAAATGATAAGCAAAGAAGAATCAAAGTTAAGCATAAGCCAAGCAAGATAATTAATCCCAGAGCCCATTTCCCCAAAAATGACTACTCACACGCTATAAGGATAGCTTCAAAATCCATGTGGATGAGAAGACTAACCATGGCAGATAGAAGTAAAAAGATAATGGAAATAAGAAAAAGCAAAGCTTTATCAAGAAATGCAAGGTTACAAATCTCAATTAAGCAAAAAATTTAAAGATCCAAACCTTAAAAACCAACCAACAATGCTGGAATTTCAAAGTTTAAGAGTTGCAGAAATAAAATCATAAAAACTACAAATCGAACGAGAGAGAGATCAGAACGTTTGTGGACATCCATATTTAACTACTATTTATTGTAAAAGTGGGAAAACCCTACATATTTGGACCACTCTTCCCGAAACAAGCTATTTATTCATGTGTAGTGTATCAAGTTGAAGTCATTGGGGCAAAATGCGTCAGACTTGTGTTCTTCAGGAATGAGTCAAGCTGAAATTATCCCGTTGTACGTGTCCGATGCTGCAGTAGAAAATATTTCTTGGCACAGACGTCAGGGTCAGTTCATGGGCCTGATGTGTAATCTTTGTGCCAACAATATCAAGTTGCAAACCGCTGCAACTGCCTGATTGATAGATATGTTTTTAACGTAGCTTGGTCAATATGCCCAAGCCTCCTACTTGAACCGAAGTACTATAGTGGATGGGGTTTAATCAATCAATTTAAGGGGATATTTAATGTCAAGACAGTTATGATTAGTTATTAAGTCAAGCAAGCAAATAAATGTTCGGTTTTCAACTAGCAGCCTAACAAGATTTAGATTTGTGACACTCATGACCATAAACAAAATAAAAGAGTGATTTTTAGCAATTTCAAGCAAGAGACAATGATTTCAACAATTAAAAGATTAAACTTTATAATTAAAACATGGTTTAAGATGGGTTTTTGACGTATTTAATAAAAAAGCAAGGACGTATATAACAACAAGACTTGGTCTTGATGATGATCTTAGGTAAAAGGATCCTCATAAAGTTAGACCATGGTTTTTGTGTATAGCTACTAAGTAATGCTTATAACTATAAACTAGCTCTCGCAAAACGGTACTAGAAGGAAAACAAGCATGAGTAACCGTCCCTTTCGAACCGTGAAACCCCCTAGTCAACTAATGTCCTAGGCTAGGAAAGGTTTCACCTTTGCTTAAAGTTCTGATGTCTCTTACATTTACATCATTTAGGCTTGCATTTAGTTCCTTTTTTGGTTTCCTTTTGCATGTTTTCCTTTTCTTTAGTCCCATTTTCCTTTCCATTCAGACTTAGGTTGCATTTAGGTTGTAGTATGCATTCACTTTTCATTAAGGATGTTTTTAGGTACCTAAGGAGCTGTTTGGAGCAAGGAGAGAGCATGGGGATGATTCAAGGAGTTTCCCAACCTAAGGAGGAGCAAAAGGAGCTAAAGAAGGCGATTTTTGCTGCAACATCGATCAAGACCAAGCCAACATCGTTCGATGTGAAGCAACAGAGAAGACTAGTGTCCATGATATACACTATATTTCTACCATTTAGCACTAGTTTTTAGTCTTTAAGCATGTATTTTTACTTGTTCCTGTCCCATTTGCATCCACTTAGAACCTAGAGTAAGTTTAGAAGTTGCATAACATATTTGGTGCATTTGGAATATTTGGCAGGTACATTTGAGTGTTTGGAGGCTATAAGGAGCTCTGGAAAGATCAAAGGGTTAAGTCAAGGCAATGCAAAGAAGAATTAAGAATCTAGGAGTCATCTCGAGCTGTATACAGATCATGGTTGGTCGATATGGAGGCATATCGAAGTGCATATTGGGTATGCCATCCTGGTACAAACCATCCTAGAAATAACATCACCGAAGATCAGCCCGGATGACTGACTTCAACTCCGATTCAGCTTCAACAATCTTCATCAAAGTTGTAGCCCAGTGAGTCAGCTTTCGGGTGGACTTGGTCGCAGGTCGATTCGATATATGTTGGAAGAGTTATTGAGATTTTCGTGAAGCCGCTACGGAGACAACAGGCCATACCGAGGAGCGTACCGAGCAAGCTGCTGGATACACAAGTCCAGGGGCGTATCGACATGCATATCGACCTATACTGGTCCATACACAAGCTACATGACACGTACCAAGCAGAGTATCGAGGAAGTCAGGCCGATATACCTTAACTTAAGGGCGATTGTATCGATCTTCATACCGAGAAAGAGTACAGAATGGAGGTCGGTACGAAGTATAAGGAGTAGATTGGCAATATAGAATTGGATTAGTTGCTTAAAATACTTGCTGATCATGTGTTTGAGTAAAGGAATTTGTCTTGAATATGTGTTTAGCAAAGTAGCTAGTGTCAAGGAATTGAGCTAGTTATAGTTGTTAATTCTATACCTAGGAATAACATTGTTTGAAATGTTTTGAAGCATCACTTGTTTAGCCAAGAATCTCCCTTGATCAATAACCTCATCTCAAGCCAACTAGTCTTTGATTGTTTGAATTCAAAATTGCCTTAGTTTCTCTGTTTATTTTACTTGCTCTTGCTTATTTGAAGTCTCTTTTAGTTATTAGTTTCATAGTTTCAATCACCTAATCATGCTTGTGTAAATTAGATAATATATTGCATTCTTAATGTCTTAAATTCCCATTCTGGATTGATACCTACATACTACAATGATATAAGTATATGTAAGATTTGAGGTAGAGTAAACTCCTACATCAGTCCACATCGATCACATGTGATAGATGTCAAGCCACAGGACACCCACATCGTCCGATGTAAACAGGCAGGAGCTTCAAGTCTTCACGTCGATCATCCACATCGATCATCAACTAATTGATGTCAAGCACCAGAAGACCAGCATCGATCATCCACATCGATCACTTGTGCTTGATGTTAGCCTAATCCAAGATGTTTTTATTTACAACTTTGCCATTGCTTTAAGGATTTTGGCATTTAGTATAAATAGGCTTGGACTAATGGTTTTTAGCCAGTCTTGATATTGCTTAGTTTATTAAGTGTTCTTTCATCTTTGTAAGACAAGATTTTCTTTTTAATCTAAAGTTTTGTATTTCATCATTTAATCTTCTCTAATCTTCCCCTTAATCATGTATAACATCTTTTGCTCTTGTGATTTGGTGTTTTCCATGATGATGAGTGAGTAGACTTTTTAGGGTTCTTAGATGTGGTAGATAAGGGGAATTTAGGGCTTGATTAGGAGTGGTTAGTGTTTAATTAAGGTTGATTCCTCTCTATTAATCTGTGTTTAGGCTATATATATCTTGATCGCATTAATCAAGATTTAGGCTTCATTTTATTGCCCACCAAGTGTTTGATAAAATGCTGATCTTATTTAATAGATGGTTTACTGGTTAGCTCAAGAGATTGAATGTCTGAGAAGTATTTGGCTTGAATAGAGTGGTTTTGCTTGCTTGTTGATTGTTCTAGCACTAACGAGAGTTAGTTCTTTAAGATGATTAGCGATGGGTTATTTATCAAGAGATTGAACTTAACTTGCTTGATTGTGAATTTTATGCCTAGGAATTAGCATTGCTTGCTTGTTTGCAATGTCAATGTATGTTGATAACAGTCTACTCTGGCCTTTAGATTCCCTAAAATCAATAACCATCTAGCAGCTTATCTTTTATTATCTGAAATTTTGAATTTTGCTTTAGTGTTCGGTTTTTGCTGCTTTGTTTTGCATTGGATCATTGCTAAGTTGTTCTCTCTTAGATTATGCTTGGTTCTTTATTCACTAAGGTTGATAGTCTAGTTGTTAAGCAATACTCTTTCTCTGAATTCACTTGACTTAAAGCTTTCTGCTCCTAATCCTATTGGCATCTATTCATAACTCCTTTGGATTGATAAAACCCTATACTATACTACAACTGATTGGTATGGAGGGTGATTGAGAAGAGATAAAATATCTGAATCAATTGGGGCTGTTGCCATTGGGGTTATTGTTTGGATCATTAGGATTTGTGGAATCTTTAGGATTTGTGGAATCTTTAGGATCAAGTTGTTTTTGTATTTGGTTACTAATAGTCTTTCACTCTCATTGCTGTTTTCAGGTGTATGAACCTTAGATCAAGAGGCTCTAGCAACTTAGTGGACTTTATAGATATCGTTAATTCTCTGGACAAAGGTCAAAGGGCAAGGAGATTAAGGGAAAGACATCAGCACTTTGAGAGATTGGAGATGAACATCCAAGATCAAGATGTTGATAATATGAGGTTACAAGGACCAAAAGAGCAGCTGGTGGTCAAGGCCAACAAGGGGTTCAAGGACTGCAAGGAGAGCAAGGTCCTAGAGTGGCAGCTCAAGCTCCAAGACCTATAAGATCCACCAGAGCAGGAGATGCGCCCAATACTTACAACAACAAAACAGGAATCCTGCCTCCAGCTGTTCAGAACAATAATTTTGAGATCAAGCCTGGTTTTATCTCCATGGTACAATGAAGCAACTTCCATGGCTTACCTTTAGAAGACCCCTTGGACCATCTAGACAAATTTGATAAGCTCTGTTCACTCACCAAGATTAATGGAGTCAGTGAAGATTGTTTCCAGTTAAGGCTCTTCCCATTCTCTCTAGGAGACAAAGCTCATCAATGGGAGAAGAATTTAACTCAGGGGAGCATCACAAGTTAGGATGAGTGTAAGATAGCATTTCTTGCCAAGTTCTTCTCTACTTCAAGGACAGCTAGAATCAGGAATGAAATCTCTTGTTTTGCTTAAAGGAACAATGAGAGCTTTGGTGAAGCATGGGAAATGTTCAAAGGGTACCCACTTAAGTGCTAACACCATGGGTTTTCAAAAGCTTCACTCCTCTCCACTCTCTACAGAGGCGCCCTCCAAAATATCAGAATGCTCTTGGGTACAGCATCTAATGGTAATTTTCTGTCTAAAGATGTTGATGAGGGAATGGAAATTGTTGAGAATATAGCACAATCAGATGGGAATTATAATGAGGAGTTTGATAGAACTCCTAGGAGTGCAAAGAATGAACTGGAGTTTAACAAGAAAGAGATCAAGGCTCTACATGAGAAGATTGATCTGTTGCTAAGGGAAAGGATGGAAAGCAGCTTTGTTGGTGACTTGATTCAGATTGAAGATTAAGAAGCTTGCTAAATTGAAGAGATGAACTATCTTGGGAATCAAGGAGGTTACAATGGCTATGGGAACTACAGTAACAATCCTAACCTCTCTTACAGGAGCAACAATGTAGCCAACCCTCAAGATCAGGTATACCCACCTCAACAACAACAGCAATCACATCGATCACCAGCATTGATCGATGTAAACTGGCCGAGAGTTTGGGAATTTACATCGAGCAGCAGCATCGATAAAGGCTTACTCGATGTGCCTACATCAATCACCAACATCGATCGATGTTAATGGGCAGGGAGTGTTGGAATTTACATCAGACACCAACATCGATCAACCATGATCGATGTGGAGCACATCGATCACCCACATCGATTAGAAATGATCGATGTGGCCACTGAGGTAAGTGGTTCTAACTTTTAAAATTTTCCCTCTCTTGGTTTGGAGCCAAGGGAGTTTGAATTTAATTTTTCTGGCTCCTCCCTGCCGTTCTGACCCACTTCAGAGCACTTTTGGTTTTTTCCCACACTCCTTAGATTCCTTGTCTCCCCTCCTTAGCTCTATATAAACCAACGAACTCCTCTACACTCTTCACACTTCACATTTTGTCTTCTCCCACCTACAGCCACAAAATTTCTCAGCTCTCTCTCTCTTTTATTTGTTTTTGAAAGTGCTTACAAGTCCCAAAAAGGTTTGCCCTCTTCCCCTATTCATTTACTTGTTATTATGGTTTAAAATTGAATCTTATGATCTTTATGCTTTAAGAACTAGTCTTGTTTAGTTTAAGTGCTTGTTTTGATTTTGCATGGTGGAATTTTTTGGTTAAGCAAGTAGGATGTTTAGAGCTGATCACTGTTCATTAATCTATTAGCTTGCTTTGCTTTAAATTCATTATGCATAATCATTTTCATTTTGTTTAAAGGCCACCATGATAGGTTCATGTGCATAAGTAATTAAAATCTGCTTAGAACTCTAGCATGTTTATGATTTTTGCTCTTGAGTACTCTTAGTTCTTTAGAGGTTTCTCTTGTTTATTAACTAGTTAAGCTTCTCTTGGGTTTGAAAAAAAAAAATTAGAGCTTTAAAATCATTAGACTTCATCCCTTTGTTTCCAAACTATTATTCTTCTGATATTTGTACTTGTAAGTACTATGGGAAAGACAAAGGAGGTTGCCAAAAACAAAGGCCAAGCACTAAAGATGAAGGCGCTCTCTACCACACATGCAATCAAGGACAAGGGAAAATGTGTTTCTGAAGGACAATCCTCAAAGGCTGCTAGTAAAAAGGTAGTGGAAAGCAAGGCTACCAAGTCCAAGGACAAAGGGAAGGGCAAGGCTGTAGAAGAAGCCCCAAACAAACAACCAAGTGCAAGGGAGCTTGTGGAGCTCTTCAACCAATGTATTTTCAAGGCTACAAGGTACCCTTGTATCCCCACAATGAAGGCGCTTGGGATATATGAAGATTGCAAAACAATCTTTGAAGGGATGGGGCTTAGCAAGTTCATGGAGCTGGTGCTTCCCTCATACCATCATCTCACCATTCAGTTTCTCTCCACTTTTCAAGTGGTGAGTTATGAAGAGAGTGAGCTTAACAATGGAGATGGCTGGATATCCTTTAGACTTGGCAAGCAAAAGTTTACAGCCATCTTTAGAGAGCTTTCAGATGGCCTTGGTATGTACCTCTATGCTGATAAGAAGCCTCAGTTCAAGAGCAGAATGAAAGAGCATGCCAAGGTTTGGGAAGTGATTGGAATTAATCACTTCATTCCAGGAGTTACCAAGAACAAGAGTCTGGGGCATCCAGCTGTGAGATATGCTCACAAAGCCCTTATAAACACCCATTTTGCAAGGAATGAGACAACTAATATAACATCAAGGGAGATGGACATCATCTACAATAGGATGCAGCCACTAGTGTGCTACATCAAGAATGGAGAGGCTCTCAGCAGGCCAGAAGAGCTCCCTTGTTATGTGACTCTCCTCTTGGAGCAGCTCTACACATATAGGATCTGGATCTTCAACAAAGGCAAGAGAGAGAACAACCCTCAATTACACATTGGGGGAGTTTTGACAGCAATCATGATGGCAAGTGGGGTGGATCTTAATGAGCATGCTAAAGATGCTTTGCCACCACAATGGATGGATCTTGGCTATCTAAAGAGGAGTCACTACTTAGAGAAGACTATCCAAGGGAAGCACATCTATCAGTTTCTCAAACCCTCCAAGGAGCAAGCCAAGTTTCTTCTTCCCAATGTGCAGCATACTTCCATAGCCATGAGGAGCAACATAGACTTCTGCCCAACAGAGAGACAGCTCTACCATGGTGGCACCATTACTGAAGAAAGAGAGGAGTAAAGTAAAGAGGAAAGTGAAGAGAGCTCTGAAGAAGAAGATGGAGAAGGTAATGTTTGCGCTGAAAATGAGGAGGAATCCCAAGAAGAGGAGCAAGATGAAGATGAGTTTCTGGAATAAAACTCCAAGAGGTTTCACTTCAAACCTCATGAAGTGCCAAGTCAAGGGAGTTCCCTGAAGTATGCTCATGACCACATCAACAAGCTTCAAAGGTGGTGCAAATGGCAAGACAAAACCATAAAGAAGTTTGTGAACTTGGTGAAGGGGAAGTTCAAGAAGAACCAGTCCAATCACATGGACCCTCTAAAAAAAGCCAAGGTTATGAGTTTACATCACATTATGGGGAGAAAGTGCAGCAAGAAGAGCCTAATGAATATGAGGAGGCAAAATGGATGCCCCAAAGGATATATTCCTTCCAAGTGCAACAAACTGATCAATGGCCAGCTTGGAAACCAGCTAGGGCTTCATTTTTTTAGTTTATGTAATATATTTCTGCTGCTTCTCTCTTTCACTCTTTTATTACAAAAAGGATTGTGTAATTTAAGTGTGGGGGAAGGATTTGGGGTTTAACATTGTGTGTTTGTTTCTTAGTTTTGTTCATCTCTTGCATCTTTGAGTTTCATGCATTCATGCATACATGTAAGTGCATAGGAAAACACAAAAAAAAATCAAAAATTTTGGAAAATCTTTCCATATAGGTTGCATTGCCTTTGCATACAGTACAATGATGAATTTTCCTTTGTAAAATGCTAAGTGTTTAGGTTTGATTTAATTGTCTAAGTGGTTAATTGATTGATGTATCATGAGAAAGTTAGAAGTTAAGGCTGAACCATGCTCGAATTACTAAATTTGATTCTCTCATCTCATAACCATTTGTTCATTGAAAATCAACTCTATCTATTTGAACCTAAATTTGATTTTAAATATCATGTTTATGCATTGACCGATACGAGCACATCGATCAACATCATCGATCAGAAGTGATCGACACAAATGCCCCAGATGAATTTCGGTCACCACATCGTTCACTGCCCAGACCGATGGAATTTACATCGATCACTAGAATCGATCACTTATGACCGATGTAAACCTAGTCCGAACCTGTTTTATTTATACTTTTGCCATTACTCTAGGACTTCCTTCTCTAGGCTATAAATAGCCTCTTTTTCTAGATTTTCGACAAGTCTTGTCAACTTACTGTTCTTAAGCATTTTCTTTAAGTTTGTAAGACAAATCTTTTGATTTATTTAATATATTTGAGTATTTGCCTTTAATCATTCATTATTCTCTCTTCTAATCATGATTAACATCCTTTTCCTTTGTGATTTGGTGTTAAACATAAGTATTAGTGAGTAGTTTGCTTAGAGTTTCTAGATGTGGTAGATTAAGGGAATTTAGAACTTGATTAAGGCTTGTTTAGTGCTTCAGTTTATGGGTTCCTCTCTATTAATCTGTTCTCAAACTAGATTTTTCTTGATCACATTTATCTAGGTTGTTAGCTTTCTCTTATGCCCACCAAGTGTTTGATGAAATGCCGTTCTTGTTTAATAGAGGATTTGCTGACCTTGGCTCAAGAGATTGACTGTTTGAGGAGCATTTTGACTAAAATAGAGTTGTTTATTAATGCTTGCTTAATGTTTTTGCACTAATGAGAGTTAGTTCTTGTTAAGATGTTTAGCAAAGGGCTATTTTACAAGAGATTGGATCAAGCTTGCTTGATTGTGAACTCTATGTCTAGGAATCACCATTGCTTGCTTGTTTGCTTGATCAATGTAGTTTGAAACAGCCTTAGTTAGTCCATGAATTCCCCAAATTCAATAACCACATATAGGAACTTGCTTTTTCTCTTATTTGAATCTCGGATTTGCTCTGTTTTACTCTGTTTTGCTTGCTTAGTTTTTTTCAGTTTGCTCTTATCTTTACTCTCTTTGCTGCGTGATCATATTAGGATAGAAGGTTTGTTGCTTAGGCAACAAAAACACTTTTCTGCTTGCTTGACTTAGAGATTTTTACTCTCAACTCTTCAGTTTTCAGCTATAACCCACTTGGATTGATAAAAACCCTATGTTATACTACAACTGACTAGTACAAGCTTGGGTGATTGACAACAAGACCCCAAAAAGCCTTTGTATCAATTTGGCGCCGTTGCCATTTGAGTTTTGTGTTTGAATCATTAGAGTTTGTAGAATCTTTAAGATCAGGTTTTTAGTTTTCTTTGGTTACTAATCTCCTTTGACTCTCTTTGCAGTCTTTCAGGTATATGAACTTGAGATCCAGAGGTTCAAGCAATCTTGTGGACTTCATTGACAACATCAATCTGCTGGATAGAGGACAGAGAGCAAGAAGACAGCAAGAAAGGCAGCAACACTTGGAAAGACTTGGAATGAACTACCAGGAACAAGTCATGGATGATATCAGATTTCAGGGTCCCCAAGGAGCTGCTGGCGCTCAGGGTATACAAGGACATCAAGGTGTTCAGGACTTACAGGGTGAGAGAGGACCAAGAGGCGCTTCACAAGCTCCAAGAGTAACTAGACCCATTGGCACCGGTGATGCACCAAATGCCTACAACAACAGGACAGGCATCATTCCACCAGCAGTCCAAAACAACAACTTTGAAATCAAATCTGGATTGATTTCAATGGTCCAGGGCAGTAAGTTCCAAGGTTTGCCACTTGATGATCCCCTAGATCATCTGGACAACTATGATAGGCTATGCTCACTAACAAAGATCAATGGAGTGAGTGAAGATGGCTTCAAGCTCAGGTTGTTTCTTTTTTCTCTTGGAGACAAAGCACACCAATTGGAGAAGAACCTGCCCCCAAGGAAGTATCACCAGCAGGGATGAGTGCAAGAAAACCTTTTTAGCAAAGTTCTTCTCTACTTCAAGAACTGCTAAAATAAGGAATGAGATTTCAGGGTTTGCACAGAGGAACAATGAAAGCTTTGGTGACACTTGGGAGAGATTCAAGTGCTACACACTGCAATGACCTCATTATGGCTTCTCACAAGCCTCTTTGCTCTCCACTCTCTACAGAGGAGCCTTGCCTAAGATAAGAATGGTTTTGGACACTGCATCAAATGGGAACTTCCTGTCAGAAGATGTGGATGAAGGCTTAGAGCTGGTAGAGAATTTGGCTATGTCTGATGGAAACTACAATGAGGAATTTGACAGAGCTCCAAGAAGTGCAAACGATGATTTAGAGTCTAGCAGGAAAGAAATCAAGTCTCTACATGAGAAGCTGGACTTGTTGCTAAGGGAAAAGAAAGAGGTTCACTTTGTGCGAGACATGGTTCAGCTTGATAATCAGGAACAATGCCAAGTTGAGGAGATGAACTACTTGGGCAATCAGGGTGGTTACAACAACTATGGGAACTACAGACCCAATCCCAACTTTTCTTACATGAACAACAATGTTGCCAACCCACAAGATCAGGTATACCCTCAACAGCAATAGGAAGCTGCCCCAAGACCTTTTGTTCCCTACAACAATCAAGGTTTTCAGCAAAAGAACAACAACTACCAACCTAGAGCGCCCTACAACCCTCCAGGATTCAATGCTCAGTCTCAAGGACAAGCTTCCTCCAGCTCTCAAGACACTGAACTCAAGACTCTCATGCAACAGATGATCAACACTCAAGTCACAACAACCTTGGAAATGAACAAGAAGTTTGCAGAGATCCACAACAAAATTGATTCAGTACAGTAGAGCTCACCAACAAGTTTGAAGGGTTGGCTGCAAGAGTCAAAACACTGGAGAACAACAAAGGCATAGCTGGTCCCAAGCCTCAAGGACAATTTCCTGGAAAACCAGAAGCTAACCCAAAGGAGTTCTGCAATGCTATAGTCATAGAAGAAGAGAGCTTCTCAGCTGATGAGGTAGCTATCATTGAAGAGTTCCTCTACTTGTTCACTGACGACACTGAACCTCAAAGTGGGGGGGTGGGGGGGGAAGAGTTCTTAGAGGTTGAAACTGACCAAGGAGCTGTAGAAGAAGAACCCTTTGGAGATGGGGAAAATTCAGATGAAGAAGAGTGGTGGGAGCAATATGAAGTTGTTGATAACACAAGGGACTACTTGATGGAAGCTGCTGATGATAAAGAAAAGGATCAAGCTGCTGCCCGTCCTGTTTACCAACCAACCATCCCTTTTCCAGGAAGATTTAAGGAACAGCTTATGCAGAAATATGAAACCCTCTATGCTGCTCAAATGGAATTGAGGGGTTTGGATGGCCAAGAAGAGCTTGAGAAGCTAAGGGTAAAAGCTGGAACATCAGAGGTTAAGAAGCTTACTATCAAGAAACTTGAAGATCCAGGATGTTTCACTCTCCCATGTGAGCTTAAAGGGCAGACTTTCAAAAGCTGTCTTTGTGATCTTGGACCAACTATCAGCCTTCTCCCATCCTCTACTGCTAAAGCTCTTGGCTATAATAAACTTCAAGAGAGTAATGTGTCCCTTACTATAGCTGATGGGACAGTGAAGAGACCACTTGGGAGTCTCAAGGATGTACCAATGATGATTGAAGGACTAACGATCCCCACTGATTTCTTGGTGCTTGATGTGGAAGGCCATTTAAAGAATGCTATCATCCTAGGAAGACCTTTCTTAGCCTCAGCTGGAGCAGTGTTTGATGCCAAGGAATGCACAATTGAGCTGAGACTAACCAGGAAGAAAGTTATAAGGTTTGACTCCAAGGGGAATAAACTGGAGAATGAGCAAGCCTTCTCAATGGACATCAAGAAGCTGAAGCAGCTTGGGAAACATTGGCCAGAGTTTGAAGGTACCAAGGGGAGTGTTTTGATGCCAAAGTTGTTCGAAGACACCACTGAAAAGGAGGTCCTTGAAGTGGGTAGTTACAAGAATCGGAATGATATTAAGCTGGTCACTAACAACGGAGAGGTGGTTTTGCAACCAAGTGTCTCTAAGAGGGGAGAGTTTAGCTTCAAGCTTCAGCAAGAGGGGATGACTATGCCTTTTACCAAGATCAGAATGAATGCAGCCTCTGCCAGAGTCAAAAGGAGCAAGCCACCACCAAGGAGTTCCAAGACTCCTTCGCCTCACCTCAACTAAAAGAGGTAATCAAAGTCAAGCTTAGTGACTTTAAACAAGCACACTTGGGAGGTAGTCCCATGGTATCCTTTTGTATATATTATGCTTTCTAGTTTCTCTTTTATGCTTTGTTATAGTGTATAGAAGCATGATTTCGAATTGGAGGTTGAGAAAGTCCATAAGGGACAAAAAACAGGTGTTTTCTGGCTGACATCGATCAAGTGTATCGGTCATGACAAGACCGATACACATATGAATATCGATCATATTTGATCGATGTCAGTGGAGCCAGTTTACACCAGAATGGAAGGAAGTTTGAAAGGGAGATACATTGCGGTCATTCACATCGATCAAGCTTGATTGATATAAACCCGTCAGACTAATTTCGGTCAAGTGTATCGATCAGTTGGTGATCGATGTGATTCTCAGAAACATATCGATCACCAACATCGATCATACACTGATTGATATAAACCAAGCGAGTTAAGTTTGGTTAAGAACATCGATCATGTGATGACCGATGTGATCCCCAGGAAGAACATCGATCACTAGCATCGATCACTTATGACCGATACTGACATTTCGGTCAGTTACAACAGTCATTTATGATCGATGTTCCACCCGAGGTAAGTACTTCATCTTTCAAAAAAAATTCCCTCCTTTGGTTTGGAGCCAAAGAGGTTTAAATTTACACATTGGATTCTTCATGACCTCTTTCATAGCTTCTGAGCACTTTTGTTTTTGTCCCCCACTCTTTTGATTCCTTTGGTTCCCTCTCCTTCTTTCTATTTAAACCAACAAACTTCTTCAATTCTCTTCACACTTCAGCTCACTCCTCTTCCCACCTAAAGCACGAAATTATTAGTTCTCTCTCTCTTTTATTGCTTTCTCCAAGTGCTCAGATGCTCCACAAAGGTTTGCTTCCTCAACTATTCTTTATTTGCTCTTAATCTATGCATGTGTTCATAATCGCTTAGTATATGTCTTTAAGAGCAGGTTTTGATTAGTTCTAAGTGTTGTGCTTTGGTTTTGCAATGGGGATTTGTTTAATATAAGCAAGTTAGATGTTTAAGCTTTGTATACTGTTCATCTATCTCATTACTTGCATGATCATCATCTCTTTTGCCTAGTAACCATTTTGGATTCACATGCATAACTGCTTATTCTTTGTGCATTCTAGCTTATCTAAACTGTTAGCTTTTGATTTCCTCTGGCTTTATAGAACTTTAATTTTGTTGTTAAGACTTGTTAAGCTTTTCTAAGCCTAGAGAGTTTTCTTTTTAAAGCTTTCAGTCATATGGTTCTTCAGCTTTTGTTCTTTCACTTACCCTGTTTTCAAGCTTTGCTTTTGAAGGTACCATGGGGAGAACAAACATAGCTGCTGGGAAGGAGAAACCACTTCACCAAGAGCTAAGAAAGATATGGGAAAGGGCGCTGCTGCTGAGACTTCATCAAAGGCCTCAGGAAAGAGGCCAGTTGGAGACAAAAGCGCCAAGCAGAGAGGCAAGGGAAAAGCTGCTGAGGAGGACACGCCATACAGGAAATACAGTGCTAGGGAACTCATGGAGTCATTCATTCAATACACCTTCAAGCCAACAAGATACCCATGCCCCACCCCAATGAAGGAGCTAGGGATCTATGAAGACTGCATTTGCTTCTTTGAGCACATGGGGCTTACAAAGCTGTTACAGCCTCTTCCCTCCTATGAGCGCTTCACTCATCAGTTCCTCTCCACTCTCAAAGTGGTTAACTATGAGATGAGTGAGCTCCCTGACCGTGATGGATGGATCTCCTTCAAGCTTGGAATACAGAGGTTTACAATCACATTACAAGAACTCTCTAAGGCGCTGGGGCTAAGCACCTATTTTCAAAGAGGAAAGAAGTTCTCAATCCATGAATCACAGTACACAAGGCTATGGGAAATGGTTGGGGAATTCAGAGCTGGAATTACAAGGAACCAACACTTGAAGCATCCTGCCGTTAGATATGCACACAAGGCAATTGCAAACACTTTCTTTGCAAGGAAGAAAACCTCACACCTAACTAGCAAGGAGAGAGACTTCCTCTACTCTGGATTGTATGACAATGTGGCCACCAACGAGAATGCAACACCTATTGGTCCACCAAGCAAATTGCCATGCCTTGTAAGACTGTTGATGGAGCAGCTGCTAACCTACCAGAGCTGGGCCATAAACAAAGGAAAAAAGGATAAGAACCCACAACTTCACATTGGAGGAGTTGTGACAACCATACTCATGGCCTGTGATGTGAATCTTGAGGAGCATGCTGAAGATGGTCTAAGTCCTTCCTGGATAGACATGGACTATCTGAAGAGAAGCCATTTCCTTGAGAAGAGTGTCCAAGACAGGCATGTCTACCTATTCATCATTGATCACCAAGAGCCAGTAAGAGCCCTTCTCCCTAACCCAAGGCTCACCTCCTTCACCACAAGGACCAACATCAACTTCAATCTGAGTGAGGCGGCCCTATCCCTCGAGAAAGAGAACAAGACAGTGAGGAAGGAAACACTGAAGAGATTGAAGAAGAAGAAGCTGAAGAAGATCACCAATGGAATGCTACTGCTGGCGCTGAAGGCCAAGGAAGAACCTATGAAGAAGATGAGCTTGAAGAAGAAGAAGTTTTGAGCTACAGTTCAAGGCAGTTTCACTTCAACCCCTATGAAGCACCCAGCCAAGGAGGCTCTTTAAAGGTTGCTCATATGCACATCAATGTCCTCCAGAAATGGTGTAAATGGCAAGACAAAGCCATTAAGGGATTGGTGAAAATGGTTAAGAGGAAGTTCAAGAAAGACAAGGCTACATCTGCAAGAACTTATCACCAAAGCCACACTCATGAGCACACTCCTGATCAAGAAGAGCATCTACAACAAGCTGAGCCAACTGAAGAGGAGGAAGCTGTTTGGAACCCCCATGGAAGACATTATTTCCGTGCACAGCCAAGTGATCAATGGGGGACATGGGCACAACCAAGAGCTTCATCTTATGAGCCAAGTACCGATGTACCATCACCTCCGGAACCAACTCCCACCCCCTCTGGCGTTCAGGAGACATGGCAATGGGGTCAACAAGGGAACTCTTCTCAAGCAGAGCAATTATGGTCAAGTTGGGTTCAACCACCACAAGAAGAAGAGCATTCTACCAAGGTTTATGAGAGGAGAAACAAGAGGAGAGCTAGCAAGTCTCCTCAGACCTCTGGATCATCCCACCACTCCTACCACTGAACTAAGTACCACATCCTCTCCACTATTTATACCATTGCATCTTTTTCAGTTTTGTATTATATTTTGTGCTTCTCTCTCTCATTGCTTTCATTACACAAGAGACTGTGTAATTTAAGTGTGGGGGAGAGATTTAGGGTTTGACTTTGTATTTTGTTTTCTTATTTTTTCTTTTTTTTTCACTTTGAGTCTCATGCATATCATACATTCATGTAAGGCATAGAAAAACATAACAAAATCGAAAAAAATTTGAAAAAATTTGCATTTTTGCAAACCAAAAAGAAAGCATGTAGTTGCATTTCATTATTTTAGGATTGAGTCTAGTGTTGACATATAGGTTGCATTGCATTTGCATAGGGCATTATGATGAGTTTTCCTTGTAAAGTGCTTAGCGTTTAGAGATGATTTCAGTGTTTAAGTGGCTAGTTGTTTGATGCATCATATGATTGCTAGAAGTTAAGGCTGAACCATGCTTAGATTGCAAGATTTGGACTTGTTCTCTGAAAATAAACTCTATCAACTTGAACTTTAACTTGGACTTTTAATTATCATGTCTTATGCATTGAAAAGTGAATTCATGGCTACTATATACATATTTGGATCATCTTTTTCCTTTCTGCCACTCTTGTTGATCCAAATAGTTGATCCTCATACTTATGGGATAGTTACATCCACACCCATAACCAAAACCTCCTTTTGAACCTAAACACTATTGTGAGAGCTGTGAGGCCTTTGCATTGCATTTTTGATTTTGTCTTGGCAAAATTGTTAGGAATAAGGCTGGCAATGATTAGCTCTCTTGTAGATATCAGCTTCCATCTTGAGCTTGATTCTAGGATAGGAGTTTTGGTTTAAAAGGGTAGTGTAAGTGGTTTGAACTTCATGTATATATGTTTTGAAAGAAAATGAAAAGATCTGAAATGGTAAAAAAAGGGAAACAGTCTAGAATTGTGGTTTAGTAAAGGGAAGAAAAAGCTCTAAGTACAAAGAAGAAAGGCGCCAGCAACAAAGCTCAGAAAGGTCTAAAGAAGATTAATCAGACCAGGAGCAATCCACCAAAGGTGATGAAGGTGCCAATACAACAAAGAAGAGCAAGTCCCAACCAAAAAGAAGCAACCACACAAGCAAAAAGAAGAAGTTTCCCCAGCCATGAAGATGGGTAAAGGATAGAGTTTAGGAAATGGTAGACTTAGGGGTTCACTTTTGGGTTTAGAAGTGCTTAGGATTTATCTTTGGGTAGAAGGGAGCTTTGATTTCCATGCATAAGTGTGCTTTTACCTTTAGCATTTTGCCTAAGATGAAATCCTTTTCATTGAGTGATCCCTTATGTTTATTAACCCTTTGCTAAAGTGAGATCATTCTTATCTCATAACCTTACACTTTTCAACCAAATGTCTTCACTTGATTTGCATAAGCATGATTCATGGTTCTGATCTTAATTGAATGTTAAAGAGTTGGTTGATTTGAGCATTTGTCTAAGTTGAGATTTGAGATCATTTTGAAACATGATGAGCATGGCTAAGTTCTTTAAAGTATAGCTAATTATGTTTGCATCCTACAACTAGGCACATAAGCATTGATACCATCTCTTTACCTTTGCACTTTTGGAATCTGAATGCCCACCTTCAAACCTCACTCTCCCATTTGTTCTTATTTGCTTGAGGACAAGGAAAAGGCCAGTGTGGGGGTGTTGATATCTCTTGTATTTACACCATTTAGGACTGCAGTTAGTACATGTTTTGGTTATCTTTTGCATGTTTTCCCTTAGTTTTTGTCCCATTTTCTTCTCCTTTTAGACTTAGGTTGCATTTAGGATATAATTTGCATTTTTCTTCCATTTTGGATGTTTTTAGGTGCTTTTGGAGCTAAAAGGAGCTTGGAGGAGCTTTGGGGATGATTCAGGATGCTAGCTGGATCAAAGGGAGCAAAAAGGATCAAAGCAAACAATCTCTGCAAAGGTTTTTGGTCAGAGCATGGAGAACATCGATCAAGGGGGTGACCGATACCAGATTTTTGGTCAGAAGCATCGATCATCAGGTGACCGATATGACCACATCGATCAACAGCATCGATCAGAAGTGATCAACATAAATGCCCCGGATGAATTTCGGTCACCACATCGATCACTGCCCAGACCGATGGAATTTATATAGATCACTAGCATCGATCACTTATGACCGATGTAAACCCACTCCAAACCTGTTTTATTTACACTTTTGCCATTACTCTAGGGTTTCCTTCTCTAGCCTCGTTTTCTAGATTTTCGACAAGTCTTGTCAATTTATTGTTCTTAAGCATTTTCTTTAAGTTTGTAAGACAAATCCTTTGCTTTATTTAATATATTTGATTATTTGCCTTTAATCTTTCATTATTCTCTCTTCTAATCATGATTAACATCCTTTCCTTTGTTATTTGGTGTTAAACATGAGTATTAGTGAGTAGTTTGCTTAGAGTTTCTAGATGTGGTAGATTAGGGAATTTAGGACTTGATGAAGGCTTGTTTAGTGCTTCAGTTTATGGTTTCCTCTCTATTAATCTGTTCTTAAACTAGATTTTTCTTGATCACACTTATCTAGGTTGTAAGCTTTCTCTTATGCCCACCAAGTGTTTGATGAAATGCTGATTGATATACTCACATATTTTACATATTTAGCATGCATTTAGTGTAGTTTTCATGCATTCATCTTACATAATAGGCTAGTTTATCTCATTTTAGGTCCTAGAGCACTTTTGCATTAGAATTTACATATTTCTGGCATTCTTGCATCATATTCAGGTTGTTTTGGACACATTGGAGCCATGGAGAGTTCGTGGACATGCTAAGGATCAATGATAAATAGAATGTTTCTAAGCTGTTTGAGTCAAAGCCCCAGACCTGAGTTGTAGAAAACCACTAGGAATTCAAGAGCAATGCAAATCTAAGCAGATTCAGGTAAATAGATGGTAAAATCGATAAAAACTAAATGCAATGACCAAACTACTACGAAAACTATTTTAAAATCCCTGGAAGAGGGTTAGCAACTACTAGAAGAAAACACAGGATTAAAAATGCAAATCTATTAATTACTAAAAATATAGAACTAAAGCGAGTAAATAGAGAACTTCTAGCAAGTTAAGGTGATATGCAATGAAACAGAAGCAAAGATGCAAACTTTAAAGACTTGGAAATGAAAACTTGAGGTTTTGAAAAGCTAAAAGAAGGATCTAAGGTTGAGGGTCATATTAAGAAGGTTAAAGGTTAAAGCTTGGGTTTTCCAAAACATAAATCTACTCATTTGATGAGCTTTCTCTAAGCCTTGAGAAGCTAAAAGAGGTTTATCCATGGTTTGTGGTATAAACCCTTTCCTCAACCCTTCCTCCAAACCCATGGTTTGTGGTGGAAAGATGGGTCAAATAACATTAAAGTTAGATCTCAAATAGTGGCCTAATTAGTCCCCTAAGCAACCATGGTGTTTGGGAAAGGGAAACTAATCTCTTGGATCTGGTGTTCAGAGACTCCTGAATACTGCTAAGGTAAAGAGATCTCTGAGATCATAAAGATCTTTCCCAAGACTCTTTAGGCATTAAGCCCCCAAATCCAAGAAGAGAATGAGTTGAAAACAAGAAAAGACCCAAGCTTTAAACCCTTAAACCCTTTAAATCGCCCCAGCCTTAAACCCAAAAACGAACTACTCACTACTCATGATTAAAACCGATTGAAATGTAGAGAAAAGAGAGCTAAGAATTATTAAAGAAGATAGATTAAGCAAATACTCCATGATTAAGGAAAGATTAAGGTTTTTAAAACAAGGAAAGCTTGAAATTGTAAAAATGGAGGTTTTTCGCCTTAGACAGTAAGAAAAAGCTAAAAAGGTCCAAGACAAATCGAATGGATGAGAAACAATTGCCTAAAATGGCCAAAAACATCAAAATGGTCCCCCCCACGAGAGTCCAAAAATGACTTGGCCGGATAAGGTTGTAGAGATCGAGTTGGGTGATCGATCTCTAGGTCGATTGATAACAAATTTTTAGCAGGAGGATGTATTATCAAAACTCAAGCAACCTATATATGTAGTATAGTGTGCAAGAGGTATCAATCCAACCTAGGAAGCAGGAAGAACACTAAGAATGCAAGGATGAAGCAAATCTAAGTAAATCGAGAAAATGGTTGGTAAAATCAGTGGAAGCTGAATGCAATGACCAAATGATATGCAAAACTATTTTAAAATCCCTGAGAGAGGGTTAACTACTACTAGGAAAAAGCAGAAGATTAGAAATGCAAAACTACTAAGAACTAAATATCGAGCACTGAATCGAGTAAAATAAATCGATCTAACAACTTAAAGGCGATGACTTCAAATGATCAAAGATGCAAGCTTTATGATAAGAGAATGATGAACAGAGGTTTTAAAATCCTAAAAGAGGGCTTATGGTCGAGGGTCATATTCAAGAGTGTTCAAAGATTCAAGCTTTGGTTTGAAAATACATAGATCTACTCATTGATGAGCTTTCTCTAAGCCTTGAAAACAAAACAAGAACCATCCATGGCGTGTGGTATGATTCACTTCCTCAATCTCTTCTCCAAACCCATGGCGTTTGGTGGAAAAAGAAATTAAAGAGCAAGAAAAACAGATTTCAATCTATGGCCTAACTAACCTCCTCTACATCCATGGCGTTTGGGAGAGGGTCGATTAGTCTCTAGGGCTTGGTTTTCTAGGACATCTGAATCCGGTCAGGGTAAGATAGCCTTGGAATCATAGAGATCTTTTCGAAGACTCTCTAAGCCTTAAGACCCCAAGATCCTAGAAGAGAAGGAGTGAAGAACAAGAAAAACACAAAACTTTAAACCTCTTAAACCCTTGAATCGCCTCAACCCCAAATCCCAAAAGAAAACTACTCACTACTTATATTTGAAACCGATTGTAAAGCAATAAACAAAGAACTAAGCATGATTAAGCGATTGATTAAGGAAAAAACTGCTTAATATTAAAAAGATTCGAGTTCAAAAACTAGAAAAAGCTTAAAGTTGTAACAATGGCTGAAATCGCCTAAAGGAAAGCTAGAAAGATAAGACAAAATGTGGGTTATGAAAATGATTGCTGCTCTTTGCCAAAAATAGCCAAACTGCCAACTGGTCCCCCCTAACTACGGTCCAAAGCTGAGCTGGACGGATAAGGTCCCAGAGATCGACTCGGGTCGTTCGATCTCTGGCTCGATCGTCTTCTTGGATCGTTTGCTCTTGCTCGATCTTTGAGTCGATCCTTTGATGATCGGGTCGGGAACTCGATTTGGCTCTCGATCTGCATGGCATGGCCCACTTCCATACTCCTGATCGATCTCCTCTCTCGATCTTGGTCTCGATATTTCCTCTTGAATCGACTTGGATCATTCGATCTTCTGGTCGATCTCGTCCATATCGACCTGCCTTGCTCGATCTGCTACTCGATCTCGGGTCCTTCGCATGCATGTCTGAGTTCTCCAAGTGTCCACAAGCTCCATCTTGATCCTCCTCACGTCCACATAACCTCCACAACTCCAGAGTGCTCCGAACAACCTGATAATGATGCAAAAGATGCAAGAAACATGCAAAATGCAGATGCAAAGTGTTCTAGGACCTAAAGTGCAACAAATGGTATAACTTAGCCTATAATGCAAGCTATATGCATGAAAACTACACTAAATGAATGCTAAATATGCTAAATATGTATGAATATCAACTCCCCCAAACTTGTCTTTTGCTTTCCCTCAAGCAAACAAAATTCAAGAAAGGAAGAGAGGTTTGAAAGTGGAAGCTCAAAACGAAAGGTGCCAATGAAAATACTGATTCAATGCCCAAGTTATAAGTTCTAAGATGCAAGAGGTTGTTCTACTTTAAAAACTTTAGCCATACCCATCAAAGCAAACAATGAACTCTAGCTTAGCCTACAAAAGCATTCAAATCAACCAACTCCTTAACATTCATTAAGCGATAACCAATGGATCAAGTTTGTGCACATCAAGAGAAAGCATTAATGATCTCATTTAAAGAGGGGTTTCAGGGGACCACTCAATGAAAGAATCCTATCCTTGGCAAAATGCTAAAGGTAAAGGCACACTTATGCATGCAAGTTAAAGCTCTCTTCTACCCATTTTACCCAAGCTGATCCTAAAATCTTATAAAACCCGAAGTTAACCCCTAAATCTACCCTTTCCCAAAGCGCTTGATCATCTTCATTCTTCACATTGGGGGAGACTCCTTTTTGCTTTGCCGTGTGGTTGACTTCTTCTTTTTGAACCTTGCTCTTCCTTGTTGTATGTTTGGCGTCGCTTCCATCACCTTTGGTGGATAGCTTGGTCTGATTTTTTTTTCTTTTGGTTGACCTCTTTTTAGCTTTGTTGCTGCTGGCGCCTTCCTTTACTTTGACACTAAGAGCATTTTTATCTACTTTACTCAACCACAACTTATTTGTTCCCCCTTTGCTACTAATCCCATATTTCTTCCCCCTTTTTTTGTTTGTGAAAAGACGTAAACAAGAAACTCTTAAACCACTCAAATAACCCTTTTCCCAAACTCCTAGCCTAATACCAAGCTCAAAATGCAAGCTGGTTTCTACAAGGGAGCTTTTCCTTGCCAGCCCTATTCCTAACATTTTTTGCTAAGATAGGATAGAAAATAATGCAATGAAAGGCCTCACTACTCACGTAAAAGTGTTTAGGTCTGAAAAAAGGTTTGGTTTAGGGCGTGGTTAACTGTCCCATTATGATGAGGATCAGCTACTAAGATTAACAAGAGTGGTAAGAAAGGAAGAAGATAATCCAAGTATGTATATGGGTAAGCCATGCAATCTCTCTTAATGCACAAACAAGATAATTCAATGTCAAGATTAAGGTTCTACTAATATGGAGTTGGCATCAAATCAAAGCAAATTTTAACATAAGACTAGAGTATCAAATGCAAGTAATCAAGGTATGGTTCAGCCTTACCTTCAAACTCACTAAATGCATTCAAACAACAAACAACCAAGGCATTGAAAACAATTCAAACATTGATAACTTAACAAGTGTTTATCATTCACTCTCTATGCAAATGCAGCATTCTAAATGATTTTAAAAATTCTAGACTCAATTCTAAAATATTCTACAATGCAAATGCAAACTACGTGATTTTTTTTTGAAAATTTTAAAAATATTATCATTTTTTGGTGTTTTCTATGCCTTATGATGCAATGCAAGACACAAGGGATGATAACACAAAATAAGATCAAAGAAAATATGGCAAACACACCACACACTCCCCCAAACTTGAATGACACCGTCTCGGTGGCAAACAACCTCAAGAAGAGCCAAAACACAAAGCAAAAATAAAAAGATGCATGGTATATACAATGGTTCGGTTGTTGGTACATTGGAGTGATACACGAGTTTTTGAGGCTCTTGAATGTCAATCACCCTTACACTTGTACTAGTCAGTTGTAGTGTAGTATGGGTTTTATGTCAATCCAATGGGAAGAGTTGAAAACAGAAGAGTTGAGAGTAAAATCTCTAAGTCAAGCAAGCAGAGAATTGGTTTTGTTGCCTAAGCAACAATTCTAGAAACCTAAGTGAAACAAGCAACAAAAGAAGTGAAAGTAAAAGCAAACTAAGCAGTTCTAAACAAGAAAAATAGAGCAAAACAGAGCAAATCCGAGATTCAAATAAGAGAAGGACAAGTCTCTAGATGTGGTTATTGACTTTGGGGAATTTCAGGCATTAACTAAGGCTGTTTCAAACTACATTGATCAAGCAAGCAAGCAAGAAATGGTGATTCCTAGACATAGAGTTCACACTTAAGCTAGTTAGATCCAATCTCTTGGCAAATAACCCTTTGCTAAGCATTCTAACAAGAACTAACTCTCATTAGTGCTAAAACATCAAGCAAACATGATTAAACAACTCTATTCGAGTCAAAATGCTCCTTAAACAGTCAATCTCTTGAGCCAAGGCCAGCAAATCCTCTATTAAATATGATTAACATTTCATCAAACACTTGGTGGGCATAAGAGAAAGCTAACAACTTAGAAAAGTTCGATCAAGACTAATCTAGCATGAATAACAGATTAATAGAGAGGAACCCATAGAATAAAGAACATAACAAGCCTTAATCAAGCCTTAGATTCCCCTAATCTACCACATCTAGAAACCCTAAGATAACTACTCATTTATAATCATGTTTAGCACCAAATCACAAAGTGAAAGGATGCTAATCATGATTAAAAGAAAGATTAAAGCAAATATTTGATTGTATTAAACAAAGCAAAGAAATTGTCTTACAAACTTAAAAGAAATGCTCAAGAACAGTATTTTAACATGACTTGTCGAAAATCTGGAAAAAGAGGCTATTTATAGCCTAGAAAGGAAAACCCTAGAGTAATGGCATAGTTGTAATTAAAAACAGGTTCGGGCTGGGTCAGTATCAGTCAGTCGTGTCGATCTCCAGTGACCGAAATGGGTCCATATCGGTCTTCAGTGATCGACACAAATGACCGAAATTAATCCGATGTGTTTGTGTCGATCACACTTGACCGATACTGGTGACCGATATGCTCCGTATTGGTCACTCTTGACCGAAACTCTCCGTGCTCTGACCAAAAACTTCTGCAGAGATCTTCTGCTGTGATCCTTCTTCCTCCCTTTTGCCCAGCTAGCATCTTGTATCATTCTTAAAACTCCTCCAAGCTCCTTTAAGCTCCTTTAAGCTCCAAAAGCACCTAAAAACATCCAAAATGCAAAGAAAATGCAAACAATACTCTAAATACAACCTTAGTCTAAAAGGAGAAGAAAATGGGATAAAAACAAAGGAAAAACATGCAAAAGAGGATCAAAATATGTACTAAATGCAGCCCTAAATGGTGTAAATACAAGGGATATCAACACCCCCACACTTGCCTTTTGCTTGTCCTCAAGCAATCAAGAACAAATGGGAGAGTGAGGTTTGAAAATGGGCATTCAGATTCCAAAAGTGCAAAGGTAAAGAGATGGTTTTAGTGCTTAAGTGCGTTGTTGTAAGATGCAAACATAATCAGCTATACTTTAAAGAACCTAGCCATGCTCATCATGTTTCAAAATGATCTCAAATCTCAACTTAGGCAAATGCTCAAATCAATCAACTCTTTAACATTCAATTAAATTTAGAACATGAATCATGCTTATGCAAATCAAGTGAAGATATTTTGTTGAAAAAGGGTAAAGTTATGAGATAAGAATAATCTCATTTAAGTACAAGGGTTCAAAAAAACATAAAGGATCACTCAATGAAATGACTTCATCTTAGGCAAAATGCTAAAGGTAAAAGCACACTTATGCATGCAATTCAAAGCTCTCTTCTATCCTTACTTCCCAAAGATGAGTCCTAAGCATTTCTAAACCCAAGAGTGAACCCTCTAAGTCTACCCTTTCCTAGATTCTACCCTCTACCCATCTTCATGGCTGGGGAAACTTCTTCTTTTGCTTGTGTGGCTGCTTCTTTTTGGTTAGGACTTGCTCTTCTTTGTTGTGTTGGCACCTCTTCATCACCTCTGGTGGATTGCTTCTTGGACAGATTTTTCTTTTTTTGGACCTTTCTAAGCATTGTTGTTGGCGCCAAACCTTCTTTTTAAACTTAGAGCTTTTATTCCCTTTGCTTAACCACAATACTAGACTGTTTCCCCTTTTTCTACCATTTCAGATCTTTTCCCTTTCTTTCAAAACATAAAAACATTAAGCTCAAACCACTTAAATCTACCCTTTTAAACCCCAAAACTCCTATCCTAGAATCAAGCTCAAAATGCAAGCTGATATCTACAAGAGAGCTAATCATTGCCAGCCTTATTCCTAACACTTTTTGCCAAGACAAAATCGAAAATGCAATGCAAAGGCCTCACAGATCTCACAATAGTGTTTAGGCTCAAAAGGAGGTTTTGGTTATGGGTGAGGATGTAACTGTCTCATAATTATAAGGATCAGCTATTTGGATTAACAAGAGTGGTAGAAAGGAGAAAGATGATCCAAATATGTATATGGTAGCCATGTAATCACTTTTCAATGCATAAGACATGATAATTAAAAGTCCAAGTTAAAGTTCAAGTTGGTAGAGTAAATTTTCAGAGAACAAATGCTTTTAGAATGAGATGAGAAGACCAAATCTAGCAATCTAAGCATGGTTCAGCCTTAACTTCTAACAATCATATGATGCATCAAACAACTAAGCACTTCAAAGCTGAAATCATCTCTAAACACTAAGCACTTTACAAGGAAAATTCATCATAATGCCCTATGCAAATGCAATGCAACCTACATGTCAACACTAGACTCAATCCTAGAAGAATGAAATGCAACTACATGCTTTCTTTTTGGTTTGAAAAAATGCAAAATCTTTTAAAAGTTCTCGATTGTTTTGTGTTTTTCTATGCCTTACATGTATGCATGATATGCATGAGACTCAAAGTGAAAAGAAAAAGAAAAACTAAGAAAACAGAAAACAAAGTCAAGCCCCAAATCTCTCCCCCACACTTAAAATACACAGTCCCTTGTGTAATGAAAGCAATGGAAGAGAGAAGCAACAAAATATATTACAAAAATAAAAAGATGCAATGGTATAGAACAATGGAAGGGATGTGGTACTTGGTTCAATGGTACGAGTTGTGGGATGATCCTGAGGTTTCTGGAGACTTGCTAGATCTCCTCTTCTATCTCCCATAGACTTTAGTGGAATGCTCTGCTTCTGGAGTTGGTTGAACCCAGCCTGACCATAGCTGTTCAGCTTGTGAAGAAGTCCTTTGTGTGCCCCATTGCCATGTATTCTGAGCTTCAGAGGGGTTGGGGATTGGCGCCTCCCAAGCTGATGGAACATGGGTTCTTGGCTCATAAGATGAAGCCCTTGGTTGTGCCCATGTACCCCATTGGTCACTTGGTTGAGCATGGAATGAGTGTCTTCCCTGGGGGTTCCATACAGCTTCCTCCTCTTCAGTTGGCTCAGATGGGTTAAGCTGCTCTTCTTGTTGAGAGTAGAGCTCTTGGGTGTGGCTGTTGTGGGAAGTTTTTGCTGATGTAGCCTTGTTCTTTCTGAACTTCCCCTTCACCATCTTCATAAGCCCTTTGATGGCTTTGTCCTGCCACTTGCACCACTTCTGTAGTGTGTTAATGTGCTCTTGAGGTGCTCTCAAAGAGCTTCCTTGGTTGGGAGCTTCATAGGGGTGGAAGTGGAACTGCTTTGAGCTGTAGTTGAACACTTATTCTTCTTCAAGCTCCTCTTCTTCATGGGTTCTTCCTTGGTCTTCAGCGCCAGCAGTAGCATTTCATTGTTCTTCTTCTTCTTCTTCTCTGATCTCTTCAGTGTGCTCCTCTTCTTCATCATTGTCTTCTTCTTCTTCTACTGTAGGAATAGGGCCGCCTGTGTAGAGCTCCTCCTTACTCAAGTTGAAGTTGATGTTTGATGTTGTGGTGAAGGAGGTCAGCCTTGGGTTTGGGAGAAGGACTCTCACATGCTCCAAGTGGTTGTTGAGGAATTGATAAACATACTTGCCTTGGATGCTCTTCTCAAGAAAATGACTCCTCTTCAGGTAGTCCATATCTGACCAGACAGGAGCTAGAGCATCTTCAGCATGCTCCTCAAGGTTCACATCACAGGATAGTAAAATTGCTGTCACAACTCCTCCAATGTGCAGTTGTGGATTCTTCTCCCTTCTTCCCAGCAGCTATTTTTGTTCTTGCCATGGTACCTTCAAAAGCAAAGCTTGAAAACAAGGTAAGTGAAAGAATAAAAGCTGAAGAACCAAATAGCTGAAAGCTTTGAAATGACAAACTCTTTAATGCTAATGAAAAATCTAACAAGTCCTAACAACAAGCTGAAACTTATTCAAAGCAAGAAGAGATCAAAAGCTAGTAACTAAATAAGCTAGAATTCACAAAAGATAAAACAGTCATGCATGACATTCTAGCAAAAATGGTTCTTAGGCAAAAGAGATGATGATTTTGCAAAAGGATGAAGATGAGCAAGCAATGAGATAGATAGATATAAAGCAGAACTTCAACATCTAGTTTGTTATCTCAAAACAAATCCATATTGCAAAACCATAGCACAACAATCAAAACTAAACACTACTTGCTCTTAAAAACTTGATAAAAGTGATTTTTATCATAAGCTAAGAGTAAGAGCAAAGAGAGATAGTTTAGGAAGCAAACCTTTAGTGGACTTCTGAACACATAGAGAAAGCAATAAAAGAGAAAAAGAAATAGTGATTTCGGGCTTTAAGTGAGAAGAAGAGTGAGTTTAAGTGTGAAGAGAAGTGAAGAGAGTTGTTGCTTATATAGAGAGAAAGGAGAGAAAACCAAAGGAATCAATGGTTGGTGAGGGAACATAAAGAATCAAAAGTGTGGGGGACAAAAACAAAAGTGTTCAGAAGCTAGGAAAGAGGTTAGAAGGAATCCCATTTAAAAATTCAAACTACTTTGGCTCCAAACCAAAGTAGGTAAAAAATTTTGAAAGTTGAGACACTTACCTCGGACGGAGTTTCGGTCACTCATGACCGATATTACTGACTGAAGTTGCATTTTCGGTCATGAGTGATCGATACTAGAGACTGACGTGCTTCTTGGGATTAGTATCGGTCATCAGTGATCGACACACTTGACCGAAAATAACACAGTGTGTTTATGTCGGTCATGAGTGATCGATATTGGTGACCGAAATGTTTCCAAGAATCTTATCGATCACCAATGATCGACACACTGGACCAAAATTAGAACGGTGTGTTTATGTCGATCATGCATGATCGATACTGATGACCGAAAATCTATTCCTCTTTCAAACTTCTTTCCATATCGGTCACAAATGACCGATATGTTGACTGGTATAAACTGGCTCCACCGATATCGGTCAATCATGATCGCTACTAATAACCGAAAATATGTGTATCGGTCTGTGATGACCGATACAAATGACCGATATCAGCCAGAATACACCTGTTCTTTGTCCCCATCATACTTTCTCAAGCCCCAGTTCGAAATCCTGTTTCTATACACTAAAACAAAGCATAAAACATAAACTAGAAAGCATAATATATACAAAAGGATACCATGGGACTACCTTCCAAGTGTGCTTGTTTAAAGTCACTAAGCTTGACTTTGATTACCTCTTTAGTTGAGGTGAGTAGAGGTGGATGGAGCTGGTGCTCCTACCTCTTTCTTCCTCCAGACCCATGTTCCTGATGATGGGTGGTGTTGTTTGTCCCTTGAGTATATCTCATGCCTCTTCTCTTTGACACTTGGTTTTATTGGAGGCTTCACACCCTTGGTGGTTAGGTTCTCATTGCTCTTCAAACCTCCTTCAAGCTTCAATCCAGCATTCAGTGTATGTCCTGGCTCAGCAGGAGAAGAATCATCCATAAACATCTTCACAGTGAAATTCAACACATCATCTAGATTATCTGGGAGATTCCATTGTTCACACTCTTGCTCAAGTACTCCGCAGAAAATAATGGGAGGAGGGTCAATTTTGTAGACCTTGAATTCATCAACATTCTTTAGAATGACTGAGCCTTTCTTGAAATCCAACTGAGCTCCTGCTGTTGCCAAGAATGGAGTGCCTAGGAGTAGTGGTACCTCTCTAGAGTATGTTTTCTCCATGACCAAAAAGTCTGTTGGAACTAGGCAATCTCCAATCATTAAAGGGTAGTCCTTCACCATGCCCAGAGGTTTTCTGGAAGTGTTATCCACAAAAGTGATAGAAGTCCTGGATGGCAGCAGTTTCTTGATCCCCAAAGTTTGGCTCAGATGGAGGGACATGACATTGACAGTGGATCCTGAATCACATAGGGCTTTGACATTGTCAAGCATCTCCAACTCACAAGTGATGAGAAACTTTCCTGGGTTTGTGATTTTTGGCAATGACTTCAGTATCTTGCTCTTCTTCATGTGAGCCCCCACATTCTCAATGATTGGTTCCACCACTTCCAGCTTGTCAAAAACTTCTTTCAGGAACCTAATTTGATGCTTCACATCCAGCAAAGTGGTGCCATGTGGGAGTTATATTCCAGCATCTTGTATATCCTGTTTGAACTTTGTGTACATCTCCATTCTAGCTTTTGTGAAATGCATTGAGGGGTAGGAGACTGGTGGTTTGCAGTCCTGAGTTGAAAGTTCTTTACCCTTTCCAGTAGTGCTTGAAGAGGCACCCACTTGATTGTGGTTGAGCTTCATAGAGTCCTGAGGAGTATTGTGAGACAGAACCATCAAAGCATGGTGTTTTTCTAGTGTCTCTTCCTCAGCATCTGTGTGCTTTGGTGTGGGGGTCTCTTCTGTAGCAGCTGGGGTTTCCTCAGCCCCCTCTTTCTGAGCAGCTTCCACTGCTGCTCGTTCCTGTTCTTCTTCTCTGTTCAAGTGTTCATCAAAGCCACAGAGGAACGTCCCTACAACTTCCTGAGCTTCTTCATCACTGATGTTTCTTCTTCTGGATTCTCCTCCATACTCAACCCTCATCCTGTCTATGTGCATCAGCATTTCTTCGATCATAATGCCTAGCTCTTCCAATGAAGCATCTTTATCAGTGAAATCCTCTTCTGCTTCCTCTGCCTCTTCAGTAAGTAAGTGGCAGTATTCATGTGGTTTGTGTGCAGCTTGTTGAGGAAGAGTGTACTGAAGTCTTGGTGTGTGTGCCTCATCTTGGCTGTTCTCCAAGAGATGTATCTTTGAGTCTAGATCCTCAAATTTGGCATGAAGGTCATCATGAACATAAGCAATCTTGTTGGTCAGCTCAGAAAATCTCTTGTTCATCTCCATGTTTCCAATGGTTTGGAGGTTGATGTTGACCGTGATCATGCTCTTAATGTCATCTGATCCAGATGGAGGAATGTAGGGTTGGTCTTGAGTGTGTGAAGAAGTGTAGCTCTCTTCAAAGTAGTGCAGAGGTAAAGGGTCTTGGCAGAAGTTGCTGTAGGTAGTGTCTTCAAAGTGCACCATCTTGAAGTGTTGTTGCAACTCACCTGAAATGAAAACACTTGAAAACAGAGTTAGTAACCAAAGAAAAGTAAAAACTTGATCTTAAAGAATCCAGAAACTCTAATGATTCAAACTAATTCCCAAATGGCAACGGCGCCAGATTGATACACGAGTTTTTGAGGCTCTTGAATGTTAATCACCCTTACACTTGTACTAGTCAGTTGTAGTGTAGTATGGGTTTTATGTCAATCCAATGGGAAGAGTTGAAAACAGAAGAATTGAGAGTAAAATCTCTAAGTCAAGCAAGCAGAGAATTGGTTTTGTTGCCTAAGCAACAGTTCTAGCAACCTAAGTGAAACAAGCAACAAAAGAAGTGAAAGCAAAAGCAAACTAAGCAGTTCTAAACAAGAAAAACAGAGTAAAACAGAGCAAAACAGAGCAAATCCGAGATTCAAATAAGAGAAAGACAAGTCTCTAGATGTGGTTATTGACTTTGGAGAATTTCAGGCATTAACTAAGGCTGTTTCAAACTACATTGATCAAGCAAGCAAGCAAGCAATGGTGATTCCTAGACATAGAGTTCACACTTAAGCTAGTTAGATCCAATCTCTTGGCAAATAACCCTTTGCTAAATTTTCTAACAAGAACTAACTCTCATTAGTGCTAAAACATCAAGCAAGCATGATTAAAAAACTCTATTAAAGTCAAAATGCTCTTCAAACAGTCAATCTCTTGAGCCAAGGCCAGCAAATCCTCTATTAAACATGATCAGCATTTCATCAAACACTTGGTGGGCATAAGAGAAAGCTAACAACTTAGACAAGTTTGATCAATACTAATCAAGCATGAATAACAGATTAATAGAGAGGAACCCATAGAATTAAGAACATAACAAGCCTTAATCAAGCCTTAGATTCCCCTAATTTACCACATCTAGAAACCCTAAGATAACTACTCACTCATAATCATGTTTAACACCAAATCACAAAGGGAAATGATGCTAATCATGATTAAAAGAAAGATTAAAGAAAGATTAAAGCAAATACTTGATTGTATTAAACAAAGCAAGGAAATTGTTTTACAAACTTAAAAGAAATGCTCAAGAACAGTATTTTGACATGACTTGTCGAAAATCTGGAAAAAGAGGCTATTTATAGCCTAGAAAGGAAAACCCTAGAGTAATGGCATAGTTGTAATTAAAAACAGGTTCAGGCTGGGTCAGTATCGGTCAATCGTGTCGATCTCCAGTGACCGAAATGGGTCCCTATCGTCTTCAGTGATCGACACAAATGACCGAAATTGATCCGATGTGTTTGTGTTGATAACACTTGACCGATACTGGTGACCGATATGCTCCGTATCGGTCACTCTTGACCGAAACTCTCTGTGCTCTAAGCGAAAACTTCTGCAGAGATCTTCTGCTGTTATCCTTCTTGCTCCCTTTTGCCCAGCTAGCATCTTCTATCATTCTCAAAACTCCTCCAAGCTCCTTTAAGCTCCAAAAGCACCTAAAAACATCCAAAATGCAAAGACAATGCAAACTATACTCTTAATGCAATCTAAGTCTAAAAGGAGAAGAAAATGGGACAAAAGCAAAGAGAAAACATGCTAAAGAGGATCAAAATATGTACTAAATGCAGCCATAAATGGTGTAAATACAAGGGATATCATGGAGCTAGGCTCGGCTGGAGCTTGAGGATTCTCCAGACTTCCTGCTCTTGCTAGGAGGGTCGTGAATGACTACCTTGGCTTTCTCCCTGGCTGTCCCTTCGTGTACAGAGTGGCGTGCAGGTTGGATGTTGCTTCCTTGCGGCTCATGGATCACAATTCCACTGGTGGATCTTCTCCTCTTCTCAGGCTGCTCGACCTCTTCACTTGAAGACACATCAGATGAGCTTCCTTGAAGCTGCTTGATCTTCTTGGCAAGCTTTTTGATCATCTTGCTTTGCCACTTGTTCGCTTTCCGCTGAACCTCCACCAAAGATGCAAGAAACTTCTCGGTTTTGGTCCTCAGCTCAAAATCGAGCTTAGGGAGATCAAAGCTTGCTGGCATCTCGGCGTCTGAGGGAGGTGACTCTGAGGGTGCACGTGCAACTTGAGAAGGAACTGCTGCTGGTCCAAGGGCTGCAACACACTCCTCATCCGTTGGCAAAAACTCGATGGTGCCAATGCTGTCTAAGTTGGTCTCATCCTCATTGGGCAGACCTTCTTGGCATGGTTGTGGTCGTAATACATGTAAGAAAACTTCCTTGGAGCTGGCGTAGGTCCCAAGCTATCAGTGTTGCGCATGTACTGCTCGTCTATGTATGCCCTATCCGCGCAAGGCTCAAACTCTTTAAAGAGGAACTCCAGCTTGGACGAACATTGGTGTGAGGAAGCCGCCAATGAGTACTGAGCTTGCTCTACACCTTAGTGCCCACGCCTTATACTTGACCAAAGATGCAGCCAAGATGCAACCATAGTTGACATCATCTCCGAGCTCGTCCTCCAAAGGCTCATCATGCTCTTCTCGGTTGCATAAGATCTTCTTATCTCATTGAAAGAGAAAACAAAGCTCATTCTAAGTCACAGTAGGAGCAACAAACCTCCCACTGAAAGTATTCGCCAGGAGTTTGAGGGTGTATCTCAGCAAGGGGTTGCAGACTTTCTTGATCTTGGTGGTGTTGGCCTTGTAGTCGTCAAGGCTGATCAAATCCCATAGATCATTCGCTGATTTAAGCTAAGGGAACTCAACTTGCTTAGCAGCAGCATCGAGGCCGTAGGCTTGGCAAAGCTCCAGGATCGAGAGATGATAGGCTTGCCTCCTTACCTTGAAGGTGATGTGGCCTTGGGAAGGAGTAAGAAGACTTGGATTCTCATAGGTGAACTCCAAGGTCAAGAGAAAGTCGAGAGTGACTTCTGGATATGTGGGGCAATCCATCCTGGAGAGACAAGCAAGCCCCATGTCTTTGAGAAGGGTATAAAAGTCGCTCAATAGCCCCATCTTCTTCAAGAGGTCTCTGCTTGCAAATTTTATTGGTTCAAACCGCAGCCTCTCAAGTCTCTTCTTAGCCTTTTTCTCCTCCTTGCTCCATCTAACCCTCTCCTGAACCACTTCTTGAGCTTCTCCTTCTTGTGCTGTCTCTTCTCTGGTTCTCTTTGGTGCCATGTGTACCTGAAACACAAATCTCAAGGAAGAGAATGAGTATATGTGGCGAAATTGAGAAAAAAACAAGGTAAAAAAGAAAAACTTCTAACAATAACCCTAGATTTTTGGGGAATTTATATAAATTATAGCTAAACACTAGAGGAAAGAATCTACAGATGGGATTAAATCTAGCAATTTTTCTAATATTTAGCTATTCCTAAAAATTATCCTAATTCCCTAACTACTAGCAATCATCCAAAGCAAGCAAAACAAAATTTTCAAAAAGTTTTAACAAGTAAATCACTAAGTCGAAAAGTTCTTGGTATTTTAAAGCAAAACTCACACTCTCTCTTTTTAGAAAACAACTCGCAAAGGATGAATGAGAGAGATGTTGAATGCATGCAAATATAAAAACCAAGAAAACCATGGGCAAAACAAGTGGTTTCTGACAAAAGTGTGGTCAAGGCACATCTTTCATGGTCAAAGATGCTTGCCTTGACCACAATTCAAATTAAAAAACCGGAGGGAAAGAAGAAAAGAGGGAAAAGTTTTTGTTACCTCGGCATGAGATCGAGTCGAATTGGTCGATCTAGGACTCGATCTCATGCCCATGTTAGCTAGGATTGAGAGGGTTGATCGATTCGGGACTCAATTTGTCTTGAATCGAGTCTTGGATCGAGTGTGCCCTCTCGTTCCATGATTCTTGGCCATGATGGCTAAGCTCCTTGGATCAAGCCACGTGATCGATTCGGAAGTCGTTTTGGCTTAGATCGAGTGGCAGATCGAGTAGACCGATCGATCTATTCTCGAGGATCGAGTGAGGTCAGTCGATCCATCCCTCGTTTGCGGTTCAAGCTAAACGTATGGGTGGTTTACCCTCTCATGATCGACTGACTTACTCGATTGTCTACTTGATCTCGTCTAGATCGACTGACTCCTCTCGATTCACTGACTCGATCTAGTAAAGATCAAGCCAGGATGAGTCGATCTAGCACTCGATCTCTGGCCTATACTTCTCCTTTTCTCGCCTCTCTTGACTCCAAGATGATAACCTATAATCCTTTATCCTTTCACCTGCACACTCAAACGTAAAAAGCATAAAACTGAAATAGAAATAAAGCAAAAATATATACAAGATAGACATGGAAATACCTCCTAAGTGCGCTTTCTTTAACGTATTTAGCTAGACTTTACTTAGTTTAGGCCTGAGGTGGGTCTTGGAGAAGCATTGTGGTGCTCTCCTTGCTGCAATCACTCGCTAGGTAGGGCTTGACTCTGTGCCCATTAACCGTGAAAGCTTTTCCACTCTTGCCAACCAAAGTGACCGCTCCATAAGGTAGAACCTCCTTGATCTCAAACGGTCCACACCATCTAGATTTGAGCTTTCCAGGGAACAGCTTCAGCCTCAAGTCGTAAAGTAGCACCAGACTGCCTTCTCTTAACTCCTTATGAACCAGCTTCTTGTCATGAACCGCCTTGGTTCTCTCCTAGTAAATCTTGGCACTCTTGTAGGCGTCTAGCCGTAGCTCATCAAGCTCATGTAGCTGGATCAACCGCTTCTCTTAAACTGTCTTGAGGTTGTGGTTCAGCTGCTTCACTGCCCATAGTGCTCTATGCTCCAAGTCAACGGGAAGATGACATGCCTTGCCGTAAAGAAGAGTGAAAGGAGTAGTACCAATGGGGGTTTTAAAAGCGGTCCGGTAAGTCCACAAAGCATCATCGAGTTTGGCCACCCAATCTTTTCTAGTAGCCCCAACTGTCCTCTCTAGTATAGCCTTGATCTGCCTGATAGACACCTCTACTTGCCCACTAGTTTGAGGATGATAAGGAGTTGCTACCTTGTGCTTCACGCCATACCTCTTCAAAAGACTTTCAAACACCTTGTTGATGAAGTGGCTGCCCCCATCACTGATCACTACCTTTGGTAATCCAAACCGTGGGAAGATGATGGTCTTAAAGCGTTTAACCACCACCTTTGCATCATTAGTTGGGGAAGCTATAGCCTCAACCCACTTAGACACATAATCAACAGCCACCAAGATGAATTTGTTGCCGTAAGAAGATGGGAACGGTCTCATGAAATCTATCCCCCAAGCGTCAAAGATGTCAACTTCAAAGATTGGTACCTGAGGTATCTCATTCCTCTTGGTGATGTTCCCTGCCCTTTGACAAGCTTCACAAGCCTTAACAAATTCATGCACGTCTTTGAACAGCGATGGCCACCAATAGCCGGCTTGTAACACCTTTGTAGCAGTCTTGAAAGAAGCGAAATGACCACCATATGAAGAGCCGTGACAATGTAGAAGTAAGTCCTTAGCTTCTTCCCTTGTTACACACCTTCTATTCAAGCTGTCCACTCCTCTTTTGTACAAGTATGGCTCGTCCCAAAAGTAATGGGAGACATCTCTTATTTATTTCTTCTTGTGGTAGTGGTCTAGATTAGAAGGCTCCTCTATATAGTTTACTATGAATAGCAAGTCTTTCAAGCATCTGATCAATAAAAAGAAGAGGAAAATGATCCTTTCTTGTAGCTGAATTAAGCTTCCTATAGTCTATACACATTCGGTGACCAGTTATGGTTCTTGTAGGAATCAATTCATCTTTTTCATTCTTAATGACCGTGATCAGTCCCTTCTTAGGCACCACATGGACAGGAGAAACCCACGTGCTGTCACTGATGGGATATATCACGTTAGCCTCTAACAATTTCCGAATCTCTTTCTTAACTACTTCTTTTAAATTCGGGTTTAAGCGCCTTTGATGTTCAATAGAAGAAGAGTTCTCATTATCTAAGTGAATCCTATGAGTGCAAAGCATTGGTGAAAGGCCCTTGATGCCACTTAGAGAGTACCCAATGGCCTTCCTATACTTTCTCAGCTCATTAAGGAGCGAGTGCAACTCATCATCACTTAAATTCTCATTCACAATCATGGGGTAAGTCTCATTAAGCCACCTTTGGGGCTAGCAGCTCGCTCCAGTCCTCCTTGTGGCTTGTGTTGACGTTCCCGTCCTCAGTAGCCTCCTTAGAACCCGAGACATGAGCTTTAAGACTGCCTTCTTGAATCGTTGTCCCTTCTGAGATAGAGTCATCCAGTCGATCTTCGACTCGTTCTGCTCTGGATCGATCGCCATCACTGGATTCACTCACTCGATTTGATGTGGATCGAGTAAGAAATCGAGTTGCTGAGTCGTTCTCTGAACTGATCGGATGGCTCCTCTCGATCTTTGACTCGATTGCTTTTCCGGATCGAGTGACCTCCTCGATTTCCTTGTCGATCTGACCTCTGGATCGAGTGAGTACATCGATTTCGGGGTCGATCTCTAGGCACCTGTCTTCATCTTCTTTCACAACTTTTCTAGAGTCAAGGAGATTAATATACTCTTGGGTCTTCTCATTCAAGAAACCATACTCTCCTCTCTCCTTAGTCGAAGCCAGCTTCAAGTGATCCTCTTGTGCTAACTCTTCAAGCAATTCATCAGCCAAAGCATCCAATGTTTCAATGTAGAATGCTTGTCCTTCAATGGTTGGCTTCTTCAGGACCTCATTGATATCAAAATCCAGCTTGATGTCCTTGCCAAGGTGCAGAGCTATCTTCCCATTCTTTACATCAATGATTGCTCCGGCGGTTGCAAGGAATGGTCTTCCAAGTATAAGCGGATCCTTAGGGTCTTCATCCATCTCAAGCACAACAAAGTCGGTTGGTACATTGACATTGCTTATTCTCACTGGAAGATCTTCTAGCATACCCACTTGATGTCTTACGCTTCTGTCAGCTAACACAAGGGAGATCCTACACTCCTTGAAACGTGTGAAACCAAGCTTCTTTGCTATAGAGTGGGGCATGAGATTGATACATGCTCCCAAATCACATAAACAGCTTTCAAACTTCAATGGACCCAAAGCACAAGGAATGGTGAAGGATCCTGGATCTCCTAGCTTCTTAGGCACTATTTCTCTATGGATAATAGCACTACACTCTTCACTAAGCACCAAAACTTCTTTACTCTCCTTGTTCTTCTTTGTAAGGGTCTCTTTGAAGAACTCAGCACACTTCGGCATCATAGCTAGACAATCCACAAGAGGCACAATCCACAAGAGGCAACTTGATCTCCACATCCTTTAGATGCTTCTCAAATAAGAGTATGTGCTTCTCTACCAGTTGTTTCTTGAAGCGGCCAGGAAATGGAAGCTTCGGTACATACGGTGGAGGCACATAAGCATCCTTCTCCTTAGTAGCTTGCTCCGCTTTCTTCTCTACAGTTACTTCTTTGCCTTTCTGTGTCCTCTCAATCCACACATTATCAAAGGTGATTTCTTCATCAGCTCAAAGCTTACCCTCCCCCTCTTGAATCGGAATGTCCTCATTGGCCTTAAGAGCAACTCGTGGTGGTAGTTCTTTCCTGCTACTTAGTGTTATAGCGTTTGCACACTCTTTGGGATTCTGCTCACACTTGCCTTGCCCTTCTCCAACTGCTTGTACTAACCTTGCCCTTCTCTAACTGCTTGATCTTGTTGTTCAGATTGGTTATCTGTGTTGAGACGTCAGTAAGAGAGGAGTCTAGGCGGTTGTTCATCTCAGCAAACTTCTGATTAGTAGAAGCTTGACCTTGAAGAAACTGCAGGAACATCGCTTGTACCGGATCTTGAGGTTGGGGTTGCATCTGTTGTTGTTGTGGAACAAAGCCGGGAGGAAACATAGGAGTGTAGCCTTTGTTGCCTTGCTGTTGCTGCTGACCCTGGAAGTTCCCTTGCCTCTGCCCTTGAAAGCCACTATTCGGTTGAAAACCCTTGTTATAAGGAACAAACGGCTTTGCTTGCTGAGGGGGGTACACCTGATCTTTAGGGTTCTCAACGTTTGTGCTCCTGTAAGACAGATTGTTGTTGGCTTGGTAACCTTGTGCCTAACCCTGAGGCTTGTTATAGTTCTGACCATCAATCCAGTTAGCTTCTTCTTGACTCAAGTCTAACTCCTCTAAGACTTCTTCGGCTTTACCCACAAAGTGCACATGCTTCTGATTAGCAAGCACTAGCTTGTCTATATTCTCATGCAGCAACTTGAGCTCTTTCTTGTAAGACTCTAGCTCAGAACGTCGTGGTGCACGGTCATAATCTTCGGCGTAGTTGTCGTCACTCAAAGCCAAGTTTTCGATTAACTCAATACCCTCTTCCACTTCTTGACCAAGATAAATGCCCTTACTAGCCGTGTCAAGCAACATTCTGATCTTGGGTAAGGCTCCACAGTATATTGTGCTTAGGAGAGTCTCTTCACTGAAGCTGTGGTGAGGACACTGAATGGTATAGTCTTTGAATCTCTCCATAGCTTCATTGAATGTCTCGTTCTGCCTTTGAGTGAATCCGCTGATCTCACTTTGCAGCCTTGCTGTTCTTGTGCTCGAGAAAAACTTTGAGAGAAACGCCTTCTTACATTCAGCGCAAGAGGTAATGGTGCCTTGCGGAAGGGTGTTCTCCCAATGCCAAGCCTTATCTCCAAGAGAAAATGGGAAGAGCCGTAGCTTGAAAGCATCTTCCGAGATCCCATTGATCTTTATCATCCCACAAACTTGCTCAAATTTGTCAAGATGCCCCAAGGGGTCTTCCATAGCCAGCCCATGGAATTTGCTGTTCTGAACCATAAAGATGAATCCTGGCTATATCTCGAAGTTGTTGTTCTGTACTGGTGGAGGAGTGATCCCAAAGCGATTGTGATGCGTATTAGGAGCATCTCCAGCACCAATGATCCGTGGGGTTCTAGATGCGTGGTTGGGGTTTCCATTGCCTCTTCCTACAGCACCGTGAGCTGCTGGAGGTTGTAGCAGATTGTTTTGACCTCTAGACCTCAAATTGATGTACCTGAAAGACACAAGTGTGAAGAGAAAGATATTAGTAACCAAAATTAAAGTAAAGGCTTAGTCTTTACTAAACCCCAAATCCTAATGCTAACAAACAATCCTAAGCTGGCAACGGCGCCATTTGATAACTAATTTTTAGCAGGAGGATGTATTATCATAACTCAAGCAACCTATAGATGTAGTATAGTGTGCAAGAGGTATCAATCCAACCTAGGAAGCAGGAACAACACTAAAAATGCAAGGATGACACAAATCTAAGCAAATCGAGAAAATGGTTGGTAAAATCACTGGAAACTGAATCCAATAACCAAATGAAATGCAAAACTATTTTAAACTCCCTGGGAGAGGGTTAACTACTACTAGGAAAAAGCAGAAGATTAAAAATGCAAAACTACTAAGAACTAAAAATCGAGCACTGAATCGAGTAAAACAGATCGATCTAACAACTTAAAGACGATGACTTCAAATGATCAAAGATGCAAGCTTTATGATAAGAGAATGATGAACAGAGGTTTTAAAATGCTAAAAGAGGGCTTAGGGTCGAGGGTCATATTCAAGAGTGTTCAAAGATTCAAGCTTTGGTTTGAAAATACATAGATCTACTCATTGATAAGCTTTCTCTAAGCCTTGAAAACAAAACAAGAACCATCAATGGCGTCTGGTATGATTCACTTCCTCAATCTCTTCTCCAAACCCATGTCGTTTGGAAGAGGGTCGATTGGTCTCTAGGACTTGGTTTTCTAGGACATTTGAATCCGGTCAGGGTAAGATAGCCTTGGAATCATAGAGATCTTTTCTAAGACTCTCTAAGCCTTAAGACCCCAAGATCCTAGAAGAGAAGGGATGAAGAACAAGAAAAACACAAAACTTTAAACCTCTTAAACCCTTGAATCGCCTCAACCCCAAATCCCAAAAGAAAACTATTCACTACTCATATTTGAAACCGACTGAAAAGCAATAAACAAAGAACTAAGCATGATTAAGCAATTGATTAAGGAAAAACCTGCTTAATATTAAAAAGATTGGAGTTCAAAAACAAGAAAAAGCTTAAAGTTGTAACAATGGCTGAAATCGCCTAAAGGAAAGCTAGAAAGATAAGACAGAATGTGGGTTATGAAAATGCTGGCTTCCCTTTGCCAAAAATAGCCAAACCACCAACTGGTCCCCCCTCACTACGGTCCAAAGCTGAGCTGGACGGATAAGGTCCCAGAGATCGACTCGGGTCGCTCGATCTCTGGCTCGATCGTCTTCTTGGATTGTTTGCTCTTGCTCGATCTTTGAGTCAATCCTTTGACGATCGGGTCGGGAACTCGATCTGGATCTCGATCTGCATGGCATGGCCCACTTCCGTACTCCTGATCGATCTCCTCTCTCGATCTTGGTCTCGATCTTTCCTCTTGAATCGACTTGGGTCATTCCATCTTCTGCTCGATCTCAGTCAATCTCGGGTCCTTCGCATGCTTGGCTGAGTTCTCCAAGTGTCCACAAGCTCCATCTTGATCCTCCTCACGTCCACATAACCTCCACAACTCAAAAGTGCTCCGAACAACCTGATAATGATGCAAGAGATGCAAGAAACATGCAAAATGCGGATGCAAAATGTTCTAGGACCTAAAGTGCAACAAATGGTATAACTTAGCCTATAATGCAAGCTATATGCATGAAAACTACAATAAATGAATGCTAAATATGCTAAATATGTATGAATATCATCGATCTTCTTCGTTGATCGTCTACTTTTGCTCGATCTTCTACTCGATCCTCGGATGATCGGGTCGTGCACTCGATCTGGCTCTCGTTCTGCATGGCTTAATTCACGTCCGTACACACGATCGATCACCTTGGATGGTAAAATGGATAAAAACTAAATGTAATAACCAAACTACTACGAAAACTATTTTAAAATCCCTGGAAGAGGGTTAACAACTACTAGAAGAAAACAGAGGATTAAAAATGCAAATCTAATAATTACTAAAAATCTAGAAATAAAGCGAGTAAATAGAGAACTTCTAGCAACTTAAGGTGATATGCAACGAAACAGAAGCAAAGATGCGAACTTTAAAGACTTGGAAATGAAAACTTGAGGTTTTGAAAAGCTAAAAGAAGGGTCTAAGGATGAGGGTCATATTAAGAAGGTTAAAGGTTAAAGCTTGGGTTTTGCAAAACATAAATCTACTCATTTGATGAGCTTTCTCTAAGCTTTGAGAAGCTAAAAGTGGTTTATCCATGGTTTGTGGTATCAATCCTTTCCTCAACCCTTCCTCCAAACCCATGGTTTGTGGTGGAAAGATGGGTCAAAGAACATTAAGGTTAGATATCAAATAGTGGCCTAATTAGTCCCCTAAGCAACCATGGTGTTTCGGAAAGGTGATATTGCTGCATATTTCATGTGTTTTGCATGCATGTAAGATAGTTTCTCATGCATTTACCTTGCACTTTAGGCTAGTTTGCATCACTTTAGGAGAGTGAAACAGCCTGGATCCCCAAGTTTTTTTATAGTGAGCTCCTTAACCTGAGGTGTTCCCGTCTTCTCCCTTAGCTTCTCAAGTTCTTCTTGGCCATTCAAACCCCTCAACTCCATCTGAACAGCATAGAGAGTTTCATACTTCTGAACCAGCTGTTCTTTGAACCTTCCTGGAAAAGGGATGGTTGATTGATAGACAGGAAGAGCAGCTGTTTGAGGTTTTTCATTGACATCAGTAGTTTCCATCAAGTAGTCTTTTGTGTTATCAATAACTTCATGTGGCGCCCACCACTCTTCATCATCTGAGTTTTCCCTATCTCCAAAGGGTCCTTCTTCTACAGCTCCTTGGTCATTTTTTAATTTCCAAGAACTCTTGCCCCCCACTTAGAGGTTGAGTGTCCTCAGTGAACAAGTAGAGGAACTCTTCAATGATAGCTTCCTCTTCAGCTGAGAATATTCCTTCTTCTAGCACAATAGCATTGCAGAACTCCTTTGGGTTTGCTTCTGGTTTTCCAGGAAACTGACCTTGTGGCTTGGGACCAGCTATTCCTTTGTTGTTCTCTAGAGTTTTGACTCTTGCAGCCAACCCATCAAACTTGTTGGTAAGCTCTACATGCACTGAATCAATTTTGTTATGAACCTCTGCAAACTTCTTGTTCATTTCCAAGGTTGTAGTGACTTGGGTGTTGATCATTTGCTGCATGAGGGTCTTGAGGTCAGTATCTTGAGAGCTAGAGGAAGCTTGTCCTTGTGCTTGGGCATTGAATCCTGGAGGGTTGTAGGGCGCTCTTGGCTGATAGTTGTTGTTCCTCTGCTGGAAACCTTGATTGTTGTAGGGAACAAAAGGTCTTGAGGCAGCTTGCTGTTGTTATTGAGGGTAAACCTGATCTTGTGGGTTGGCAACATTGTTGCTCCTGTAGGACATGTTGGGATTGGGTCTGTAGTTCCCATAGTTGTTGTAGCCACCTTGATTTCCCAAATAGTTCATCTCCTCAACTTGGCATTGCTCCTGATCATCAAGCTGAACCATGTCTCCCACAAAGTGAACCTCTTTCTTCTCTCTTAGCAACAAGTCCAGCTTCTCATGTAGAGACTTGATTTCTTTCTTGCTAGACTCTAACTCTTCCTTTGCACTCCTTGGTGCTCTGTCAATCTCTTCATTATAATTTCCATCAGACTGAGCCAAGTTCTCTACTAACTCCAAACCTTCATCTACATCTTTTGACAGGAAGTTCCCATTGGAGGCTGTGTCCAGGAGCATTCTGATCTTAGGCAAGGCTCCTCTGTAGAGAGTGGATAGCAAAGAGGCTTGTGAGAAGCCATGATGAGGGCATTGCAATGTGTAACCCTTGAATCTCTCCCAGGCTTCTCCAAAGCTTTCATTGTTCCTCTGTGCAAATCCTGAGATCTCATTCCTTATCTTAACAGTTCTGAAAGTGGAGAAAAACTTTGCTAAAAAGGCTTTCTTGCATTCATCCCAGCTGGTGATACTCCCTTGGGGAAGCTTTTTCTCCCACTGATGTGCTTTATCTCCTAGGGAAAAGGGAAACAATCTGAGCTTGAAGCCATCTTCACTTACTCCATTTATCTTTGTGAGGGAGCACAACCTGTCAAAATTGTCCAGATGATCTAGAGGGTCTTCAAGTGGTAACCCATGGAATTTGCTGCTCTGAACCATTGAAATCAATCCAGACATGATTTCGAAGTTGTTGTTTTGGACAGCTGGTGGAATGATGCCTGTCCTGTTGTTGTAGGCATTTGGTGCATCACCAGCGCCAATAGGTCTAGCTGCTCTTGGAGCTTGTGCAGCGCCTCTTGGTCCATGCTCACCCTGTAAGCCTTGAACACCTTGATGTCCTTGTATACCCTGAGCACCTGCAGCTTCTTGAGGACCCTGAAATCTGATGTCATCCATGACTTGATCCTGATTGTTCATACCAAGTCTTTGCAAGTGTTGCTGCCTTTCTTGCTGTCTCCTTGTTCTCTGTCCTCTATCCAGCAGATTAATGTTGTCTATGAAATACACAAGATTGCCTGAACCTCTAGATCTCAAGTTCATATACCTGAAAGACAGAAGTGAGAGTCAAAGAAAATTAGTAACCAAAGAAAAATAAAAGCTTGATCTTAAAGATTCTACAAACTCTAATGATTCAAACTGATTCCCAAATGGCAACGGCGCCAAATTGACACAAGAGTTTTTGACTCTCTTATGTTCAATCACCCTTGCATTAGTCAGTAGCAGTAAGTGTTTTATGTCAATCCATTGGGAAGAGTTGAAAGCAGAAGAGTTGAGAGGAAAGTGTCTAAGTCAAGCAGGCAGAAAATTGGTTTTGTTGCCTAAGCAACAGTAGCAACCTAAGTGAGACAAGCAGCAAACAAAGTAAAAGCAGAAGCAAACTAAGCAATTCTAAGCAAGGAAAACAGAGCAAAACAGAGCAAATCCGAAATTCAAATAAGAGAAAGGCAAGTCTCTAGATGTGGTTATTGATTTTGGGGAATTTCAGACATTAACTAAGGCTGTTTCAAACTACATTAGAGTTCACACTTAAGCTAGTTAGATCCAATCTCTTGGCAAATAACCCTTTGCTAAACATTCTAACAAGAACTAACTCTCATTAGTGCTAAAACATCAAGCAAGCATGATTAAACAACTATATTCAAGTCAAGATGCTCCTCAAACAGTCAATCTCTTAAGCCAAGGCCAGCAAATCCTCTATTAAACATGATCAACATTTCATCAAACACTTGGTGGGCATAAGAGAAAGCTAACAACTTAGACAAGTTTGATCAAGACTAATCTAGCATGAATAACAGATTAATAGAGAGGAACCCATAAACTGAAGCACTTAACAAATCTTAATCAAGCCTTAAATCCCCCTAATCTACCACATCTAGAAACCCTAAGATGACTACTCACTCATAATCATGTTTAACACCAAATCACAAAGGGAAAGGATGCTAATCATGATTAAAAGAAAAAATAAAGAAAGATTAAAGCAAATACTTGATTATATTAAACAAAGCAAAGAAATTGTCTTACAAAATTAATGAAAATGCTCAAGAACAGTAAAATGACATGACCCTTCGAAAATCTGGAAAAAAGGACTATTTATAGTCTAGAGAAGAAAACCCTAGAGTAATGGCATAAATGTAATTAACAACAGGTTCTGGCTGGGTCAGTATCGGTCAGTTGTGTCGATCTTCAGTGACCGAAATAGGTCCCTATCGGTCGGGAGTGACCGACATACATGACCGAAATTAATCCGGTGTGTTTGTGTCAATCACACTTGACCGATACTGGTGACCGATATGCTCTGTATCGGTCACCCTTGACCGAAACTCTTTGTGCTCTGACCGAAAACTTCTGCAGAGATCTTCTGCTGTGATCCTTCTTTCTCCCTTTTGCCCAGCTAGCATCTTGTATCGTTCCCAAAACTCCTCCAAGCTCCTTTAAGCTCCAAAAGCAGGTAAATACATCCAAAATGCAAAGAAAATGCAAACTATACTCTAAATGCAACCTAAGTCTAAAAGGAGAAGAAAATGGGACAAAAGCAAAGGGAAAACATGCAAAAGAGGATCAAAATATGTACTAAATGCAGCCCTAAATTGTGTAAATAGAATGGATATCACAAACCTCAAGGGTATTCACAAGGCTACCAGCAGAACAACAATCTCTCCTATAGAAGCACCAATGTGGAGAACCCTAAAGATCAAGTGTACCCTGCTCAGCAAGCAAAGCCATTTGTGCCTTACAACAAAGGTTTTCAGCCGAGTGGTGGTTTTCAAGGTCAGCAGCAAGGCAACTTCCAAGGACAACAGCAAGGAAACAAGGGTTGTACGCCTATGTACCCTCCAGGCTTTGTTCCTTAGCAACAGCAGATGCAACTGCAACAAGTTGATCCTGTTCAGGCTATGTTTCAGCAATTGATTCAGGGACAAGCATCAACAAACCAAAAGTTTGCCGAGATGAACACTCGCTTAGACTCATCTCTCACAGACTTCTCTACTCAGATTACAAACTTGAATAACAAGATCAAGCAGTTAGAGAAAGGAAAGGGACTACAAGTGGTCAAAGTAGTCTACCGGGAAAGTGTGAGCAAAATCCCAAGGAATACGCCAATGCTATCACACTAAGAAGTGGGAAAGAGCTTCCACCGAGGGTTGCGCCTAAGGAAAATGAGGACAGTGTGGTTCAAGAGGGGGAGGATAAGCCGTCGGCTGATGATGAGATCAAATTCCACAGCATGTGGATAGAGAGGCCAACAAAAGGGAAAGAAGCAAGCGGAGAAAGTAACCGAGGAGAAGGATGAGTACATACCTCCGCCTTATGTTCCTAAGCTTCCTTTTCCTGGTCGCTTCAAGAAACAGCTTATAGAGAAGCATAGGCTCTTGTTTGAGAAGCATCTAAGGGACGTAAAGATCAAGCTACCTCTCGTGGATTGCCTTGCCATGATGCCTAAATGTGAAAAACTTTTCAAAGACACGCTTGCAAAGAAGAATAAGGAAAGCAAGGAAGTGCTGGTGCTTAGTGAGGAATGTAGTGCCATAATACACAAGGAGATACTTCCCAAGAAGTTGGGAGATCCAGGAAGCTTCACTATACTATGTTCTATGGGTCCTTTGTCATTTCAGAGCTGTTTATGCGATCTTGGTGCTAGTATAAATCTGATGCCCCATTCTATAGCAAAGAAGCTTGGTTTTACCCGGTTCAAGGACTGTAGAATCTCCTTGGTGCTAGCTGACAGAAGCGTGAGGTTACCCGTGGGTTTGCTTGAGGACTTACCAGTGAGGGTCAGTGGTGTAAACGTGCCTACAGACTTCGTTGTGCTTGAAATGGATGAAGAGCCTAAGGATCCGCTCAATCTTGGGACGCCATTCCTTGCAACCGCCGGAGCAATCATCGATGTCAAGAATGGAAAGATAGCTCTACACTTGGGTAAGGATATCAGGCTGGATTTTGATATTAACGAGGTCCTGAAGAAGCCCACCATAGAAGGGCAAGCTTTCTACATAGAGACGTTGGTTGCTTTGGCAGATGAACTACTAGAGGAGCTTGCACAAGAGGATTACTTAAAGCTGGCATTGACTAAGGAGCCAGGAGATTATGGTTTCATGGATCAGAGGACTCAGGAGTACGTTAATCTCCTTGATTCTAAGAAAGTTGTGCTAGAAGATGAAGGCGGATGCCTAGAGATCGATCAGGCAATCGAGAAGATCACTCGATCCAAGTCAGCAATCGACAAGAAGATCGAGGATACTGGTCGATCCAGAGAAGAGAACGACTCAGACACCCGATCCACTACTCGATCCCATCCAAATCGAGTGAGTGATCGACCTGAGAGCAGTCGATCCAGAAAAGCAATCGATGGGAAGATCGAGGGAAGCCAACCAATCAGTTCAGAGAACGAGACGGGGACTCGATCTCTTGCTCGATCCCAATTAAATCGAGTAGGAGAATCGAGTGAAATTGCTCGATCCGGACCAGAACGAGTGCAAGATCGACTGGAAGACTCGCTCTCGGAGGGGACAACGGTTCAAGAAAGCAGTCTTTAGGGTCATGTCTCGGATTCTAAGGAAGCTATTGAGGATGGGAACCTCAACAAGAGCCACGAGGAGGACTGGAGCGAGCTGCTAGCCCCAAAGGTGGACCTTAAGGAGCTCCCAAAAGGGCTAAGCTATGCTTTCTTAGGGCTTAATGATACCTACCCCGTGATTGTGAATAAAAACTTAAGTGATGGTGAGTTGCACTCGCTCCTAAACGAGCTGAGAAAGTATAGGAAGGCCATTGGGTACTCTCTAAGTGACATCAAGGGCCTTTCACTTGGATAATGAGGACACCTCTTCTATAGAACACCAAAGGCGTTTGAATCCGAATTTAAAGGAGGTTGTTAAAAAATAAATTCTTAAGCTGTTAGAGGCTGATGTGATCTATCCCATAATTGACAGCACGTGGGTTTCTCCCGTACACGTGGTGCCTAAGAAGAGAGGGATCACGGTCATTAAGAATGATAAAGATGAGCTTATACCTACTAGGACTATTACAGGACACCGTATGTGTATAGACTATAGGAAGCTTAATCTTGCTACTAGAAAAGATCATTTTTCTTTCCCTTTTATTGATCAAATTCTTAAGAGGCTTGTTAATCATCCTTACTATTGCTTTCTTGATGGATATAGTGGTTTCTTTCAAATACCAATCCATTCAAACGATCAAGAGAAGATGACCTTTACATGCCCTTATGGCACCTTCGCATATCGAAGGATGCCATTCAGGTTGTGTAACGCACCGGCTACGTTTCAGCGGTGTATGATGTCGATCTTCTCTGATCTAATAGAAGACATGGTAGAAGTGTTTATGATGACTTCTCTGTATATGGTGCGTGTTTTTCTGCGTGTTTGTTGAATCTTTGCAAGGTACTAAAGCGTTGTGAAGAGACGAATCTTGTGCTTAACTAGGAGAAGTGTCACTTCATGGTGAAGAAAGGGATCGTGCTTGGCCACAAGATATCAGAGAGAGGCATAAAGGTTTATAAAGCCAAGGTTGAGGTCATGATGAGTCTTGAGCCGTCGGTTAATATCAAAGGGGTGAGGAGTTTCTAGGCCATGCTGGCTTCTATAGGCGCTTCATCAAATATTTTTTCAAGATTGCACGCCCTGTCACACGGCTGTTGTGTAAGGAAGCTGACTTTGTGTTTGATGAGGATTGTCTTCATGCTTTCGTGACCATCAAGGAAGCTCTTGATGCGATCATGGATAGCACCAAAGAGAGTGAGCTTGAACCGGAGCTAGAACCTGAGCTAGAAGCTGAGGATGACTTAGTTGTACCAGCAGGACCGATGACTCGTGCAAGAGCTAAGAAGTTTATACAAGGAATTGGAGGTTTACTTAACCAAATGTTCACATCCAACGAGAACTCGAATTGGACTGAAGATGACTCCACTCCAGAAGTCTTAATGATGATTCAAGTCCAAGGAGAGCTATAATGGGTTTGTGATCATTTGTACTCTTTTTCCTTATCCTTGGTTTTGTCCCAATGGGTTTTCCAGGAAAGGTTTTAATGAGGCAAATGGATCACAATGTTACTAAGCCCATTCACTTAAGCAAGACCATTTCGTGTCTAAGAAGGAAGATTTGAAGAGGCATCCACTAAATCAGTTCAAGGGTCCCTTAAGTAGTTCAAAAGTCATTCAAACTTAGTTTTAATTCAGTCTTTGTTTAATTATGGCTTTGACCACGAATTTGGCCCTTTGCCTACTCATTTTATTTTCTATATAAACTCATGTAAGATCATTTTATAAGATATCCACCTTTTTTATTAAAATCTTTGAGAGTGATACTCTTTTGTTCTTTGTGAACATTTTCGATCCTTGGTGTGTAATATCCATTGATCAAAACTTAGCTTGTCTTGGTGTGTCATATCCAGGGAGTTAAGAGATTGTTCGGTGCGTCATATCCATTCAATCGACCTTGAGTTTGTCTTAGTGTGTCATATCTAAGGAACTCAAGTTGGGGTAAATCAGAAGTCCTTCCGCAGCTTCTGTGCGACCTTACGATCCATCATTTCCTTGTACTTTGAAGATCATTTCTTCTCAGTTCTAAGGCCTATCCATCTATCCATCCATTCACCAACTCTAGAGTGACGACTTCCCTGGGAGGATCGTATCATTTGGTATCAGAGCACACTCTGAAGTTGGTATCATCTTTTCATCTTCTCATCTTTTCATCTTCTTATCTTTTCATCTACTATCTTTTCACCTTCTATCTTTTCATCTTCTTTTCTTCTATTTTCTGTTTCTCCTTTTAATATTTATTTTCGAATCCAGTGACAAAAAAAAAAAGATCCAAAAAAAAAAAAAAGAACGAAAAAAAAAGAAAAGAATATATATATAAAAAAAAGGATCTAAGAAGTTCTGGAATTTGTTTTGCAAAATCTAAAGTTTCTTAATTCTAATTTTCTTTCAGTTATTATCCTTCTTTCTATTCTATCTCTTTCTTTCTATTCTATTCTATTCTATTTGTCTTTCCGACCCTTCTATTCTATCTTCCTTTCTTCTCTTTCTATCTTTCTTTATTCTTTCATTCAGATCACTTTTGATTCTTGGAGACTATACTTTGAGTTGTATTGGATTTGTTCTATTGGAACTCTTGAGAAGTCACTGAGGGAAATCATTTTGAGTGAAACACTTGAGTGAAACACCTTTGAGAGAAACACTTGTGAGAGCTTTACTACTAACTTGTTTGTTGAGTCTTGCAGGGAAGAAAATGTCACAAGATGGAGATAATCGTGAAGGAGTACCAGCAGTCCCTAATCTCCAGATGGAAGCCTTATTAGGAGAGATGCGGCGGATGCTGAGGACTGAAATCAATGGAGTTTATGAGCGACTTGAAGAAGTCAGAGTTGAGGCTAGAGAAAGGCAACCTCAAAACGTGCCTGTTCGAAGAGATGAAGAGCAACGTAGACCAGCAAGGATTAATCTAGACGATGACTACTACAGCCGTGATGGAGACTCTTCTCAAGGGAGCAGAAGAAGACCTAGACGTGAGAGAGAAGGCAGAGGTCAACATGATGATAATCTTGGAGGTCTTAAGCTTAAAATTCCATCCTTTCATGGAAAGAATGATCCAGATGTCTACTTGGAGTGGGAGAAGAAAGTAGAGCTCGTTTTTGATTGCAACCACTATTCAGAGATCAACAAGGTTAGAGTGGCTGCTACTGAGTTCTATGATTATGCACTAAGCTGGTGGGATCAGTTTGTCACTTCGAGGAGAAGAAATGGAGAACGTCCAGTAGAGACTTGGGCTGATATGAAAGCTATTATGAGGAAGAGATTTGTCCCTAGTCACTATCACTGTGAGCTTTATCAGAAACTAAGGAGACTTACTCAAGGCAACCGTAGTGTTGAGGATTATTACCAAGAGTTGGAGACTCTTATGATCAGGGCTGATGTTACTGAAGATAGAGAAGCTACAATGGCTAGATTCATGAGCGGTTTGAACCGTGAGGTGCAGGATAAGCTCGAAATGCAGCACTATGTGGAGATTGAGGAAATGCTTCACAAGGCGATTCTATTGGAGCAGCAACTCAAAAGAAAGGGTCCTTCTAGACCATCTTATGGAGCAGCTAACACAAGGACGAGTTACAACAGAGAAGAGAAACCGAGGACCTTTCCCAAGGTAGAATCTAAACCGTTTGTTGCTAATCAGGTTTCTAGAGGAAAGCCAGAGGCTACTACTAGTAGAGCTCAAGATGTCAAGTGCTTCAGGTGCCATGGAACAGGACACTACGCTAACGAATGCTTAAACAAGAAGGTCATGATTCTTCTGGAGAATGGAGACATAGAGTCAAAAGAGGAAGCAGAAGTGGTTTCTGATTCTTTATCGTCAGGAGAAGAGCATGAAGCTAATCCGGCTACAGGAGACTTATTGGTTGCAAGGAGATCGTTGAATGTACAGTCTAAACCGGATCAGTATGAGCAAAGGGAAAACTTGTTTCACACAAGGTGTCACGTCCAAGGGAAAGTATGCAGCATCATCATTGATGGAGGAAGTTGTACTAATGTGGCGAGTGAGACAATGGTCAAGAAGCTAGGCTTGAAAGTAAGGAAGCATCCGAAGCCTTACAAATTGCAATGGCTCAATGATATTGGGGAAATGAAAGTGAGCAGCCAGGTATTGGTTCCCTTAACCATAGGCAAGTATAAGGATGAAGTACTATGCGATGTGTTACCCATGGAGGCAGGCCACATTCTTTTGGGAAGGCCATGGCAGTTCGATCGTAATGTCACCCATGATGGTTACACCAATCGGCATTCATTTGAGATCAAAGGTAAAAAGATTACTCTTATACCTATGACCCCTTTAGAGATCTATCAGGATCAGAAACACTTGAGCAAGAAAGAAGAAACAAACACTCTGAGTGAACCCCCAAAGACTTTACAGCAAAAAAAGAGTGAGAGTTCGAGAAAAACCAAGTTAAAGGCCTGTGAGAGTATACCCGTGAGGAAACACCAAAACTTTTATGTGAGGACAAGTGAGGTTAAGAGAGCTTTGTTTTCTAATCAAGCTGTGATTGTACTCTTGTACAAGGAAGCTCTAAATCTTACTAACCCTGAACCGGTGCTCCCGAGTAGTATTCTTTCTCTTTTGCAGGACTTTGGAGATGTGTTCCCTAAAGACAATCCGAAAGGATTACCACCAATCAGAGGGATTGAACATCAGATCGACTTTGTACCAGGAGCTTCACTTCCAAACCGTCCAGCTTATAGGACCAATCCTGTGGAAACAAAGGAGCTTTAAAAGCAAGTCAGTGAACTCATGGAGAAAGGGCATATCCGAGAGAGTATGAGCCCATGTGCGGTACCAGTGTTGCTTGTGCCAAAGAAAGATGGAAGCTGGCGCATGTGTGTTGATTGCAGAGCCATCAACAACATCACGGTAAAGTATCGCCATCCTATCCCTAGATTAGATGACATGCTTGATGAGTTACATGGTTCTTGCATCTTTTCTAAGATTGATCTTAAAAGTGGTTATCACCAAATTCGCATGAAAGAGGGTGATGAGTGGAAAACGGCTTTCAAAACTAAGCATGGTTATTATGGGTGGTTAGTTATGCCTTTTGGTTTGACAAATGCACCTAGTACTTTCATAAGATTGATGAATCACGTTCTGAGAGCTTACATTGGAGTCTTTGTTGTAGTTTACTTTGATGATATCTTAGTCTATAGCAAGAGTCTTGATGAGCATGTTGAACATCTGAAAAAGGTTCTAAGCGTTCTTAGAAAGGAGCAACTGTTTGCCAATCTTAAGAAATGCACTTTTTGTACAGATAACCTTGTCTTTTTAGGCTTTGTTGTAAGTGCAGATGGTATTAAGGTTGATGAGGAAAAAGTGAAAGCAATCCGAGAATGGCCAAGTCCAAAGACGGTTGGAGAAGTCAGGAGCTTCCATGGACTTGCAGGATTCTATAGACGATTTGTGAGAGACTTTAGCACCCTTGCTGCGCCTCTTACAGAAGTAATCAAGAAGGATGTTGGATTCAAATGGGGAGAAGCTCAAGAAAACGCATTCCAAACTTTGAAGGGAGAACTTACTAATGCACCACTCTTGTCTTTACCTAACTTTCTTAAGACTTTTGAGATTGAGTGTGATGCTTCAGGTGTAGGAATTGGAGCTGTGCTGATGCAGGAAAAGAAGCCTATCGCTTATTTCAGTGAGAAACTAGGAGGAGCTACTCTAAACTATCCGACATATGACAAAGAGCTCTATGCCTTAGTCCGAGCTTTGCAAACATGGCAGCACTACTTGTGGCCAAAGGAGTTCGTGATTCACACTGATCATGAGTCACTCAAACACTTGAAAGGACAACAAAAGCTCAACAAGAGGCATGCTCGATGGGTTGAATTCATTGAAACATTTCCTTATGTTATCAAGTACAACCAAGGTAAGGAAAATGTCGTTGCTGATGCATTGTCGCGAAGGTATGTACTTATCTCTACTCTTGATGCTAAGTTGTTAGGCTTTGAGCACCTCAAAGAACTTTATGAGATAGATTCAGAGTTTAAAGAAGTGTACAAAGCTCGTGAGAAGTTTGCGTTTGGAAAGTACTATAGGCATGAGGGATTTCTATTCTATAATCATCGCTTGTGTGTGCCTAACTGTTCTATTCGAGATTTGTTAGTCAAAGAAGCCCATGGAGGAGGTTTAATGGGGCATTTTGGAGTTGCTAAGACATTTCAGGTTATGCTAGACCACTTTCACTGGCCACATATGAAGAGAGACGTGGAGAGGATCTGTGGAAGATGCGTTACTTGCAAACCAGCTAAATCAAAGGTTCAGCCAAACGGTTTGTATACTCCTTTGCCTATTGCTTCCCAACCTTGGAATGATATTTCTATGGACTTTGTGCTGGGTTTACCTAGAACTAGAACTGGAAAGGATTCTATCTTTGTGGTTGTTGATAGGTTCTCTAAGATGGGGCATTTCATACCTTGTCATAAGACTGATGATGCATCTCATATAGCTGATTTGTTCTTCAAAGAGATAGTTCGTTTGCATGGTATGCCTAGGACGATCGTTTCTGATAGAGATACAAAGTTCTTGAGTTACTTTTGGAAAACGCTTTGGTCTAAACTTGGAACTAGGTTGTTAATCTCAACTACTTGTCATCCACAAACTGATGGTCAAACTGAAGTAATTAATAGAACCTTGTCCACTTTGTTGCGTGCATTGATCAGAAAGAACTTGAGAACTTGGGAGGAATGTTTACCGCATGTTGAGTTTGCTTATAATCATTATGTTCATTCTGCTACTAAGTTCTCTCCATTTCAAATTGTTTACGGCTTTAATCCCTTATCGCCTTTGGATCTAACCCCATTGCCTTTGAGTGAAAGAACTAGTACGGATGGGAAAAAGAAAGCTGACCTTGTCAAGCAGATCCATGAGAAAGCCAGGAAATACATTGAGGAAAAGACTAAACAGTACGAAATGAAAGCAAACAAAAGCAGACGCAAAGTTGTGTTCGATGTTGGAGATCTTGTGTGGATTCACTTGAGGAAAGAAAGGTTTCCAGCAGAAAGGAAGTCAAAACTCATGCCAAGAGTTGACGGTCCATTCAAGATAGTCAAGCGGATCAATGACAATGCTTACCAACTTGATCTTCAAGGTAAGTACAATGTTAGCTCAAGCTTTAATGTCTCTGACTTGGTTCCTTTCGTGGCAGATGGTACAGATTTGAGGTCAAATCCTTTTCAAGAGAGGGAGGATGATGCGATCATGGATAGCACCAAAGAGAATGAGCTTGAACCGGAGCTAGAACCTGAGCTAGAAGCTGAGGATGACTTAGTTGTACCAGCAGGACCGATGACTCGTGCAAGAGCTAAGAAGTTTATACAAGGAATTGGAGGTTTACTTAACCAAATGTTCACATCCAACGAGAACTCGAATTGGACTGAAGATGACTCCACTCCAGAAGTCTTAATGATGATTCAAGTCCAAGGAGAGCTCTAATGGGTTTGTGATCATTTGTACTCTTTTTCCTTATGCTTGGTTTTGTCCCAATGGGTTTTCCAGGAAAGGTTTTAATGAGGCAAATGGATCACAAAGTTACTAAGCCTATTCACTTAAGCAAGACCATTTCGTGCCTAAGAAGGAAGATTTGAAGAGGCATCCACTAAATCAGTTCAAGGGTCCCTTAAGTAGTTCAAAAGTCATTCAAACTTAGTTTTAATTCAGTCTTTGTTTAATTATGGCTTTGACCACGAATTTGGCCCTTTGCCTACTCATTTTATTTTCTATATAAACTCATGTAAGATCATTTTATAAGATATCCACCTTTTTTATTAAAATCTTTGAGAGTGATTCTCTTTTGTTCCTTGTGAACATTTTCGATCCTTGGTGTGTAATATCCATTGATCAAAACTTAGCTTGTCTTGGTGTGTCATATCCAGGGAGTTAAGAGATTGTTTGGTGCGTCATATCCATTCAATCTACCTTGAGTTTGTCTTAGTGTGTCATATCTAAGGAACTCAAGTTGGGGTAAATCAGAAGTCCTTCCGCAGCTTCTGTGCGACCTTACGATCCATCATTTCCTTGTACTTTGAAGATCATTTCTTCTCAGTTCTAAGTCCTATCCATCTATCCATCCATTCACCAACTCTAGAGTGACGACTTCCCTGGGAGGGTCGTATCAGCTCTAGTACCCACGCCTATAGTGCAAGCACCGGACTGGACTCTACCGTTCGAGATAATGTGTGACGCAAGTGACTACGCAGTGGGAGCTGTTCTTGGTCATAGGAAAGATAAGCGGCTGCATGTGATTTGCTATGCTTCATGTACCTTGGATGACACGCAAGCCAGATACACTACGACTGAGAAGGAGTTGCTGGCAGTTGTATTCGCCTTTGAGAAGTTCAGGTCATACCTCGTAGGCTCCAAAGCCATCGTCTACACAGATCACGCGGCTCTGAGGTACATCAATTCCAAGAAAGACACTAAACCGAGACTCTTGAGATGGATCCTCTTGCTCCAAGAATTCGACATGGAAATCAAGGACAAGAAAGGATAGAGAACGGTGTTGCTGATCACCTCTCTAGGATGAGAATCAATGAGTCTCTGCCCTTAGATGATTTGCTTATGAGTCTTTGCCCTTAGACGATTCGCTTCCCGATGAACAACTCATATGGTCACTACGGCTGTTTGTGGAAGGCTAGAAGGGCAGTTTGAAGAAGTTTTGAGCTTCAAAGAAGAAGACCTTCCTTGGTATGCTGATATAGTAAACTACTTGGCATGTGGAGAGGAGCCAACTCATCTTGACAACTATCACAAGAAGAAGTTAATGAGAGACGTAGGCCACTACTTTTGGGACGATCCTTACTTGTACAAGAGGGGCGTGGACAGTTTATACAGGAGGTGTGTAACAAAGGAAGAAGCTAAGGACATTCTCCTTCACTGCCATGGCTCTTCATATGGCGGTCACTTTGGCTCATTCAAGACTGCTACAAAAGTCTTACAAGCCGGTTTCTGGTGGCCGTCTATCTTCAAAAATGCCCACGAGTTTGTGAAAAGTTGTGAAGGTTGTCAACGAGCAGGAAACATCACCAAGCGAAACGAGATGCCTCAGGTTTCTATCTTCGAGGTTGACGTTTTTGACGCATGGGAAATAGACTTTATGGGACCGTTCCTTTCTTCTTACGGCAACAAGTTCATTTTGGTGGCTGTAGACTATGTGTCTAAATGGGTTGAGGTTATAGCTTCCCCAACAAACGATGCAAAGGTGGTGATAAAGCTTTTAAAGACAATCATATTTCCACGGTTTGGAGTCCCCAAGGTTGTAATCAGCAACGGTGGTAGCCATTTCATCAACAAAGTGTTAGAAAGCCTTCTAAGGAAGTATGGCGTGAAGCACAAGGTGGCTACACCGTATCATCCCCAAACAAGTGGGCAAGTGTAGGTCTCTAACCGACAGATCAAAGCCATACTCGAGAGGACAGTGGGTATTACTCGGAAGGATTGGGCAGCCAAGCTAGACGATGCTTTGTGGGCTTACCAGACCGCTTTCAAGATGCCCATTGGTACTATTCCTTTCACTCTTCTATACGGCAAGGCATGTCATCTTCCCGTAGAGTTGAAGCATAGGCCACTGTGGGCAGTGAAGCAGCTCAACTACAACCTTAAGTCAGCTCAAGAGAAGCGTTTGATTCAGCTACATGAGCTTGATGAGCTACGGCTGGATGCATTCGATAGTGCTAAGATCTACAAGGAGCGTACTAAGGCTGTTCACGATAAGAAGTTTGTTCACAAAGAGCTTAAGGAATGTAGTTTGGTATTGCTCTACAACTCGAGGCTGAAACTCTTTCCAGGAAAGCTGAAGTCAAGGTGGTGCGGACCATTTGAGATCAAAGAGGTATTGCCTTATGGAGATGTTACGTTGGTAGGCAAGAGTGGGAATGCATTCACGGTCAACGGACATAGAGTGAAGCCATACATGGCCAGTGCATTCAACAAGGAGAGCACTTCAATGCTTCTCCAAGAATCACCATCTGCCTAAACCAAGTAAAGTCTAGCTAAAGATGTTAAAGAAAGCGCACTTGGGAGCCATTCCCATGTCTATCCTGTATATATTTTTGCTTTCTTTCTCCTTCAGTTTTATGTTTTTATCTTCTGAGTCTGTAGGAACAGGTATAAGGGATTGTGGGCCATGATCTTAGATCCAAAAGGAGTAAGAAGGGGGGAATATAGGCTAGAGATCGAGTGCTAGATCGACTCATCCTGGCTCGATCTTTGCTAGATCGAGCTAGTGAATCGAGAAGAGTCAGTCGATCTAGACAAGATCGAGTAGAACATCGAGTGGAACGGTCGATCATGAGACGACAACCCGCCAATGCGTTCAGCTTGAAAAGCGAACGAGGTGTAGATCGACCGAGACACTCGATCCTCGAGAAATAGATCGAGTAGTCTACTCGATCTCTCTCTCGATCTAAGCTAAAATCGACCCCCAAATCGAGAACGTGGCTTGATCACGAGGACTTAGCCACCGTGCCAAAAATCAAGGAACGAGAGGTGCTATCGATCCAAGACTCGATTGAATTCAAATGGAGTCCCAAATCGAGCAACCATCTCGATCCAAGCCATTATGGGCATGAAATCGAGTCCTAGATCGACCAAATGGACTCGATCTCGTGCCGAGGTAACAATCTCTTTTCCCTCTTTTCTACTTTCCCTCCTGTTTTTCAATTTAAAAAGTGGTCAAGGCAAGCATCTTTGACCATGAAAGATGTGCCTTGACCACACCTTTTGTAAGAAAACCACTTCTTTTATCCATGGTTTTGTAAATTTGTTAGCCTTTATATTTTCAACCACTCTCACACTTTCCCATTTCCGTTTTCGTGAGTTCTTAAGCAAAAGAGAGTATGAATGTTTATTTCCTAAAGGCTAACAGCATCCTCTTTCAATCTTTGCAAAGGTATTTTCGAATCTTTAAGAAAATCTTCAAGAAAATTTCCTTTTTATTCGCTTTGATTGTTCTAGATGCTAGGGCGGTTTATTTTTTTTTAAAAAATAGCTTGATATTAGGAAAAAATTTAGATTTAACTATATCTCTACATCTGATTCTCTGTTATCTTGCTAGGATTTTTATAAATTCCCCAAAATTCTAGGGTATTAGTTATAAGTTTTCCTTCTTGCTTGTCTCTTTCTCGATTTTTCGCTGCCTTGCTCATTCTCTTGTTTAAGAATCTTGTTTCAGGCACCATGGCTCCTAAAATAACAAGAGAGGAGACAGCACAAGAGGGAGAAGGTCAAGAAAAGGCTGTTCAAGAGAGGGTCAGATGGTCTAAAGAAGAAAAGCGAGACAAGAAGCGGCTAGAAAGGCTTTGGTTCGAACCAACAAAGTTTGCGGACAAAGGTTTGTTGTCTAAGATGGGGATTTTGGGGGATTTTGATCAACTCCTCCAGAAGATAGGGCTCAGGTGTTTGTCACAGATGGATTCCCAACCTTTTCCGAAGTGACAATCGACTTCCTTGCCACCTTGGAGTTTGCGTACGAGAACACTAGCGTCCCAACACCTTCTCAAGGCCGCCTCTCGTACAAGATCAAACATCAAGCCTTTAGCCTCTCAATCACTGAGCTTTGTCAAGCCTATGGCCTCGATGCTGCCACGAAGGTTGAGTTCCCCTCTTTCACTCAAGCAAACGATCTGTGGGACATCATAGCCGACGATGACTACAAGGCGAATACTGCAAAGATCAAGAGAGTGAGGAGTCCGGTGCTGCGTTACACGCTGAAGCTGATTGCCAACACCTTCAGTGGACGGTCAGTTGCTCCCACAGTAACCAAGACGGAGCTTTGCTTCATGTTCCAGGGCATTAAGCATCTCGTGTGTGACCCCGATGAGAATGATGAGCCGTTGGAAGACCAATTAGGAGACGACATGAACTACGGATGTATCCTAGCTGCTTCACTGGTGAAATACAAGGCATATGCCTTGAGATGCAAGGCAAGCTCATCGCTTATTAGAGGCTTCCTCACGCCCTTGTTCGTGCAAGCTGGTGTACCCCTTCAAGACTTCACTCCTGTTCCGGATAGAGCTTTCATGGACGAGATATACCTAAGGAACACAGACAGCTTGGGACACACGCCAGCTGAGGACTTCATTGCATATCTGTTCATTGATACGAAGAATGAGAAGAGGGTGTGTATCTTTGATAAACACTTTATTTTCAAGGGTGAGAATGCAATGAGGTTATCAAACTCAAATGCAAGACAGGTTGTAGTACAGCAAGCAAGAGAGAGTCAATCTATACCTAGGATGATAGAAAATGCAAAGAGAATACAAGGACTAATGCAAATCTAAGCGAAACAAGATAGGTTATGAGAAAATCCCTAAAAACTAGATGCAGCAACTAAATGGAATGCAAACTATTTTAAAATTACCAGGAATGATCAAACTACCACGAAAAACAAACAGAATAATTAAAGGACAAAGCTTCGAATTACTAAAATTCGACTAGTAGATCGACAATGAAATCGACCACTAGATCGAGCAATAACAATCGATCTCATCTAAAAATGCAAGAACAGTAAAACTAACGACCAGGATGCTATCAAAGATCAAGCGAATGATGAGAAAAGATGTAAAGATGCTAAAAGAGAGGGCCTAGGGTTGAGATTCATGGTCAGGGGTTTCAAAGGTTCGACCTTGGGTTGAAAACTTTAAATCGACTCACTTTGTGAGGATCTCTAAGCCTTGAAAACTAAGCAAGATCTATCTGTGGCTTTCGGTATAGATCACTCCTTCATCCTCTCCTCCAAACCCATGACTTTTGGTGGAAAGAGAGGTCGAAGGGCATGGAAAACAGATTTCAAATGAGTGGCTTAACTAGTCCCCCAAACTTCCATGGCTTTTGGGAAGGGGTAACTAGTCTCTAGGGTGTGATCTTCCGAGGTCCCCGAATCCTGTCAAGGTAGGGAACCTCTCGGATCATGAAACTCTTGGTGTGAGAGTCTTCAAGCATTGAGAGCTCAACACCCTAGAAGAGATAGCCATTAAAATTGCTTAGAAAACCCCAAGATCGAAACCCTTTAGACCCCTTTATCCTCTCAACCCCGAACCCAAATAAACTACTCACTACACATAAGGTAAATCAAGCAAAGCATGGAAAAGGAAACGATGAACATGAAAAGAAAACTAGATTAAGATGAAAACGATTCGATTACAAAGCTTAAGAAAATTCAAAGTTCGACAATGGTGTTCTTCCTCCAAAACTAGAGAGAAAACATAAAAAGATAAGGATAAAAGTTGTGTGTGAAAAAGACGTCGCCGCCTTCCCAAAATGGCCAAAACAAGCTGATGGTCCCCCCTTCGCTAGCAGCCAATAGTGGTTGAAAGGACAGAGATCGACTCCGGGATCGAGCGGTTCTCTCGATCATCTCCGACCATCGTGTCTTCGGCCCGATCTGGGTCTCGATCATCTTTGGCGGATCGAGCATTGCATCCGATCTCGGTATTGATCTTTGGTTGGATCGAGTGGTGTAGTCGATCTGGCCCTCGCTCTGCATGACTGCTTCACTCGATCCTTGTCTCGATCATTCTCCTTAGATCGCCTTGTCTTCTCGATCTTCTGGTCGATCACATCCTAGATCGACCGGCCATGCTCGATCTGCTCCTCGATCTCTGATCCTTAGTAAAAATCCGAGCTTCCACGAACTGCTACAACAGCTTCAGCACGTCCACGAACCTCCACGACTCCAAAGCGGCCAGGAACAACCTAAATGTGATGCAAAATGCAAGGAATATGCATATGCTGGTGCAAGAATGCTCTAGGACTCTAAGTGATGCAATCTAACCTAAAACGTGACACAAATGCATGAAAAGCTAACTAATGAGTATGTAAAATGCATGTAATATGCAGTAACATCAACTCTCCCAAACTTACTTCTTGCTTGCCCTCAAGCAACAGAAAATAAGTAAGGAATAGAGGTTTTTAGGAAAACGAATGGGGGTTTAAACTTCTTCCAAAGGTGCCTTTCAAATGAATCAATCTCAATGTCCTAGTTAACAGTTCTAAAATGATATGCTTATACTCATACTCCAAAGAACTTAGCCATACTCATTACACAAAGAAATTCAAATCATGACTCTTATTCCTAACAATCAAAGAAACTCATCCTTTAACATTCATTATCATTCGAACCATGAATCAAACTTATGCACTTTAAAGCAAAACACATTTGGCTAAGGGTGAAGGTTATGAGTATTGAATGATCTCATTTGAAAAGGGTTTACAATTAGAACAAGGGTTTCTCTCAAAAATGGTTGAACTTATGCATAATGCTAAAGGTAAAGACAATTGATGCATACATCTACCCATGTAAACTAACAAATGATCATAAACCCCTCTCATTTATCAACTTATCCTCACTCACCACTTAGAGTCTACCCTTTTTTTTTTCTCAAAAATTAGCAATCCCCAATTCGAAACAAAAACATTTTTAAACTCTTTAGGCTAGTGAAAAGGCTTTGAAAATAACTTTGCTCTTTAAATATTTCTTATTGGTAGCTCTCTTATTTATTCTTTTCTTTTCTCTTATTTTTTTCTTTTTCTTTTTATTTGGCAGTTAGGCTCTTTTCTTTCTCTTTTTCTTTTATTATTATTATTATTATTATTTTAAATGGGAGAGCTACCTCCTGAAATTTATTAGAGCATATACTTAGCTTTTAAACACAACATTTCACTTAAAACCCATTTCTTTCTTTCAAACACCAAACTCCTTAAAACAAAAACAAATAGAAATGAAAACAGCCCCAATGATCCCCCAAACTTATCCTAAGCCTATACCTAGCTTCAAAATGCAAAGCTAGCAATCATATGAGAACCAAATCATGTCGCATAAACCTAACACTTTATGCCAAGTTCAAAACCGAAAAGAAGGCCTTACAATGATGTCACACAAGAACATTTGGCTTCAAAGAAGGGTAAGGTTCAAGGTGGGAGTTCTATTTAGGCTCACAAAGAGTGGTAAAAAAGAATAAGAGAGCCTAAATATTTTAAAACCATGTGTTTATTTTCAAATGCATAAGGATGATAATTAGAATTTCAAATTAAGGTTCTCACTTATTAGGACAAGTTTCAAATCATGAGAGTTCAATTCAAGTCACGAAAATTCTAACAAGTGATCCAAGCATGGTAAGAACTTACTTTCAAAGCATAGACAAAGCATTAGAGAACTACTAACTAGGGTATTGAAACAATTCATGAGTAAAAACACCTTTTCAAGAAACTCTAACCCCCTATGCAAATGCAAACAACCTAGGTGCTATGTGAAACTCTAGACTCAATCCTAACATGTTTTGACAAGATGAATGCAACTACATGAATCTTTGAAAAAGTTTTTAAAAATATTACCAATTTTTCATGAACTAAAGACTCAAGGATGCTAAAGAAAAATAAGAACACAAAACACAAGTCAAATCACACATGTACTCCCCCAAACTTGCTTGACACCGTCCCGGTGCCAAACTTATTCGAAGGAGTATCAAAACACAAAGCAAAAAGAAGCAAATATGAGCGGTTATGTACGATGGAAGAAGGTTGTTACCTCTGGTCTAGTCTCGGCTGGAACTTGAGGATGTTCCAGAGGAGCTAGAGATTGTTGCTTTGCCCTTGTCGGCTGGTTCTTGGAGAGAATGGCGCGCCGGCTGAATGGTGCTGCTTTGTGCCTTGCGGATGACAACTCCACCGGTTGAGAGCCTTCTTTTCTCGGGTTGTTGAGCCTCTTTACTTGCATCCTTCTTAGGCGAGCCTCCTAGAAGTGCCTTGACTTTCTTTCCGAGTTTCTTGAGCATTTTGCCTTGCCACTTATTGATCTTCCTTTGCATCTCCACAACAGATGCTAGGAACTTCTCGGTTTTTGTCCTCGGCTCAAAGTCTAACTTGGGAAGTGTGTAGGCCTGGGGCATCTCATCTTCCGTGGCTGGAGACTCGGATCTTTGACGAGGAGCAATCGCTGAAGCAGGTGGTCCTCCTAGAGGAGCAAAGCACTCTTCCTCCGTGGGTAAGAACTCGATGTTCCCAACACCAAGCAGCTCGGTCTCATCTTTGTTTGGCAGGATGCACACTCTCTTCTTGTCTTCGTCGTCTATGAAGAGGTAGGCGTAGAACCCTTCTGCTGGCGTGCATCCTAAGCTGTCGGTATTCCTCATGTATGCCTCATCCATGAAAGCTCTGGCTGGTACATGGGCGAAGTCATGTATAGGCACACCAGCTTGCAAGAATAGAGGAGTGAGGAAGTCGCCAATGTAAGAAGAAGTTGCCTTGCACCGCAAGGCATAAGCCTTGTATTTCACCAAGGAAGCAGCAAACACACATTCGTAGTTCACCTCATCGCCGAGCTCATCCTCCATAGGCTCTTCATTTGCATCCGGGTCACACACTAAGTGCTTCACGCCTTGGAACAGGAAGCAAAGCAGCAACAGATCTTCCACTAAACGTGTTGGCAATCAGCTTCAGAGTGTACCTCAGCACCGGGCTTCTCACTCGCTTGATCTTGGCGGTGTTGGCTTTGTAGTCCTCATTGCTGATCAGATCCCAGAAGTCGTTGGCTTTCTTGAAGGCGGGGAACTCGACCTTGTTGGCATCCGCTTTGAGACCATAAGCTTGACATAGCTCAGGGATGGAGAGGGTGTAGGCTTGACGGCCAACTTTGAAGTAGAGGCGACCTTGTGAAGGAACGGGTGTGCTAGGATTCTCGTAACGGAACTCCAACGTGGCAAGGAAGTCTATTGTCACTTCTGGAATGGTTGGGCAATCCATCAATGACAGACATCTTAGGCCAATGTTCTTGAGGAGTTGGTCGACATCCCTAAGAATCCCTAGCTTGAACAGCAGCTCTCGATCAGCAAACTTGGTAGGCTCAAACCGAAGCCTTTCCAACTGTTTCTTGTCCCTCTTCTCATCCTTAATCCATCTGACCCTCTCTTGAACTGCCACCTCTTGTCCTTCTCCCTCTTGTGTTGTCTCTTCTCTTGTTCTTTTGGGGGCCATTGTACCTGAAACAAGTTTCTCAAGAAGCTTGATAAGTAAAACGGCGGTTTAATGAGAATGAGAGAGGAGAAGGAGAAAACTTATAAATACTACCCTAGAATTTTAGGGAATTAATAAAAATCATAGCTAAATAAAGGAGAATCAGATCTTTAGATACTAAAAAATCTAGAATTATTCCTTTTACTTAGCTAATTTTTAAAAATAAAAACCGATCCTATATTCTAGAACAATATCTTGCGAGTTTAAAGGAAATTTTCCTAAAGATAAATCATTAAATTTTAAAAATATCTTTGCAAGAAATGTAAAAGATCTTTGCTAGCCTCCGAAAACCGAAACTCTCACTCTCTTTGTTTAAAATTTTCGAGAAAAACAAGAATGAGAGGGTGAGAGGTTGTTGAAACATTTAAAGACTAGCAAAGAGCAAAACTATGGGTAATAAATGTGGTATTCTGACAAAGTCTTGGTCAAGGCACATCTTTCATGGTCAAAGATGCTTGCCTTGACCAAGTTTTGAATTTAAAAATTCAAGGAAAAAGAATAAAAGAGGAAAAGAAAATGTTACCTCGGCATGAGATCGAGTCCATTTGGTCGATCTAGGACTCGATCTCATGCCCATAATGGCTTAGATCGAGAGGGTTACTCGATTTGAGACTCGATTCATGATGAATCGAGTCCTGGATCGATTGGCTCCCTCGATCATTGAGATGTTGGCTCCACGGCTAAGTCCTCATGATCGAGCTTTGTCCTCGATTTAGGGGTCGATTTGGCATAGATCGAGTGATGGATCGAGTCGAGTGATCGATCTTTTTTCAACAGATTTTCCCGAGAGAAATTAGATCGGTCGATCCATTTTGGATCGATCGATCCTTTTTCGTCAAGGTCAATCTTATCACTCGTTCTCGTCTTGATCGACTGGCTTCTCTCGATTCACTGGCTCGATCTAGCAAAGATCGAGTCAGGATCAGTCGATCTAGCACTCGATCTCTAGCCTTGTCTTAACCCCTATCGCCTCTTTTGAACTTCAAGATCGAGGTTTAGACTCCTCATACCTCTTCCTACACACTTGCAGAATAAAAACATAAAACTGAAAGAGAAATAAAGCAGAAATATGTACAAGATAAACATGGGAATGCCTCCCAAGTGCGCTTTCTTTAACGTCTTTAGCTAGACTTTACTTGGTTTAGGCGGATGGTGGGTCATGGAGAAGCACCGAGGTACTCTCCTTGTCATAGCTGTCTGCCAAGTAAGGCTTGACTCTGTGTCCATTGACGGTGAATGCACTGCCACTCTTTCCCATCAGTGTAACAGCTCCATAAGGCAACACTTCTTGGATCACAAACGGCCCGCTCCACCTTGACTTCTTGGATCACAAACGGCCCGCTCCACCGGGAAGAGTTTGAGCCTTGAGTTGTACAGCAACACTAAACCTCCCTCCTTAAGATCCTTGGCAACCAACTTCCTGTCATGAGTCTCCTTAGTCCGCTCCTTGTATATCCGAGAGCTCTCATAAGCGTTCAGTCTTAACTCATCCAGTTCGTGTAGCTGAATAAGGCGCCTCTTCTGAGCAGTCTTGAGGTCAAAGTCCAGCCTCTTCACAGCCCACAACGCACGGTGTTCCAGCTCAACCGGGAGATGACAGCCCTTGCCATAGAGTAGAGTGAAAGGGGTTGTACCAATCAGTGTTTTGAAGGCGGTACGGTAGGCCCAAAGAGCGTCGTCCAGCTTCACTGCCCAGTCTTTCCTTGTTGCCCCGACGGTCTTCTCTAGTATACCCTTGATTTGCCGGTTGGAGACTTCAACTTGACCGCTTGTTTGAGGATGATACGGTGTAGCCACCTTATGCTTAACTCCATACTTTCTCAAGAGGTTCTCAAAAACCTTGTTTATGAAGTGGCTTCCTCCATCGCTTATAACCACATTAGGTACCCCAAACCTCGGGAAGATGATACTCTTGAACAGCTTGATTACCACCTTAGAGTCATTTGTAGGGGAAGCAACCGCCTCAACCCATTTAGAGACATAATCCACTGCTACTAAGATGTATTTGTTGCCATATGAAGAAGGAAATGGCCCCATGAAGTCTATGCCCCACGCGTCGAACACGTCAACCTCGAAGATGGGAACCTGAGGCATTTCGTTCCTCTTAGTGATATTCCCTGCTCGTTGACATGCCTCACAGCTCTTCACAAATTCGTGTGCATCTTTGAAGATGGACGGCCACCAGAAACCGGCTTGCAACACTTTCGTGGCAGTCTTGAATGAGGCGAAGTGTCCTCCGTAGGAAGAGCCATGGCAATGATAGAGGATGTCCCTAGCTTCTTCCTTTGTAACACATCTCCGGTACAGACTGTCTACTCCTCTCTTGTATAAGTAGAGCTCGTCCCAAAAGTAGTCACTAGCCTCTCTCATAAACCGCTTCTTGTGATAGCTGTTGAGATGTGTTGGCTCCTCACCACACGCTAGATAGTTCACTACATCAGCATACCACGGTAGATACCTCTTCAAACCTCCATTCTAGCTTTCCACAAACAGCCGTGGTAATCGCCATGAGTTGCTCTTCTGGAAGTGAGTCATCTAAGGGGAGAGACTCGTTGATCCTTAGCCGTGAGAGATGGTCAGCGACTCCGTTTTCTATTCCCTTCTTGTCTTTAATCTCCATGTCAAACTCCTGGAGCAAGAGAATCCACCTCAAGAGCCGAGGCTTAGTGTCTTTCTTTGAATAGATGTATCGCAAAGCAGCGTGATCCGTGTATACAATAGCCTTGGAACCAACAAGATATGATCTGAACTTCTCAAAGGCGAACACTACTGCAAGCAACTCCTTCTCTATAGTGGTATACCTTGTTTGCGTGTCATCCAAGGTTCTTGAAGCATAGTAGATCACGTGTAGCTTCTTGTCTTTCTTCTGACCAAGAACTGCTCCTACGACATAGTCACTAGCATCACACATGATCTCAAAGGGAAGAGACCAGTCTGGTGCTTGGACTATAAGAGCTGATGTAAGGGCTTCCTTGATAATCACGAAAGCTCTCAAACACTCCTCATCAAACACAAACTCAGCCTCTTTGCACAACAACCGTGTAAGAGGGCGTGCAATCTTGGAAAAATCTTTGATGAAGCGCTTATAGAACCCAGCGTGTCCCAAGAAACTTCTGACTCCCTTAACGTTAACCGGCGGCTCAAGACCCATCATGACTTCCACTTTAGCCTGATCAACCTCAATGCTATTCTCTGATATCTTATGACCAAGCACGATCCCTTCCTTAACCATAAAGTGGCATTTCTCCCAGTTCAGCACCAAGTTTGTCTCTTCACAACGCTTTAGTACCCTGCAAAGATTCAACAAACACACAGAAAAGGACGCACCATAGACAGAGAAGTCATCCATGAACACCTCTACCATCTCCTCTATTAGATCAGAGAAGATCGACATCATACACCGCTGAAACGTAGCCGGTGCATTACACAATCCAAACGGCATCCTTCGATACGCGAAGGTACCGTAGGGACATGTGAAGGTCGTCTTCTCCTGATCATTTGGGTGAATTGGTATCTGAAAGAAACCGCTATACCCATCGAGGAAACAGTAGTAAGGGTGATTAGCAAGTCTCTCAAGCATTTGATCAATAAAAGGCAAAGGGAAATGATCTTTCCTAGTCGCAAGGTTAAGTTTCCTATAATCAATACACATCCTATGACCAGTGATGGTTCTAGTAGGAATAAGCTCATCCTTTTCATTCCTTATGACCGTGATCCCTCCCTTCGTAGGCACCACGTGTACAGTGGAAACCCACGTGCTGTCACTTATGGGATAGATCATGTCAGCCTCTAAAAGCTTAAGGATTTCTTTCTTAACAACCTCTTTCAAATTAGGATTCAAACGCCTTTGATGTTCTATAGAAGAGGCGTTCTCATTATCCAAGTGAATCTTGTGAGTGCAAAGCATTGGTGAAAGGCCCTTGATGTCACTTAAAGAGTACCCAATGGCCTTCCTATACTTTCTCAGCTCAGTCAGGAGCGAGTGCAACTCATCATCACTTAGGTTTTCATTCACAATCACGGGATAGGTGTTATTAGGCCCTAAGAAAGCATACCTTAGCCCTTTTGGGAGCTCCTTAAGGTCCACCTTTGGGGCTAGCAGCTCACTCCAGTCATCCTCGTGGCTGTTGTTGTTGCTTTCCTCCTTGGAGCCCTCCTTAGAACCCGAGGCATGGCCCTTAAGACTGCTATCCCTTCTGAAATCGAGTCCTCCAGTCGATCTTTTTCTCGATGTCGTCTAGATCGAGCCATTTCGCTCGATTTACTTACTCGATTTGATGTGGATCGAGTAAGGGATCGAGACACTGAGTCGATCTCCTGATTGGACCCCAAAATGATCGGAAGGCTTCTCTCGATCGTCGACTCGATTGTTTTTCCTGATCGATCATTCCTCTCGATCTGTCTGTCGATTGCTGCACCAGATCGAGTTGTGTTCTCGATTGCCTTGTCGATCTGACTCCTGGATCGAGTGATAGTGTCGATCTCGGGGTCGATCTCTAGGCAGTAGCCTTCATCATTCTTAACAATCTTCCTAGAATCCAGCAAGTTGACGTACTCCTTGGTCCTCTGATCCACATAGCCAAACTTCCCTGACTCCTTAGTCAGTGCTAGCTTCAGATGGTCTTCTAGAGCCAGCTCTTCCAGCAACTCATCCGCTAAGGCATCCATCGTTTCAATGTAGAAGGCTTGCCCTTCTATGGTCGGCTTCTTCAGAACCTCATTGATATCGAAGTCTAACCTTATCTCCTTTCCCAAGTGCAAGGCAATCTTCCCGTTCTTGACGTCGATGATAGCCCCGGCGGTTGCAAGGAATGGTCTTCCTAGGATAAGTGGGTCCTTAGGTTCTTCATCCATCTCTAACACGACGAAGTCTGTAGGCACGTTCACACCACTGATTCGCACCGGTAGATCTTCAAGCAGCCCTACTGGTAGCCTCACACTCCTATCAGCCAGTACCAACGAGATCCTACAGTCTTTGAAACGAGTAAAGCCAAGCTTCTTAGCCACGAAGTGAGGCATCAGGTTTATGCTAGCTCTGAGATCACATAGGCAACTCTTGAACTCTAGAGGACCTAAAGCGCAGGGTATAGTGAAGCTTCCAGGGTCTCCCAACTTCTTAGGGACTATCTCCTTATGTATCACAGCACTACACTCTTCACTTAGAACAAGTACCTCCTTGCTTTCCTTATTCTTCTTCACGAGAGTGTCTTTGAAGAATTTGGCGCATTTAGGCATTATTGCAAGGCAGTCAACGAGAGGAAGCTTGATTTCCACGTCCTTAAGATGCTTCTTAAAGAGGATTCTATGCTTCTCTATGAGTTGCTTCTTGAAACGCCCAGGAAAAAGGCAGCTTAGGTACATACGGTGGAGGCACATAAGCATTCTTCTCCTTAGTAGTTTGCTCAGCTCTCTTCTCAACAACTGCTTTGTCTCCTCTTCTTGGCCCTTGGATCCAAACGTTGTCAAAGTTAATCTCATCATCATCAGCTGAAGGCTTACCCTCCCCCTCTTGAATTACAACGTCCTCGTTGTTCTTAGTGGAGACCGGAGGTTCTAGCTCTTTGCCGCTTCTCAACGTTATGGCGTTAGCATACTCCTTTGGATTCTGCTCACACTTGCGCGGAAGACTATTCTGACCACTCGTACTCGCTTTCCCTTTCTCTAGCTGCTTGATCTTGTTGTTTCAGTTGGTGATCTGAGTGGAGAAGTCAGTGAGAGACGATTCTAGGCGAGTGTTCATCTCGGCGAACTTCTGGTTTGTAGAGGCTTGCCCTTGTATCAGCTGTTGAAACATTGCTTGAACCGGATCAACTTGTTGTTGCATCGGCTGTTGCTGCTGAGGTGCAAAGCTCGGAGGGTAGTTAGGCGTATAACCCTTGTTACTTTGATGTTGCCCTTGGTAGTTGTTTTGCCCTTGACCTTGGAAACCACCACTCGGCGGAAAACCTTTGTTGTAAGGGATGAAAGGTTTTGCTTGCTGAGCAGGGTACACTTGATCCTTAGGGTTGGCAATGTTGGTGCTTCGGTAGGAGAGGTTGTTGTGCTGGTTGTAGCCTTGGTTGTAGTCTTGAGGTTTGTAGTTGTTCTGTCCCGCCACCCAATTGGCTTCTTCCTGGCTCAACTCAAGCTCTTCTTGATTCTCATCAGCTTCACCAACAAAGTGAACATGCTTCTGATTGGCTAACACCAGCTTGTCTATCTTCTCATGCAAAGATTTCAGCTCCTTTTTGTGAGACTCTAGTTCTGATCCTCTCGGTGCACGGTCATAGTCCTCAGCGTAATTGCCATCACTCAATGCCAAGTTTTCTATCAGCTCCATACCCTCTTCTACCTCCTGACCAAGGAAGTTCCCTTTGCTAGCTGTGTCAAGCAACAACCTGATCTTCGGTGAAGCTCCACGGTATATGGTACTGAGTAGTGTCTCCTCGATGAAACCGTGATGAGGACATTGGATCGTGTAGTCTTTGAAACATTCCATTGCCTCGTTGAATGTCTCATTGTTTCGTTGAGTGAAGCCGCTGATTTCGCTTCTCAACCGTGCTGTCCTGGTGCTAGAGAAGAAATTTGAAAGAAAGGCCTTCTTACACTCGGCCCATGAGATGATGGTGCCTTGTGGGACAGTCTTCTCCCAATGCCTAGCCTTGTCTCCGAGTGAAAAGGGAAAGAGACGCAGCTTGAAAGCATCTTCGGATATGCCATTGATCTTGATCATCCCACATACTTGCTCGAAGTTGCCAAGGTGCTCCAAGGGATCTTCCATTGCTAAGCCGTGGAACTTGTTGTTTTGCACCATGGAGATGAAACCTGGCTTGATCTCGAAGTTATTGTTCTGTACAGGAAGGGGAGTGATCCCAAACCTATTGTGATGAGTATTAGGAGCATCTCCGGCTCCTATGATCCTTGGGGGTCTAGCCGCGTGTTGGGGGTTTCCATTGCCCCTTCCCACTGCCCCGTGAGCTGGAGGAGGTCCCTCTGGATGCTCGTGTTCAGCCATAGCGTCAAAGTCAACCAAACCGTGCTGAACAATCTCCTCAAAGGCTCTGGCTTGTTCTCTGACGCTTCTTTGCCGTGTGTGACCAAGCTGATGAATATTGTCCAAAGGTGGAAGTAGATTGTTATCTCCCCGTGAACGAAGATTCATATACCTGGGAACACACGTTTCAGAGTAGAATGATTAGTAACTTAAACAATGTAAAGACTTAGTCTTTGCTAAGTCCCAAATCTCTATGTTCTCTAAACAATCCTAGGATGGCAACGACGCCATTTGATACACACTTTATTTGCAAGGGTGAGAATGCAATGAGGTTATCAAACTCAAATGCAAGACAGGTTGTAGTACAGCAAGCAAGAGAGAGTCAATCCATACCTAGGATGATAGAAAATGCAAAGAGAATACAAGGACTAATGCAAATCTAAGCGAAACAAGATAGGTTATGAGAAAATCCCTAAAAACTAGATGCAGCAACTAAATGGAATGCAAACTATTTTAAAATTACCAGGAATGATCAAACTACCACGAGGAATAAACAGAATAATTAAAGGACAAAGCTTCGAATTACTAAAATTCGACTAGTGGATCGACCATGAAATCGACCACTAGATCGAGCAATAACAATCGATCTCGTCTAAAAATGCAAGAACAGTAAAACTAACGACCAGGATGTTATCAAAGATCAAGCGAATGATGAGAAAAGATGTAAAGATGCTAAAAGAGAGGGCCTAGGGTTGAGATTCATGGTCAGGGGTTTCAAAGGTTCGACCTTGGGTTGAAAACTTTAAATCGACTCACTTTTTGAGGATCTCCAAGCCTTGAAAACTAAGCAAGATCTATCTGTGGCTTTCGGTATAGATCACTCCTTCATCCTCTGCTCCAAACCCATGGCTTTTGGTGGAAAGAGAGGTCGAAGGGCATGGAAAACAGATTTCAAATGAGTGGCTTAACTAGTCCCCCAAACTTCCATGGCTTTTGGGAAGGGGTAACTAGTCTCTAGGGTGTGATCTTCCGAGGTCCCCGAATCCTGTCAAGGTAGGGAACCTCTCGGATCATGAAGCTCTTGGCGTGAGAGTCTTCAAGCATTGAGAGCTCAACACCCGAGAAGAGATAGCCATTAAAAACGCTTAGAAAACCCCAAGATCGAAACCCTTTAGGCCCCTTTATCCTCTCAACCCCGAACCCAAATAAACTACTCACTACACATAAGGTAAATCAAGCAAAGCATGGAAAAGGAAACTATGGACATGAAAAGAAAACTAGATAAAGATGAAAACGATTCGATTACAAAGCTTAAAAAAATTCAAAGTTCGACAATGGTGTTCTTCCTCCAAAACCAGAGAGAAAACATAAAAAGATAAGGATAAAAGTTGTGTGTGAAAAAGACGTCGCCGCCTTTCCAAAATGGCCAAAACAAGCTGATGGTCCCCCCTTCGCTAGCAGCCAAAAGTGGTTGAAAGGACAGAGATCGACTCCGAGATCGAGCGATTCTCTCGATCATCTCTGACCATCGTGTCTTCGGCTCGATCTGGGTCTCGATCATCTTTGGCGGATCAAGCGTTGCATCCGATCTCGGTATCGATCTTCGGTTAGATCGAGTGGTGTACTTGATCTGGCCCTTGCTCTGCATGGCGTCATTTACGTCCATACCGTTTGATCGACTGCTTCACTCGATCCTTGTCTCGATCATTCTCCTTAGATCGCCTGGTCTTCTCGATCTTATGGTCGATCACATCCTAGATCGACCGGCCATGCTCGATCTGCTCCTCGATCTCTGATCCTTAGTAAAAATCTGAGCTTCCACGAACTGCTACAACAGCTTCAGCACGTCCACGAACCTCCACGACTCCAAAGCGGCCAGGAACAACCTAAATGTGATACAAAATGCAAGGAATATGCATATGCTGGTACAAGAATGCTCTAGGACTCTAAGTGATGCAACCTAACCTAAAACGTGACACAAATGCAAGAAAAGCTAACTAAAGAGTATGCAAAATGCATGTAATATGAAGTACATCAATCCTGCCAAACAGGAACGAAACCAGGCTGTTGGGAGTTGGTAACATCGAGTTTCTCCCAAGCGTAGAGGAGTGTTTTGCTCCTCTAGGAGCCATAGCCACCATTCAACAAGCTACTCGCCCAAGATCAGAGTCTCCTGCCACGGATGTTGAGATGCTTGAAGCCTTTGTCCTTCCCAAGATCGATTTTGAGCCGCGGACTAAGACAGAAAAGTTCTTTGCTTCTGTTGTGGAGATGCAAAGGAAGATCAACTAATGGCAAAGTAAGGTCATCAAGAAGCTTGCCAAGAAAGTCAAGGCGCTTCAAGGGGCTATGCCAAAGCAGGCTGCAAGTGAAGAGGTTAACCAACCAGAGAAGAGGAGGCTTTCAACCGGTGGAGTTGTCATCCGTGAGACTCAAGCAAGCAACATCCAGTCGGCGCGTCTTTCCCTCCAAGAGCCAGCGTCCAAAGGCAAAGCCATAGCATCTAGCTCGTCTGGAACATCCTTAAGTTCCAGCCGAGAGTAGATCCGAGGTACCAACAACCTTCCCTTGTATATACCGCTCATATTTTCTTTGTTTTTGCTTAGTGTTTTTGAACTCTCTCGAATTTGTTTGCCACCAGGATGATGTCATTCAAGTTTGGGGGAGTGTGTATGTTATTTGACACGTTTATTTTGTTCTTATTTTCTATTTGCATCATTTGAGTCTTGCATTACATTTCATTGCATCTAAAACATAGAAAAGAACAAAAAAAATTGGTAAAATCTTTAAAAATTTTCAAAAAAATTCATGTAGTTGCATTCACTTTGTAAACATTTTAGGACTGAGTCTAGAATTTTTAAGCATCTAGGTTGTTTACATTTGCATAAGGGATTAAATTTTTCTTAAAAAGGTCTTTTAAGCTCATGAATTGTTTCAATGCCCTAGTTAGTAGTTGTTTGATGCTTTGCTCACGCTTTAAAAGTAAGTCCTTACCATGCTTGGATCACTTGTTTTGATTTTCGTGGCTTGACTTGAACATTCATTATTTGAAACTTGTCCTAATAAGTGAGAACCCTAATCTGATTTTTAAATATCATTCTTATGCATTTGAAAATGAACACATGGATCTTATACATATTTAGGCTCTCTTCCTCCTTTTACCACTCTTTGTGAGCCTAAGTAGAACTCCCACCATAACCCTTACCTTTCTTTCGAGCCAAATATTCTTATGTGACATCATTGCGAGGCCTCTTTTCAGTTTGAACTTAGCATAACTTTTTACGTTTAGGCGACATGATTAGGTTCTCATTTGATTGCTAGCTTTGTATTTTGAAGCTAGTTTTAGGCTTAGAATAGGTTTGGAGTTCATAAGGGGTGTTTATATGCTTTCAGTTTCAAAAAGTTTTGGTGATTGAAGTCAATAAAAAGTTTTAAGTGAAAGGCTTTGTTTTCAAAAATAAAAAGCTCTAAGTATTTTAGAAGATAGCTCTCAAGTAAAAGAAAAAGAAAAAGAAAAGAAAAGAGCCTAAGTGCTAAATAAAAAGAAAAGAAAAGAAAGAAAAGAGTAGAGAGCTATCAATAAGAAAAAAAAAGTAAAGAGCTAAAATATTTTCAGCCTTTCACTAGCCTAAAGAGTAAAGATGTTTTCTGTTTTTATTTGGTATTGGCTAAGCTATTACTTTGGGGATAAGGGTAGACTCTAAGAGGGTGAGTGAGCTTAAAAGAAAAGAAATGAGAGGGGTTTTAGGATGATTGATTAGCGTGTATGGGTAGATGAGAATCTGATCATGTATGCATCAATTGCCTTTATCTTTAGCATTATGCATAAAGTTCATACCATTCTTGAGAGAAACCCTTGCATTATAAAACCCTTTTAAATGAGATCATTCTATGCTCATAGCCTTTGCCCTTAGCCAAATGTGTTCTGCTTTAAACTGCATAAGTTTGATTCACGGTTTGATCATTAATGAATGTTAAAGAATAAGATTCTTTGATTGTTTGGAATAGGAGAGTCATGATTTGAAATTCATTGTGTGATGAGTATGGCTAAGTTATCTGGAGTATGAGCGTGCGCACTGCATCTTAGAATAAAGAACTAGGACTTGAGATTGATTCATTTGAAAGACACCTTTGCAAGAAGCTTAAACCCCCGTTTTTAAAACTGCTCTTCCTTTCATGTTTTCTGTTTGCTTGAGGGCAAGCAAAAGACAAGTTTGGGGGAGTTGATATTGCAGCATATTTCTTGTGTTTTGCATGCATGTAAGATAGTTTCTCATGCATTTACCTTGCACTTTAGGCTATTTTGCATCACTTTAGGTCCTAGAGCTCTTTTGCACCAGCATTTGCATGATTCTTGCATTTTGCATTGCATTCAGGTTGTTTTCGGCTACTTTGGAGCTATGGAAGATTCGTGGACGTGCTAAGGCTCGTGAGGAAGTGCGTGGACACTCGGAGAACTCAGGATTGCATGATAAGGACCCGAGATCGAGTAGCAGATCGAGCAAGGCAGGTCGATCTAGATGAGATCGACCAGAAGATCGAGTGACCAAGCCGATGCAAGGAAACAGATCGAGACCGAGATCGAGATAGGAGATCGATCTGAAGTACGGACGTAAATGACGCCATGCAGATCGATAACTAGATCAAACCTCCGACCCGATCCAGACGAGATCGACTCAGAGATCGAGCAAAGTCACCTGATCCAAGCCGAAGATCGAGAGCTAGATCGAGCTCCCTGCCTGATCCCAGACTTACCTTATCCGTCCAGCCTGTTCTTGGACGCTAGCGATGGGGGGACCAGTACACGCCTTTAGCCAATTTTGGCTAAAGGCGGCGACAACTTTTTCCAACCTTCATTCTGTATTTTTCCTTGTTATCTCTTTGCTTAGGCGATTCCGCCATTGTAGACTTTAAAGTTTTTCTTGCTTTTACGTTTTGAATATTGAATCTTTGCATTTAATCACTCTTTTTTTCATGTTTAGTCGATCATCTATTGCGTTTTGTTCGGTTTCCTTTATGTGTAGTGAGTAGTTTCATTGGGTTTTCGGGGTTGAGAGGATTCAAAGGGGTTGAAAGGGTTTAAAGCATTGTGTTTTCTTGTTCTTCATCGCCTTCTCTTCTAGGATTTCGAGTGCTTAAGGCTTAGAGACTCTCACGCGAATATTTCTATGATCCGAGGGATGTCTTACCTTGACAGGATCTTGATGTCCTGGAAAGCCGAATCCTAGAGGCTAATCCTTCCTTTCTCACAGCCATGGTTGTTTAGGGGATTAGTTAGGGCGTTTGTTTGAAATCTATGTTCCATGCTCTTCAATCTCTTTTTCCACCAAACGCCATGGGTTTAGAGAATAGAATGAGGAAGTGAATCATACCACACGCCATGGATGATTCTTGTTTTGTTTTCAAGGCCTAGAGAACCTCACGAAGTGAATAGATCTAAAGTTTTCAAACCAAGCTTGAACCTTTGAAACTCTTGAACATGATCCTCAACCCTAGACCCTCTTTCTTAGTATTTTCACATCTCTGTTAATCATTTGCTTGCTATCTGTTCGCATCCTAGTCATTAGATTCATATCTGTTTGAAACTGTTTAGTAGATCGATCGTTGTTGCTCGATCTAGTGGTCGATCCTTTGGTCGATCCACTAGTCGATTTTTAATAATTCATAGCCTTGCATTTTAAATATTCCGCTTGTTCCTTGTGGTAGTTAACCCTCTTCCAGAGATTTTAAAATTGTTTTGCTTTGCATTTAATAATTGCATCTAGTTTTTAGGGATTTTACCAATCATTTTCATATTCTGCTTAGATTTGCTCATTCTCTTGCATTCTTAGTGAACTTGCTACCCCTAGGTGTGGATTGATACCTCTCTTGCTCACTATACTACATCTCTGTGTGCATTAGAGTTTTGATAACCTCTCTGTTGCATCTTGACACATCATTGCATCATAAGAAACCTGTTATCAAAAGGGAAACTAATCTCTTGGATCTGGTGTTAAGAGACTCCTGAATCCTGCTAAGGTAAGGAGATCTCTGAGATCATAAAGATCTTTCCCAAGACTCTTTAGGCATTAAGCCCCCAAATCCAAGAAGAGAATGAGTTGAAAACAAGAAAAGACCCAAGCTTTAAACCATTAAACCCTCTAAATCGCCCCAACCTTAAACCCAAAAATGAACTACTCACTACTCATGATTAAAATCGATTGAAATGTAGAGAAAAGAGAGACAAGCATTATTAAAGAAGATATATTAAGCAAATACTCCATGATTAAGGAAATATTAAGGTTTTTAAAACAAGAAAAGCTTGAAATCGTAACAATGGAGGTTTTTCGCCTTAGACAGTAAGAAAAAAGCTAAAACGGTCCAAGACAAATCGAATGGATGAGAAACGATTGCTTAAAATGGCCAAAAACATCAAAATGGTCCCCCCCCCCCCCCCCCCCCCCCCACAAGAGTCCAAAAATGACTTGGCCGGATAAGGTTGTAGAGATCGAGTTGGGTGATCGATCTCTAGGTCGATCTTCTTCGTGGATTGTCTAATTTTGCTCGATCTTCTACTCGATCCTCGAATGATTGGGTCGTGCACTCGATCTGGCTCTCGTTCTGCATGGCTTGATTCACGTCTGTACACACGATCGATCACCTTGGTCGATCTTGAACTCGATCTGTTCCTTGAAACGATCCGGGCTTAGTCGATCTTCTGGTCGATCTGATCTAGATCGACCTGCCTAGCTCGATCCACCTCTCGATCTCAACTCCTTTGCTACATGGCCGAGTTCTCCCAAGTGTCCACAAGCTTCCTCTCGATCCTATGCACGTCCACGCAACCTCCACAACTACAGTGTGTCCCAAACAACCTGAATATGATGCAAGAATGTAATAAATATGCAAAGTGCGAATGCAAAGTGGTCTAGGACTTAAAATACAACAGATGGTAAAAACTAGCCTATTATGCAAGATGAATGCATGAAAACTACCCTAAGTGCATGCTAAATATGCTAAATATGAGAGTATATCAATCAAGGAGGAGCTCGTGGACACTTGGGAGAGATTAGCCTTGCTACGAGGGAACTAAGATAGAGAGCAAGATCGAGCTCGGCAGGTCGATCTAGATGAGATCGACCAGAGGATCGACTAAGCTCGGATCGTTCCAAGGAAGTGACTGAGGATGAGATCGAGTGAGGAGATCGATCGTGAGTACAGACGTGGATTACGCCATGCAGAACAAGAGCCAGATCGAGACCTCGACCTGATCACTCAAGTTTCGAGTAGAAGATCATGTAAAGGAGGACGATCCATGAAGAAGATCGAGAGATCGAGTGACCCAAGTCGATCTCTGGGACCTTATCCGGCCAGCTCATTTTTAGAGCGTAGTTAGGGGACCATTAGGCTTGTTTGGCTATTTTGGGCAAAGAGGGGACATCACTTTCATTACACACACTTTGCCTTATCATTTTCGAGTTCTTTTTGGAGGCGATTAGCCATTGTTCTGTTCTTAAAGCTTTTTCTTGTTTTTAAACTTTGAATGTTGTTAATCATTAAGTATTTTTCCTTAATTGCATCTTGCTTAATCATGCTTAGCATTCTTTCTCTTGCATTTGAATCGGTTTTAGCTATGTGTAGTGAGTAGTTTTTTTGGGTTTAAGGCTGGGGTGATTAAGGGTTTAAAGGTTTAAGCTTTTGGAAGTTTTTCTTGTTCTTAACTCATTCTATTCTAGGATTTGGGGTCTTAAAGATTAGAGAGTCTTGGAAAAGGTCTCTATGATTCCAGGGCTTCTCTTACCTTGACCGGATTCAGAGATCCATGAAAGCCAAATCCAATAGACTAATCTATCCTTTCGCAAACGCCATGGATGTTTAAGGGGTTAGTTAAGCCAATATTTGAGATCCTTGCTTAATGTTCTTTGATCCATCTTTCCACTACATGCCATAGGTTAGGAGGAAGGGTCGAAGAAAAGGGGTTATACCACACGCCATGGATAATCCTCTCTTAGCTTCTCAAGGCTTAGAGATAGCTCATCAAATGAGTAGATTTATGTTTTAAAACCCAAAGCTTAAGTCTTGAACTTCTTAAACATGATCCCCAGTCTTAGATCCTCTTTTAGTCTTTTAAAACTCAAGTTTATCATTCTCTAGTCATAAAGCTTGCATCTTTAATCTTTGAAAGTCATTGCTCTATGTTGTTAGATATTCCCTGTTTTACTTGCTTTAGCTCTCGATTTTTAGTAATCAGTAGTCTTGCATTTTAAATTCTCAGTCTTTTCCTAGTAGTTGTTAACCCTCTTCCAGGGATTTTAAAATAGTTTTCATAGTAGTTTAGTCATTGCATTTAGTTTTTATCGATTTTACCATCCATTTACCCGATTCTGCTTAGATTTGCTTTACTCTTGCATTCTTAGTGGCTTTCTACAACCTAGGCTGGATTGATACTCCCTTACCACTATACTACATCATTACTGTGGTTTGGGCTTTGATATTCAACACCAAAACGTTCTGTTTATCAAATGGCGCTGTTGCCAACTTGGTTTGTTAGAAAGCATTAGGATTTGGAGCTTAGTAAAGACTAAGCCTTTATTTTCAATTTGGTTACTAATTTCTCTAGCTTACTACTTGTCTTCTCAGGTACTGAATTTGAGGTCTAGAGGTGACAACAATCTACTACAACCTCTAGACTACATTCATCAACTCGGAAGTGCAAGACTAAGAAGAGAAAGAGAACAAGCACAAGACTTTGAAGAGCTACCTGGTTTTGTTGATTGCGTGGGTATGGCTGATCAGGAACAAGCTGAGGGTCAACATCACCACGCCGCTGTTGGTAGGGGCAATGGAAACCCCAACCACGCACCTAGACCAGCATGGATCATTGGTGCTGGAGATGCTCCAAATACACATCACAACCGTTTTGGGATCACTCCTCCACCAGTCCAAAACAACAACTTTGAGATCAAGCCAGGCTTTGTCTCAATGGTTTAGAACAACAAGTTCCATGGACTTGCTATGGAAGATACTTTGGAGCATTTGGACAACTTTGAGCAAGTGTGCGGGATGATAAAGATAAATGGGATCTCGGAGGACAGCTTCAAGCTAAGGCTTTTCCCTTTTTCTCTTGGGGATAAAGCAAGGCATTGGGAGAAGACCTTACCACAAGCTACTATTACCTCATGGGCTGATTGCAAGAACGCCTCTATCTCTAAGTTCTTCTCCAGTACAAGAACAGCAAGGCTAAGGAGTGAGATCAGCAGTTTCACACAAAGGCAGAATGAGAGCTTTAGCAAAGCAATGGAGCGGTTCAAGGACTACACTATAGCTTGCCCTCACCATGGGTTCAGTGAAGAGACACTATTGAGCACCATCTACAGAGGAGCTCTTCCCAAGATTCGCATGCTCTTAGACACGGCAAGTAAAGGCAACTTTCTTGGCCAAAATGTAGAAGAGGGAATGGAGCTCATTGAGAATCTTGCTTTGAGTGATGGGAACTATGCTGAAGACTATGATAGAGCACCAGGAGGGTCTGAGCTTGAGTCACACAAGAAGGAGCTGAAATCTCTCCATGAGAAGATAGACAAGCTAGTACTTGCAAATTAAAAGCATGTACACTATGTGGGTGAAGCTGAAGATGTTATAGAGGAGTTAGAGTTGAGCCAAGAAGAAGCTAATTGGGTTGGAGGCCAGAAATACAACAAGCCATAAGGCTACAGGTCAGGGCTATCAGGGCAACAACAACCTTTCTTACAGGAGTACCAACGTGGAGAATCCAAAGGATCAAGTGTACCCTCCACAACAAGGCAAACCATTTGTTCCTTACAACAAAGGGTTTACATAAAACAGTGGGTACCAAGGTCCTAGACAAGAGAACTTCCAAGGCCAGCAATAACCGCAAGGCAACAAAGGCTACGCTCCTATGTTTCCTCCCGGTTTCGTTCCACAGCAGCAACAAGTTCAACCCCCACCTCAAGATCCGGTTCAAGAAATATTTCAACAGTTGCTTCAAGGTCAAACTTCTACAAATCAGAAGTTTGTTGATATGAACAATTGGCTGGACTCTTCTATTACTGAGGTGTCTACTCAAATCACCAACCTGAATAACATGATCAAGCAGTTAGAGAAAGGCAAAACCAGTTCAAGCGGTCAAGGCAGCTTACCCGAGAAGTGCGAGCAAAACCCCAAGGAGTATGCAAACGCTATTACTTTGAGAAGTAGGAAAGAGCTTCCGCCGAGGGCTGCACCTAAAGACAATGAGGACATTGTGGTTCGAGAGGGGGAGGGTAAGCTTTCAAATGATGAAGAGATTACCTTTGATAATGTGTGGATTGAAAGGCCAATGAAAGGCAAAGAAGCAGTTGTAGAGAAGAAAGTGGAGGAGGTTAGCAAAGAGAAAGATGCATTTGTACCTCCACCCTACAAACAGAAGCTTCCTTTCCCTGGACGGTTCAAGAAACAGCTGCTTGAGAAGCATAGAGCAGTCTTTGAGAAACACTTGAAGGATGTTGAGATCAAGCTGCCTTTAGTTGATTGTTTGGCCATGATGCCTAAATGTGCCAAAATCTTCAAGGATACTCTTACTAAGAAGAGCAAAGAGAGTGAAGAGGTTTTGGTTTTGAGTGAAGAGTGCAGTGCAATCATTCACAAGGAGATAGTTCCAAAGAAACTAGGAGATCCAGGATCATTCACTATCCCTTGTGCACTTGGACCTTTGAAGTTCGAAAGTTGCATATGTGATTTAGGAGAAAGCATAAATCTTATGCCTCACTCCATTGCCAAAAAACTAGGCTTCACCAAGTTTAAAGACTGCAGAATCTCTCTTGTGCTGGCTGACAGAATTATAAGGCTCCCTGTAGGTATGCTTGAAGACTTGCCTGTGAGGATCAATAGAATTAACGTGCCAACAGATTCTGTTGTTCTAGAGATGGATGAAGAGCCAAAGGATCCTCTAATCCTTGGTAGACCGTTTCTAGCAACCGCTGGAGCCATATTGTGAAGAATGGCATGATCTCTCTACACTTGGGCAAAGACATCAAGCTAGACTTTGACATCAATGAAGTCTTGAAGAAGCCAACCATTGGTGGACAAGCTTTCTACATTGAGACTTTGGATGAGTTAGCTGATGAGTTGCTTGAGGAGTTGGCACAAGAGGATCATTTGCAGCTAGCTTTGACAAAGGAGTGTGGGAAGTATGGTTTCCTGAATGATCAGACCCATGAGTATGTTCACATCCTTGATTCTCGCAAGGTTGTGAAGGAAGATTAAGGCGGATCCCTAGAGATCGATCAGGAAATCGACGAGTTCACTCGATCCAGGACAACGATCGACAAGAAGATCGAGGAGGCTTGTCGATCCAGAAAATGAAATTGATGAGAAGATCGAGAGAGGCAACTGGATCAGTTCAGAGAACGACTCAGCGCATCGATCCCCTGCTCGATCCATATCAAATCGAGTAGGTGAATCGAGAGAGTGCAATCGATTCGGACCAGAACGAGTGGAAGATAGACTGGATGACTCGATCTCAGAGGAAAGAACGGTTCAAGATGGCAGCCTGAAAGCTCATGACTCGGGTTCTAAGGAGGCTAATGAGGATGGCAACATCAACACAAGCCACAAGGAGGACTGGAGCAAGATGCTAGCCCCAAAGGTGAACCTAAAGGAGCTCCCAAAAGGGCTAAGGTACGCTTTCTTAAGACCCAATGACACTTATCCTGGCGTTGTGAATGAGAATCTGAGTGATGATGAGTTAAACTCACTCCTTAAGGAGTTGAGAAAGTATAGGAAGGCCATTGGGTACTCTCTCAGTGACATCAAGGGCCTTTCACCAATGCTTTGTACTCACATGATTCACTTAGAGAATGAGAACACTTCTTCTATTGAACATCAAAGACGTTTGAACCCTAACTTGAAAGAAGTAGTTAAGAAAGAGATCTTGAAACGTTTAGAAGCTGACGTGATATACCCTATCAGTGATAGCACATGGGTCTCTCCAGTCCATGTGGTACCAAAGAAAGGGGGTATCACGGTCATTAGTAATGAAAGAGATGAGTTAATTCCTACAAGAACAATAACTGGACATAGAATGTGTATTGATTATAGGAAGCTTATCTCAGCTACTAGAAAAATCATTTTCCTCTTCCCTTTATTGACCAAATGATAGAGAGACTAGCTAATCATCCATACTATTGTTTCCTAGATGGATATAGCGGTTTCTTTCAAATTCTCATTCATCCTAATGACAAGAGAAGACAACTTTCACATGCCCTTATGGTACCTTCGCATATTGAAGGATGCCTTTTGGGTTATGTAATGCACCAGAAACCTTTCAAAGGTGCATGATGTCTATCTTCTCTGATCTTATAGAGGAAATGGTAGAAGTCTTTATGGATGATTTTTCTGTGTATGATGCTTCTTTTGGTGGTTGTTTATCTAATCTTTGCAGGGTACTCAAGAGATGTGAGGAGACAATCTTGGTGCTGAACTAGGAGAAGTGTCACTACATGGTGAAGGAAGGGATTGCACTTGGTCACAAGATTTCTGAGCAAGGGATAGAGGTTGATAAAGCAAAGATTGAGTTCATGATGAGCTTGGAGCCTCCGGTTACTGTCAAGGGGATAAGGAGTTTCTTGGGGCATGCTGGATTCTACAGACGGTTTATCAAGGATTTCTCCAAGATAGCTCGCCTTCTAACACGGCTGTTATGAAAGGAATCTGACTTTGTCTTTGATGAGGAGTGTCTTCACGCTTTCAAGACCATCAAGGATGATCTTGTCACCGCACCTATAGTTCAAGCACCAGATTGGGACCTGCCCTTTGAGATAATGTGCGACGCTAGTGACTACGTCGTGGGTGCTGTTTTGGGTCAGAGAAAAGATAAGAGGCTACATGTAATCTACTATGCCAGCCATACCTTGGATGACACGCAAGTGAAGTATGCTACCACCGAGAAGGAGTTACTAGCCGTTGTCTTTGTTTTTGAGAAGTTCAGGTCCTACTTGGTGGGTTCTAAGGTCATTGTGTACACGGATCATGCTGCTTTGAGGTACATCTACTCCAAAAAAGACACCAAGCCGAGACTCTTGAGATGGATCCTTCTTTTACAAGAGTTTGATATGGAGATCAAAGATTAGAAGGGGATTGAGAAGTGTAGCTGATCATCTTTCAAGGATGAGAGTGAATGAAGCCTTACCATTGGATGACTCACTTCGTGAGGAGCAGCTCATGATGGTCAACACTGTAGTTTGTACAAGACTAGATGAGAAGCTGGAAGATGTTTTTAAGTTTGAGAGAAGAGGATTTACCTTAGTATGCTGACATTGTCAACTTCTTTGCATGTGGTGAAGAACCCACTCATCTTGACCATTACCACAAGAAGAAATTTATGAGAGACATCTCCCATTACTTTTGGGATGAGCCCTACCTGTACAAGAGGGGAGTAGACAGCCTTTACAGAAGGTGTAACAAGAGAATAAGCTAAAAACATTCTCCTACATTGCCACGGTTTGACATATGGAGGGCATTTTTCTTCTTTCAAGACGGCTACAAAGGTTCTACAAGCCGGGCTTTGGTGGCCTACACTCTTCAAGGATGCTCATGAGTTTCTAAAAGCTTGTGAAGCTTGCCAAAGAGCTGGAAACATCACCAAGAGGAATGAGATGCCGCAGGTACCAATCTTTGAAGTGGATGTGTTTGATGCTTGGGGGATTGATTTCATGGGTCCATTCCCATCTTCTTACGGCAACAAATACATCTAGGTGGCTGTAGACTATGTGTCTAAGTGGGTTGAGGCTATAACTTCAACAACTAATGACTCAAAGGTGGTAGTAAAGCTCTTCAAAACTATCATTTTCCCATGGTATGGAGTTCCTATGGTAGTGATCAGTGATGGGGGCAGCCACTTCATCAACAAGGTGTTTGAAGGTCTCTTGAAGAAGTATGGAGTAAAGCACAAGGTAGCTACACCTTATCACCCTCAAACTAGTGGGCAAGTGGAGGTCTCGAATAGACAGATCAAGGCTATCTTAGAGAGGACCGTAGGAGCAACTCGGAAGGATTGGGCAAGTAAGCTAGACGATGCCCTTTTGGCGTATAGAACCGCCTTCAAGACTCCTATAGGTACCACTCCCTTTACTCTCCTCTACGGAAAGGGTTGTCACCTTCCTGTGGAGCTAGAACATAGAGCACTTTTGGCGGTGAAGCAAATCACTTCAGTCTCAAGACGGCACATGAGAGGAGGTTGATTCAACTCCATTAGCTAGATGAACTAAGGCTGGACGCTTATGAGAGTGCCAAAATCTACAAAGAAAGGACCAAGGCGGTTCATGACAAGAAGCTTGTGCTCAAGGAGCTTAAGGAGGGAAGTCCGGTCTTGCTTTACGACTCACACTTGATGTTGTTCCCTGGGAAGCTCAAGTCTAGATGGTGTGGACCTTTTAAGATCAAGGAAGTTCTACCTTATGGGGCGGTTACTTTGGTTGCCAAGAGTGGAAAGGCTTTCACTGTTAATGGGCATAGAGTCAAGCCCGACTAGGCGAGTGAATGCAACAAGGAGAGCACTACACTTCTTCTCCAAGACCCACCTCCAGCCTGAACCAAGTAAAGTCAAGCTTAGGACGTTAAACAAGCGCACTTGGGAGGCATTCCCATGTCTATCTTGTACATATTTTTGCTTTCTTTCTATTTCATGTTTATGCTTTTAATGTTCAAGTGTGTAGGTGAAAAGATAAGGGATTGGAGATCATGATCTTGGAGTCAAAAGGGGCAAGGAAAGGAGAAGTAGAGGCAAGGAATCGAGTGATGGATCGACCTACCCTGGCTCGATCTTTACTAGATCAAGCTAGTGAATCGAGTGAGGTCACTGGATCTAGATGAAATCGAGTAGACAATCGAGTTAATCAGTCGATCATGAGAGGATGACCCACCAATGCGTCTAGAACGAGGTGTGTATCGACTGATCTCACTCGATCCTCGAGCTGGATCAATCAACTTACTCGATGATGTCACTTGATCATGCCAAAACGACCTCCAAATCGATCACGTGGCTCGATCCAAGGACAATAGCCATAATGACGTAGAATCATGGAATGGGGGGGGGGGGGGGGGGGGGGGGGGGGGGGGGGACATACTTGATCTAGGACTCGATGCAATCCAAATCGAATCCCTAATCGATCAATCCTCTCGATTCTTGCCAACATGGGCATGAGATCGAGTTCAAGATCGACCAAATTGACTCGATTCTAGCCAACATAGCCCTCGTCAAGGACATGGGGCTTGCTTGCCTCTCAAGGATGGATTGCCCCACATATCCAGAAGTCACGCTTGACTTCCTCTCAACCATGGAGTTTTCCTATGAGAATCCGAGCCTCCCTACTCCGCCACAAGGTCACCTCACCTTCAAGATCAGGAGGCAAGCTTATCACCTCTCCATCCAAAAGCTTTGCCAAGCCTACGGTCTAAAAGCTACTGCCAAGCTTGTAGAGTTCCTTCCTTTCACACAAGCCAACGATCTGTGGGACTTGCTCTGCGACAAGGGCTACAAGGTTAACACCGCGAAGATCAAGAAGGTTCGCAACCCCGTGCTGAGATACGCCCTCAAACTCCTTGTCAACACCTTCAGTGGGCAATCCGTGGCTCCAACAGTCACCAATAATGAGCTGTGCTTTCTCTTCCAAGTGATTAAGAAGATCTTATGCAGCCAAGAAGAGAATGATGTGCCGATGAAGGATGAGCTTGGCAATGATGTCAACTACAGTTTTATCTTGGCCTCTTCTTTGGTCAAGTACAAGGCGTGGGCAATGCGATGCAAGGCAAGCTCAGCACTCATATGAGGCTTCCTTACACCGCTGTTCATACAAGCAGGGGTACCTATCTCGAGTTTCAACCTTGCTCGGAGAGAGCTTACATGGACGAGACTTACTTGCACAACACTGACTCCTTGGGATGCACGCCAGATCCAGGGTTATATGCCTACTTGTTCTACGGCGAAAACAACACAAAGAGAGTGTGCATCCTGCCTAATGTGGATGAGACGCACCTAGAAAGCTGTGGCACCATCGAGTTCGTTCCGAATGAAGAGGAATGTTTTGCGCCTCTTGGAGCCACAGCCGTGCCGCCTCAAGTTGCTCGTGAACCTTCAGAGTCACCTCCTTCAGATGCCGTGATGCCAGCCAGCTTCGACCTCCCTATGCTTGACTATGAACCGAGAACCAAGGCTGAGATGTTTCTTGCTTCTGTTATGGAGGTTCAGCGAATGATCAACAAATGGCAAAGCAAGATGATAAAGAAGCTGGCCAAGAAGATCAAGGACCTTCAAGGGAGCTCATCTGATGCGTCTTCAAGTGAGGAGGTTGAGAAACCAGAGAAGAGAAGGAGATCCACCGGAGGGATTGAGATCCGTGAGCCTCAAGGAAGCGCTCAAGCTCCTCGCACTTCTCTACAAGAAGCCACGATCAAGGGCAAAGGCAATGAGACAGTCCACGACACTCCTAGAAAGAGCAGGAAGTCTGGAGCATCCTCAAGCTCCAGCATGCCTAGCTCCAAGGTACCAACACACAACCTTGTAAATACCATGCATTTTTGAGTTTTTACTTTGTGTTTGGACTCCTCTTGAATTTGTTTGCCACCGGGACGGCGTCATTCATGTTTGGGGGAGTGTGTGTGTTCTTTGACATATTTTCTTTGATCTTATTTTGAGTTATCATACTTGAGTCATCATGCATCACTTAAGGCATAGAAATATAGAAAAAAATCATAAAATTTTTTAAAATTTTCAAAAAAATTCATGTAGCTTGCATTTGCATTGTTAAATATTGTAGGATTGAGTCTAGAGTTTTTTAAATAATTTAGGGCATTTTCATTTGCATAGGGAGCAATGATACAAATTTTCCTTGTAAACTGTTTTAAACCCATGAATTAGTTCAAGGCCCTAGTTAGTAGTTCTTTGATGCATTGTTCAAACTTTGAAAGTAACCTCTAACCATATTTGGATCATTTTTTTTTATTTTCGTGGCTTAAGTTGAATATTCATGAATTGAATCCTTTCCTATCAAGTGAGAACCTTAATTTGAACATTTTAATTATCATACTTATGCATTTGAAAAAAGATACATGGATCACATATACATATTTTGGCTTTCTTATCCCTTTCACCACTCTCTTGTAAGCCTGAATAGAACTTCCTACCTTGACCCTTACCCTCCTTTCAAGCCAAATTTTCTTGCGTGATATCATTGTGAGGCCTCTTTTCGGTTTGAACTTGGCATAAAGTGTTAGGTCTAGGCGACATGATTAGGCTCTCATATGATTGCTAGCTTTGCATACTGAAGCTATTTTTAGGCTTAAGTTTAGGATGGGGGTTCATGGGTGTTGATGTTTTGCTTACTTGTTTTCGGTTTAAAAAGAGATTGGTGTTTAGAATTTGAATTAAAGGGTTTAATAGTTTTAAGTGGGTGGTCCTTGGTTGTATTGTTTAAAAGCTCTAAGTTTAAAAGAAAAAGAGATAGCCCTCAAAAAGAAAAAAATAAGAAAAGAGCCAAAAGGCCAAATGTTTAAAGAAAAAAAAGAAAAATTTTGAGAAGAGGGCTATCAAAAATAAAAGAAAAGAGCTAAGTTTATGAATAAGACCATCCCACTAGCTATAAAAGGTTGAGAATGATTTGTGTTTATTTGGGTCTTGCTTGGCGTCTTGCCTTGTTGTTTACTGGTAATCTCTAGGAGGGTGAGTGAGATTAAAAAAAAAAAGAAATATGAGAGGGGTTTAGGATCATTGTTAGTGTATATTGGTAGATGAGAGTCTAGTCATGTATGCATCAATTATCTTTACCTTTAGCATTATGCATAAGTTTCAACCTTCTTTGAGAGAACCCATTGCTTGATTTACCCTTATGAATGCGATCATTTTTGTCTAATAACCTTTGTCCCTAAGCCAAATGTATCCGGTTTTAAAGTGCATAAGTGTGATTCACGGTTTGAGCTTAATGAATGCTAAAGGATAGGATTCTTCGATTGTTTGGGATATGAGAGTCATGATTTGAGATTCTACATGTGATGAATATGGCTAAGTTCTTTGGCGTATGAGTTTGTGTGATGCATTTTAGAATTGAGAACTAGGACCATTGAGTTGATTCATTTGTTTAAACATTTTTGGAAATTTTGAGCTCCCACTTTTAAAACCTCTCTTCCTTTCTTGAATTTTGTTTGCTTGAGGGCAAGCAATAGGCAAGTTTAGGGGGAGTTGATATATTCACATATTTTGCGTATTTAGCATGCATTTAGTGTATTTTTCATGCATTTATCTTACATAATAACCTAGTTTGTCTCATTTTAGGTCCTAGAGCACTTTTGCATTAGCATTTGCATATTTCTTGCATTCTTGCATCATATTCAGGTTGTTTTGGACACATTGGAGCCATGGAGAGTTCGTGGACATGCTAAGGATCAATGAGGACCTCGTGGACACTTGGGAGAGATTAGCCTTGCTACAAGGGAACCGAGATCGAGAGCAAGATCGAGCTAGGCAGGTCAATCTAGATGAGATCGACCAGAAGATCGACTAAGCCCGGATCATTCCAAGGAAGGGATCAAGGATGAGATCGAGTGAGGAGATCGAACGTGAGTACGGGCGTGGATTACCCCATGTAGAATGAGAGCCAGATCGAGACCACGACCCGATCACTAAAGGATCGAGTAGAAGATTGAGCAAAGGAGGACAATTTATGAAGAAGATCGAGCCAGAGATCGAGTGACCCAAGTCGATCTCTGGGACCTTATCCAGACAGCTCATTTTTGGAGCGTAGTGAGGGGACCATTAGGGTTTTTTGAGTATTTGGGCAAAGAAGGGACATCACTTTCATTACACACACTTTGCCTTATCTTTTTCGAGTTCTTTTTGGAGGCGATTAGCCATTGTTCTGTTCTTAAAGCTTTTCCTTGTTTTTAAACTTTGAATTTTGTTAATCATTAAGTATTTTTCCTTAATCGTATCTTGCTTAATCATGCTTAGCTTTCTTTCTCTTGCATTTGAATCGGTTTTAGCTATGTGTAGTGAGTAGTTTCTTTTGGGTTTAAGGCTGAGGTGATTAAGGGTTTAAAGATTTAAGCTTTTGGAAGTTTTTCTTGTTCTTAACTCATTCTCTTCTAGGATTTGGGGTCTTAAAGCTTGGAGAGTCTTGGAAAAGATCTCTATGATTCCATGGCTTCTCTTACCTTGACCGGATTCAAAGATCCTTGAAAGCCAAATCCTAGAGACTAATCTATCCTTTCCCAAACGCCATGGATGTTTAGGGGGTTAGTTAAGCCAATATTTGAGTTCCTTGCTTAATGTTCTTTGGCCCATCTTTCCACTACACGCCATAGGTTAGGAGGAAGGGTCGAAGAAAAGGGGTTATACCACACGCCATGGATAATCCTCTCTTAGCTTCTCAAGGCTTAGAGATAGCTCATCAAATGAGTAGATTTATGTTTTAAAACCCAAAGCTTAAGTCTTGAACTTCTTAAACATTATCCCCAGTCTTAGATCCTCTTTTAGTCTTTTAAAACTCAAGTTTATCATTCTCTAGTCATAAAGCTTGCCGCTCTAAGTTGTTAGAAATTCCCTGTTTTACTTGTTTTAGCTCTCGATTTTTAGTAATCAGTAGTCTTGCATTTTAAATACTCAGTCTTTTCCTAGTAGTTGTTAACCCTCTTCCAGAGATTTTAAAATAGTTTTCATAGTATTTTAGTCATTGCATTTAGTTTTTATAGATTTTGCCATCCATTTACCCGATTCTGCTTAGATTTGCTTTGATCTTGCATTCTTAGTGGTTTTCTACAATCTAGGCTGGATTGATACTCCCTTACCACTATACTACATCATTACTGTGGTTTGGGCTTTGACATTCAACACCAAAACATTCTGTTTATCACTGATCTTGTTTAATAGAGGATTTGCTAGCCTTGGCTCAAGAGATTAACTATTTGAGGAGCATTTTGACTGAAATAGAGTTGTTTATTAATGCTTGCTTAATGTTTTAGCACTAATGAGAGTTAGTTCTGGTTAAGATCTTTAGCAAAGGGCTATTTTACAAGAGATTGGATCTAGTTTGCTTGATTGTGAACTCTATGTCTAGGAATCACCATTGCTTGCTTGTTTGCTTGATCAATGTAGTTTGAAACAGCCTTAGTTAGTCCATGAATTCCCCAAGTACAAAACCCCACATCTAGGAATTTGCTTTTTTTCTTATTTGAATCTCGGATTTGCTCTGTTTTACTCTGTTTTGCTTGCTTAGTTTTGTTTAGTTTGCTCTTATCTTTACTCTCTTTGCGGCTTGATCATATTAGGATATTAGGTTGGTTGCTTAGGCAACAAAAACACTTTTCTGCTTGCTTAACTTAGAGATTTTTACTCTCCACTCTTATGTTTCCAACTATAACCCATTTGGATTGATGAAAACCCTATGCTATACTACAAATGACTAGTACAGGCTTGGGTGATTGACAACAAGACCTCAAAAAGTATTTGTATCAATGCATAAGGGTGCTTTTACCTTTAGCATTTTGCCTAAGATAGAATAATTTCATTGAGTGATCCCTTGAGTCTTTGAACCCTTATTTGAATGAGATCATTTTTATCTCATAACCATGTCCCTTTGATCAAATGTTTTCACTTGATTTGCACAAACTTGATTCATGATTGATTTGGCACTTGTCTAGGTTGAGATTAAAATCATTTTGAAACATGATGAGCATGGCTAAGTTCTTTAAAGTATGACTGATTGTGTTTTGCATCCTACACTTAGGTACTTAGACATTGACTTCACTTCTTTACCTTAGCATTTTTAGATTTGAGTGCCCACCTTTAAACCTTATCCTCCATTTGTCTTAGTTTGATTGCTTTAGGGCAAGCAAAAGGCAAGTGTGGGGGTGTATATCTCTTGCATTTACATCATTTAGGCTTGCATTTAGTTCATGTTTTGGTTTCCTTTTACATGCTTTCCTTCTCTTTACTCCCATTTTCATTTTCATTTAGACTTAGGTTGCGTTTAGGTTCTAGTATGCATTCTCTTTGCATTAAGGATGTTTGTAGGTATCTAAGGAGCTATTTAAAGCAAGGAGAGAGCAAGGGATGATTCAAGGAGTTGCCCAAGCTAAGGAAGAGCAAAAGGAGCTAAGGAAGGTGATTTTTGGTGCAACATCGATCAAGACCAACCCAACATCGTTCGATGTGAAGCAACAGAGAAGACTGGTGCTCAGATCGATCACATGTGATCGATGTCAAGCCACAGGACACCCACATCGATCACTCACATCGTCTGATGTAAATAAGCAGGAGCTTCAAGTCATCACATCGATCATCCACATAGATCATCAACTAATCGATGTCAAGCACCAGAAGACCAGCATCGATCATCCACATCGATCACTTGTGGTCGATGTTAGCCTAATGCAAGATTTTTTTATTTACAACTCTTCCATTGCTTTATGGGTTTTTGGCATTAAGTATAAATAGCCTAGGAATAATGGTTTTTGGCCAAGTCTTGATCTTGCTTAGTTTCTTAAGTGTTCTTTCATCTTTGTAAGACAATATCTTCTTTTTAATCTGATGTTTTGTATTTGCATCATTAAATCTTCTCTAATCTCCCTCTTAATCATGATTAACATCTTTTCCTCCTGTAATTTGGTGTTTTCCATGATGATGAGTGAGTAGTATTTTTAGGGTTCTTAGATGTAGTATAATAGGGGAATTTAGAGCTTGGTTAGGACTTGTTAGTGTTTAATTAAGGTTGATTTCTCTCTATTAATCTGTGTTTCGGCTAGATTTATCTTGATCACATGAATCTAGATTTAGGCTTCATCTTAGGCCCACCAAGTGTTTGATGATATGTTGATCTTGTTTAGTAGAGGATTTACTGGTCTTAGCTCAAGATATTGACTATCTGAGAAGTATTTTGGCTTGAATAGAGTTGGTTTTGCTTGCTTGTTGATTATTCTAGCACAAATGAGAGTTAGTTCTTGTTAGGATGATTAACAAAGGGTTTATCAAGAGATTGAACTTAACTTGCTTGATTGTGAACTCTATGCCTAGGAATTAGCATTGCTTACTTGTTTGCACTGTCAATGATGTTGATAACAGTCTAGTCTTGCCTTTAAATTCCTTAAAATCAATAACCACATCTAGGAGCTTGTTTTTTATTATCTGAATTTTGAATTTTGCTTTAGTGTTCTGCTTTTGCTGCTCTGTTTTGCATTGGATCATTGCTAAGTTGTTCTCTCTTAGGTTGTGCTTGTTTTTTGATTCACTAAGGTTGATAGTCTAGTTGTTAAGGAACACTCTTTCTCTGAATTCACTTGACTTAAAGCTTTCTGCTCTTAATCCTATTGACATCTATTCATATTTCCTTTGGATTGAAAAAAACCCTATACTATACTACAACTGATTAGTATGGAGGGTGATTGAAAAGAGATAAAACCTCTGTATCAAGTTCCAGCTAATCCGAAGCGTGATATTCACAAGGGACGCCTAATCACTTTAGCCTAGGAGACCATTCTATACTAAGCAGTAAAAATAATAAGTAAAAAATAATTAAAAGTTACACATAAGCTAAGCAAGATAAATAATCCGAGAGCCCCTTTCCCTTTTCAACCCATCAAAAATCCCAAAACGACTACTCAAACGCCATGAAGATAGCTTCAAAATCCATGAGGATGAGAAGACTAATCATGGCTAAAAAAGGTAAAAAGACAATGAAAATACGAAAGTTCAAAGCTTTATCAAGAAATGCAGGGTTACAAGTCTTGAAATAGCAAAAAGTCTAATGGTTTAAAAATTTAAAAGCCAACTAACAATGGCGGAGTTTGAAAGCTAAAGAGTTGCAGAAAAGAAAAGCATAAAAACTAAAATCAAATGTGTGAGAGAGATAGAGTTTGTGGATGGCCATATTTATAGGAAAACATGTCAGAGTCTTGACATGCATTATTAATCAGTCTTGCCAGTCAGCTCGATGTTAAGTCCATTGATCTTGTTGTGAACATCCGCAAACCTCTTATGCATATCAGTTTGCATGTGGGTTTGGCCTTGGAGTAGTTTCTTGAGAGTGCTTTTTAAGTCAAAGCTAGAAGTAGACGGATTTCCTTGAGCTTTGATATCCTTTGTATTTACACCATTTAGGGCTGCATTTAGTACATGTTTTGGTCCTCTTTTGCATATTTTCCCTTAGCTTTTGTCCCATTTTCTTCTCCTTTTAGACGTAGGTTGCATTTAGAGTATAGATTGCATTTTTCTTGCATATTGGATGTTTTTAGGTGCTTTTGGAGCTTAAAGGAGCTTGGAGGAGCTTTGGGAATGAGCCAGGAGGCTAGCTGGACAAAAGAGAGCAAGAAGGATCAAAGCAGAAGATCTCTGCAGAAGTTTTCGGCCAGAGCCTGGAATTTTCGGTCTCTGGTGACCAAAATAGAGCAGTATCAATCACCAGTATGGGTCTGATGTGGTCGACACAAACACACCGTTATAATTTCGGTCGTGTGTGTCGATCACTGATGACCGATACAGATAAATTTTGGTTACTGGAGGTCGACACAACTGACCGATACTGACCCAGCCCGAACCTGTTTTTAATTATACTTTTGCCACCTTTCTAGGGTTTTCTCCCTTGGGCTATAAATAGCCCCTTTTTCTATATTTTCGAGAGGTCTTGTCAAAATACTGTTCTTAAGCTATTTCTTTAAGTTTGTAAGACAATTTCTTTGCTTTGTTTAATACAATCAAGTATTTGCTTTAATCTTTTTTTAATCTTTCTTTTAATCATGATTAGCATATTCTCCCTTTGTGATTTGGTGTTAAACATGATTATGAGTGAGTAGTTACCTTAGGGTTTCTAGATGTGGTAGATTAGGGGAATCTATGGCTTGATTAAGGCTTGTTATGTGCTTCTGTTTATGGGTTCCTCTCTATTAATCTGTTATTCATGCTAGATTAGTCTTGATCAAACTGGTCTAGGTTGTTAGCTTTCTCTTATGCCCACCAAGTGTTTGATGAAATGCTGAACCTGTTTAATAGAGGATTTGCTGGCCTTGGCTCAAGAGATTGACTGTTTGAGGAGCATTTTGACTTAAATAAAGTTGATTAGTCTTGCTTGCTTGATGTTTTAGCACTAATGAGAGTTAGTTCTTGTTAAGATGTTTAATAAAGGGTTATTTGCCAAGAGATTGGATCTAACTAGCTTAGTTGTGAACTCTATGTCTAGGAACCACCATTGCTTGCTTACTTGCTTGATCAATGTAGTTTGAAACAGCCTTAATCAATGTGTGAAATTCCCCAAAGTCAATAACCACATCTAGGAACTTGTCTTTCTCTGATTTGAATTTCGTATTTGCTCTGTTTTACTTTGTTTTTCTTGTTTAGAATTGCTTAGTTTGCTTTTGCTTTCACCTTGTTGCTGCTTGTTTCACTTAGGTTGTTAGAATTGTTGCTTAGGCAACAAAACCCCTTTCCTGGCTTGCTTGACTTAGAGATTCCACTCTCAACTCTTCTGTCTTTCAACTCTTGCCATTTGGATTGATACAACCCTATGCTATACTGCAACTGACTAGTACAAGCTAGGGCAATTGTCCTACAAGGGGTAAAACCCTTGTATCAATTTGGCGCCGTTGCCATTTGGGAATCAGTTTGAATCATTAGAGTTTGTAGAATCCTTAAGATCAAGCTTTTAGTTTTATTTGGTTACTCACTCCTTTTCAAGCATTTTCATTTCAGGTACATCTCTACAAGTGGAGAAGATGCTCTGTTTTGAAATTCCAAGGTGCAACAACTTCTACCAAGAGCCTCTGCCTATGAACAACTTTGCAGACTGCCACAATACCCACCCAAAGTTTAAGCCAACGCCTGCTATCCCCCAAGCTCAACTCATTGATTCTACTTCTACTGTAGCTGATATCAAGAGTTTGATCACTGAGTTCATCAACTTACAACTCCTTGCAAAATTGAAGATGAATCAGGGATTTGCTGAGTTGCTCACCAAATTAGACTCTGTTCAGCTGAGCTAAACACCACATCTGATGATTTGCATTCATGGATAGCAACCTTAGACACCACCTATGAGTACTGTCAAGCTGTTGAATCTACAGTTACCTTTACTCCTATTGAAGAAGAAGCCATCATTGACGACTTCCTCTCCTTAATCAATGAGGACATTGACAACCTGAATGGGGGAGGGGATCCTATTGCAACTTATGCAACTAATGGGAACTTTCTTAAAGAAGGCACCAACAAGGAAGAAGATCAATGGTGGGCACCACTTGAGATTATAGATGCCACAGGGGAAGACCCTGTTGAAACTCCTGACGCTAAGAATGTAGCTCAAACTGTCCACAACCTCCAGGAATTCTGCCATCTACTTACTGAAGAGGCAGACGAAGCAGAAGAGGAATTCACTGATGAAGATGCTTCATTGGAAGAGCTAGGCATCATGATCGAAGAAATGCTGATGCACATAGACAGAATGGGGGTTGAGTATGGAGGAGAATCCAGAAGAAGAAACATCATTGATGAAGAAGCTCAGGAAGTTGTAGGGACATTCCTCTGTGGCTTTGATGAACACTTGAACAGAGAAGAAGAACAGGAACGAGCAGCACTGGAAGCTGCTCAGAAAGAGGGGGCTGAAGAAAACCCAACCGCTACAGAAGAGACCCCCACACCAGAACAACCTGATGCTGAAGAAGAGGAACTAGAGACACACCATGCCCTGATGGTTCTGTCTCACAACACTCCTCAGGAATCTAAGGAACTTTACCATAATCAAGTGGGTGATTCTTCAAGCACTATTGCAAAGGGTAAAGAACTCTCAGCTCCAGTCTCTAAACCACCATTCTCCTACCCTACAATGCACTTCACCAAAGCTAGAATGGAGATGTACACAAAGTTCAAACAAGACATAGAAGATGCTGGTATACAACTCCCACATGGCACCACTCTGATAGAGGTGAAACATCAAATCAGGTTCCTAAAAGAAGGTTTTGACAAGCTGGAAGTGGTGGAACCAATCCTTGAGAATGTGGGGGCTGACATGAAAAGAAGCAAGATGATGAAGTCATTGCCAAAACTCCCAAACCCAGGAAAATTCCTCATCACTTGTGAGCTGGACATGCTTGACAATGTAAAAGGTCTATGTGATTCAGGATCAACTGTCAATATTATGTCCCTCCACCTTAGCCAAACTACGGGGGTCAAGAAACTGCTGCCGTCCAGGGGTTCCTTCACTTTTGTGGACAACACTTCCACAAAGCCGTTGGGCATAGTGAAAGACTACCTTTTGAAGATTGGAGAATGCCTGGTTCCAACAGACTTTATGGTCATGGAGAAAACATACTCCAGAGAAGTGCCTCTCCTCCTAGGCACTCCATTCTTGGCAACAGCAGAAGCTCGGTTAGACTTCAAAAGAGGTTCTGTAATCTTGAAGAATGTTGATGAATTCAGGGTCTACAAAATTGACTCTCCTTCTCTCACCTTCTGTGGAGTACTTGAGCAAGAGGGTGAACAATGGAATCTCCCAGATAACCTAGATGATGTGTGGCGCTTCATTATGGATATGTTTTCGGCTGATACTTCCCCTACTGAGCCAGGACAGACACTGAATGCTGACTTGAAGCTTGAAGCTGGTTTGAAGGGCAATGAGAACTTAACCATCAAGGCTATGAAGCCTCCAGTCAAACCAAGTGTCAAACAGGTCAGGCATGGGATGTCAACCAGGGACAAATAGAACCAGCCTTTAGCAGGAAAATGGGTATGGAAGAAGAAGGAGGTAGGAGCTCCAGCTCCACCAACTTCTCCTCACCTCAACTAAAGAGGTAACCAAAGTCAAGCTAAGTGACTTTAAACAAGCACATGGGAGGTAATCCCATGTTATCCTTTTGTATATATTATGCTTTCTAGATTATCTTTTATGCTTTGTTTTAGTGTATAGAAAAGGGATTCTGAACTGGGGTTTGAGAAAGTCTGAAGAGGACAAATAACAGGTGTATTCTGGCTGGTATCGGTCATTTGTATCGGTCATGACAGACCGATACACATAATTTCGGTCAGTAGTATCGACCATGACTGACCGATATCAGTAGAGCAAGTCTACACCAGTCAACATATCGGTCACTTGTGATCGATATGGAAAGAAGTTTGAAGGTGGGAAAGTTTTCGGTCATTCATATCGACCACACTTGGTCGACGTAAACATACCGTATGATTTTCGGTCTATCGTGTCGACCACTGTTGATCGATATGATTCTTGAAATTATATCGGTCACCAGTATCGATCACTCAAGATCGACACAATCATATCGGATGTATTTCGGTCAAGTGTGTCAACCACTGATGACCGATACAAATCCCAGGAAGCACGGCAGTCTCCAGTATCAATCACTCATGACCGAAAATGCAATTTCGGTCAGTAATATCGGTCATGAGTGACCGAAACTCCATCCGAGGTAAGTGTATCAACTTCCAAAATTTTTTCCCTCCTTTGGTTTGGCGCCAAGGGAGTTTAAATTTTTAATTGGGATTCCTTCTGACCTCTTTCTTGGCTTCTGAACACCTTTTGTTTTTGTCCCCCACACTTTTGATTCCTTATGTTCCCTCACCAACCTTTGATTCCTTTGGTTTTTCCTCCTTTCTCTCTATTTAAGCAACAATCTTCTTTCACTTCTCTTCACACTTAAACTCACTCTTCTTCTCACCTAAGGCTCGAAATTACTAGTTCTTCTTCTCTTTTATTGCTTGCTTTAAGTGTTCAAAAGTCCACAAAAAGTTTGCTTCTTAAACTATCTCTCTTTGCTCTTACTCTTTGCTTATGTTAAAAATCGCTTAGTAAGAAGTTTTTAATAGCAAGTAGTGTTTAGTTTTAAATGTTGTGCTATGATTTTGCATTTTGGATTATTGTTGAAATATCAAGCTAGACTGTTAAAATTATGCTTAATTGTCTATCCATCTCATAGCTTGTTTAATTTCATTCATTTTGCAAAATCATCATCTCTCTACCTCAGAACCACTTTGCTAGGATATCATGCATAACTGCTTATCTTTTGTTCATCCTAGCTTATTTAGTTGTCAGCTTTTGATCTCTTTTTGCTTTAAAGAAGTTTAAGCTTGTTGTTAGGACTTGTTAGACTTCTCTTAGCTTAAAGAGCTTTTTATTTAAAAGCTTTCAGCTATTTGGTTCTTCAACTTTTGTTCTTTCACTTACATTGTTTTCAAGCTTTGCTTTTGAAGGTACAATGGGAAGAACAAAAGTAGCTGCTGGGAAAAAGGGAAAAGCACCTCAAGAAGCAACCACAGCACCACCAGCAAGGCAAGAAAAAGGAAAGGGAAAAGCTGTTGAGCTATCCTATAAGGCCGCTGGAAAGAGACCTGCTGAAGATAAAAGCACCAAGCAGAGAGGAAAAGGCAAAGCTATGGAAGAAGAGGTTCCACCCATGAAGCTCAGTGCTAGGGAACTAATGGCGGGATTCAGCAGATGCACCTTCAAGCCAACAAGGTATCCATGCACCTCCACAATGAAGGAGCTTGGAATCTATGAAGACTGCATCAACATCTTTAAGCAAATGGGACTTCAAAAGTTATTTCAACCTCTCCCGTCCTATGAGCGCTTCACCCATCAATTCCTCTCCACCCTCAAGGTGGTTTACTATGAGCAGAGTGAGCTTCCTGACCATGATGGATGGATTTCTTTCAAGCTTTGGAAACAAAAGTTCAAGTTCACCTTCCAAGAAATCTCTAGAGCATTGGAGCTGAGCACCTACTTTCAAAGAGGGAATAAGTTCTTGATCCATGAATCGCTGCACACAAGGTTTTGGGAGATAGTTGGAGTAGGGGAATTCAAAGCTGGAGCTACGAAAAACCAACACTTAAAGCATCCTGCAGTTAGATATGTACATAAGGCGCTTGCAAACACATTCTTTGCAAGGAAAGAAACCTCTCATCTAACTGGCAAGGAGAGAGACTTCCCCTACAATGGATTGTACACCGGGCCAGGCACCAGCAGATGTGCAGTGCCAGTCAGTCCACCAAGCAAGTTCCCATGCCTTGTAAGACTGTTGATGGAGCAGTTGCAATCTTATCAGAACTGGGTTATCAACAAAGGAAGAAAGGAGAAGAATCCACAGCTGCACATTGGAGGAATTGTGATAGCAATTCTCATGGCTTGTGATGTAGACCTGGAGGAGCATGCTGAAGATGCTCTGAATCCTATCTGGATAGATATGGACTATCTTAAGAGGAATCACTATCTTGAGAAGAGTGTTCAGGGCAAGTATGTTTACCAGTTCATCAACAATCACTCAGAACCAGTGAGAATCCTTCTTCCAAACCCAAGGGTAACCTCCTTCACCACAACAGGAAACATCAGCTTCAACCCAAGCACTGAAGAGCTCTACACAGGCGGCCCTGTTCCTGGAGAAGAAGAAGAAGACAGTGATGCAGAGGAGGAGCACACTGAAGAGATCAGAGAAGAAGAAGAAGAAGATCAAGGGAATGCTAATGCTGGTGCTGATTTTCAAGGAAGAACCCATGAAGAAGATGAGCTTGGAGAAGAGGAAGTGTTGAACTACAGCTCAAGGCAGTTCCACTTCCACCCTTATGCAGCACCCAACCAAGAAAGCTCTTTGAGAGCAGCTCATGAACACATCAGCACACTCCAGAAGTGGTGCAAGTGGCAGGATAAAGCCATCAAAGGGCTTATGAAAATGATGAAAGGGAAGTTCAAGAAGAACAAGGCTACATGAGCAAGAACTTCCCACCACAGCCACACCCATGAGCTCAACTCTCAACAAGAAGAGCAACTTCAGCCAACTGAAGAGGAAGAAGCTATATGGAACCCCCATGGAAGACATTCATTTCATACACAACCAAGAGACCAGTGGGGTACATGGGAACAACCAAGGGCTTCATCTTATGAGCCAAGAGCCCATGTTCCATCAGCTTGGGAGGCGCCAAACCCCAACTCCTCTGAAGTTCAGGAAACATGGCAATGGGGCTCACAAGGAACTTCTTCATAGGCTGAACAGCTATGGTCAAGCTGGGTTCAACCAACTCCAGAAGTAGCTCAGCATTCCACTATTGTTTATGAAAGAAGGAAGAGGAGAGCTAGCAAGTCTCCTCAAACCTCAGGATCATCCCACCACTCCTGCCACTAAACCAAGTACCACATCCTCTCCATTGTTATATACCATTGCATCTTTTCATTTTTGTAATATATTATGTTGCTTCTCTCTTCCATTGCATTCATTACACAAGGGACTGTGTAATTTAAGTGTGGGAGAGAGATTTGGAGTTTGACTTTGTTTTCTGTTTTCTTAGTTTTTCTTTTTCTTTTCACTTTAAGTCTCATGCATATCATGCATACATGTAAGGTATAGAAAAACACAAAAAAAAATCGAAAAAATTTGAAAATCTTTTGCATTTTTTGCAAACCAAAAAGAAAGCATGTAGTTGCATTTCATTCCTTTAAGATTGAGTCTAAGTGTTGACATTTAGGTTGCATTGCATTTGCATAGGGCATTATGATGAATTTTCCTTGTAAAGTGCTTAGTGTTTAGAGATGATTTCGGTTTTCAAGAGCTTAGTTGTTTGATGCATCATATGATTGCTAGAATTTAAGGCTGAACCATGCTTAGATTGCTAGATTTGGTCTTCTCATTTCATTCTGAAAGCATTTGTTCTCTGAAAATCAACTCTATCAACTTGAACTTTAATTTGGACTTTCAATTATCATGTCTTATGCATTGAAAAGTGAATTCATGGCTACCATATACATATTTGGATCATCTTTCTCCTTTCTACCACTCTTGTTGATCCAAATAGCTGATCCTCATACTTATGGGACAGTTACATCCTCACCCTTAACCAAAACCTCCTTTTGAGCCTAAACACTATTGTGAGAGCTGTGAGGTCTTTGCATTGCATTTTCGATTTTGTCTTGGCAAAAAGTGTTAGGAATAAGGCTGGCAATGATTAGCTCTCTTGTAGATATCAGCTTGCATCTTGAGCTTGATTCTAGGATAGGAGTTTTTGGGGTTTGAAAGAATAGAGTTAGGTGGTTTGAGCTTAATATTTTTTTTATCTTCTGAAAAGAAAAGGGAAAGATTTGAAATGGTAGATAAAGGGGAAACAGTTTAGTATTGCGGTTAAGCAAAGGGAAGAAAAGCTCTAAGTTCAAAAGGAAGAATTGGCGCCAACAAAAAAGCTCAGAGAGGGTCCAAAGAAGAAAAATCAGACCAAGAGCAATCCACCAAAGGTGATGAAGGTGCCATTACAATATAGAAGAGCAAGTCCCAACCAAGAAGAAGCAACCACATAAGAAGAATGAAGAAGGTTTCCCCAGCCATGAATAAGAAGAAAGAAAAGGGTAGAGTTTAGGAAAGGGTAGACTTAGAGGGTTCACTTTTGGGTTTAGAAATGCTTAGGACTCATCTTTGGGAAGTAAGGGTAGAAGAGGGCTTTGAATTGCATGCATAAGTGTGCTTTTACCTTTAGCATTTTGCCTAAGATGAAGTCATTTCATTGAGTGATCCTTTATGTCTTTAACCCTGTGCTTAAATGAGATCATTATTGTCTCATAACCTTACCCCTTTTCAACCAAATGTTTTCACTAGATTTGCATAAGCATGATTCATGTTCTGAACTTAATTGAATGTTAAAGATTTGATTGATTTGAGCATTTGCCTAAGTTTAGATTTGAGATCATTTTGAAACATGATGAGCATGGCTAGGTTCTTTTATGTATAGTTGATTGTGTTTGCATCCTACAACTAGGCACTTGAGCATTAAAACCATCTCTTTACCTTTGCACTTTTGGAATCTGAATGCCCACTTTCAAACCTCACTCTCCCATTTGTTCTTACTCGCTTAAGGACAAGCAAAAGGCAAGTGTGGGGGTGTTGATATCCCTTGTATTTACACCATTTAAGGCTGCATTTAGTACATGTTTTGGTCCTCTTTTGCATATTTTTCCTTAGCTTTTGTCCCATTTTCTTCTCCTTTTAGACGTAGGTTGCATTTAAAGTATAGATTGCATTTTCCTTGCATATTGGATGTTTTTAGGTGCTTTTGGAGCTTAAAGGAGCTTGGAGGAGCTTTGGGAATGATCCAGGAGGCTAGCTGGACAAAAGGGAGCAAGAAGGATCAAAGCAGAAGATCTCTGCAGAAGTTTTCGGCCAGAGCCTGGAATTTTCGGTCTCTGGTGACCGAAATGGAGCAGTATCGATCACCAGTATCGGTCTGATGTGGTCGACACAAACACACCGTTATAATTTTGGTCGTGTGTGTCGATCACTGATGACCGATACAGATAAATTTCGGTCACTGGAGGTCGACACAACTGACCGATACTGACCCAGCCCGAACCTGTTTTTAATTACACTTTTGCCACCTTTCTAGGGTTTTCTTCCTTGGGCTATAAATAGCCCATTTTCTATATTTTCGAGAGGTCTTGTCAAAATACTGTTCTTAAGCTATTTCTTTAAGTTTGTAAGATAATTTCTTTGCTTTGTTTAATACAATCAAGTATTTGCTTTAATCTTTCTTTAATCTTTCTTTTAATCATGATTAACATATTCTCCCTTTGTGATTTGGTGTTAAACATGATTATGAGTGAGTAGTTACCTTAGGGTTTCTAGATGTGGTAGATTAGGGGAATCTATGGCTTGATTAAGGCTTGTTATGTGCTTCTGTTTATGGGTTCCTCTCTATTAATCTGTTATTCATGCTAGATTAGTCTTGATCAAACTGGTCTAGGTTGTTAGCTTTCTCTTATGCCCACCAAGTGTTTGATGAAATGCTGAACCTGTTTAATAGAGGATTTGCTGGCCTTGGCTCAAGAGATTGACTGTTTGAGGAGCATTTTGACTTAAATAAAGTTGATTAGTCTTGCTTGCTTGATGTTTTAGCACTAATGAGAGTTAGTTCTTGTTAAGATGTTTAGCAAAAGGTTATTTGCCAAGAGATTGGATCTAACTAGCTTAGTTGTGAACTCTATGTCTAGGAACCACCATTGCTTGCTTACTTGCTTGATCAATGTAGTTTGAAACAGCCTTAATCAATGTCTGAAATTCCCCAAAGTCAATAACCACATCTAGGAACTTGTCTTTCTCTGATTTGAATTTCGGATTTGCTCTGTTTTACTCTGTTTTTCTTGTTTAGAATTGCTTAGTTTGCTTTTGCTTTCACCTTGTTGCTGCTTGTTTCACTTAGGTTGTTAGAATTGTTGCTTAGGCAACAAAACCCCTTTCCTGGCTTGCTTGACTTAGAGATTCCACTCTCAACTCTTCTGTCTTTCAACTCTTCCCATTTGGATTGATACAACCCTATGCTATACTGCAACTGACTAGTACAAGCTAGAGCAATTGTCCTACAAGGGGTAAAACCCTTGTACCAAGCTTGAGGGAAACTGGGAGGAGAATACCCTTGTTTTCAAGGCTGAAAGTTCCCTTGGAATAGGTTTCTTGGAGCAAACCCTTGAGGGTTGTTAACTAGATAAAGGGTTTGTTGCCTCCAGCTTGAGCTTGTAGGTAAGACTGATTTTGAGGGTTAGCAACATTTGTGATCCAGTAGGAGAGGTTTGGATTAGGTCTCCATTTGTTGTAGCCTCTTTGAGGATTGACATAGTTCACGTTTTCATATTGGATCTCGTCTCTTTCTTTTGGGTGAGTGAACTCTCCAACATTGTGAACTTCATTTGTTTACTAGAAGCAATTTCTACAAATTTTCGTTGAGCTCCTTGATTATCTTGCTTGAATCAACTTTTACTTTTGGGCTTCGGTTGGAACGGCCATAGTCTTCGTTTTAAGAGGAGTCTCTCTGAGCTAGGTTCTCAACAAGTTCCATACCCTCGTCTACATCCTTGTTGAGGAAGTTACTGTTTGAAGCGGTGTCTAGTAGCATGCGTATCTTGGGAAGCACGCCTTGGGTACAATGAGCTAAGTAGTCTCTCTTTAGAGAATCCATGATGTGGGCACTTAATTGTGTAACCCTTGTACCGTTCCTATGCTTAACCAAATGTTTCATTCGCCTTTTGGGTGAAAACACTAATCTTGTTCCTCCACTTTGCCGTTCTTAAGTTGGAGAAGAACTTAGAGAGGAAAGCCTTCTTACAATAGTCCCACGAAGTGACTGAGCCTTGTGGGAGGATAGCAAGGCCGTATATCACAAGGCCGTATATCACAACAAAACTTGGTCGTAATGATGATTATTAGGTAAAAGGATCCTCATCAAGCTAGCCTATGGTTTATGGGTCTAACTACTTTGTAATCCTTATCACCATAGACTAGCTCTCACAAAGCAGTACAAAAAGGAATACAAGCATGACTAACCGTCCATTTAGAATCGTGAAACCCCCTAGACAACTAGTGTCCTAGGCTAGGAACGGTTTCACTTTTGCTTAAGTTTTTGGCTAATATCAAGCATGATATTCACAAGGGACGCTCAATGATGTTAGCCTAGAAGATCAGTCTAGACCAAGAAGTAAAATTAAAAAGAAAAGAAGAAATAAAAGTTGAGCATAAACTAAGAAAGATAAATAATCTGAAAGCCCCTTTTTCTTTTCAACCCATCAAAAATCCCAAAATGACTACTCCAATACCATGAAGATAGCTTCAAAATCCATGAGGATGAGAAGACTAATCATGGCTAAAAGAAATAAAAAACAATGGAAATAGGAAAGTTCAAAGCTTGATCATGAAATGCAAGGTTACAAGTCTTTAAATAGCGAAAAGTCTAAAGATTTAAAATTCTAAAAACCAATCAACAATGGCGGAGTTTCAAATCTAAAGAGTTATAGAAAATAAAAGCATAAACACAAAAATTGAAAGTGTGAGAGAGATAGAGTTTGTGGACGGTCGTATTTATAGGAAAAATGGGAAAACATTATATATCGGGATCACTTTTCCCAAAATAGGCTGTTTCTTGGCACGTAGCGTATTGATTTGAAGTCATTGGGGCAAATTGCGGTGGACTTGTATTATTCGGAAATGAGCCGAGCTGCCGAGGTCTTTATCTTCAGATGACTTGTGTTCTTCGACTTCGTACGTCGGTCTTGGTCGTCAATGAAGTACTTCCAAGCCATCTCATATCGAGTTCATCCCATTGTACGTATGTGATGCTTGCAAGAGAAAGCGTCTCTTGGCACAGGCTTCTGATGCTCTTCATCGGGGTCAGTTTGTGGGCTTTGACCGATGTGCCATCTGTGTGACAACAATATCGGGGTGCAACCGCTGCAGCTGTACACTGATATAAATCGTCTACTCTGCTCCTTTGACTCTCGAATCATGTTCCTTCCATAACCAAACCTCCTCCATGCATTAGGTACCTGCATAACACTCCAACCATACGAGAATATGCAAAAGTCTAATATAATGATTCCTAGACTTATCATGAGTGCAATCGACATGAAAACTATGACAAACATGCATGAATGCAATCCTAACTATCATGAAATGCATGAAAAAGGGTGCAATTTTCAGAGAGATAACCGGTGCTCCAAGAGAAATCGTCTACTTTGCTCCTTTAGCTTCTGAATCATCCTACATCCAGTGTCAAACCTCCTCCATGTCTTAGCTAGGTACCTGAATAACACTCCAAATATGAAAGAATATGCAAAATCCTAACTTAATGCTTCCTAGATCTAACATGAATGAAAACGATACAAAAACTATAACAAATATTCATATATATTATCCTAACTAATAGAAAATGCATAGAAAAAGAATGTAATTAGCAGGGATATTGGGATATCACTCAGACGAAACAATTGTTAAATGTTTCATCAGAACGTTTTATTTAATACACTAGTCTTACATTTGATTGTCTTTTAATTTGCACGTGTATTAGTACTTTTCTTGATTAACTAACAATTGGCTCTTAAGTCTTTCTCTCTACTGATATGTATGTTAGAAAAACATGTATATAATATATGACAAGTATATAAATTAAGTTCTTTATGCACTCAAAGAAACATCATTTTATAAAAGTGATCAGGTTTTGTAAACCAAATTCCTCTCTAATGGCTTCAAAAAGCTTATGCGAAACGCTTCCTTAGCCATTTTTTTTTATCATCATTGATTTATTTTTCTTGAAGAAAAAATAACAAATAAGTATAACAGAAGTTTCGTTACGGTAAAAGACACAATAAATTTGATCATAAACAAATATGCTTATTTTCGATTGCACGTACGTTTGAGTATTGATAGATTATTTAATAAAAATAGTGATAACAATTTATAAGAAGCAGATGCTAATCACATTTTCTTCCCTCAAGATCCAGCAAGCTAATCAACTTCAGAGAATCTTCCAGTTATTGCAGTCCTTTGAGTTCAGGGTTCTAAGCCACACATCGCCCAGTGGTAATGTAGTGGCTTTAGCCATCGGTTCCAGTGTCACAAGGGATCAGAGATATCAATTCATACGTGGCTAGGAATGGCTCCGGTTGACTTTGAAACCTTTTGGAACATGTAGCACGAACTTGCTGTCTTTTTAGAGAAAGTTATAGATTCTCCTAATCTGCTCTATCATCTTTGGAGATTACTTTACTATTTCTACTTTATTTACCGATGCCTACTTGTGTTTGGTGTGTTTTCTCATCCGTCTTCTTTTTAGCCTTGTGAGCATTGTAACAAACTTTTTAATAGTACTATGAATGAACACATCGTTAAATAAAAACAACTTATAAGAAAATGCTCTCAAATATACTGTTCAAAAATAACAAATAATCAAAAAAAAATAATCAGTGATCAATAATAATTTTTAATAAGATAAACAAAAAGATGAAGATTGATATATATCAATAAATATTTCTTGAAGAATAAAACAGAACCAAAACATATCTTAACAAAATAAAGAAGAGAAGAAGAAGAAAAAGAAGATAACCGATGAAAAAAAAAGGGATACATAAAAATGAATAAAAATCAGAAAAAAAATAAAAATATAATTGATAAAGATGATGAAAGAGAAGAATGGCTAGAAAAAGAAAAAAAATTTATAGAATAAAAAAAACAGAAATAGAGGAAGATGAAAGAAAATGAGGATGAAGAATATGAATGTAGTAGAATAATAAAAAGGCAATATAAAACCAAAAGACTAAAATGTCAGAGAGAATAAAGAAGAAAAGGAAGGATAAAAACCAAAAAAAGAAGAAGTCAGAGGAGATGAAGTTAATGATGAAGAATAAGAATGTGAATGAAAAGATAAGAAAAATTAAATAGGTAAAGAAGACGAAAATATAGCGAATAAAAACCATAGTAAGAAATGATAGAGATGACTAAGACAAAAAAAATAAAGTAGCAGAAGATGATTAAAAAAAGATGACAAAATGAAAAAAAAAAACAAAAGAAAAAATTAGAGAAGAAGAAGGTTAAGTAAAAGTACGAGACTAAAAGAATCAGAAGTTTGAGAAGACAAAAATGATAAAGAATGAGTAGGAAAAATTGAGAAAATAGAAAAATTAGAAGAAGAAGATGAACAAAATAGATAGAAGAGGTTTAAAAGGTGATAAACAGGATTTTACTAGCTTTTTTAATCAATACTAAAGCACAGTATAGTGGTAAGTATTGTGCTGGAGGTGTCAATCCAGCTCAGGTTGATGAAAGCTACTAAAAATGCAAGAGTTAAGCAAATCTAAGTTAAATCGGATAAATAGAGGAGAAAATCAGTAAAAACTAAATGCAACTACCAAATGACCACAAAAACTATTTTAAAATCCCTACTGAAGGGTTAAACAACTACTAGATGACTTCTAAGAATTTAAAATGCAAGATTACTAGATTTTAAAAATTGAAAACTAAAAGCAGACAGCAAAGGAAAGATCTAACAACCTAGGATGATATTTAAGAAACTAAGATAAAAGATGCAAACTTTAGAACTAAGAGATGATAACTTTAAGTTTTTAAATGCTGAAAGAGGATTCAAGGTTGAGGGTCTTGTTCAAGAGGTTCAAGATTCAAGCTTTGGGTTTTGAAAACATAGATCTACACTTTTGAGTGCAATCTCTAAGCATTGAGAAGCTAAACTTGATTTATCTATGGCGTGTGGTATAAATCATTTCCTCAACCTTTCCTCCTAACCCATGGCGTGTGGTGGAAAGAAAGATTGAAGAACATGAAGCATAAATCTCAAATAATGGCCTAACTAGCTCCCTAAGCATCCACGACGTTTGGGAAATGATGAGCTAGTCTCTTGGATTTAGTTTTAAGGGATCTCCTGAATCCCATCAAGGTAAGGAAATCCTGGAGATCAAAGAGATCTTTCTCAAGACTCTCTAGGAATTAAAGCCACAAATCCAAGAAGAGATTAAGTTAAGAGCAAGAAAAAGACCAAAGCTTAAACCTTTAAAACCCCTTAATCACCTCAACCTTAAAACCATAGATGACTACTCGCTACACATGGTTAAAACACACAAAAATGCAAGGAAAGAAAAGATAAGCATGATTAAAACGATTAAAAAAGACAGATTAAGAAAAATGCTTAAGATTAAAGTTCTACAAAGATGAAAAGCTTGAAAACATAAAACAATGGTGATTTCTCTAAGGGAAGAGTTAAGCTAAAAGAAGAAAGACAGAATGAAATTATTGTTGTTGTTCGATCCCAAAATAGCCAAACAAGAGAGATGGTCCCCTCACTAAAATCCAAAATATGAGCTGTCCGGACAAGGTGTAGAGATCGAGCTGAGTCGTCGATCTGATCACTCGATCTCCGGGCTAGAACGCCTTCTTTTGCTTGATCATTGGGTCAATTCGGTCGGGTGGATCGAACGCTTCAGTCGATCTTCTTGTCGATCCTCAGATGATCGAGTCGTGACTTCGATCTGGCTCTCGTTCTTCCCGGGCATAGTCTGCGTCCGTACTCACGTTCGATCACCTTGGTCGAACTTGATCGCGATCTCCTTCCTTGAAACGACCTGAATGTCTCGATCTTCTTGTCAATCTCGTCTAGATCGACCTGCCTAGCTCGATCTTTGCCTCGATCTCGGCTCCTTTGCTGCATGGCTGAGTGATAGCAGGATTTTTGCAAGTCTAAATATCAAAGCTCAACCATCCTATAGTTGTATTACAGTATGCAAGAGAGTATCAATCCAGTCTGGGTGAAGAAAGAACACAAGGAATGTAAAAACTAAGCAAAGCTAAGCAAGATCGGGTAAATAGATTGTAAAATCGATGAAAACTAAATGCAACGACTTAATGAGCAGGAAAATTATTTTAAAATCCCTGGAAGAGGGTTAAAAACTACTAGAAGAAAACAGAGATTCTAAAATGCGAATATACTAATTACTAAAAATCGAACACTGAAACGGGTAAATTAGGACACTTCTAACAACTTAGATGAATGACTTCAAATGATCAAAGAAGCAAGCTTTATGACTAGAGAATGATAAACAGAGGTTTTAAAATGCTAAAAAGAGGGTTCAAGGTCGAGGGTCATGTTCAAGAGAGTTCAAAGGTTCAAGCTTTGGTTTGAAAACACATAGATCTACTCATTTGATGAGCTTTCCCTAAGCCTTCAGAAACTTAATCTAGGATCATCCATGACGTGTGGTATGAACCCCTTCTTCGACCACTCCTCCAAACCCATGGCATGTGGTGGAAAGATAGATCAAAGAGCATGGACTACAGATCTCAACAAGTGGCCTAACTAACCTCCTTTACATCCATGGCGTTTGGGAGAGGGTAGATTAGTCTCTAGGATTTGGTTGTCAAGGATCTATGAATTCGGTCAAGGTAAAAGAAGCCCTGGAATCATAGAGACCTTTTCCAAGACTCCCTAAGTCTTAAGACCCTAAATCCTTGAAGAGAGTGAGTTAAGAACAAGAAAAATCCAAAAGCTTAAACCCTTAAACCCCTTTGACTCGCCCTAACCTTTAACCCAAAGAAAACTACTCACTACTCATGATTGAAACCGATTCAAATGCAAAGAAAGGTAAACTAAACATGATTAAGCAAGCGATTAAAGAAAAAATACTTAATGATTAACAAGATTCAAAGTTTAAAAACAAGAAAAGCTTAAAAGGTTTGCAATGGCCGAATCGCCTAAGAGAAAGAACAGAAAAAGATAAGACAAAGTGTGTGTGTTCTGAAAGTGATCGCCGCCCTTTGCCTAAAATGGCCAAACTTCCCTAATGGTCCCCTCACTACGCTCCAAAAGTGAACTGGCCGGATAAGACTCCAGGGATCGATCTCTAGATCGAGCAGCTCACCCGATCTTCTACATGGATCGCCTTTTATCGCTCGATCTTCAAGTCGATTTGGTTGGATGGATCGAGCACTTCCTTCGATCTTCTACTCGATCCTTGGATGATCGATTCGTGGTCTCGATCGGGCTCTCGTTCTGCATGGCGTCATCCACGTCCATACTCACAATCGATCTCCTCTCTCGATCTTGGTTTCGATCCTTCTCCTTGAAACGACTTGAGTCACTCGATCTTCTGGTCGATCTCGTCTAGATCGACCTGCCTTGCTCGATCTGCTACTCGATCTCGGGTCCTTTGCATGCATGGCTGAGTTCTCCAAGTGTCCACAAGCTCCATTTTGATCCTCAGCACGTCCACGCAACCTCCACAGCTCCAGTGTGTCCCAAACAACCTGATTATATTGCAAAAGATGTAGAAACTATGCAAAATGCCAATGCAAAGTGATCTAGGACCTAAAATGCAACAAATGATATAAATTAGCCTATTATGCAAGATGAATGCATGAAAACTATCCTAAAAGCATGCTAATATGCAAAATATATGGTAATATCAACTCCCCCAAACTTGCCTTTTGCTTGTCCTCAAGCAAACAAAATTCAAAAGAGGAAGAGAGGTCTTAAAAACGGGGGCTCAAATTCCTTGCAAAAGTGTTTTTCAAATAAATCAATTCAATGGTCCTAGTTCTTAATCCTAAGATTCAATGCACACACTCATACTACAAAGAACTTAGCCATATTCATCATATATTGAATCTCAAATCATGACTCTCATATTCCAAACAATCCAAGAATCCCAACCTTTAACATTCATTAAGCTTAAAACCGTGAATCACACTTATGCACTTTAAAATCGAATACATTTTTAGCTAAGGGACAAGGGTTATGAGATAAAAACAATGGGTTATCTCAAAGAATGGTCGAACTTATGCATAATGCTAAAGGTAAAGACAATTGATGCATACATGACTAGACTCTCATCTACCCATATACATTAACAATGACCCTAGAACCCTCTCTCATTTTTCTTTTCTTTTTAAGCTCACTCAACCACCTAAAGACTACCCTTATCAACAAGGCAAAACACCTAGCAAAACCCCAAATAAACACATCACTCTAAAACCTTTTTGGCTAGTGGTAAGGCTATAAACATACTTAGCTCTTTTCTTTTTACTTTGATAGCTCTCTACTCATATTTTTTCTTTTTATTTTTAAACATTTGGCCTTTTAGCTCGTTTCTTTTCGTTTTCTTTTCTTTTGAGAGCTACCTACTTTTAAAACTAGAGCTTTCATTTTAAACACAAAGCCTTCCACTTAAAACCATTAAAACCTTTTATTCAACTTCTAAAATTCAAACTCTTTAAACCGAAACAAAACAAATCAACTCCCATGAATACTCGCCTTATCCTAAGCCTAAAACTAGCTTCAAAATGCAAATCTAGCTTCAATATGAAAGCCTGATCATGTCGTCTAAACCTAACACTTTATGCTAAGTCCAACCGAAAAGAGGCCTCACAAAGATTCATCACACAAGAAAATTGGATTGAAAGGAGGGTAAGGTAAAGGTGGGGAGATCTATTTAGGCTTACAAGAGAGTGGTGAAAGGAAGAAGAAAGCCTAAATATGTATAAGTGATCCATGTATCCTTTTTCAAATGCATAAGTATGATAATTAAAAGTTCAAATTAAGGTTTTCACTTAGTAGGAAAGGATTCAATTCATGGATGTTCAATTAAGCCACGAAAATCAAAATAAATGATCCAAATATGGTTAGAGCTTAGTTTCAAAGTGTGAACAATGCATCAGATAACTACTAACTAGGGCCTTGAAACAATTCATAAGCTTAAAACACTTTTCAAGAAAAACTTTTGCCTCTTATGCAAATGCAAACAACCTAAATGCTTAAGAATTCTAGACTCAATCCTACAATTTCTAACAATGCAATATGCAACTACATGATTTTTTTTTGAAAATTTTTAAAAATTTCATCATTTTTTTGTTCTTTTCTATGGCTTATATGATGCTTGATTACTCAAGGGATGATAACACAAAATAAGATCAAAGAAAACATGTTAAATAACACACACTCTTCCCTAAACTTGAGTGACACCGTCTCGGTGAGAGGAGACAAAACACAAAGCAAAAATTTAAAAAGATGCATGGTATTTACAAGGGTTTGGTTGTTGGTACCTTTGAGCTAAGTAAGGCTGGAGCTTGAGGTTGCTCCAGACTTCTTGCTCTTCTTAGGAGTGTCGTGGCTGATCTCCTTGCCCTTCTCCTTGCTCATTTCTTCATGAAGAAAGTGGCGCGCAGGTTGGGTGTTTTCTTGAGGCTCACGGATCTCAATACCTCCGGTTGATCTCCTCCTCTTCTCCGGCTGCTCAATCTCCTCGCTTAAAGACTTCTTGGGTGAGCTCCCTTGAAGTGCATTGACCTTCTTGGCACGCTTCTTGATCATCTTGCTTTGCCATTTGTTGATCTTGCGCTGCATCTCAACGACTGAAGCAAGAAACTTCTCGGTTTTGGTCCTTGGCTCGAAATCAAGCTTATGGAGGATGAGGCTTTCGAGCATCTCAGCATCGGAGGGAGGTGACTCTGAACGTGGGCGAGCAGCTTGTGTGGGCGCGGCTGTGCCTCCTAGAGGTGCAAAGCATCTCTCAACACTTGGCAGAAACTCAACGTTTCCAACACCTTGCAGCTCCGTTTCCTCTTTGTTTGGCAAGATGCACACCCTCTTCTCATTCCTCAAGGAGTCTGTGTTGTGCATGTATGTCTTATCCATATAAGCTCTCTCCGCGCAAGGCACAAATTCTGGAAGGGATACTCCAGCTTAAACAAACATTGGTGTGAGGAAGCCTCCTATCAACGCTGAACTCGCCTTGCACCTCATTGCCCACGCCTTGTACTTGATCAAAGATGAAGCCAAGATGCATCAGTAATTGACATCATCTCCAAGCTCATCTTCCATCGGCTCGTCATTCTCCTTAGGATCGCATAGAAGGTGCTTACCGCCTTGGAACAGGAAACACAGCTCGTTCTTGGTGACTGTGGGAGCCACGGACCTTCCACTGAAGGTGTTGGCTATGAGCTTGAGCGTGTATCTTAGCACGGGGCTGCGGACTCTCTTGATCTTGGCCGTGTTTGCCTTGTAGTCATCGTTGCTGATCAGGTCCCACAGATAGTTGGCTTGAGTGAAAGGAGGAAACTCGACAAGCTTGGCAGTAGCTTTAAGACCGTAGGCTTGGCATAGCTCGGCGATGGAGAGGTGATAAGCTTGCCTCCTGATCTTGAAGGTGATGTGACCTTGCGATGGAGTGGGGAGGCTTGGATTCTCGTAGGTAAACTCCAAGGTGGCAAATAAGTCTAGGGTTGCCTCGGGATAGGTTGGGCAATCCATCCTTGACAAGCACCGGAGCCTAATGTTCTTGAGAAGCTGATCAAAATCTCCCAATATCCCCACCTTTGCAAACAGATCCCTGCTCGCGAACTTTGTAGGGTCAAACCGGAGCCTCTCCAGCCTTTTCTTAGCTAGCTTCTCCTCCTTGATCCATCTAACCCTTTACTGAACCACTTCTTGAGCTTCTCCTCCTTGTGTTGTGTCTTCTCTGCTTCTATTAGGAGCCATGGTACCTGAAACACAAATCTCAAAGAAGAGAATGAGTATAGGCGACGAAATTAAGAGAAAGACAAAGTAAGAGAGAAAAAATTCTAACACTAATCCTAAATTTTTAGGGAATTTATAAAAATTATAGCTAAATACTAGAGGAGAATATCTAGAGATAGAATTAAATCTAGCAATTTTCATAATATATAGCTATTTTATAAAAATTATCCTAACTCCCTAACAACTAATAACAAATCAACTCAAAAGAAATGATGTTTTCTAAAAATTTAAACAAGAAAATCAAGAAACTTCGAAATACCTTAGAAATGATGAATGTTATATGCTTACAGCCTTAAAAACTAAACACACTCTCTCTCTTTTATTTAGAAAACGGTTTCGAATGTAAGTGGAGAGAGTGTGGATGCACAAGTGTTTATAAAAGTAAAGAAAACTATGGATCATGCAAATAGTTTTCTAACAAAGTTGGTCAAGGCACATCTGTCATTGTCAAAGATACTTGCCTTGACCAAGATTTGAATTTAAAAACAGGAAGGAAAGAAGAAAGGAGGAAAAACACAAACTTACCTCGGCACGAGATCGAGTCGTTTTGGTCGATCTTAGACTCGATCTAATGCCCATGTTGGCTAGGATCGAGAGGGATGATCGATTGTGGACTCGATTTGTATTGAATCGAGTCATGGATCGAGTGTGCCCCCTCGTTCATGATTCTTGGTCATTATAGCTAAGCTCCTTGGATCGAGCCACATGATCGATTTGGAGGTCGTTTCGGCTAAGATCGTGGCAGATCGAGTAGACTGATCGATTCAGATCGAGGATCGAGTGAGGTCAGTCGATCCACACCTCGTTCTAAATGCATTGGTGGGTTATCCTCTCATGATCGACTGAATCACTCGATTGTCTACTCGATCTCATCTAGACCGAATGACTCCTCTCGTTTCACTAGCTCGATCTAGTAAAGATCGAGCCAGGATAAGTCGATCTAGCACTCGATCTCTTACCTATACTTCTCCTTTCCTCGCCTCCTTGACTCCAAGATAATGATCTCCAATCCTCTATCCTTTCATCTACACACTTAAACATAAAAAGCATAAAACTGAAATAGAAAGAAAGCAAAAATATGTACAAGATAGAACTTCCTTGATCTCAAAAGGTCCACACCATCTAGACTTGAGCTTCCCTGGGAATAGCTTCAAGCATGAGTTGTAATGCAAGACCAGACTGCCCTCCTTAAGCTCCTTATGCACCAACTTCTTGTCATGAACCGCCGTGGTCCTTTCTTTGTAGATTTCGGCACTCTCATAAGCGTCTAGCCTTAGCTCATCAAGCTCATGGAGTTGAATCAACCTGCTTCTTCTGTGCCGTCTTAAGATTGAAGTTCATCTGCTTCACTGCCCAGAGTGCTCTATGTTCTAACTCCACAGGGAGGTGACATGCCTTGCCGTAAAGGAGGTTGAAGGGAGTGGTACCAATAGGATTCTTGAAGGCGGTTCTATACGCCCATAAAGCATCGTCTAGCTTACTTGCCCAATCCTTCCGATTTGCTCCCACTATCCTCTCTAAGATAGCCTTAATCTGTCTATTAGAAACCTCTACTTTCCGACTAGTTTGTGGGTGATAAGGTGTAGCTACCTTGTGCTTCACTCCATACTTCTTCAAGAGGCCTTCAAACACTTTGTTGATAAAGTGGCTGCCCCCATCACTGATCACTACCTTGGGAACTCCAAACCGTGGGAACATGATGGTCTTGAAGAGCTTAACCACCACCTTTGAGTCGTTAGTTGGGGAAGCTATAGCCTCAACCCACTTAGACACGTAATCAACAGCTACCAAGATGAATTTGTTGCCGTAAGAGGATGGGAACAGACCCATAAAGTCAATCCCCCAAGCATCAAAAACATCAACTTCAAAGATTGGCACCTGAGGCGTCTCGTTCCTCTTTGTGATGTTCCCTGCCCTTTGACATGCTTCACAAGACTAAACAAACTCATGAGCATCCTTGAATAGCGATGGCCACCAAAACCCGGCTTATAAGACCTTTGTAGCAGTCTTGAAAGAAGCGAAATGCCCTCCGTAGGATGAACCGTGACAATGAAGGAGAATGTCTTTAGCTTCTTCTCTTGTTACACACCTTCTGTAAAGGCTGTGATATTACCATATATTCTGTATATTTTGCATGCATTTAGGATAGTTTTTCATGCATTCATCTTGCATTATAGGCTACTTTTTTCCATTTGTTGCATTTTAGGTCCTAGGTCCCTTTGCATTCGCATTTCGCATATTTCTTGCACTTTTGCATCATTATCAGGTTGTTTGGAGCACTTTGGAGTTGTGGAGGCTATGTGGACGTGAGAAGGATCAAAATGAGGCTTGTGGACACTTGGAGAACTCAGCCGTGCATGCAAAGAACCCGAGATCCAGTAGCGGATCGAGCAAGGTAGGTCGATCTAGACGAGATCGACCAGAAGATCGAGTGACCCGAGTCGATGCAAGGGGAAGGATCGAGACCAAGATCGAGAGAGGAGATCGATCTGGAGTACGGACGTGAATGACGCCATGTGGAACGAGAGCCAGATCGAGACCACGACTCGATCATCCAAAGATCGAGAAGAAGATTGCAGAGGATACTCGATCCATCCAACCAGATCTACTAGAAGATCGAGTAGAGCAAGGCGATTCCTGAAGATGATCGAGCGCACTGATCGATCTCAAGGTTGATCTCTACGGCCTTAACCGTTTTTGGCAGCTAGTGAGGGGACCATTTCGCGATGTTTGGATATATGGGTAAAGAGGCGGCTACACTTTCTTATAAACACGTTTTGCTTTTATTTTTTCTGCTCTTATCTTAGGCTATCGCCATTGTTGTACATGAAAGCTTTTCTTTAGTTTTTGACAAGAGCGGGAATGCTTTCACGGTTAATGGGCACATGGTCAAGCCCTACTTGGCGAGTGATTGCAGCAAGGAGAGCACCACAATGCTTCTCCAAGACCCACCTCAGGCCTAAACCAAGTAAAGTCTAGCTAAAGACGTTAAAGAAAGCGCACTTGTGAGGCATTCCCATGTCTATCTTGTATATATTTTTGCTTTCTTTCTCTTTCAGTTTTATGCTTTTATTGTCTAAGTGTGTAGGTGAAAGGATAAGGGATTATAAGCCACGATCTTGGAGTCAGAAGAGGCGAGAAGGGCTAAGTATAGGCTAGAGATCGAGTGCTAGATCGACTATCCTAGCTCGATCTTTAATAGATCGAGCTAGTGAATCGAGAGGAGTCAGTCGATATAGACGAGATCGAGTAGACAATCGAGTGAGTCAGTCGATCATGGGAAGATAAACCACCCATGCGTTTAGCTTGAAATGCAAACGAGTTGTAGATCGACTGACCTCACTCGATCCTCGAGAATAGATCGATCAGTCTACTCGATCTGCCACTCGATCTAAGCCAAAACGACCCCCAAATCGATCATGTGGCTCGATCCAAGGAGTACAGCCTAAGTGACCAAAAGTCAAGGAACGAGAGGGTACATCGATCTAGGACTCGATGCAATCTGAATCGAGTCTCTGATCGATCAAACCTCTCGATCCTAACCAACATGGGCATGAGATCGAGTCCTAGATCGACCAAATGGACTCGATCTCGTGTCGAGGTAAGTGATTTGTTTCCCTCTTATCTTCTTTCCCTCCTATTTTTAAATTTGAATTGTGGTCAAGGCAAGAATCTTTGACCATTAAAAATGTGCCTTGACCACACTTTTATCAGAAACCACTAAGTTTTGCCCATGGTTTTTCATTTCTTGTTGGCCTTTATATTTTCATGAAACCACACACTCTCTCTCATTTGTATTCCGAGTTTTCTAAAGCAAGAGAGAATGTGATTTTCTTTTCCTAAAGGCTAACAACATCTGCTTTCAATCTTTGCAAAGGTATTTTCGGTTTATTGTTTAAAATCTTTTAGAAAATTTCCTTTTATTTGCTTTGGTTGATAGTAGTTGTTAGGGAGTTTAACAAATTTTTAAAATTAGCTAGATATTAGGAAAAATTCTAGATTTAATCCTATCTTTAGATGTCTTTCTCTATTATCTAGCTAATATTTTTATAAATTCCCTAAAAATCTAGGGTAATTCTTAAAAAGTTTTTCCTTCTACCTTATCTTTCTCTCAACATTCGCCGCCTTTGCTCATTCTCTTGCTTGAGAATTGTGTTTCAGGTACCATGGCTCCCAAGAGAACTAGAGAAGAGACAGCACAAGAAGGAGAAGCTCAAGAAGTGGTTCAGGAGATGGTCAGATGGAGGAAAGAGGAGAAGCAAGCCAAGAAGCGGCTGGAAAGGCTTCGGTTCGATCCCACCAAGTTCACGAGTAGGGATTTGCTGTTGAAGATGGGAATCTTCGGAGACTTTGACCAGCTTCTCAAGAACATTGGGCTCCGGTGCTTATCAAGAATGGATTGCCCAACATATCCCGAGGCAACCATAGACTTCCTCGCCACCTTGGAGTTCACTTATGAGAATTCGAGTCTTCCTACTCCTTCCCAAGGCCACATTACCTTCAAGATCAGGAGACAAGCCTACCATCTCTCCATAGTCGAACTCTGCCAAGCCTACGGTTTGAAAGCTGATGCCAAGCAAGTTGAGTTCCCTTCCTTCACTCAAGCCAACGACTTGTGGGATCTCATAAGCAACGATGATTACAATGCGAATACGGCGAAGATCAAGAGAGTGAGGAGTCCGGTGCTGAGATACACGCTCAAGCTGATCGCCAACACCTTCAGTGGATGGTATGTGGCTCCCACAGTCACCAAGAACGAGCTTTGCTTCTTGTTCCAAGGCGTTAAGCACCTCCTTTGCGATCCTAAGGAGAATGACGAGCCAATGGAGGATGAGCTCGGAGATGATGTTAACTACGGCTGCATCCTAGCTGCTTCCCTGATGAAGTACAAGGCATATGCACTGAGATGCAAGGCGAGTTCAGCACTGATAGGAGGCTTCCTCACTCCAATGTTTGTTCAAGCCGGTGTGCCACTTCCTGACTTCGTTCCTTGCGTAGAAAGAGCCTACATGGACGAGATGTACATGAGAAACAATGACAGCTTGGGACGCACGCCAGCCGAGGGTTTATATGCATACTTGTTCATGGACTGTGAGAACGAGAAGAGAGTTTGCATATTGCCGAACAAGGAAAAAACCGAGCTGCTAGGAGTTGGCAACATCGAGTTCTTGCCGCGTGTATAGGAGTGCTTTGCACCTATAGGAGGAACAACCGCTCTCACACTAGCCTCTCGCCCACGTTCAGAATCGCCTACATCAGATGCTGAGTTGCCCGAGAGCTTTGTCCTTCCAAAGCTTGACTTTGAGCCGAGAACAAAGGCGGAGAAGTTCCTAGCTTCTGTTGTGGAGATGCAAAGGAAAGTGAACAAGATGATCAAAAAGCTTGCTCAGAAGATCAAGAAGCTTAAAGGCAACACCCCTGGTTCACCTTCAAGAGAAGAGGTTGAGCAGCCCGAGAAAAGGAGGAGATCAACCGGAGGCATTGAGCTCTGTGAGCCCCAAGAAACGATCCAAGCTGCTCACCACTCGGTCCATGAAGGAGATAGCAAGGATAAGGGCAAGGCAGTAGCTCACGAAACCCCTAAGAAGAGCAAGAAGTCTGGAGCAACCTCAAGCTCCAGCCTTACTTAGTTTCGAGGTACCAACAACCAAACCATTGTAAATACCACGCATGTTTTCTTTGTTTTTGCTTTGTGTTTTGAACTGTTTTGAATTTTTTTGCCACCGAGACGGTGTCATTCAAGTTTGGGGGAGTGTGAGGTGTGTTTGACTTGTTTTCTTTGCTCTTATTTTGTGTTATCATCCCTTGAGTATTGCATTGCATCATAAGGCATAGAAAAGAACAAAAAAATGATAAAGTTTTTAAAAAATTTCAAAAAATTAATGTAGTTGCACTTGCATTGTAGAATATTTTAGGATTGAGTCAAGAATTTTTGTAAAATCATTTAGGTTGCTGCATTTGCATAGGAAGTAAATGATAAACACTTGTTAAGTTGTCAATGTTTGAATTGTTTTCAATGCCTTGGTTGTTTGTTGTTTAATTGCATCTAGCGAGTTTGAAGTTAAGGCTGCACTATACCTTGATTACTTGCATTTGATACTCTAGTCTTATGTTGAAACTCGCTTTGATTTGATGCCAACTCCATGTTATTAGAACCTTAATCTTGACATTTGAATTATCTTGTTTGTGCATTAAAAGAGATTGCATGGCTTACCCATATACATACTTGGATTATCTTCTTCCTTTCTTACCACTCTTGTTAATCCAAGTAGCTGATCCTCATCATAATGGGACAGTTAACCACGCCTTAAACCAAACCTTCTTTCAAACCTAAACACTTTTGCGTGAGTAGTGAGGCATTTCATTGCATCATTTTCAATCCTATCTTAGCAAAAAGTGTTAGGAATAGGGCTGGCAAGGAGAAGCTCCATTGTAGACACCAGCTTGCATTTTGAGCTTGGTATTAGGTTAGAAGTTTGGAGAAAAGGTCATTTGAGTGGTTTAAGAATTTCTTGTTTTTATGTTTTCAAAAGAAGAAAGAAGAATGGGATTAGTAGCAAAGGGGAAAAAGTGAATTGTGGTTAAGTGAAGTAGATAAAATTCCTTTAAGTGTCAAAAAAAAGAAAGGCGCCAGCAACAACAAAGCTAAAAAGACGTCAACCAAAAGGAAAAATCAGACCAAGCTATCCACCAAAGGTGATGAAAGCGGCGCCAAACATTCAACAATGAAGAGCAAAGTTCAAAAAGAAGAAGCCAACCACACGGCAAGGCAAAAAGGAGTTTCCCCCATTGTGAAGAATGAAGATGATCAAGCGCTTTGGGAAAGGGTAGATTTAGGGGTTAATTTTGGATTTTAGAAGTTTTTAGGATCATCTTGGGTAAAATGGGTAGAAGGGAGCTTTAACTTGCATGCATAGGTGTGCCTTTACATTTAGCATTTTGCCAAAGATAGAATTCTTTCATTAAGTGATCCCCTGAATTTTTAAACCCCTCTTTAAAATGAGATCATTTTCATCTCATGACCATATCCCTTTGAACAAATGCTTTCGCTTGATGTGCACAAACTTGATCAATTGGTTATCGCTTAAAGAATGTTAAGGAGTTGGTTGATATGAATGCTTGTGTAGACTAAGCCAGGGTTCATTGCTTGCTTTGATGGGTATGGCTAAAGCTTTTAAAGTATAACAACCTCTTTGCATCTTAGAAATTATAACTTGGGCGTTGAATCTATTTTTCCATTGACATCATTCGTTTTGAGCTTCCACTTTCAAACCTCTCTTCCTTTCTTGGATTTTGTTTGCTTGAGGGCAAGCAAAAGGCAAGTTTAGGGGAGTTGATATTACCATATATTCTGCATATTTTGCATGCATTTAGGATAGTTTTTCATGCATTCATCTTGCATTATAGGCTAGTTTATTTCATTTGTTGCATTTTAGGTCCTAGGTCCCTTTGCATTCGCATTTCGCATATTTCTTGCACTTTTGCATCATTATCAGGTTGATTGGGGCACTTCGGAGTTGTGGAGACTATGTGGACGTGAGAAGGATCAAAATGGAGCTTGTGGACACTTGGAGAACTAGGCCGTGCATGCAAAGGACCCGAGATCGAGTAGCGGATCAAGCAAGGCAGGTCGATCTAGACGAGATAGACCAGAAGATCGAGTGACCTGATTCGATGCAAGGGGAAGGATCGAGACCAAGATCGAGAGAGGAGATCGATCTGGAGTACATACGTGAATGACGCCATGCAGAACGAGAGCCAGATCGAGACCACGACTCGATCATCCAAACATCGAGAAGAAGATCAAGGAGGATACTCGATCCATCCAACCAGATCGACTAGAAAATCGAGCAGAGCAAGGCGATTCCTGAAGACGATCGAGCACACTGATCGATCTCAAGGTCGATCTCTACGGCCTTAACCATTTTGGCAGCTAGTGAGGGGACTATTTTGCGATGTTTGGCTTTATGGGGAAAGAGGCAGCTACACTTTCTTACAGACACGTTTTGCTTTTATTTTTTCTGCTCTTATCTTAGGCAATCGCCATTATTGAACATGAAAGCTTTTCTTTAGTTTTTGAACTTGAATCGTATTAATATTAAGCAGTTTTTTTTAATCACCTTTCGTTAATCATGTTTAGTTCTTCGTTTATTGCTTTTCATTCGATCTTAATCATGTGTAGCGAGTAGTACTTTTTGGGTTTTCGGGGTTGAGGTGATTCAAAGGGTTTAAGAGGTTTAAGTTTTGTGTTTTCTTTGTTCTTCATACCTTGTCTTCTAGGATCTTGGGGTCTTAAGGCTTAGAGAGTCTTGGAAAAGATCTCTATGATTCCAAGGCTGTCTTACCTTGACAGGATTCAGATATCCTAGAAAACCAGATCCTAGAGACTAATCTTTCCTCTCTCAAACGCCATGGTTGTAGTGGAGATTAGTTAGGTCATATATTGAAATCTGTTTTCCTTGCTCTTCGATCTCTATTTCCACCAAACGCCATGGGTTTGGAGAAGAGATTGAGGAAGTGAATCATACCACACGCCATGGATGGTTCTTGTTTTGTTTTCAAGACTTAGAAAAAGCTCACAAATGAGTAGATCTAAATGTTTTCAAACCAAAGCTTAAACCTTTGACACTCTTGAATATGACCCTCGACCCTAAACCCTCTTTTAGCATATTAAACCCTCTGTTCATCATTTGCTTGTCATAAAGTTGCATCTTTGTTCATTAGAAGTCAACCGCTTTAAGTTGTTAGATCGGTCAAATGTACTCGATCAAGTGGTTGATTCACGGCTCGATTTTTAGCTCTTAGTAGAATTGCACTTTTAATCTTCTGCTTTTTATGGTGGTTAACCCTCTTCCAGGAATTTTAAAATTATTTTGCATCTCATTTGGTTGTTGCATTTAGTTTTCTTTGATTTTACCAATCATTTTCCCGATTTGCTTAGATTTGCTTCATCCTTGCATTCATTGTGTTCTTCCTGCTTCCTAGGTTGGATTGATACCCCTACTACTATACTACATCATAACTTGTGGTTTGGGCTTTGATAATAACCTAAGCTTGCATAAAAATCCTGTTGTCAGGCTGTCCACTCCCCTCTTGTACAGGTAAGGCTCGTCCCAAAATTATTGAGAGACATCTCTCATGAACTTCTTTTTGTGGTAGTAGTCAAGATGTGTAGGCTCCTCCCCACAAGCTCACCATTTGTCTTATTTTAGGTCCTAAGTGCATTTTGCATTAGCATTTGCATATTTTCTGCATTTTTGCATCATTATCAGGTTGTTCTGGACACTCTGGAGTTGTGGAGGTTGCGTGGACGTGCTAAGGATCAAGAGGAAGCTTGTGGACACTTGAAGAACTCAGTCATGCATGCAAAGGAACCGGGATCGAGGAGCAGATCGAGCTAGGCAGGTCGATCTAGATGAGATCGACCAGAAGATCGAGTGACTCAAGTCATTTCAAGAAGGAGGATCGAGACCAAGATCGAGAGAGGAGATCGATCGTGAGTACGGACATGGATTACGCCATGAAGAACAAGAGCCAGATCGAGACCACGACCCGATCACCCAAGGATCGAGTAGAAGATCGGATGAAGTATTCGATCCATCCAACCGATTCGACTTGAAGATCGAGCAAAGGAAGACGATCCACCAGGAGATCGAGCTAGAGATCGATCGACCAACTCGATCTCTAGCACCTTATCCGGCCAGCTCATATTTTGGAGTGTAGTGAGGGGACCAGTTTGTGGCTTAGCTATTTTGGGCAAATTATCCCATCACTTTCATTATCAACATTTTAGTCTTATCTTTTTCGAGCTTTACCTTAGGCAATTCGCCATTGTCCTATTCTTTAAGCTTTTCTTGTTTTTAAACCTTGAATCTTGTTAATCATTAAGTGTTTTCCTTAATCGTTTTCTTTAATTATGTTTAGCGTTTCATTCCTTGCTTTTGAATCGGTTTTAACTATGTGTAGTGAGTAGTTTTCTTTGGGTTAAAGGTTGGGGCGATTCAAGGGTTTAAGGGTTTAAGCTTTTGGGATTTTTCTTGTTCTTAACTCATTCTCTTCTAGGATTTGGGGTTTTAAAGCTTAGAGAGTCTTGGAAAAGATCTCTATGATTCCAGGGCTTCTCTTACCTTGACCGGATTCAGAGATCCTTGAAAGCCAAATCCTAGAGACTAATCTATCCTCTCCCAAACGCCATGGATGAAGAGGGGGTTAGTTAAACCATTATTTGGGATCCTTTCTTAATGCTCTTTAACCCATCTTTCCACTACATTCCATAGGTTTGGAGGAAGGGTCGAAGAAAGGGGTCAGCCCACGTCCTGTGGTGTCATGTGCGAAAGATCCATGGATGATCCTAGTTTAAGTTTCTCAAGGCTTAGGGAAGGCTCATCAAATGAGTAGATCTATGTGTTTTCAAACCAAAGCTCGAACCTTTGAACTCTCTTGAACATGAACCTCGACCTTGAACCCTCTTTTTAGCATTTCAAAACCTCAACTTTTCATTCCCTAGTCATAAAGCTTGCATCTTTAATCATTAGAAGTCATTGCTCTAAGTTGTTAGAAATTCTCTGTTTTACCCGTTTTAGTTCTCGATTTTTAGTAACTAGTAGCTTTGCGTTTTAGATTCTCTGTCTTTTCCTAGTAGTTTTTAACCCTCTTCCAGGGATTTAAAAATAGTTTTCGTAATCATTTGGTCGTTGAATTTAGTTTTTATCGATTTTACCATCTATTTACCCGATTCTGCTTAGATTTGCCTTGCTCTTGCATTCTTAGTGGCTTTCTACAACCTAGGCTGGATTGATACTCCCTTTCCACTATACTACATCATAACAGTGGTTTGGGCTTTGATTTAACCTGAAAGCTCTTGTTTATCATCTTGCATCCTCCGTATACTAGCAGATAGGACCTTGTATCCCATCTTCCCCCAAAGATGCAAAGAGTAAGTATCAAATTTCAAAAACATTTGCACACTCTCTCGCGATACCTTTACCGTTGGATTCTTGGAGATTATAATCCCATGAGTCAAGATAGCAGCTCCAAGAGAAAGTTTCTCCTCAGCTGACATTCTGTTCGCATTGTTTTCCAGCAGATTCATCAAATCTTTCACCGTGTACTTATCTGTCTGTCCTAGCATCCACAGATATGGTGTTTTCACCTTCTTGTTTGATGGTCCCATTGTTTGGTTTGGGTTCTCCTCTGGCTCACAACAACGCAAGCTTGTGGTTAGGAAATATTCCTGAGTGAAAATCTCATCGGCTGGTCTGCAAATGCAAACCACAAGTCTTCTCTTTGTGTCAAAATTCTTCTTTGCATCAGGAAGTGGAAGATCTTTCCAGAAAACTGAATGTCCTCTCTCCTTGCGAGTTTGACAGTCGAGCTGAGATAAGAGCTTTCGATCATACGCAACTCCCAATCTCCGAACAGCTTTGTGACTTTATCCACATAGAGTACGTTCGAATGTTGTAGGACTACAATGGTGTTCTTTGGTTCAGTCCCGGATACATATATCCGTGGAGGCAATTTCAGTGTTGTATCAAATTCTTCTTCCATCATCTGCAAAGTTATACAACAACAATCTATTTAAATCTAAACTTGAATTACATGCCATACATATTGCAATCTAGTTGAACCATTGTTTAATCATTCGAATGTAATTTAAACACAACAGTGTTATCTATTCGAACCAAGATGAATAAAAACACCCAGAATCAAAAATAAAGCAACAACGGCAAACTTTGGCTAAAATGATATTCGTATGATCTTTTTTACAACCGGTGAAATGAAATGATAGGAAACTGGGGAAAGAGAGAAAGAGAGAGAGAGAGAGAGAGAGAGAGAGAGAGAGAGAGAGAGATTTGTAAAGGCTTAGAAATCTTTATAAATTGGCAACCTCAAAGGAGTTAGCAAAACAAATTGGTGATTCACAATTCACGAATCACATATCTTCCATAATCGGTAACTACAGCGAAACAAATCACAAAATTAACGAAAAGAAATTCGTGATTCACAAATCTTTCAAAATCGTAACCACAATGGATTTAGCAAAAAAAATCACAATTTAAATGAACAAAATAATGAATCACATACCTTTTTCAAATCTAGATTTCACAGATCGATTTTTCGCCAACTCTCTCTCTCTCGCTCTCGACGGAAAGTAATGAGAATGACCTAGAGATAATTTTGCCAACTCTCTCTCTTTCTCTCTCTCTCTCTCTCTCTCTCTCTCTCTCTCTCTCTCTCTCTCTCTCTCTCTCTCTCTCTCTCTCTCTCTCTCTCTCTCTCTCTCTCTCTCTCTCTCTCTCTCTCTCTCTCTCTCTCTCTCTCAGAATTTTCCGATCACGATTCACGGATCGATTTTTTGCCAACTCTCTCTCTCTCGACTTGCCGATCACTTTTGATTTCTAACGACCTAGGGATAATTTCGTCATTTCAATAGTTAAATAATTGTATTTATAAAAATATCCAGTTTGTTGTAGTACTTTTGAACAGTGATACAATGAAAGGTGTATTTTTAAAATTTTCTCAATAATAAATCAGCATTAAAATGCACAAAACAATATGAAACATTCGTGTGATTATTATCAAACACTAAAATTACATATATATATATAATGTATAATAAAATTAATCAATACATCAATATCACATCTAATTATGTTTATAAAAAATTATACATACACATGCATGTGGACCACTCGTAATAAAATAAATTATTACATATTTTAATATTTTGTAGTTTATTTAGTTATTATATTTACATTTTTTCTCTAAAAGAGTATTTTAAAATTTTGGTTAATTTTTTATCTTTAACTTCTATTAAAATTTATAATATTTTTCATTTGATTTATTATAAATATTTATATAAAATTATTATTAATATATAATTATTCATATACAAATAAAACATCTTCAATACATAATATTAATTATATATTAAATATATGTAAAATATTTTATAGCCTGCACATAGTACAGACCGATCATCTATAGAATAGTTTATTTGTTCTCTGTGTCTTGTATCGTGATTTGTTTTTATTCGCAGTTAAACGGTTTGAAATTAAAAAAAATGGATCATAAAAAACGATCGCTCAGAAAAAAAAGACAGGTTTGAGTATATAGATCAAGGTTCAAGAGACTTAATGGAAATAATGAATATGGATTATCATCCAACATCGAACTCAAAAAGAAGAACCCTATCCATAATTACTGACTGCGTAAGTCATTAAAGAATGCCAAATAATTACAGTATTTTACGACTAGCAACCCCATGATTATGTTAGTGCGTGCTATATATGTTTGTAAGGTTTAATTTATTTTTTTTATTTTACTATTAATTTTTCCTCCTTTAATTTCATGGATAAATAAATCACAATTACAAAATCATTATAACTTCCAAAAAACAAACTATTACATATAGGCCCTGTTCGTTTTTGTAATATTCAAATATTGTTCGTTTAAACATTTTTAAACCAGCATCTAGATTGTGCATCTAGATGCAAAATCAAAAATATCTAAAAAATCTGGATATTTGAGATGCTGAAAAAAAAATAGAGTATATGCTGCATTTACATCTCAAAAACCAGAAGATCAAAATATTCTTTAATATGATAGAAATAATGCAACAAAATTTATATTTATTATTTTTTTGTCAAATCGTAAAATAAAAACAAAAAAAAAAATCATTTTCCGCCAAATCAGTAAAATTGAGTTTCTCGATAAAACCTCAAAATCGAGTTTTTTCGCCAAAACCGTAAAATCAATTTTTTCCTGCAAAAACTAGAAAATCGAGTTTTCCCGCCAAAACCGGAAAATCGAGTTTTCCCACCAAAACCAGAAAATCAAGTTTTTCGTCAAAACCGTAAAATCAAGTTTTCCGTCAAAACCGAAAAATCGAGTTTTCCCGTCAAAACCAGAAAATCGAGTTTTCCCGCCAAAACTGGAAAATCGAGTTTTCCGTCAAAACTGTAAAATCAAGTTTTTCCGTCAAAACCAGAAAATCGAGTTTTCCCACCAAAACCGGAAAATCGGGTTTTCCCGCCAAAACCAGAAAATTAAGATTTCCGTCAAATCCATAAAATCAAGTTTTTCCATCAAAACCGAAAAATCAAGTTTTCCATCAAAACCGGAAAATCGAGTTTTCCCGCCAAAATCGGAAAATAGAGTTTTCTGTCAAAACCGGAAAATTGAGTTCTCCCGGTTTTCCAGAAAATTAAATTTTCCATCAAAATTTTTCCGTCAAAACTAGAAAATCTAGTTCCCCCCCCCCCCCCCCCCCCCCCCCCCCCCCCCCGAACTCATTCAACTCACAATGTGATGTCTGCCAAAGGAGAGGGAAGATCAGTAAAAGACATGAGATGCCATAAAACTTCATACTTGAAGTTGAAGTTTTTGACTGTTGGGGCATTGATTTCATGGGACCCTTACCCTCATCTTATGGGAACATGGACTATGTCTCCAAGTGGGTGAAAGCAATTGCCAGTCCACACAATGATGCTGCAGTGGTCCTGAAGCTGTTCAAAACCATCATTTTTACCAGGTTTGGAGTACCACGGATTGTGATCAGTGATGGTGGAAAGCACTTTATGAATAGAGTGTTTGAGAAGCTGCTGCAGAAGTATGGAGTTCATCACAAGGTTGCTACACCTTATCACCCTCAAATAAGTGGTCAGGTTGAAGTTTCCAACATGCAGATCAAAGAAATCCTGTAGAAGACAGTTGGAAAGACAAGAAAGGATTGGTCAGCCAAGTTAGATGGTGCATTTTGGGCTTACAGGACAGGATTCAAGACACCACTTGGCGCCACCCCATTCTATTTTCTTTATGGGAAATCCTGTCATCTTCCAGTGGAGCTTGAACACAAGGCAAATTGGTCTGTCAAGAAGATGCACTTTGACTAGAAATCTGCAGCAGAGAGGCGCCAGATACAGCTCAATGAGTTAGATGAGATCAGACATCATGCATATGAGAACTCAAAGCTGTATAAGGAGAGGACTAAAGCTTACCATGACAAGAAGATCCTTGCCAGACACTTTGAACCAAATGACCAGGTACTTTTGTATAACTCACGTTTACAATTCTTTCCTGGAAAATTGTGTTCTCGTTGGTCAGGTCCTTTCACAGTCAATGAAGTCAGACCATATGGTGCAGTTGTTCTATCAACTCCAGAGGGCAGGGAGTTTGTTGTCAATGGGCAAAGGGTGAAACATTACTGGGCCAAAGATGCGATTCCCGGAGGATAGATTGTACCTTTGGCAGATGCACCCACAGCCTGACCCTGAGGACAGTCAAGCTAATGACGTTAAACGAGCGCTTGGTGGGAGGTAACCCACTGATAAGTGTACATACTTAGTCTAATTTTTAATTTTTACTGACTTATTTTTGTGTTACAGAGCCATGAAAAAAGAAAAAAAAAAGTTGTGGCGAGTCAATATCGACAACGGTCGACACTGTGCTCGACACGGGCTGGTGTCGATCGACACCATCATTAATCAGGAACGCTGCTTTAAACACACCCCCCCCCCCCCCCCCCCCCCCCCCCCCCCCGACTCATCTTCTTCTTCCCCACTTCCCCAATATCGACAACGGTCGACACTGTGTTTATTGCATTTCGTACGGTTTATTTCATGAGTCGCGAGTAGTTTCATTGGGTTTTGGGGTTGAGAGGATTCAAAGGGGTCGAAAAGGTTTTCATGTTTGGTGTTTTCTTGTTCTTCATGGCTTTCTCTTCTAGGATGTCAAGTTCTTAAGGCTTAAAGAGTCTCACGCCAAGATCTTTATGATCAGAGATACCTCTTACCTTGACAGGATCCAGAGATCTCTGAAAATCGCATCCTAGTGACTAGTTTCTCTTTCCCAAACGCCATGGTAGTTTAGAGGACTAGTTAAGCCGCGTGTTTGAAATCTGGTTTCCTTGCCCTTCAATCTCTTCTTCCGCCAAACGCCATGGGTCTGGAGGAGAGAATGAAGGAGTGATCCATGCCGAAAGCCACAGGTGGATCTTGTTTTGTTTTCAAGGCTTCGGGAACCTCACAAAGTGAGTAGATCTAAAGTTTTCAACCCAAGCTTAAACCTTTGAAACCCCTGAACATGAATCTCAACCCTGGACCCTCCTTTTAGCATTTCTTAGTCTCTGTTGATTATTTCGCTTGTTGCTTGCTCGCACCCTGGTCATTAGATTCGCTTTTGCTTGAACTGCTTTTTAGATCGATCGTTATTGCTCGATCTAGTGGTCGATCCACTAGTCGATTTTTTACAAATTCCTAGCTTTGCATTTTTATTGTTTGGTCTGTTCCTAGTAGTAGTTTAACCCTTTCTTGTATTTTTAAAATAGTTTTGCTCTGCATTTTATCATTGCATGTAGTATTTAGGAATTTCTCAAATTATTCATCAATTGTTTAGCTTTACATGACCCTTGCATTCTCATTGCACTTTCTAACCTCTAGGATTGGATTGATACCTCTTGCATTATGCTACAACTGTATGCTGCTTGAGTTTTGATAACTTCCTGTTGCATTGCTCATCCTAGATCGAAAAGCTGTTATCATTTACTCATATGAACACAAACACACAGAAATTTTTGAAAACAAAAGTCGGAATTTTAATAATTTGATTCAAAACATTACGAAACAAATATTGAAAAAATCATTATAAAGTCTAATTTGTTAATAGTTTTAGCCAAAAGTTTTCAATGTTAATTGGATGAATTCAAATATCTTTGCTCATCCTCATCCTGTTGCATTGCTCATCCTAGATCGAAAAGCTGTTATCATTTACTCATATGAACACAAACACACAGAAATTTTTGAAAACAAAAGTCGGAATTTTAATAATTTGATTCAAAACATTACGAAACAAATATTGAAAAAATCATTATAAAGTCTAATTTGTTAATAGTTTTAGCCAAAAGTTTTCAATGTTAATTGGATGAATTCAAATATCAATATGATCAACCTATACAAAAGAAAAATAATTTTACAATACACAAATAGTTGCGTAAATAATTTTAAAAGGTTTTATTTTAAAAGCAAAGCTTATCAAAGCTGCAATTGAACTGAGTAGACACATTTTAAAGATCATTACTATATATAATCTATGGAATTTTGCTTTTATATCATCACTTTATATCTTTTATATTCCCAATAAAGAATAACAATAAAAACTTCTAAACGCATAGATGTGAAGATTCAAGACTTAACAATATAAATTGTCCATAACTTCTCATTGTATTGCCATCGTCCACAACGGCTGAGACTCCCTGTAAGGTAACTTAGTTTCATTCTCCAATTTGTTAATACATATGAGATTATTACATTGATGTAATATCAATATTTTGTTTTCATCTTTACCTTCTCTCTCTCTCTCTCTCTCTCTCTCTCTCTCTCTCTCTCTCTCTCTCTCTCTCTCTCTCTCTCTCTATCAGAATTTTCCGATCACGATTCACGGATCGATTTTTTGCCAACTCTCTCTCTCTCGACTTGCCGATCACTTTTGATTTCTAACAACCTAGGGATAATTTCGTCATTTCAATAGTTAAATAATTGTATTTATAAAAATATCCAGTTTGTTGTAGTACTTTTGAACAGTGATACAGTGAAAGGTGTATTTTTAAAAAAATTTCAATAATAAATCAGCATTAAAATGCACAAAACAATATGAAACATTCGTGTGATTATTATCAAACACTAAAATTACATATATATATATATATATAATGTATAATGAAATTAATTAATACATCAATAACACATCTAATTATGTTTATAAAAAATTATACATACACATGCATGTGGACCACTCTTAATAAAATAAATTATTACATATTTTAATATTTTGTAGTTTATTTAGTTATTATATTTACAATTTTTCTCTAAAAGAGTATTTTAAAATTTTGGTTAATTTTTTATCTTTAATTTCTATTAAAATTTATAATATTTTTCATTTGATTTATTATTAAATATTTATATAAAATTATTATTAATATATAATTATTCATATACAAATAAAGCATCTTCAATACATAATATTAATTATATATTAAATATATGTAAAATATTTTATAGCCTGTACATAGTACAGACCGATCATCTATAGAATAGTTTATTTGTTCCCTGTGTCTTGTATCATGATTTGTTTTTATTCGCAGTTAAATGGTTTGAAATTAAAAAAAATGAATCATAAAAAACGATCGATCAGAAAAAAAGACAGGTTTGAGTATATAGATCAAGGTTCAAGAGACTTAATGGAAATAATGAATACGTATTATCATCCAACATCGAACTCAAAAAGAAGAACCCTATCCATAATTACTGACTGCGTAATCATTAAAAAATGCCAAATAATTACAGTATTTTACGACTAGCAACCCCATGATTATGTTAGTGCGTGCTATATATGTTTGTAAGGTTTAATTTATTTTTTTGATTTTACTATTAATTTTTCCTCCTTTAATTTCATGGATAAATAAATCACAATTACAAAATCATTATAACTTCCGAAAAACAAACTATTACATATAGGCCCTGTTCGTTTTTGTAATACTCAAATATTGTTCGTTTAAACATTTTTAAACCAGCATCTAGATTGTGCATCTAGATGCAAAATCAAAAATATCTAGAAAATCTGGATATTTGAGATGCTGAAAAAAAAATAGAGTCTATGCTGCATTTATATCTCAAAAACCAGAAGATCAAAATTTTCTTTAATATGATAGAAATAATGCAACAAAATTTATATTTATTATTTTTTTGTCAAACCATAAAATAAAAACAAAAAAATTTATTTTTTTCGCCAAATCAGTAAAATTGAGTTTCTCGATAAAACCTCAAAATCGAGTTTTTTCGCCAAAACCGTAAAATCAATTTTTCCTCCAAAAACTAGAAAATCGAGTTTTCCGTCAAAACCGGAAAATCGAGTTTTCTCGCCAAAACCATAAAATCAAGTTTTCCGTCAAAACCGTAAAATCAAGTTTTCCGTCAAAACCGAAAAATCGAGTTTTCCCACAAAAACCAGAAAATCGAGTTTTCCCGCCAAAACTGGAAAATCAAGTTTTCCGTCAAAACTGTAAAATCAAGTTTTTCCATCAAAACCAGAAAATCGAGTTTTCCCACCAAAACCGGAAAATCGGGTTTTCTCGCCAAAACCAGAAATTTAAGATTTCCGTCAAATACATAAAATCAAGTTTTTCCATCAAAACCAAAAAATCAAGTTTTCCATCAAAACCGAAAAATAGAGTTTTCCCGCCAAAACCGGAAAATAGAGTTTTCCGTCAAAACCGGAAAATTGAGTTCTCCCGGTTTTCCAGAAAATTAAGTTTTCCATCAAAACTGTAAAATCGAGTTTTTCCGTCAAAACTGGAAAATCAAGTTTTTCCGCCAAAACCGGAAAATCGAGTTTTCTCGTCTAAACCGTAAAATCAATTTTTTCCGTTAAAACCGTAAAATCAAGTTTTTCCGTCAAAATTGGAAAATCGAGTTTTTCCACAAAAACCGTAAAATCAAGTTTTTCTCCAAAACCGTAAAATAAAGTTTTTTCGTCAAAACCATAAAATCAAGTTTTTCTGTCAGAACCAAAAAATCAAGTTTTTTCGCCAAAACCATGTTTTTCAGTCAAAACTGCAAACCAAGTTTTCCCACTAAAATTGAAAACTGATATTTTTCTGCCAAAATTTTTCGTCAAAACTATTTTTTTGTTAAATTTTATTTTTAGAAAAACTATTAATTTGTATTATCATAAATAAATCATTTTAGTTGTAAATAGAATTAATAAATTGAAAAATATATCTTTTTAGTCATTTGAGATATTTTGCATTCAGATTTTTTTATAAATACTAGATTACTACCCGTGCCACGCACGGGTTAAATTTTACTAATAATTTGTTACTAATAATAATATAAAAAAATTAAATTATTTATGTTAAGTACAATTTATTATTGATATTAGCATTATATATATATATATATATTATTATATAATTTACAAACTTTATAGAATATGCGTGTAATTTAGTCATCGTTGGTAATGCAGTGCTTTATAAACTAATTTGTTTGCACTAATGTTTGATGTTTGTAGGATTAGTTTATATGGTCAGTTTAATCAAAATTGAATTTTTTGATTAGTTCTTACAGCTTTTAGTTTATGTGAAGCAATGCATAAAACTCATTGTTTAAAACATTTCAAAATTTTACCTTTTATCTATAGATCATATAGATAAAAGTTGTATTGATTGATAACAATGAATATAAAAAAAAATGGGTTATAAATTTATAGTCACTTATTTTGGCATATAAAAATAAATTAAAAAATATTAACTTTATTTTACAACAAAAAATTATATATCTCATCAAAATCAAAAATATGATCAAATCACATACGAAATTTAAAAGCTAAAAAATCTGCAAAAGTAATTGATAACAAACTCTTTTTTAAATATAGAATATGCTCATATACCACACAATTAGTTGATAAAAAAGTTTTTTTTTAAATAAATATTTTCAAATGGAGAATATTCTGTTATCATACTATTATCAATACAGCCCAGAATAAATATACAATTATATTTTTATTTTATTTTACTGTAAGATTTTGTTAAAAGTATTTGGAGCGATATTCACATTAGATTTGCCAAAATAACCAATTAATTAGTTAATTAACTTTTTTGTTTTAGAACGAATTTTGTATAAAATATTCAAAAAATTTTCGAATTATTCTTTTTATTTCGAAATAAATACCTAAGTGGTAATAGATTTTTTTTTTTCTTCACATGGATAGTTAGTAAATTTTAGATGAACTCAAAATTCCAAAAAAAAAAAAATTTAGATGAACTCAAAGAGATTAATTGTATAATCGATCTTTTCAATCTCCATTTAGATACAATTATTCTTAAAACTAATGTCAATTAGATATAAATTATAATATGAGTTTAATTTCTCAACAAAATCAAATGAAATGAATAAATAATGAAGTTAGTAGAAGACAGATGAATAGAAGTAAACTAAAAAAAAAAGTCTAGACACTAAAATAAAGCTTCAAAATGAAAGTGCAGTTCTAGTTAAGAGACTCTCTAGAAACATTTTGTACTTTCAAAATAGACAAATACATGTAAAGCTAATCTAGTCCAATAATATATTTATGAACATTAAAATGAGACACCATATTTTTCATCCTCCTCGAGAGAAGAAATGAAAGTAGAATATCCAGTTCAAGCCAAACAGAATCCAAAGGGTACCACCAACGTTGCGTTACTCATCGCTGGCGTACGTCAAAGCCGTCGTTGCCGCCACTGAAACTTTTTGCCCCATTAATATGTCCTTTCGTGCTTTGGTCATCTCACTTCTCCCTTCCTCTCTCACATTGGAGGCAAACTCGCTGATATTTTGGTATGACAAACATTTGACAGATCTGCAAGATAAATAAATAAAGTTAGAAATATGGAAAATGAAATAAAACAAATCTAAAGTGGAAAATGATGATGGTCTCTAATGTTGACAAAACCATATAATCGAAGCTTAAAATCATGCAATCAGAAATATAAACTTATCAAGATATGTTCATCAGGATGCGAACATTGGATAAAGATGATATTTTTTATTCCTTGCTCAGTTTTAAACAAAATCGAATCATACAAAACATAGAATTAGATAGCAAAGGTAAGAAATCATACCATGTTAGATGCCAGACAGCTTTCAGATTGTCGATTGAGGCATGGGTTCGTGATGAGGAGAGACTTAAGCTTTGCCAAAGCAATTTAGACAAATCAAACACAAATTTATTTGTTAGTGCATCCGTAGATATATAAAATAACTAATCACAAATTTTTTTATTCAAAATCAACAAAAAATTTAATCTTAAAAAAACTGGATGTTTTATCTAATGAAATGACACTCTTATATAATGAATAAGGAAGACATCGATTTAGGTTTTAGGCTACTATAGCTTGTCCAGAAATTTTGTGTATTCTTTAGATTGTTTCGAAATTTTGGAAATTAAATATCATTTTATATTTGGAAGTTTTTATTTTGTAAAAATCAAATGTAGAGATATTTCTGATATTATATTTATTTTATGTATTCCCATTATTGTTTTGATTAGTTGTTAAGATTTATTTTTGGAAATACTTATTAATAGCAAAAAAGTACTTATTGATTATACAAATAATTGAGTAAATTGATTGAATGGTGTAGATCAAGTTAAATAGCAATGATATCGGGATTTAGAATATATGGTTTTTGAAAATAGAAAGTTAGAATATGTTTAGGAATTTTTTTAATATTTACAAACTGATATTATTTGCTATATTATATGAATATTCAAATAATTCAATGAAAACTGTAGGAATTTGATGATTTTTTTTGAATAGATATTTAGAATATATGGTTGTTTTAAAAAAACGATTTAAAGTTCAGGTAAACTAAAATTTTTAATAATTTAATCAATTATTATTTATGTATTTATATCAATTCACTGTTTATATAATATATAAGTTGTATTTAAAAAAGTACATATTCTATATATCAAATTATATATTGCAGTAATATAATATAAGGTTTGGATAGTATAAAATTTTATATAAGAAAAAATTATTATTTTTGTGTTTATAACGATTTATTGTATCTAGTGTAGAAGTTTTATTTCAAAAAATAATACACAAACACTTAATTGAACAAATTATAGTATTTTTACGTGTAACACTAATAACTGGATACATAAATATTTTAAACGAATAGTAATGTAGATTAGAGTAGTAGATTATTAATAGAGTGTTTGGTAATAAGTGTATTAATTACATTTAACATTAATAATTCTGTAATTTTAGCGAAAATAAAGTAGATAAATATAGTGTTTGGCAATAAGAATAGTCTAATAATTAACTAAATTGAAAATCTCAAAAAAATGAGGTAATGACACATCAGCCTGGAATATCAGCCTGGAATATTAGATACAAACAAACAATATTACATCCAAATGCTATATCTAAATGCAAAACCTAGTTTTAAAAACGAACAATATCTAAATGTTGCATCTGAAAATTGTATGTAGATCAAGAAACGAACAGGGCCATAATCAAAATATATGAGGTGGTTAGGCATAAACGAAAGTTCATTATAAGCGTTTTGGAAAGATCTCATGTGGGTCTCTTGTCAAATTTATTCGATACATGTTTGCATAGGCCAAAGCTGAGTAAGGAATAAAGAGGAATGAAGTTGGGATCTCTTCACTCAACTTGTGAGAAACCTCCACCAGTCTCAGACTTTGTCCTACCAAAGAAACAGATTTCGCAATTGAAGAATGTTCATATCGATTTGGCCCAAACGACAGAAAAAGAGTAATTTGGTTAAGATTCAGGCTTACTTGTGATCTGAAGGATTCGGTCTTATCTCATATACAATTGTCGCAACAACATCTCTTTTCAACTGTTCAAGACCAAAGGGTAAACTTAACCAACTACCATATTACCATATAATAGTAGCATCATTTGTGTATGCAAAGCCGCAAACATACCTGAGTTGCTTCACCTTTAAACCCGATATAATGTATTTGCGTTGTGTCACCTCCAAAACTCTCAGGGAAATGCAATGTCATGTTTCCAACGCTCTGGAATCTCGAATACCTAACCACAGCACAAATCACATCACACGCTTTCACTGTATCAAATATCTCCACTTTTCACCAGTTAAGGTAAAGTCATATATAGTTCAGCAGAAAATAACGTACCATTGATGCATTACATAAATCCGCAGAGTCTAATACAACCTATTATCAGTACCTGGTTTGGTATTCTAAGACTCCTTGCAAATTTTCAGCTAATTCCCATTCCTTTAAAAGAGCTCACATATGTTTCTGCATTAGTGCAGTTGTCTTTTGGCATATCGGTAAGTAAAAACACTCACAAAGGAAGAATACCTGAACGGCTTGCATACTCTCAGCGTCTGAGAAGTCAATACCTTCGCGATTGATGAACCTGGTTTAAAGACAACAATCATCTTTCTGTCTTTATGTATATTCCCAAATGAAGAAACAGTATGCAGAACTTAACACATGCATACAGGAAATGTTATTGTAGAGTAGTTTAGACATACACTCTCAACTTAGAAGGACTTCTTCCATCAGGGCCACCTACAATTGATATGCTCTTGATTTTGACGTCTGATGTGAATCTATGATAATCATGACAAAATAGACATAAATGAGCTGCACATCAAAAAGTTCTTATAACATTGTCTGTATCTAGTTCTCCCAAACTTCTTAATGCAAAACAATGATAATTTGAAGTCACTGGTCGGTAATCGAATGAACAAACGGTGCGCTAAGCCAGAAATAGATGCCAGTTTGAAGAGGAAGAAATAATCTTCTATGACATACGGTACAAAGACAAGTAATTCCGGGTCTCCCTCATTGCTCTCCAAATGCTCCTGTAAGCATACACAAGATACCATTTCCTTTTAGACATTATCGTGGAGACAGATTTGCATATAAACATAATATATAAGTAAGAGTACATATAGTTAAGGGTCTTTCATCAGCCGAGCATGGTATTGATAACATTCATGCACACATGTGTTTGGGTTCATTACCACTCTTTTAAGGTTATTCCATATGTTAAGGGTCCTTCATTAGCCAAGCATGGTATTGATAACATTCATGCACACATGAGTTTGTGTTCATTACCACAATCTTTCTAAGGTTATCCCATATGTTTTCTCCATGAACCAACAAGAGGTCACAAGATCAATAAAGATCCAAAACATAAGTTATTGTGAAAATCGAAATTACCCCAGAAGAGTGTAATCGCTGTTCCCATGCTTTGAAGACTGATTTTACACTTCCGGAAACAGACTCGTTCAGAGCAGACACCTGAGACCAAATTTATACAAGTACTAAAAAAACTTCTCTTGCTAAGCATACAAAATATATCATTTCTCAAGGAACGTTTTCAAAAACATAGAAACAGCTTGAAAAAAAACCATTAGTTTTCAATTTGCAATTTGTATGTGAAAAACCCAAAATCTGTATACAGAAACCCTAAATAGAGAAATAAAAGGACTGGATCATCATATCACTGAAGAAATCTCTATCAAATCTTACTCGCAAACTGTTACTCATAAACCCAATCGCAAATAGTTTTCGAAATCCATCACGCAAGCCCGGCGGGTTGAAAAATCGGAATATCTTCGACATTTACGCAGCAACAATTGGAATCTAAACTGTTTGGATTCATTAATCGAGTGATCCAAGAAAGATTGTGTGTGAGAGAGAGAGACCTTGGAGAGATCAATGTGCTTGTAGAGTGACCAATCGGAGGAACACTCATGATCCTCACAGTTGTGATCATGCGTACACGACATTTAGCAATCGGGAAAAAAACAAAATTATCGTCGGCGAAACACTAATCAGAAACTCTGGCGAAGAAATATCGAGAAGCTTGAGAAGAGTGCCGTGAGAAGGGACTTTAATCTGAAATACCCCCGTACGCCAACAAAAATCTAACTGTCCATCTCTAATCTCACTGCCCCTCTTTACAATGATTTTTTTGATTTTTGATTTTTGCTCATTGGAGCTGTTGAGCTAGTTGGGTAAGGCTATTAGAAACTAATATTGTTAATTAAATATGATATTTTGGTTAACTGAGCAATAAATCGTAAAAATTAATGATGATTCGTATGATGAACCAAACTTTTTGGGTACTACTGGGTACAACTATAACAACTTGACATATTAGTACGAGTAGGATCAACCAAACTTTTTGGGTACAACTAGCATAACTGGACATATTAAGTGAATTTAGTACGACTAGGATTAACCAAACTTTCTAGGTACTACTAGGTACAACTAGCACAACTAGACATATTAAGTGAATTAGTACGACTAGGATGAACCAAACTTTCTGGGTACTACTGGTACAACTAGCGTAACTGGACATCTTAAGTACGACTAGTACAACTGGTACAACTATGATAAGATTACCTTACGATTGTTCTGTTCTTTTCAGGGAAAATGAGTAGCAGTGATTGCACAGTCATATGTTTTGATTATGGGGGGGTTCTATTCACAAGATGGTGATAAAGTTATTTGGAATTCTGTAGAAGATGAGATTCATACTTTAGTGATGAGGAAATCTTTGGAGGATGTCACTTATCTTGGATTAGTAGAGGGAATTTGCAGAAAGGTTTTGATAGATGCAGCTACATCTCAGCTGAAAATTAGTTACTATCCAATGGTCTTGAACACGAAGAAACCATCATATATTTGGAATGACGAAAATGTTTTTGGTTATCTACTACAAATGAGTAAGGATCAATGTAGAAGTGTTCTACATGTGGAGTTCATCAAGGATGTTGATCAAAGTCATGAAAGCGTGCATGTTTCAAGAGAGGATCATGGAGTTGACGTTGATGTAGGTCCAAGTAAGGATGAAATGTTTTCTACCGCTAGAGATGGTTTAGAAATACCGGACAGTGAAATGCAAGACAATGAAATGCCAGACAATGAGATGCAAGAAAATGATACAGATCCTCTACAAAGATATGAGCTCGTGTATGATGATGATACAGAAGTCAGACATTCTGATGGAAACTCGCAAGTAAGTTGATAGGGTCAGGTTTTACCCAAATAAAACTACTGCAAGTGCACAGCAAAAGCAGTTGTAGTACAAGGGGTTATCGAATCCCAAGGGAGTATGTAAACCACACTAGCGATTATAGATTCAGATTAAGCTAAGCGATAAATAATGAATGTAATGCAAAACAGTAAAATAAATGCAAGAGGGCGTTTTTATGCTTGTTCTTAAAGTTCAGAAGGCTAAAGGCGCTAAGTCAGGACAGTTCGCAGGTTGAATCTGAGAGTGTAGAATGCATGCAATCAGGAATGAATTAAAACCGTCTTGAACATGAATCACAAAGATATAACTAATCAATTCTCATTGCAGAAGTCATCTATGTCTAAATCACAGAGTTTCAAATCTCTTTGCAAACCCTAACAACCTAAACATGCAGTAATGATCAGGTTCAATTGTTCACAAAACTCCTAAGCCAAATCTCTTTGTACTAGGGCGTTTTGCTCATCTAATACTAGTTCAGGTGATTAATAATGCTCTCACATCTATCAAAAACCTAGGGTTTCGAAATCCAGATGATGTGTCTAAGAAATCGATATGAATGCAAGCACAGATGAAGAACCAATGAATTTCCTAATAGTTTAGCAATTCTACAAACTCTTCTTCAACCTTTGAAAAGCCCTAACTTAACTAATAGACTACTCAGACATGGTGATTTGAGAAAACATCATGAAAAGAATAGATTGCATAAAAGAAATAAGAAGTAGAAATAAAGGAGTTCAAAATCTGCTCTGAAGGAGTCTGATTTGTCTCTCCAAAAGCTCTGCTACAAATCTCTCTCTAAAGCTCTCAAAAATAATAAGATACAAGATATATGCCAAAAGAATGGCTGAAAAACCTAATATACAAGCTAAAACACGATCTGGGGTCTTTTTGCAAATATTAGAACTTTTGGGCCAAAACTGCAATTTCTTCCCAATCTTTTAAAAACAAGCCACGACCCCTTCCTTTCTGGGTGACGAGCGTCACCAGCTTGGTGATGAGCGTCACCATATGGCATACTTTCTTCTTCGAGCTAGGTACTTCGTGGCTTCAACTCAGAATGCTCCAAAAGGTTCCAAAATCTCCAATTATGCTCCAGACATGCTATAACCTGCAAAGACTCTTCTAGGACTCTAAAAAGACCAAAAGGACTCAATAAAAATGACTTATATCATGGTTAAAAACCATAAAAACCATGATATATCAACTCCCCCAGACTTAGCTTTTGCTTGCCCTCAAGCAAACATTAGACAAAGAATAAGGTCGAGGTTTGAAAACAAGAAACAGTCAGTCAGTCATCAGAAACACCACACTAGTTAAAGCTTTCGAATCCACATACCACAGAGTCAACACAAGATCAAATTTCAGTCTAATTATCACAAGCTTAGCAAATCTCTCAAGTCCAGTCCAAATCCCTTCAAGAAATCCGAAATTTCTACTATCAACTCCTTATTTTTATCTAAGTGTGAAGTCTCATCAAAGCTCTATCATCTTAATCACTTTACAGATTCTTTTCCCTTCCTAACAACTGAACAAATCAATCTCAACACAGCTCTCCTATTTTCTCTTCCCTTAATCTTTTTCCTTTGAATATTTTCGATTTTTCACTTCTTTTTCTCAACTTTTACAGTCTAAGATATGGTGCTACTCAATACTTGTGTTCCTTGTGAGGAGACAGGTTCTTGAGTGAGTTCACTACTGTTGTTCCTTGTGAGGAGACAGGGTCATGAATGCACCATTCTTTGAACTTAAACTTTTAAAAACTACATCTGGGAAGATCAAAGAGAGACTGTATCTTAACTTTATTGTCAGTGCTTAAAGAGAGAATCAAGATCAATAAGAATCAATCACCAAGACAAGAAATTTAAAGTTCATTAAGGTGGAGCTAACAGCAAATTTTTCAGATTCTCTAAGAACCTAAACCTTCATTGCTAGACTGATCTACCTATGACTTTCAACTTAGTAAGACTTGTAATCAACTACTGTGGCAATGGTTCTTATCAGCAAAAACGTCCTATGGCTAGTTCCAAGAAAAACTAACAGTTTCAAAAATTTTGACTCTAGAAAAACAGGTTTTTGACTCAACTTTAAGACTCTATAAACATGACACAAAGCACACAACGTCAGTAACCACCTCCCCCAGACTTAAACAACACTGTCCCCAGTGTTATTAAGCCAAGAGTTGGTCAAAATGAAGCATGAGAAGTTGTAGAACCAAGGTGGAAAAGTGGTACCTCGCAAAGGACCTGGTGACGAGCGTCACCAAATTGGTGATGAGCGTCACCATCTCTGATACTCCAGAAATCGTCATGTTGGATGTTTAAATGCTATGCCATCATGTGTACTCCGAAGTCAAACTGTAAGAGCACTCAAAACACACATCAAAACATCCAAACAAAGCATAACCCATGGTCCAACAAGTTCACAAGATATCATCCAAGCAAACTGAACAAAGTGACTCTTTTTTTTTTTTTGATTTTTCTCATGTTTTTGGGTTTTTTAGCTATGTAATAGAAAACTAAACTAATATATGAAAAAGAAAACTTACTAGTGGGTTGCCTCCCACTAAGCGCTTGTTTAAAGTCATTAGCTCGACTTTGAATGCTGCTCAGACAGCTGGTGGAGCAGAGGGTGGCAGTGAATGCCTTGGAGAAGAATGTCTCCTCATCCATGGTGGTTTGTAAGCAGTAGATGTATGAACACTTCCAAGGAAATGAGGAACATCAGCAGGGTTGGTCGTGAGTGTGGGTGGGATATTTCGTTTTCCTGCAGAATCATCAAAAGAAGCACCAAGCTTTCTACGAGAATCTCGTTGCTTGCATAAGTGTGAAGCAGCTTTTTCACCTTTTAAATTCTTATTGATTAGATTAGGAGGTTTGGAACTGGTTCCAGGAAGTGCATACCTTTGTTTAGTTGCAGGTTTCTGGGTTGTGGACTGTTGAATTTTCGGATTGGTAACATATGATGGACTTGTAGAGCAAATATCACGTCTCTCCTTTGTGTCCAGGTTGGTGACGAGCGTCACCAGGTCAGTGACGCTCGTCACTGACTCTGCAGTTCGAGTTTCTGCAGTTTTCCTGCAATTCAGCTCTGCAAGTGTTGCTTCCATCACATACACGTCTTCCTCCAGCAATTTGGCATTCATTGGAACTTCTTTTTCAAGCCTAGTCATGAAGATATGATCCTCACTGCAATCCTCAAACCCAACAGCTTCTGCAGAAGTTTCAGATATTGGCTCTTCAACAGCCATCTTGCTCACTTGCCTACTAATATCTGATTCATTGACACACTCAGCAATAGTGTCTTCTGAATGCTCCATGACAGTCTCTTCATCTCTAGAAGTTCTTACAGAAAAGGTCTGACCATCAATGGTAGAACTCTTTCTTAACTTATCCATATCAAAGTTCATGACAACATCACCAAGATCAAGCTCAATGTTCCCCCTTCTAACATCAATGATGGCTCCAGCTGTAGCCAAGAATGGTCTTCCCAGAATAAGAGGATCTTTAGGTTCTTCAGCATATTTCAGAACCACAAAATCTGTAGGAATTATGCAGCCTTCAATGTTAACATGAACATTCTCTAACATGCCTTCTGGGGTCCTTATGGATCGATCTGCTAGGATGAGAGAGATCCCAGCTGGCTTGAAATCAGTCATTCCAAGTCTAGCAGCAACAGAGAAAGGCATCAAGTTAATACTTGACCCTAGATCACATAGAGAGTGTGGAAAACATCCTGCAAATATTGAGCAATCAAGCACAAAGGTCCCTGGATCAGATAGCTTCTCTGGAACTCTGCTTTGAGTGATGGTATTGACTTGTTCAGAAACAGTCACCTTCTTCTTCTTCTTTGGAACTGTGCCTAAGAGAATTGCACTGATGTCTCTGGTAAGCAATGCTCCTTCCTCAGGACTTACACCATTCACAACCATTCTCTTTACATACCTTCTTAGAGCTGGTGAAAGCTTGACTGCATCAACAAGTGGAATCTCAAGCATCAGCTTGTCTATCATAGCTTTACATCTGGCTTCTTCTATCTCCTGTTTAGACTTCCTAGGATGCTTGGGGAATGGTGTTTTGGGTTTATAGACACGTTCCTGGTCATAATTTGCAGTTACAGGCGAAGCAGCTTCGTTCTGGGGTGGGTGACGACCGTCACCAGGGGGGTGACGCTCGTCACTCACTTGTGACAACCCCCGATACCCTTGTAGGTTGGTGACGAGCGTCACTCCTCCTTGGTGACGCTCGTCACTCACCTCTGAGACAGAAAAATTTTCATCTTCAGACTCCATGAGTTGCACGATCTGTTCTGCACTCAACCTCTTTTTCTGCACTGTTTTAAGCTCCTTTTCATTCCTGACTGTGATGGCATTAACCTGATGCTTGGGATTGATATCAGTCCTTCCAGGAAGGAATCCCTCTTGCCTTTGAACAGCTCCTGCAGTTTGAGCAACCTGCACATCAAGCTTCTTCATGTGAGAGTTCAGACTCTCAATTTTTCCATTCAGGTCTTGATACAGCGAATCTAGCTTGCCATTGAAGTTCACTGTCATCTTCTGTTGTCCTTCAAGTACCTGCTCCAGCATAGCTTCCATTTTATTGTCTTGTGGAGGTGCAGTTTGGTAGGAAGAAGAACCATAATTCCTGCTGTTTTGGTAAGGTTTCTCAACTTCAGTCTTCTGGAATGGGGGTTTAGGAGTGTAACCAGGCGTGCTCTGTCCTCCTGTAAAGGTACTCTGCTGATTATTGCTGTTGTAGCCTCTGTTCCATTGCTGATTTCCAAACTTTTGGCTCTGAAAACCCCCTCCATTGATGAAATTAACATCTTTCTGCTCAAATTCTTCAGGATTTTCGAAACTCTCCACTTCTGCAGCGAATTGGACTGACTTCTTTCCCACCAAAAGGCTGTGCATGCTGTCTAACTTAGCCTTAACTTCAGCTATTTGGTTTCCATCATTCAAACCAGACTGCTGCTTTCTCTGAAAATCTGCATTCTTAGTGCTGTTACTGCAGGCCAAGTTTTCAATCAATCTTACAGCTTCTTCTGGTCTGTTGGTGTTGAAGTTTCCTGCACTTGCTGCATCCAGCGCCATCTGGTACTTCCAGTCAATGCCTTTGAAGAAGATCCCAAGTAATTGCACCTGATTGAAACCATGATGAGGACAGTCCCTTTGATAAGACTTGAATCTGATCCAAGAAGCCTTAAAAGCTTCAGTAGGGCCTTGTGTAAATGATGCAATTTTCGTCCTCATGTCCTCTGATCTTGCATCATCATAGAAGTTATTCAGAAAGGCATTCTTGGTGTCTTCCCAAGTGGTCAATGAAGCAGGTTCCAGTTGCTTCAGCCAATATGCAGCTTCTCCTCCAAGAGAGTAAGGAAAAAGCTTGCAGAACAGAAAATCATTGCTAACCCCATTAGCTTTGACACTGGAAGCCAAGTCCTTAAATCTCTCTATGTGATCCATAGGATGCTCATGAGGTAAACCATGGAAGGGATGCTGTCCAACAAGTTGATAGTAGACAGGTTTAACCTCAAAATCGTTCCTCTGGAAGGCAGGAGGTCGGATTGCAGCTCTGTTGGCATAGAACTGATCAGGTCTGTTGTAGTCACCTAGAGTCCTCTGAACAAAACGCCCAGCAGCGTTATTGACAGCAGCAGGGACTCCCACGTTCTCAGCCACTTGCTGAACTTGCTGTTCAACAATGACATTCCCCTCTTGATCAATTCTGTGCCCTTCTTCGTTTCTCCTGTTTCCTTCCCTGTCAACCAAGTGACCTTCTGCATCTTCAACCAAGATCAGTGGAGCGACCATTGCAGATTGCTTCTTAGCTTTCCTGTTAGTTCTCTCCAACCTAGCAAGCTCGTCGATGCTCAAAGTCACAAGCTCCTTCTCTTTGTTGCTTCTGGTTCTGCGATTAGGCATACACCTGAAACAAGAACAAAGAAAAGTAGCTGAAAATCAGTAAACAAATAAAAACTTAGACAAAATCCTAATACTAAAAATCGATAGGCAGCTATTACTCCCCGGCAACGGCGCCAAAAACTTGATAGGGTCAGGTTTTACCCAAATAAAACTACTGCAAGTGCACAGCAAAAGCAGTTGTAGTACAAGGGGTTATCGAATCCCAAGGGAGTATGTAAACCACACTAGCGATTATAGATTCAGATTAAGCTAAGCGATAAATAATGAATGTAATGCAAAACAGTAAAATAAATGCAAGAGGGCGTTTTTATGCTTGTTCTTAAAGTTCAGAAGGCTAAAGGCGCTAAGTCAGGACAGTTCGCAGGTTGAATCTGAGAGTGTAGAATGCATGCAATCAGGAATGAATTAAAACCGTCTTGAATATGAATCACAAAGATATAACTAATCAATTCTCATTGCAGAAGTCATCTATGTCTAAATCACAGAGTTTCAAATCTCTTTGCAAACTCTAACAACCTAAACATGCAGTAATGATCAGGTTCAATTGTTCACAAAACTCCTAAGCCAAATCTCTTTGTACTAGGGCGTTTTGCTCATCTAATACTAGTTCAGGTGATTAATAATGCTCTCACATCTATCAAAAACCTAGGGTTTCGAAATCCAGATGATGTGTCTAAGAAATCGATATGAATGCAAGCACAGATGAAGAACCAATGAATTTCCTAATAGTTTAGCAATTCTACAAACTCTTCTTCAACCTTTGAAAAGCCCTAACTTAACTAACAGACTACTCAGACATGGTGATTTGAGAAAACATCATGAAAAGAATAGATTGCATAAAAGAAATAAGAAGTAGAAATAAAGGAGTTCAAAATCTGCTCTGAAGGAGTCTGATTTGTCTCTCCAAAAGCTCTGCTACAAATCTCTCTCTAAAGCTCTCAAAAATAATAAGATACAAGATATATGCCAAAAGAATGGCTGAAAAACCTAATATACAAGCTAAAACACGATCTGGAGTCTTTTTGTAAATATTAGAACTTTTGGGCCAAAACTGCAATTTCTTCCCAATCTTTTAAAAACAAGCCACGACCCCTTCCTTTCTGGGTGACGAGCGTCACCATATGGCATACTTTCTTCTTCGAGCTAGGTACTTCGTGGCTTCAACTCAGAATGCTCCAAAAGGTTCCAAAATCTCCAATTATGCTCCAAACATGCTATAACCTGCAAAGACTCTTCTAGGACTCTAAAAAGACCAAAAGGACTCAATAAAAATGACTTATATCATGGTTAAAAACCATAAAAACCATGATATATCATAAGTCATGGGTGGGAAGATGGTTTAGATATATATAAAGGTCAAGAATTTGACACTAGGCAGGGACTGCAAGCTCTCCTGCAAAAAGGTGCACATGGGAATGGTTTTGAGTATGAAACGAAAAAGTCTGATCCCACATGTTTCGTGGTAAAATTTTGGGGAGCAAAAGAGGGATGCAAGTGGAGTTTAAGAGCTTTTGTGCATATGAACACAAATAGTTTCACTATTGTCACTTACAACAAGGTGCACACATGCTCTCGGGTTACTACAAGTACAATCAGACAAAAAGGAAAGGCACACCACACTTAGTTGCAACTGTTTTGGCTGAAGACTATCCAGGTCGATTCGACACACCAGATCCAAAAACGCTGATCAATATGGTTCAAGGCAGGCTTGGCGTGAAAGTATCATACTCGACAGCGCTGAGAGGAAAAAACAAAGCTGCTAATGAGGTGCGGGGAAGTTCTGAGGAGAGTTATCGGTGGCTATATTCTTATTTGTACATGCTAGAGAAAGTGAATCCGGGTACACGGACTTGTGTGGAATTAGATGAGCAGAAAAGGTTTAAATACCTATTCTTTGCATTGGGAGCTTGCATAGAAGGGTTTCTATCGATGAGGAAAGTCATCATTATAGATGGAACCCACCTGAAGAACGTATATGGTGGAGTTCTAATCGTCGCTTCAGCTCAGGATCCTGATTATCATCATTATCCCATTGCTTTTGGTGTAGTTGATGGTGAGAAAGATGCAAGTTGGACGTGGTTTCTGAATCAGTTGAAGTCAGTAACACCAGATGTCCCTGGAATGGTGTTTATTTCGGATAGGAATCCAAGCTTGATCAAGTCAATAAGGGAAGTGTTCCCTCTGTCTCAACACGGGTATTGTGTAAGGCATTTGTCACAGAATGTGAAAGGACACGTTGCCACCCACAGAGATGCATGTGCGAAGAAGTTCATCGAGTGCGCTAAAGCTTATACAGAGGTTGAGTTCGGAAAACTCTATAGTGCTTTTAGGATGAAATATCCATCTGCTGCCGAGTATCTAGACAAAAGTGTTGATGAGAAAAAATGGGCAAAATGCTATTTTCCAGGAGAAAAGTACAACATAGATACCACCAATAGTGTAGAATCTATCAATGGTGTTTTCGTAAACGCAAGAAAGTACTCGCTGTTGCCAATGATTGATGTAATTGTTGCCAAATTGGCTGAATGGTGGAACACCCATAGGCAGAGTGCCGCTGAAGTCCCACTGTCACAGAAGCTTGTGCCTTCCGTGGAGAACGAAATGGATCTGAGATGTGTGGATGCAAAGAAACTCATGGTGCAAGATTTAAACAGTTATCTCCATGAATACAATGTGATTGGGCTTGATGGGAAGAATTATTTGGTTGATATGACTAGGAAAACTTGTTCTTGCAAGTATTTTGATATAGATAGATACCCATGTGTGCATGCAATTGCTGCTGCCATCCATATGAGCAGAGATAGGGAACTTCATCTACAAGAGTTTTGCTCCAAATATTATTTGGTAGAGCTATGGGCATTGGCATACTCCAGGACAATCTATCCAGTTCCTCATATGTCTGAATGGGTTGTACCTGAAGAGATACAAGCACAAGAAGTCTTACCTCCGGAATATGAAGTAAAGAAAGGAAAACCGCAACAGAAAAGATTCCCATCAGCTGGAGAACATCGTGGAAGAGGAAGAGGAAGAAGAGGAAGAGGAAGAGGAAGAGGTGGACGCTGGGCTCAATGGTTTGGGATTGATGGAAGTGAAGAGTAATTTATGTCTTTGTTTTAAATTATTTGAACTATGTGTGCAACTTTGTATGATCGAGACTTGTATCCATGTTATTTCTATCAGGTATGACTAGGCACCACTAGTACAACTCTATATTCCGCGTCTAATATGTCTGGTACGACTGGTGCGACTAGTACCACTCGTTTCAAGTACAACTAGTTCAACTACATTTTAGTTGTACTAAAGTCCAACTGGGAAGACTGGTACGACTATGCTTTCTACAAAAATGTCAATAACACAATTTGTAAATGTATTTGTAAACATTTTTCCATATAAAATAGGCCATAGAACATTTGCAAACATATTTGAACATTTTACAGTTAAATAAATTTGATCCACAAAAATGTTTGATCCATGAAAATGTGTTCTCTACACAATCTACCTTATATTTTTAAGGTTACTTTGTAAATCTTAACCACACAAACATGAAAACCATGAAAGTTTATATTTTTATACTAGTTATAGCATTAGAATATTAGTTTATTTACAAAATTTTACAAGTACAGCTAAAAATTTTTAATTTAGGTATGATACTACTGATTACAAAATTTTACAAGTTTATGTCTTTAGGGTACAACTCAAAACTGGGTACAACTATGTTATAAAAAAACTGGGTTCAATTTTTTTTTTTTGACGGTGCAAACTTGTAAAGATATTCATTTCCTCTTTTGACGGCGCACGTGACTTCATATTTTATCCATTTTTAACTTCATTTTAAACATGTTTTTTTTGCATGCACACGTTTTTTTTGCTGCCACACGTTTTTAAAATTCAGATCTAGTTGGTCTAGTTCTGCTAGTCGTACCTTTTAATTCAACACATAAAAAAAGACTTACATAAAATATATATGTCTAAATCCTGAAAAACACAAAGACAAATTCTAACATAGCAAATAATGACACAACATAAGTTCAAAGCCTTAAGTTACTTAATAACAATCCTTCACCAAACTTGAACGAGTAACCTTCCTTTTTCGCTTGGGAGTCTTACTCCTCTTAATTAATTTCTTTGGTGCTTGGGCTTGAAGACTAGGTCGTTTCTTGATTTTCACCTTCCTAGGAGTTTGGACTGTATCGGCATCGTCTCCACCTAACAAAAACAAACAAAAATCGATGAAACTCATTATATCAAAAATAAATCTCCAATAGTTTGGCTCATTAAGGAAGATAAATCTCCACTTACCAGCTAGAGCCTTTTCCATAGCCTTATCCACAGCCTCTAACACTATCTCCGCAGCTGCACTAGCCTCAGCCGCCACAGTCTCCACGGTCTTCGCAGCCTCCATCATCTCCGAAGCTGCCGCAGCCTCAACCTCAGCCTTCTCCGCAGCCTCAACCTTCTCCCTTTCTACAGCCGCCGCAGCCTCCGCTTCAGCCTTCTCCGCAGCCTCCTTCTCCACCTTCTCCTTCTCTTCAGCTGCGGCTCTCTCCGCCTTCTCCCTCTCTACAGCCGCAGCAGCCTCCGCCTCAGCCTCTTTCTCCGCAGCCTCCTTCTCTGCAGCCTCCTTCTCTGCAGCCTCCTTCTCCGCCTTCTCCTTCTCCTTTTCTTCAGCCGCGGCTCTCTCCGCCATCTCCCTCTCTACAGCCGCAGCAGCCTCCGCCTCAGCCTCCTTCTCTGCAGCTTCCTTCTCTGCAGCCTCCTTCTCTGCAGCCTCCTTCTCCGCCTTTTCCTTCTCTTCAGTCGCGGCTCTCTCCGCCATCTCCCTCTCTACAGCCGCAGCAGCCTCCGTCATCTCCTCTTCAGCCGTTTCTCTGTGACATAAATAAAAAGAGTCAAATAAACTTCAATATTCAAAACAAAAAAATTCTCAAAAATTGTTTCTTACCGAAATCATCATTTCCACCATACTGAAAATCTGGAGAATTTCTTTGCTCTTCCACGAAGCTCTCCACAACTACCAACCTTGTATCCAAACCTTGAATCTTGTCATTAATTTCCTTGAACCCTTCTTCCATTAATTTCATCATCCTTTTCAATTGCTCGGATATTGGCTCAATCACAACTGCAGGTTCTTGTTCAGCTGGCTCACCTATTGCAGCACCTTCGTTTTGGACATCTTCTTCTTGGACATTTTCTTTTTCGACAACTCGGGATTGAACATCGGCCTTGAAGACATCCTCCCACTGTATCTTCCCTTGTTGGCGGACTATAAACTTGTTCCACCCATCAACAATAGGGTCAGCTACATCTGAATCATCCTTCAGTTCAAAGTCCTGTCACTGTGTCTCTTCCATGGCCCTCTCTATGAGATCTACTTCCTCACCCTCAGCAGTCAAAATACTTGTAATGTCCTGAAGTATAACGGAAAAAAAATTAAACCGATTAATTAATTAGTACGACTAGTACGAATATTAGACCAACTACTGTCAAACTACTATCAAACTAGTAGGACTAGTACGAATATTAGACCAACTACTGGAAAAATAGTACGACTAATACGAATACTAGGCCAACTACTATCAAACTAGGCCAACTACTGTCAAACTAGTACAACTAGTACGAATACTAGACCAACTACTGTCAAACTAGGCCAACTACTGTCAAACTAGGCCAACTACTATCAAACTAGTACGACTAGTATGAATACTAGGCCAACGACTGTCAAACTAGGCCAACTACTGTCAAACTAGTACGACTAGTACGATTACAATTGATCCCAATAACAAAAAGTAAAATACCTTTGTATCTCCAAGATGCTCATTTATTGAACCCAGCGAATATCCAGTTGTGCCAGTCTGCGTGAACTCCCATTTGCACATTCTTGGACAATCATCTTCTGCATTTGTTGCTTTCACCCGAAATTGTGTCTTCATGGTTGGAATACATTCAAACGCCAAAATCTGCACATATAACTAGACCAGTTAGACTAGTTGTACTATTCGCACTAGTTGACGTAGTCATACTATTAATACAAAAATTCTGCATATTTAATTAAAACAGTCGGACGAGTTGTACTATTTGGACTAATTAAAACAGTAGGAAATACGACTTACTTCCAAAGGGTTGAGGAACCCAGGAAACGTCCAACTCGCTTTCTCTGGGATCGATCCTTTGAAATGGTTCCCCATATGAAAAATCTCATTGATGTTGTCCTCGAAAGTAAACCGTCCCCACGGGAATGTCTTACACAGCTCGAGATTATCAACCATCCTCAGAACGAAAGGCTTTATGGCTACTCCATGCTTCGATCTCCCTCTTATCACCACCGCCAAGAAGTACAAGACAGCCATCTTTAGCCGATTCCCAGTGTTATTATACCTCATCCCATGAAGTGCTTTTAGCACAACTTCAGCTGTAATTTTTTCGTCTCTAAAATGGTTGTTAGCAAACCTCATGCCACCTAACTTCGGGTAATCGGCTGGGTACTCGTGGCAGTACAGTCCCGAGAGGAGAGCATGCTCTCTGATGGAGTATCTAATGGGCACTCCATTTACCACAAACCAAGCCTGTCTACCCTTCTCTGTTTGAACCGTGCGTAGAAGCAACATCCACAGCCCCATCACCTTTCTCGTTGCATAAGTCTTCATGTGAAACAGGTGCTTGAACTGCGGATGGTTCAGAAACCAACTCTTCTCATCCTCTTCCAACATTGGAAATACACCCTCCTTAAATTTGTGTTGCAAGCATTTGGTACTTAGCTTACATCCCTTTCGATATTTGGTGGGATGGAAGAAATATCCGAGAGGCCGCATTGGTTCTTCTACGTCATCATCATCATGCTGCAAAAATAAGAAAACCGATTTAGTATACTGCTGTCAAACTAGTACGACTAGTACTGTCAAACTAGTACGACTGGTACGATTACTAGGCCAACTACTGTCAAACTAGTACGACTGGTACGATTACTAGGTCAACTACTGTCAAACTAGTACGACTAGTACGACTAGTACGATTACAAGGCCAACTACTGTCAAACTAGTACGACTAGTACGATTACAAGGCCAACTACTGTCAAACTAGTACGACTAGTACGATTAGTATGACTACAATCTAGTTATTCTATTCGGACTAGTTAACCGTTCTAGTTGAACTAGTTGAACTACTCACTCTACTCGGACTAGTTGGACCCAACTATACTTGTCATTGTAGAACACAATTTAGGGTTTACCAGTGGTGGTGGTTGCGACGACGAACCAATTTCCGGTTCTGATATCGGAGGCGGGCCGGTTGCCAGTTGCCTCGTCGGAGCCACCGGAGCCGCCGCAGCCGGAGGTGGAGATGGAGCGGACTTTGATTTCTTCCGTGACTTCTTCTCCTTTCCTCGATGCTTCTCCCCCTTTCTTTTCTTCTTCGCCGGTGGATTTTCTTCTTCTCTTTCAGTCACAGGAACCGCCGGAGGCGGAGGTGGAGGTGGAGGCGGAGGTGGAGGCGGAGCAGTAGAAGTTCCCTCGTTTGATTTGGATTTCTTCAGTGACTTCTTCTTCGTCTGCGGTGCCGCCTGATGCTTTTCCGCCGCTGTTTTCTTCTTCTTCGCCAGCGGATTTGAACTCGACGGTGGCGGCGGCGATGAAATTTGATCTGGCGAAGACGATCTCAACCGATCCCCTCTCCGCGGTGCCATAATCTATAGATTGGAGTAGAGGGACGGTGGTTTTGGACTTGGATTTGATCAGATTGGATGATTTTTGATCGGTGGTGTTTGAGTTATCAGCAGTTGGATCGTCGTGGTGGTTCAGAGAAGATGACGACAAAAGGCAGCAGTTGGATCGAAAAATCAGGAAGGGGAAGTTGTTTCTTCTTTGGGTTTGGGCCGAATTTAGATTTAGGTATAGGCCTGATCTGCAAAATTATGTTTGAGCCCAAACCCAATAGTTATTAGTTGGTCAGCTTGTAATTTAGAGGATTTCGGATACCCTTCTTCGTCATTTCATACATTTTCGTTTAAAATAAAAATGAAAAAGAAAATAAATGTTATAAGAGGGGCATCTGAGATTATATTGGCGTACGGAGGGGCATCTGAGATTACTCTCCCGTGAGAAGATGGAAGGAACAACACATTTAGTCAAAACACAGCGTTTTCAAAACTATTATTGTTTTCTGTTTAATTTCTTTTAATTTTTAAATAGAAATAGAAATATTTGATTTAATTCAACACTGTTCTCTCTTAAAGGATAACGCGGTAATAAATCGCCATCTCTAACACCATCTCCGATTCATTTTGTTATTTTTTCGCTAAAATAAAAAAATTCTAAAAATAAAAATTTATTTTTCTTAAATTTATCTCTATTTTATAAAAATATCTTTATTTAAAAAATATATATATAAAACCAATTCTTTTTCTATATTTAGAAAAAAAATTAACATCTCCATTTTTTTCTTTAAAATAAAAGTGAATTGTATAACAAAAATAACATTTCTAATTTTTCTTCTAAAAATAAAGAAAAAATAGCAATAGATTAAAAATGCTTTAAATATTTTGATCTCAGGACTAGGAGCCGTGTGTTCGATCCACGCTTTTTACATCTTTTTCAGTTTTTAAATAGTAATTTGTATCCAGTTGTTCTCAGCAATGTGGACATAGATGATATATCAAATATCCAAAAAATTTCTAATATTTGTGCTTTGTTCTGTTTTTGACGAATATTTAATATTATGATTTGCTCCAAAAATATGTGGATATTTAGATTTCTGGATATCCAAAAAATTATAAATATTTATAAATATTTAATTTAGGTTATTTAATACACATAAAAAAATTAAAAAATACATCAATTTTTATTAACAAAAAGATATTTTTATTCTAAACTATTAAGTGAAAAATAAATAAAAGACAAAAATTTATTTTAGAAAAATTTATAAAAAGTAAATTTACAAAACTAAGATGAAAAAAAGAAAAAATAATTTATATTTTAAAATAATATTAACTATTTGAAACTCTAATATTAAAATTTTCTAAAAAACAATTATTGATATTTATCAACTAATATAAAATAAATTATTATTTATTAACATATTGTAATTTTAAATATATTATTTATTGATTATTATTTATTATTTAGTCATTTATTTATATAATCAAAAGAGTTTAGAAACATTTGAATTTAAAAAAAAATAAAACTGATAGCATAACAATAAAAATAAAATCAAAATTTATAATATAATAGATACTGTTGGGATTGATTTTACCATGTCAAAAGAAGATCCGACAAGTGGACACTGAATTACCCTAAACATTGACACATGCCACGCTAGCTCGACCGAATCACTCTCGCGTACTGTTTCCGGGCAGTTGGCGAGCTTCCCCAAACACGCAAAAATCATCAGCCCACGTGCTTCTCTTGCATGCCGAATGGAGAAGACAGGACAAGGAGAATGCCAGTATAAAAGGAGAGAGATCACCACACCAGAGGAAGATCAGCTCGACGGATCTCAAACTCCTCTCAAGGAGGAGATGCCCGACAAAACCAAGTTAACTTACACCGCCAAACAGCATGATCGAAGAAGAACTTTTTGTTCCCCCGAGTGAATGTCCACAAGGATAAGTTCTTCTCGATCCGGAACATTGCCTTTATACTCGCTGAACCTCACTCTTTCTGTGTAGATACCCTCTCTAAACACTCGCAAACAGATAGATGTCTCGAACGCCGGACGAGACTTCTCACCCCAAACCCATAGAAATATCGTCATGAGTATTTGTTCTATGTAGGACGTTCATAAACTTGGGCGTCGGAGAACCTTTGGGAGGGAAACCCCCTTTGGGTCTTCCCGGATGCCCGACTGACCTTTTGTGTAGTATTTGCAGGACTGCGTAAGACTACCTTCCCGTCACCAGGACTTGAACAGGCTTCTGCCCCGGAACGACTCGTCGCCTTTTCCCCCAGAGGACGAAACTCGGAGGCACATCTCCACTCCCCGGACGAATCACACACTCTCACATGGCATCCCAAAATTTTCTCCCGAACAGTTGGCGCTAAAAGGAAGGGGGATCACCGGCGAGCGTTCCACGAAGGAAGCGCTCTACATGGGCCAACTATGCGAAAATGTAAAAGGCTTGCAAGCCGTGGTTCTAATCAACAAAACTCAAGACTCCAAGACCATCACGCGTACTGGCCCCAAAGTCGAGAAATCAGACCCACTAAAACGAAGTAGAGTACGAAAGAAGTGCATAAAAGACAAAAGTATATAAAGCAAATTGAAGTGCATTAAAACAAACAGTCCCAAAAACGGCCACCGTTCCAGGTTCGAGGTTACGATTTACAAGGGGCAAAAGTCCCCGCAAGAAAAGACAATTCAATTTAAAAACCCGGCGGGCACGAAGATCCTGCCAGTGAAGAAGGGTATGCGCCTCCAGCGCCTCCTACCGCCCTTTAAGCATCTGGCCCCCACGGCCCACTCCGTCGATGTTCCTCATCCAACTCTGTTGAGCATGCAGATCGTTGTCTAGCTGTTCATGAAGGTCTCGGCCGCCATCAGTGCCATGTCCATCTCGGCCCAGAAGTGAACCCTCAGTACACCATGAGAGTTTGACGGAGCGTCTGCACCTCCGAGCTGTGAGCCTCCAGATCCCGCTGGCTGTCGCTCAGCGCCAAGGACCGACGCTCCATCTCCGCACTTAGATCCTCCCCCGAGCGGAAGTCTGGGCCTCAGCGAGTTGGTCCCAGGTCACAAGAAGTTCAGCCTGAAGCTTGCTAGCCCTGTCACTGAGGCCGCATTCACGGTGCTCGGCCGCGTTGAGTTTATGCTCCAGCTTCTCAAGCGAGCGCTGGCTCTATTAAAATCAAAGAGGCGAGTGAGAAATAGATGAAGCAACAACCAGGGAACAGAAAGGGAAAAAGTCCCAAAATAAGAAACGTACCATGTCCAGCGAGCGCATGAGCTCCAAGGCAGTCAGTCGCCACCCGGTGAGTTCAGGGGTTGAGGGAGCGGTTGGGCGAGGAGGCACGAACATCGACTCTGACTCCGAAGAGATGCTCATCGCCTTTCGTGAGCTTGGCGCAGCAGGGGTCGGGGAAGCAGCTCGTGCAGCCCTGGATACCTCAACAATCCCCAGGTATTCGGGGGCATACGTCTCCCTCAAGGCCTCGCTGCTGGAGGAAGAGTCAGACTCACTAGAGGTGAGTCCGGGGCGGACGGGAGAAGGACCCGGGGACCATGTCACCCTCACCACGGGAGACCCAGTAAGATGCCTCTAGCGTGAAGGCCAGGACAAAGCCTCCCCTTCGGGAGAGTTAGCTCGAGGTCTCTGGCGCGGTATCTGAACGGGCATCCTTCGTGCGTTTCGCGTGAGCCTCAAGTTGGGCAAGCGATCCCCGGGGGCATAGAGATCCCAGATCTCCTTGAACAATTCTCAGCAACCTGCCGAAGTTTAATCAGCAAACAGTATTCGCAGAACTAAAGCAGGATCGGAAGCAGAAGAGTCAGGATCGTTACCTGGGACGTCGGGCATCACGCAGGACAGGAGGATGAGAGAGCTCGCCCCAATGCTCGTCGGTGAGAGCAAGAAGTCAAATGACCTGAATCATTCGTCTAGCGCGAGCAGCCGGTGCAGTTTGACCTGTTCGAAGGACGACGTCGCCGCAGAACCTGACAAAGCGGGAACCAACAATTAAAAGACAGCTCAAACGGTGAGACGAAAACGACAATTACCAGTCCTACCTCATGGACACCAAGTAAGCTGGACGTTGCCATCCGGTGGCACCTTCCAGAAGAAGTACCACTCACGCCAGTCACGGCTCCATGAGCGGTACCCATGGATGGGGGCAGTGCATCCGTCCCTGGTGTGTAGTGTGTAGCGGAGGGCGTCGGCGATTAGGTTGTGGAGCTGGTAGGACAGCAGCACTGTGGAACCGCAGATGCGGATCCCATACATGTCCAATAAGACTTGATAAGCGCGAAGGAGCCCCCACGCCAAGGGGTGAAGCTGGTTGGGGCAGATGCCGATGAAACGGCAGAGGTCGACCGCCATCTGAGGAAGGCTTCCCCGAAAACCGTACAAGATGTAGTCATCATAAATCAAGATACAGTGTCGCGGCAGGCGGTCTGCCCGATCCGCCTCGCTGGAGAAGATTGGGGCAAGACCAGAATTGTAAGGGAGGTTTCTCGACAGGACCCTTTCCAAGGAGTCCTGCTTGCAAACCGATGGAGTCCGGTCGTAAGGGACATCTGTCGAAGGCGTTTGAGCAATGTTCTCGACGACGCTGTTAGACCACAAGAGGCGCGGGCGACTCCCCTGACGATGAACTTGAAGCCGACATCTCAACTGAACAAGAAGAGGGATGAAAGGCAGAAAAAAGAAGCAGTTTACGGATTGCTTTGGAAATGGAATAACCACAATTGTGGAGTCCATGAAATTTATAAAAGAAGAAGAAATCGAAGCAACATGCGATAGGAATCGCGCCGGTTGGGTAAAGCCAAAAGTCGATGGCAGTTTTGTAATAATTAGTCTCTCGAGCCACGCGACCGAGATGATGCGCATTTAATGGGTAGAGAGAAAAGCAGCCCGTCGTAGTAGAAAAAGAAACCAACGGTTCTTGAGAAGTTATGCATGCTGTGCGACGTGATGTGATGCACTTCAAAGCATCAGAGGCCCGCCACGTGGACCGCACTCACCAAACATCGAAGGATTGCACGAGAAGGCTCAAACAAAGGCCATCGATCCCGAAGAAACCATAGGAAAATCGACTGGCAAACAGTCGCAACGGTATGAAATTTGCACCTTTACAGAAAAACTGCCATCTGCTCCCGGGCGAGATTGGCTCCGGAGACGGATTGCACGAGGGCCACGCGTGTGTGTTAAGCATAACCGCACGGGCACCTCGAGCCCTGCGATGGGTTTTACGGAACCCGTGACTGTGGACGAAACGTGGCCTTCTCTAGGATGATCTTAGCCCACGAAGCTACGTTCCTGCTTGTATTATTGTTCGATTTCTTGCTTGCATGATTGTTTAATTTCTTGCTTGTATGATTGTTTGATTTCTTGATTGCATGTTTTTTTGATTTCTTGCTTGCATGATTGTTTGATTTCTTGCTTGCATGATTGTTTGATTTCTTGCTTGCATGATTGTTTGATTTCTTTCTTGCATGATTGTTTGATTTCTGCTTGCATGATTGTCTGATTTCCTGCTCGCATTATTTCCTGCTTACGCAACCGTGTAGTCTCTTTTTTGCCTGATCGCACGTTCACCCCGCCAGGTAACAACGTAATTCCTCTCCCTTATCACATTTACGCTCTTCCTCGTATGTACACCTTTGTTATCTATTTCTCAATATGCATACACTCCTTCGAATTCCCCCTTCTTAGCATACTCCCTAGCGGACTTGCTTATCTTTGGGGGCACTATTCCTCCGGAAATTTAAGACTCCGGTCCAGAAAGCCCTTGTGGCTCATCTCGCGCAGCTCCCTCCAGGGACCCTGCGCGGACTTGCTCGCCCTATGGGGCATCATTTCTTTGGGATTCTAGGGCTCAGGCCTCTCAGACCTTCGGGTCTTCTCCGCCAGTCCCCTCCAGCGGGCCGTGCGATAACAGTGTGCTCCTCCTGACGACATGCTTGCCACTCAGGCACCACAGGAATGGAGGTCACCGACTCGCAGGCTTTCTCTTCCTGATAATTTCCCAACTTCTTCCCCTTCAGGGTATGTCACAAGCACGTTCTCAAAACCTAGAAACTTCCGCGTAAGCACAACGAAGAGTGTCCAGGCAGTAAGGGTGTCGAGGTAACGCCCTCGGGAAACGCCCTACTCCGCACCAGCTGCATTCGAGTATCAACTCCCCCTTGTGTTAGCGCCCTACAACGCAAGGAACATCTATTCATCCGTCCAACGGCGCCACCTCTGGCCCTTGGGCTGGTGCCTTAGCCCACGTCATTGTCTTATGTCAGTCACCATGTTCACATAAGACTATAACCTTACTCATGACCCCGATGAGAGGGGGGGCAAGACGGCTTCTTTCCTAGTGTCTCACGAAACAAGAAGTAAAATCCCTCTGGAGAGATGTCCACCAGTGGCAAAGCTATCAGTTCCTCCGGGAGCACTTATCCTCATATCCTAAGCAAGCGTCGTACTCCCCGGATGCACGCCCAAATCAGGGTAGGACCCCATCATCTAACTCCCCCAGCCGAACAGTGTACTCCTCCGAATGCATAACGTAGACGGGGCGAGTCAGTCTGACCGTCTCACGGTTCGTTTCCCCCGAAAGCGTAATTCCTTTGACCAATAATGTACTCCCCCGAATGCGAATAAGGTCAGAGTTAACATCTACTAAAGCTGGCTCGTGGCTCACTTCTCCGGAAATGTATCTCCCTCGGCTGATAATGTGCTCCCCCGAGACATACGAATAAGGTCGGAGTTAAGAATCATTTTCGTTCACTCCTCCGGCTTGGACCATACTCCTTTGTGATACGAGGCAAGGTCGGAGTAGACACCTTTTTCTCACTTCCCCGGAAGTTCGGACAATCCGACCAGTACCGTATTTTATCGGAATACGTGGCACGACCCAGATGAGTCTCTATCTTTATTATCCTTAAGAACTTAACTTCGTCCAGACTAGTACTGTATCCCTCGTGATACGTGGCATGGTCGTCGCATCAGTCTGGCCTTTAATGGCAAACTGTTTAGGGAACTGGATAACCCATGTTTGTTGCGCAGGAAACCGAGGAAAAGTCGACTTCCTGTCTCATTTCTCGATCAGTCGAGAAGTCGGGAGAAACTGTTGGGACTGATTTTACCAGGTCACAAGAGGACCTGACACGTGGACACTGAACTACCCTAAACACTGACACACGCCATGCTAGCTCGTCCGAACCACTCCCGCGTACTGTTCCCAGGCTGTTGGCAAGCTTCCCCAAATATGCAAGAATCATCAGCCCACCTGCTTTCCTGACACATCGAATGGAGAAGACATGACAAGGAGAATGCCAGTATAAAGGGAGAAAGATCACCACACCAGACGGGGATCGGCTCAACGGATCTCGAACCCTTCCCAAGGAAGAGATGCCTGACAAAACCAAGTTAACTTGCACCGCCGAACAGCATGATCGAAGGTAAACCTTTTGTTTCCCCAAGTGAATGCCCACCAGGATAAATCCTTCTCGACCCAGAACCTTGCATTTATACTCGCTGAACCTCCCTCTTTCTGTGTAGAACCCCTCTCTAAACACTTGCAAACAGATAAATGTCTCGATTCCCGGACAAGACTTCTCACCCCAAACCCGTATAAACACCCTCATGAGTATTTGTTCCCGGTAGGATGTTCAATGACTTGGGCGTCGGAGAATCTTCGTGAGGGAAACCCTCTTTTGGTCTTTCCGGAGGCGCAACTGACCTTTTGTGTAGTATTGATGTGAGTGTTTTGCCTATCTGAATCCTCAACCTACACTAGTCATTGTAGTATTGTGTTTATAAATCCAATGGGGAGTTGTTGAATACAAAAGAGTTGCAAGCAGAAATCCTTAACTCAAGCAAGCAAAGAGGTTTTTGTTGCATAGCAACCAAACTAGCAACCTAAAATGATCAAACACCAATAGAACTGAAAGAGGAAACTCAGAAATGATCATGTAAAGCAAGAACAGAGCACTCAAACACATTCGAAATTCAGATAAAGAGAAGACAAGTTCCTAGATGTGGTTATTGATTTTGGGGAATTCAAAGACTAACTAAGGTTGTTTCAAGCATCATTGATCAAGCAAACAAGCTAGCAATGGTGGTTCCTAGACATAGAGTTCACAAACAAGCAGGCTAAGTCCAATCTCTTGATAAATAGCCCTTTGATAAACATCTTAACAAGAACTAACTCTCATTAGTGCTAAAACATTCAACAAGCATTAGGATTCAACTCTATTCATGTTAAAATACTCCTCAAACAGTCAATCTCTTGAGTCAAGGCCAGTAAATCCTCTATTGAGCAAGATCAGCATTTCATCAAACACTTAGTGGGCATAAGAGAAAGCTTGAATCTAGATAAGTGTGATCAAGACAAATCTAGCTTAAGAACAGATCAATAGAGAGGAACCCATGTTATTAAGCACTAAACAAACCTTAATCAATCTCTAAATTCCCATAATCTACCACATCTAAGAACCCTAAGTAAACTACTCACTAATAGTCATGTTTAACACCAAATCACAAGAGGAAAAGATGCTAATAATGATTAAAAGAGAGATTAAAAAACATTAAAGGCAAATACAAACTTATATTAAATAAAGCAAGTAATTTGTTTTAAAAACTCAAAGAAATAACTCAAGAACAGTAGAATGACATGACTTGTCGAAAATTCCAGAAAAATAAGTATTTATACATAAAGAGAGAATCCCTAAAAGTAATGGCAAAAGTATAAATAAAAGCAGCTTCGGACTGGGATCCTATCGGTCAGAATGTGACCAATACGGTGATCGATATGCTTGATATCGGTCTAGAAGGTGACCGATAGGATGACCGAATTCTATACGGTGTACTTCTATCGGTCACTTCTTTGACCGATAGCTTGATCGATAGCTTCTCTATCGGTCACTCCTTGACCGATAGGCTTCATGCCTTGACTGATAGGGCTTGCAGAGATCGTCTGTCTTGGTTCCTCTTGCTCCATTTCAGCTCAGCTAGCCTGGTCAACTCCCAAAGCTCCTCCATGGTCCTCATAGCTCCATAAGCACCTAAAAATCTTTATGATGCAAAGAAAATGCAAACTACATCCTAAATGCAACATAAGTCTAAAAGGAGAAGAAAATGGGACAAAAGATAAGAAAGATATGCAAAAGAGAACCAAAACATGCACTAAATGCAAGCCTAAATGATGTAAATACATGAGATATCAACACCCCCACAATTGCCTTTTGTTTTTCCTCAAGCAAATAAGAACAAATGAGAGAGTGAGGTTTGAAGGTGGGCATTCAGATCCAAAAATGCAAAGGTAAAGAGAAGTCAATGCTTAAGTGCCTAGTTGTAGGATGCAAAAATAATTAACCATACTTTAAAGAACTTAGCCATGCTCATCATGTTTCAAAATGATCTCAAATCTCAACTTAGGCAAATGCTCAAATCAATCAACTCTTTAACATTCAATTAAGCTCAAAACCATGAATCATGCTTATGCAAATCAAGTGAAGACATTTGGTTCAAAGGGTAAGGTTATGAGATTAAAATGATCTCATTCAAGCAAAAGGTGCAAACATAAGGGATCACTCAATGAAATGATTCTATCTTAGGCAAAATGCTAAAGGTAAAAGAATACGTATGCATGCAATTCAAAGCTCTCTACTACCCAAAGATGAATCCTAAACACTTCTAAACCCCAAAGTGAACCCCTAAGTCAACCATTTGCCTAAAATCTACCCTTTTACCCTTCTTCATGGCTGGGGAAACTTCATTTTTTTGCTTGTTTGGTTGCTTCTTTTTGTTGGGACTTTCTCTCCTTTGTTGCATTGGCGCCTTCTTCACCTTTGGTGGATTGCTTTGGGTCTGATTTCTTCTTTGGATTGACCCTTAAAAACCTTTATGTTGCTGGCGCTATTCTTTCTAAACACTTAGAGCCTTTACTTCCCTTTACTTAACCACAATGCTAATATGTTTCCCCTTTTCTACCATTTCAAAATTTTCCCTTTTCTTGTAAAGCATATAAACATGAAGTTCAAACCACTTAACTCTAACCTTTTAACCAAAAACTCCTAACCTAGAACCAAGCTCAAGATGCAAGCTGATATCTACAAGATAGCTCATCATTGACAGCTTTATTCCTAATACTTTTTGCCAAGAAAAAATCAAAAATGATATGTAAAGGCCTCACATCTCTCAAGACAGTGTTTAAGCTCAAAAGGAGGTTTGGTTAAGGGAGTGGATAAGTTATTTGGATCAACAAGAGTGGTAAGAAAGAAAAAGATGACCCAAATATGTATATGGTAGCCATGAATTCACTTTTCAATGCATAAGACATGATAATTAAAAATCTAAATTAAGGTTCAATTTGATGTAGTTGATTTTAAGAGAATAAGTGCTTTCAGTATGAGATGAGATGATCAAAATTATCAATCCAAGCATGGTTCAGTCTTAACTTCTAGCTTTCTTATGATGCATCAAACAACTAATCACTTAAAAACTGAAATCATCTCTAAACTCTAAGCACTTTACAAGGAAGATTTATCAGTATGCCATATGCAAATTCAATACAACCTATATGCAAACACTAGACTCAATCCTAAGAAAATGAAATGCAACTATATGCTTTCTTTTTGGTTTGCAAACAAATGCAAATTTTTTCAAATTTTTCAATTTTTTGCGTTTTTCTATGCCTTAGATGAATGCATGATATGCATGTGACTCAAGATGAAAGAAAATGAAAAACTAAGAAAACAGAACACAAAGTCAAACCCCAAATCTCTTCCCCACACTTAAATTACACAGTCCCTTGTGTAATGAAAGTAATGAGAGAGAGAAGTAACAAAATATATTACAAAACTTAAAAAAATGCAGTGGTATAAACAATGATCAGGATGTGGTACCTTTTAGTAAGTGGAGTGGTGGGAGGATCCAGATGTCTGTGGAGACTTGATAGCTCTCCTCTTGTTCCTACTCTAATAGGTCTTTGGAGATGATGCTGCTTCTTGAGGTGGAGGAACCTAGCTTGACCATATCTTTTCAGCTTGAGATGAATCACCTTGAGTGCCCCATTGCCATGTTGGTTAAACTTCAGAAGGGATGGGAGCTGGTGCTTCCCATGCTGATGGTATATGGGTCCTTGGCTCATATGATGAAGCCCTTGGTTGTGACCATGTTCCCCACTGATCACTTGGTTGTGCATGAAAGGAGTGTCTTCCTTAAGGGTTCCAAACAACTTCCTCTTCTTCAGTAGGATCAGCTTATGGCATTGGCTCTTCATGGTGAGAAGTATACTCATGAGTGTGGCTTTGATGGGAAGCTTCTCCTGATGTAGCTTTGTTCTTTTTGAACTTCCGCTTGACCATTTTCACCAGCTTCTTAATGGCTTTGTCTTGCCACTTACACCATTTCTGAAGGTGTTGATATGCTCATGAGCAAATTTCAGAGAGCTCTCTTGGCTTGGGACTTCATAAGGCTTGAAGTAGAACTGCTTGGAGTTGTAGTTTAGTACCTCATCTTCATCAAGCTCTTCTCTTGGGTTTCTCCTTGGTCTTCAGCGCCAGCTGTGGCATCTTCTTGTACCTCTTCTTCACTCTCTTCTGTAACTTCTTCTGGTTCTGCTTCCTCACTATCATCTCCTCTCTCTTCTGGAACATAGCCTCCATGGTAAAGCTGACTCTCATCCTTGCAGAAACCAATGTTGCTCCTAATGGTGATGGATGTGTGTTGTAGGACCCAGCTCCTGTAGGACTGGAGCTCCTGTAGGACTGGAGCTGCTCCATCAGCATGGTCACATAACATGGATATCTGCTTGGCGGCTCTAGAGGTCTTCCATCGCTGGTGGTAGCCACAAGTTCATACACCCCTTGGTATATCAAGTCTCTCTCCTTTCCTGTGAGGTTTGTTGTTTCTTTTCTTGCCAAGAATGTGTTTGCAAGAGCCTTGTGAGCATATCTCACAGCAGGATGCTTCAGATGTTGATTCCTTGTGGTTCCATCAATGAATGGCCCAGCTCCAATCACGCCCCATAGCATGCTGTGCTGCTTTAGGGAGATATCGAATTTGTTCCTCTTGTGGGCATAGGACATCAGACTAAGCGCTTGAGAGATATCCAGGAAGGTTATTGTGAATCTTTGCTTGCTAAGCTTGAAAGAGATCCACCCATCTCCATTAGAAATCTCACTCTCTTCATACTTAACCACCTTGAGAGTGGAGAGAAACTGATAAGTGAGCTGTTGGTAGGAGGGGAGCGGTTTCTCCATGAAGTCTCCAAGTCCCATGTGCTCAAATATTGTTTTGCAGTCCACATAGATCCCAAGCGCCTTCATTGTGAAGGTGCAGGGGTATCTTGTGGGAATGAAAACACATTGGTTGAAGAGTTCCATGAACTCTCTAGCACTTGGCTCCTTGTATGGGACCTCTTCTTCAGCAGCTCTGCCCTTTCCTTTTTGCTTGGCAGCCTTGTCCCCAAGAGGTTTCTTCCCAGCAGCTTTTGATAACTGTCCAGCAGTAGTACCCTTGCCCTTATCTCTTCTAACTCTTGGAGAAGTAGGCGCTTCCTCTTGTGGTGCTTTCCCTTTGCTTCTAGCAGCAGTTCTTGATTTCCCCATGGTACCTACAAGACAAAGCTTGAAGATACTATAAGTAAAAGAACAACAGTTGATAGGGTCAGGTTTTACCCAAATAAAACTACTGCAAGTGCACAGCAAAAGCAGTTGTAGTACAAGGGGTTATCGAATCCCAAGGGAGTATGTAAACCACACTAGCGATTATAGATTCAGATTAAGCTAAGCGATAAATAATGAATGTAATGCAAAACAGTAAAATAAATGCAAGAGGGCGTTTTTATGCTTGTTCTTAAAGTTCAGAAGGCTAAAGGCGCTAAGTCAGGACAGTTCGCAGGTTGAATCCGAGAGTGTAGAATGCATGCAATCAGGAATGAATTAAAACCGTCTTGAACATGAATCGCAAAGATATAACTAATCAATTCTCATTGTAGAAGTTATCTATGTCTAAATCACAGAGTTTCAAATCTCTTTGCAAACCCTAACAACCTAAACATGCAGTAATGATCAGGTTCAATTGTTCACAAAACTCTTAAGCCAAATCTCTTTGTACTAGGGCGTTTTGCTCATCTAATACTAGTTCAGATGATTAATAATGCTCTCACATCTATCAAAAAACCTAGGGTTTCGATATCCAGATGATGTGTCTAAGAAATCGATATGAATGCAAGCACAGATGAAGAACCAATGAATTTCCTAGAAGTTTTTAGCAATTCTACAAACTCTTCTTCAACCTTTGAAAAGCCCTAACTTAACTAACAAACTACTCAGACATGGTGATTTGAGAAAATATCATGAAAAGAATAGATTGCATAAAAGAAATAAGAAGTAGAAATAAAGGAGTTCAAAATCTGCTCTGAAGGAGTCTGATTTGTCTCTCCAAAAGCTCTGCTACAAATCTCTCTCTAAAGCTCTCAAAAATAATAAGATACAAGATATCTGGCAAAAAAATGGCTGAAAAACCTAATATACAAGCTAAAACACGATCTGGAGTCTTTTTGCAAATACTGGAACTTTTGGGCCAAAACTGTAATTTCTTCCTAATCTTTTAAAAACAGGCCACGACCTCCTTCCTTGGTGGGTGACGAGCGTCACCAGCTTGGTGACGAGCGTCACCATATGGCATACTTTCTTCTTCGAGCTAGGTACTTCGTGGCTTCAACTCAGAATGCTCCAAAAGGTTCCAATATCTCCAATTATGCTCCAGACATGCTTTAACCTGCAAAGACTCTTCTAGGACTCTAAAAAGACCAAAAAGACTCAATAAAAAGGACTTATATCATGGTTAAAAACCATAAAAACCATGATATATCAACTCCCCCAGACTTAGCTTTTGCTTGCCCTCAAGCAAACATCAGATAGAGTACAGGGTCGAGGTTTGAAAACAAGAAACAGTCAGTTAGTCATCAGAAACACCACACTAGTTAGAGCTTTCGAATCCACATATCACAGAGTCAACACAAGATCAAATTTCAGTCTAATTATCACAAGCTTAGCAAATCTCTCTAGTCCAGTCCAAATCTCTTCAAAAAATCCGAAATTTCTACTGTTAACTCCTTATTTTTTAATCTAAGTGTGAAGTCTTATCAAGGCTCTATCATCTTAATCACTTTACAGATTCTTTTCCCTTCCTAACAATTGAACAAATCAATCTCAACACAACTCTCCTATTTTCTCTTCCCTTGATCTTTTCCTTTGAATATTTTCGATTTTTCACTTCTTTTTTTCTCAACTTTTACAGTCTAAGATATGGTGCTACTCAATACTTGTGTTCCTTGTGAGGAGACAGGTTCTTGAGTGTGTTCACTACTGTTGTTCCTTGTGAGGAGACAGGGTCATGAATGCACCATTCTTTGGACTTAATCTTTTTTAAAAACTACATCAGGGAAAATCAAAGAGAGACTGTATTTTAACCTTATTGTCAGTGCTTAAAGAGAGAATCAAGATCAATAAGAATCAATCACCAAGACAAGAAATTTAAAATTCATTAAGGTGGAGCTAACAGCAAATTTTCCAGATTCTCTAAGAATCTAAACCTTCATTGCTAGACTGATCTACCTATGACTTTCAACTTAGTAAGACTTGTAATCAACTACTGTGGCAATGGTTCTTATCAGCAAAAACGTCCTATGGCTAGTTCCAAGAAAAACTGACAGTTTCAAAAATTTTGACTCTAGAAAAAACAGGTTTTTGACTAAACTTTAAGACTCTATAAACATGACACAAAGCACACAACGTCAGTAACCACCTCCCCCAGACTTAAACAACACTGTCCCCAGTGTTATAAAGCCAAGAGTTGGTCAAAATGAAGCATGAGAAGTTGTAGAACCAAGGTGGAAAAGTGGTACCTCGCGAAGGAGCTAGTGACGAGCGTCACCATATTGGTGACGAGCGTCACTACTCTGAAACTTCAGAAATCGTCATGTTGGATGTTGAAATGCTATGCCATCATGTGTACTCCGAAGTCAAACTGTAAGAGCACTCAAAACACACATCAAAACATCCAAACAAAACATAATCCATGGTCTAACAAGTTCACAAGACATCATCCAAGCAAACTGACAAACTGACTCTCCTTTTTTTCTGTTTTTTTTTTTTCATGTTTTTGGGTTTTTTTTTAGCTATGTAATAGAAAACTAAACTAATATATGAAAAAGAAAACTTACCAGTGGGTTGCCTCCCACTAAGCGCTTGTTTAAAGTCATTAGCTCGACTTTGAATGCTGCTCAGACAGCTGGTGGAGCAGAGGGTGGCAGTGAATGCCTTGGAGAAGAATGTCTCCTCATCCATGGTGGTTTGTAAGCAGTAGATGTATGAACACTTCCAAGGAAGTGAGGAACATCAGCATAGTGGGTCGTGACTGTGGGTGGGATACTTCTTTTTCCTGCAGAATCATCAAAAGAAACACCAAGCATTCTTTGCTTAGTTGCAGGTTTCTGGGTTGTGGACTGTTGAATTTTTGGATTGGCAACATATGATGGACTTGTAGAGCAAATATCACGTCTCTCCTTTGTGTCCAGATTGGTGACGAGCGTCACCAGGTCAGTGACGCTCGTCACTGACTCTATAGTTCGAGTTTCTGCAGTTTTCCTGAAATTCAGCTCTGCAAGTGTTGCTTCCATCACATACACGTCTTCCTCCAGCAACTTGGCATTCATTGGAACCTCTTTTGCAAGCCCAGTCATGAAGATATGATCCTCACTGCAATCCTCAAACCCAACAGCTTCTGCAGAAGTTTCAGATATTAGCTCTTCAACAGCCATCTTGCTCACTTGCCCACTTATATCTGATTCATTGACACACTCAGCAATAGTGTCTTCTGAATGCTCCATGACAGTCTCTTCATCTCTAGAAGTTCTTACAGAGAAGGTCTGACCATCAATGGTAGAACTCCCTCTTAACTTATCCATGTCAAAGTTCATGACAACATCACCAAGATCAAGCTCAATGTTCCCCTTTCTCACATCAATGATGGCTCCAGCAGTAGCCAAGAATGGTCTTCCCAGAATAAGAGGATCTTTAGGTTCTTCAGCATATTTCAGAACCACAAAATCTGTAGGAATTATGCAGCCTTCAATGTTAACATGAACATTCTCTAACATGCCTTCTGGGGTCCTTATGGATCGATCTGCTAGGATGAGAGAGATCCCAGCTGGCTTGAAATCAGTCATTCCAAGTCTAGCAGCAACAGAGAAAGGCATCAAGTTAATACTTGACCCTAGATCACATAGAGAGTGTGGAAAACGTCCTGCAAATATTGAGCAATCAAGCACAAAGGTCCCTGGATCAGATAGCTTCTCCGGAACTCTGCTTTGAGTGATGGTATTGACTTGTTCAGAAACAGTCACCTTCTTCTTCTTCTTTGGAACTGTGCCTAAGAGAATTGCACTGATGTCTCTGGTAAGCAATGCTCCTTCCTCAGGACTTACACCATTCACAACCATTCTCTTTACATACCTTCTTAGAGCTGGTGAAAGCTTGACTGCATCAACAAGTGGAATCTCAAGCATCAGCTTGTCTATCATAGCTTTACATCTGGCTTCTTCTATCTCCTGTTTAGACTTCTTAGGATGCTTGGAGAATGGTGTTTTGGGTTTATAGACACGTTCCTGGTCATAATTTGCAGTTACAGGCGAAGCAGCTTCGTTCTGGGGTGGGTGACGACCGTCACCAGGGGGGTGACGCTCGTCACTCACCTGTGACAACCCCCGATTCTCTTCTATGTTGGTGACAAGCGTCACTCCTCCTTGGTGACGCTCGTCACTCACCTCTGAGACAGAAAAATTTTCATCTTCAGACTCCATGAGTTGCACGATCTGTTCTGCATTCAACCTCTTTTTCTGCACTGTTTTAAGCTCCTTTTCATTCCTGACTGTGATGGCATTAACCTGATGCTTGGGATTGATATCAGTCCTTCCAGGAAGGAATCCCTCTTGCCTTTGAACAGCTCCTGCAGTTTGAGCAACCTGCACATCAAGCTTCTTCATGTGAGAGTTCAGACTCTCAATTTTTCCATTCAGGTCTTGATACAGCGAATCTAGCTTGCCATTGAAGTTCACTGTCATCTTCTGTTGTTCTTCAAGTACCTGCTCCAGCATAGCTTCCATTTTATTGTCTTGTGGAGGTGCAGTTTGGTAGGAAGAAGAACCATAATTCCTGCTGTTTTGGTAAGGTTTCTCAACTTCAGTCTTCTGGAATGGGGGTTTAGGAGTGTAACCAGGCGTGCTCTGTCCTCCTGTAAAGGTACTCTGCTGATTATTGCTGTTGTAGCCTCTGTTCCATTGCTGATTTCCAAACTTTTGGCTCTGAAAACCCCCTCCATTGATGAAATTAACATCTTTCTGCTCAAATTCTTCAGGATTTTCGAAACTCTCCACTTCTGCAGCGAATTGGACTGACTTCTTTCCCACCAAAAGGCTGTGCATGCTGTCTAACTTAGCCTTAACTTCAGCTATTTGGTTTCCATCATTCAAACCAGACTGCTGCTTTCTCTGAAAATCTGCATTCTTAGTGCTGTTACTGCAGGCCAAGTTTTCAATCAATCTTACAGCTTCTTCTGGTCTGTTGGTGTTGAAGTTTCCTGCACTTGCTGCATCTAGCGCCATCTGGTACTTCCAGTCAATGCCTTTGAAGAAGATCCCAAGTAATTGCACCTGATTGAAACCATGATGAGGACAGTCCCTTTGATAAGACTTGAATCTGATCCAAGAAGCCTTAAAAGCTTCAGTAGGGCCTTGTGTAAATGATGCAATTTTCGTCCTCATGTCCTCTGATCTTGCATCATCATAGAAGTTATTCAGAAAGGCATTCTTGGTGTCTTCCCAAGTGGTCAATGAAGCAGGTTCCAGTTGCTTCAGCCAATATGCAGCTTCTCCTCCAAGAGAGTAAGGAAAAAGCTTGCAGAACAGAAAATCATTGCTAACCCCATTAGCTTTGACACTGGAAGCCAAGTCCTTAAATCTCTCTATGTGATCCATAGGATGCTCATGAGGTAAACCATGGAAGGGATGCTGTCCAACAAGTTGATAGTAGACAGGTTTAACCTCAAAATCGTTCCTCTGGAAGGCAGGAGGTCGGATTGCAGCTCTGTTGGCATAGAACTGATCAGGTCTGTTGTAGTCACCTAGAGTCCTCTGAACAAAACGCCCAACAGCGTTATTGACAGCAGCAGGGACCCCCACGTTCTCAGCCACTTGCTGAACCTGCTGTTCAACAATGACATTCCCCTCTTGATCAATTCTCTGCCCCTCTTCGTTTCTCCTGTTTCCTTCCCTGTCAACCAAGTGACCTTCTGCATCTTCAACCAAGATAAGTGGAGCGACCATTGTAGATTGCTTCTTAGCTTTCCTGTTAGTTCTCTCCAACCTAGCAAGCTCGTCGATGCTCAAAGTCACAAGCTCCTTCTCTTTGTTGCTTCTGGTTCTGCGATTAGGCATACACCTGAAACAAGAACAAAGAAAAGTAGCTGAAAATCAGTAAACAAATAAAAACTTAGACAAAATCCTAATATTAAAAATCGATAGGCAGCTATTACTCCCCGGCAACGGTGCCAAAAACTTGATAGGGTCAGGTTTTACCCAAATAAAACTACTGCAAGTGCACAGCAAAAGCAGTTGTAGTACAAGGGGTTATCGAATCCCAAGGGAGTATGTAAACCACACTAGCGATTATAGATTCAGATTAAGCTAAGCGATAAATAATGAATGTAATGCAAAACAGTAAAAGAAATGCAAGAGGGCGTTTTTATGCTTGTTCTTAAAGTTCAGAAGGCTAAATGCGCTAAGTCAGGACAGTTCGCAGGTTGAATCCGAGAGTGTAGAATGCATGCAATCAGGAATGAATTAAAACCGTCTTGAACATGAATCGCAAAAATATAACTAATCAATTCTCATTGTAGAAGTTATCTATGTCTAAATCACAGAGTTTCAAATCTCTTTGCAAACCCTAACAACCTAAACATGCAGTAATGATCAGGTTCAATTGTTCACAAAACTCCTAAGCCAAATCTCTTTGTACTAGGGCGTTTTGCTCATCTAATACTAGTTCAGGTGATTAATAATGCTCTCACATCTATCAAAAAACCTAGGGTTTCGAAATCCAGATGATGTGTCTAAGAAATCGATATGAATGCAAGCACAGATGAAGAACCAATGAATTTCCTAGAAGTTTTTAGCAATTCTACAAACTCTTCTTCAACCTTTGAAAAGCCCTAACTTAACTAACAAACTACTCAGACATGGTGATTTGAGAAAACATCATGAAAAGAATAGATTGCATAAAAGAAATAAGAAGTAGAAATAAAGGAGTTCAAAATCTGCTCTGAAGGAGTCTGATTTGTCTCTCCAAAAGCTCTGCTACAAATCTCTCTCTAAAGCTCTCAAAAATAATAAGATACAAGATATCTGGCAAAAGAATGGCTGAAAAACCTAATATACAAGCTAAAACACGATCTGAGGTCTTTTTGCAAATACTAGAACTTTTGGGCCAAAACTGCAATTTCTTCCCAATCTTTTAAAAACAGGCCACGACCTCCTTCCTTGGTGGGTGACGAGCGTCACCAGCTTGGTGACGAGCATCACCATATGGCATACTTTCTTCTTCGAGCTAGGTACTTCGTGGCTTCAACTCAGAATGCTCCAAAAGGTTCCAATATCTCCAATTATGCTCCAGACATGCTTTAACCTGCAAAGACTCTTCTAGGACTCTAAAAAGACCAAAAAGACTCAATAAAAAGGACTTATATCATGGTTAAAAACCATAAAAACCATGATATATCAACAGTTTGAGAAACCAATAACTGAAAGCTTTAGAAAGAACTTTTTTAAGCTAAAAGAAGTTTAACTAGTCCTTAAACAAGATTAAACTTTCAAAAAGCTAAAGAAATTCACAAGCTAACAGTTATAGATATGCTAGAGTTCATAAATAAAAATCAAACATTCATGCATGTGAACCTAGCATGGTGGCTCTAAGCAAAAGTGAAAATGATTATACAAAGTGAGATTTAAACAAGCAAGAGATGAGATTTATGAACAGTAAACAATGCTTAAACATTCAACTTGCTCATAATAAACATATCCACCAGGCAAAATCAAAGCAAAACACCTTAAACTAAACAAAACTTGTTCTTGAAACCATAGATTTAACAACTTTAAACACATGCAAAGTTTAAGAACAAGAAATGAACAGTTGAGAAAGCAAACTTTTGTGAAGCTTCTGAGCACTTAGAAGAAATAATAAAGAGAGAGAGAGAGCTAAAAATTTCGAGCTATATGTGAGAGAAGTGAAGAAATGAAGTGTGAAGAGAAGAGAGGAAGTTTGTTGGTTTTTAAAGAGGTGAATGGGGAACCAAGGGAATCAAGTGGGTGGGAGACAAGAACAAAAGTGCTCAGGAGCTCTGCTAAGTGTCAGGAAGGAGCCAAAATTCAAATTCAAACTACAGCGAAACAAATCACAAAATTAACGAAAAAAAATTCGTGATTCACAATTCGCGAATCACAAATCTTTCAAAATCGTAACCACAATGGATTTAGCGAAACAAATCATAATTTAAATGAACAAAATAATGAATCACATACCTTTTTCAAATCTAGATTTCACAGATCGATTTTTCGCCAACTCTCTCTCTCTCGCTCTCGACGGAAAGTATTGAGGATGACCTAGAGATAATTTTGCCAACTCTCTCTCTCTCTCTCTCTCTCTCTCTCTCTCTCTCTCTCTCTCTCTCAGAATTTTCCGATCACGATTCACAGATCGATTTTTTGCCAACTCTCTCTCTCTCGACTTGCCGATCACTTTTGATTTCTAACGACCTAGGGATAATTTCGTCATTTCAATAGTTAAATAATTGTATTTATAAAAATATCCAGTTTGTTGTAGTACTTTTGAACAGTGATACAGTGAAATGTGTATTTTTAAAATTTTTCCAATAATAAATCAGCATTAAAATGCACAAAACAATATGAAACATTCGTGGGATTATTATCAAACACTAAAATTACATATATATATATAATGTATAATGAAATTAATCAATACATCAATATCACATCTAATTATGTTTATAAAAAATTATACATACACATGCATGTGGACCACTCGTAATAAAATAAATTATTACATATTTTAATATTTTGTAGTTTATTTAGTTATTATATTTACACTTTTTCTCTAAAAGAGTATTTTAAAATTTTGGTTAATTTTTTATCTTTAATTTCTATTAAAAAATTTATAATATTTTTCATTTGATTTATTATTAAATATTTATATAAAATTATTATTAATATATAATTATTCATATACAAATAAAGCATCTTCAATATATAATATTAGTTATATATTAAATATATGTAAAATATTTTATAGCCTGCACATAGTACAGACCGATCATCTATAGAATAGTTTATTTGTTCACCGTGTCTTGTATCGTGATTTGTTTTTATTCGCGATTAAATGGTTTGAAATTAAAAAAAAAATGGATCATAAAAAACGATCGATCAGAAAAAAAGACAGGTTTGAGTATATAGATCAAGGTTCAAGAGACTTAATGGAAATAATAAATATGGATTATCATCCAACATCGAACTCAAAAAGAAGAACCCTATCCATAATTACTGACTGCGTAAGTCATTAAAAAATGCCAAATAATTACAGTATTTTACGACTAGCAACCCCATGATTATGTTAGTGCGTGCTATATATGTTTGTAAGGTTTAATTTATTTTTTTGATTTTACTATTAATTTTTCCTCCTTTAATTTCATAGATAAATAAATCACAATTACAAAATCATTATAACTTTCGAAAAACAAACTATTACATATAGGCCCTGTTCATTTTTGTAATACTCAAATATTGTTCGTTTAAACATTTTTAAACCAGCATCTAGATTGTGCATCTAGATGCAAAATCAAAAATATCTAAAAAATCTGGATATTTGAAATGCTGAAAAAAAAATAGAGTATATGCTGCATTTACATCTCAAAAATCAGAAGATCAAAATATTCTTTAATATGATAGAAATAATGCAACAAAATTTATATTTATTATTTTTTTTGTCAAATTGTAAATTAAAAACAAAAAAAAATCATTTTCCGCCAAATCAGTAAAATTGAGTTTCTCGATAAAACCTCAAAATCGAGTTTTTTCGTCAAAACCGCAAAATCAATTTTTTCCTGCAAAAACTAAAAAATCGAGTTTTCCCGCCAAAACCGGAAAATCGAGTTTTCCCGCCAAAACCAAAAAATCAAGTTTTCCGTCAAAACCGGAAAATCGAGTTTTCTCGCCAAAACCAGAAAATCGAGTTTTTCCGCCAAAACTGGAAAATCGAGTTTTCCGTCAAAACTGTAAAATCAAGTTTTTCCGTCAAAACCAGAAAATCGAGTTTTCCCACCAAAACCGGAAAGTCGGGTTTTCCCGCCAAAACCAGAAAATTAAGATTTCCGTCAAATCCATAAAATAAACTTTTCCATCAAAACCGAAAAATCAAGTTTTCCATCAAAACCGAAAAATCGATTTTTTCCGCCAAAACCGGAAAATAGAGTTTTCCGTCAAAACCGGAAAATTGAGTTCTCTCGGTTTTCCAGAAAATTAAATTTTCCATCAAAACCGTAAAATCGAGTTTTTCCGTCAAAACTGGAAAATCGAGTTCCCCCCCCCCCCCAAACTCATTCAACTCACAATGTGATGTCTGCCAAATGAGAGGGAAGATCAGTAAAAGACATGAGATGCCATAAAACTTCATACTTGAAGTTGAAGTTTTTGACTGTTAGGGCATTGATTTCATGGGACCCTTACCCTCATCTTATGGGAACAAGTACATCCTGGTTGCAGTGGACTATGTCTCCAAGTGGGTGAAAGCAATTGCCAGTCCACACAATGATGATGCAGTGGTCCTGAAGCTGTTCAAAACCATCATTTTTACCAGGTTTGGAGTACCACGGATTGTGATCAGTGATGGTAGAAAGCACTTTATGAATAGAGTGTTTGAGAAGCTGCTGCAGAAGTATGGAGTTCATCACAAGGTTGCTACACCTTATCACCCTCAAATAAGTGGTCAGGTTGAAGTTTTCAACAGGCAGATCAAAGAAATCCTGGAGAAGACAGTTGGAAAGACAAGAAAGGATTGGTCAGCCAAGTTAGATGGTGCATTTTGGGCTTACAGGACAGGATTCAAGACACCACTTGGCGCCACCCCATTCTATTTTCTTTATGGGAAATCCTGTCATCTTCCAGTGGAGCTTGAACACAAGGCAAATTGGTCTGTCAAGAAGATGCACTTTGACTAGATATCTGCAGCAGAGAGTCGCCAGATACAGCTCAATGAGTTAGATGAGATCAGACATCATGCATATGAGAACTCAAAGCTGTATAAGGAGAGGACTAAAGCTTACCATGACAAGAAGATCCTTGCCAGACACTTTGAACCAAATGACCAGGTACTTTTATATAACTCACGTTTACAATTCTTTCCTGGAAAATTGTGTTCTCGTTGGTCAGGTCCTTTCACAGTCAATGAAGTCAGACCATATGGTGCAGTTGTTCTATCAACTCCAGAGGGCAGGGAGTTTGTTGTCAATGGGCAAAGGGTGAAACATTACTGGGCCAAAGACGCGATTCCCGGAGGACAGATTGTACCTTTGGCAGATGCACCCACAGCCTGACCCTGAGGACAGTCAAGCTAATGACGTTAAACGAGCGCTTGGTGGGAGGCAACCCACTGGTAAGTGTACATACTTAGTCTAATTTTTAATTTTTACTGACTTATTTTTGTGTTACAGAGCCATGAAAAAAGAAAAAAAAAAGTCGTGGCGAGTCAATATCGACAACGGTCGACACTGTGCTCGACACGGGCTGGTGTCGATCGACACCATCATTAATCAGGTACGCCGCTTCATGAGTCGCGAGTAGTTTCATTGGGTTTTGGGGTTGAGAGGATTCAAAGGGGTCGAAAAGGTTTTCATGTTTGGTGTTTTCTTGTTCTTCATGGCTTTCTCTTCTAGGATGTCAAGTTCTTAAGGCTTAAAGAGTCTCACGCCAAGATCTTTATGATCAGAGATACCTCTTACCTTGACAGGATCCAGAGATCTCTGAAAATCGCATCCTAGTGACTAGTTTCTCTTTCCCAAACGCCATGGTAGTTTAGAGGACTAGTTAAGCCGCGTGTTTGAAATCTGGTTTCCTTGCCCTTCAATCTCTTCTTCCGCCAAACGCCATGGGTCTGGAGGAGAGAATGAAGGAGTGATCCATGCCGAAAGCCACAGGTGGATCTTGTTTTGTTTTCAAGGCTTAGGGAACCTCACAAAGTGAGTAGATCTAAAGTTTTCAACCCAAGCTTAAACCTTTGAAACCCCTGAACATGAATCTCAACCCTGGACCCTCCTTTTAGCATTTCTTAGTCTCTGTTGATTATTTCGCTTGTTGCTTGCTCGCACCCTGGTCATTAGATTCGCTTTTGCTTGAACTGCTTTTTAGATCGATCGTTATTGCTCGATCTAGTGGTCGATCCACTAGTCGATTTTTTACAAATTCCTAGCTTTGCATTTTTATTGTTTGGTCTGTTCCTAGTAGTAGTTTAACCCTTTCTTGTATTTTTAAAATAGTTTTGCTCTGCATTTTATCATTGCATGTAGTTTTTAGGAATTTTTCAAATTATTCATCAATTGTTTAGCTTTACATGACCCTTGCATTCTCATTGCACTTTCTAACCTCTAGGATTGGATTGATACCTCTTGCATTATGCTACAACTGTATGCTGCTTGAGTTTTGATAACCTCCTGTTGCATTGCTCATCCTAGATCGAAAAGCTGTTATCATTTACTCATATGAACACAAACACACAGAAATTTTTGAAAACAAAAGTCGGAATTTTAATAATTTGATTCATAACATTACGAAACAAATATTGAAAAAATCATTATAAAGTCTAATTTGTTAATAGTTTTAGGCAAAAGTTTTCAATGTTAATTGGATGAATTCAAATATCAATATGATCAACCTATACAAAAGAAAAATAATTTTACAATACACAAATAGTTGCGTAAATAATTTTAAAAGGTTTTATTTTAAAAGCAAAGCTTATCAAAGCTGCAATTGAACTGAGTAGACACATTTTAAAGATCATTACTATATATAATTTATGGAATTTTACTTTTATATCATCACTTTATATCTTTTATATTTCCAATAAAGAATAACAATAAAAACTTCTAAACGCATAAATGTGAAGATTCAAGACTTAACAGCATAAATTGTCCATAACTTCTCATTGTATTGCCATCGTTCACAACGGCTGAGACTCCCTGTAAGGTAACTTAGTTTCATTCTCCAATTTGTTAATACATATGAGATTATTACATTGATGTAATATCAATATTTTGTTTTCATCGTTACCTTCTCTCTCTCTCTCTCTCTCTCTCTCTCTCTCTCTCTCTCTCTCTCTCTCTCTCTCTCTCTCTCTCTCTCTCTCTCTCTCTCTCTGAATTTTCCGATCACGATTCACGGATCGATTTTTTGCCAGCTCTCTCTCTCGACTTGCCGATCACTTTTGATTTCTAACGACCTAAGGATAATTTCATCATTTCAATAGTTAAATAATTGTATTTATAAAAATATCCAGTTTGTTGTAGTACTTTTGAACAGTGATACAGTGAAAGGTATATTTTTAAAATTTTCTCAATAATAAATCAGCATTAAAATGCACAAAACAATATGAAACATTCGTGTGATTATTATCAAACACTAAAATTACATATATATATATATATAATGTATAATGAAATTAATCAATATATCAATATCACATCTAATTATGTTTATAAAAAATTATACATACACATGCATGTGGACCACTCGTAATAAAATAAATTATTACATATTTTAATGTTTTGTAGTTTATTTAGTTATTATATTTACACTTTTTCTCTAAAAGAGTATTTTAAAATTTTGGTTAATTTTTTATCTTTAATTTTTATTAAAATTTATAATATTTTTTATTTGATTTATTATTAAATATTTAGAATATATGGTTGTTTTAAAAAAAACAATTTAAAGTTCAGGTAAACTTAAATTTTTAATAATTTAATCAATTATTATTTATGTATTTATATCAATTCACTGTTTATATAATATATAAGTTGTATTTAAAAAAGTACATATTCTATATATCAAATTATATATTGCAGTAATATAATATAAGGTTTGGATAGTATAAAATTTTATATAAGAAAAAATTATTATTTTTGTGTTTATAACGATTTATTGTATCTAGTGTAGAAGTTTTATTTCAAAAAATAATACACAAACACTTAATTGAACAAATTATAGTATTTTTACGTGTAACACTAATAACTGGATACATAAATATTTTAAACGAATAGTAATGTAGATTAGAGTAGTAGATTATTAATAGAGTGTTTGGTAATAAGTGTATTAATTACATTTAACATTAATAATTCTGTAATTTTAGCGAAAATAAAGTAGATAAATATAGTATTTGGCAATAAGAATAGTCTAATAATTAACTAAATTGAAAATCTCAAAAAAATGAGGTAATGACACATAAGCCTAGAATGCTTTATGTTTAATAATAGTTAGATACAAACAAACAATGTTACATCCAAATGTTATATCCAAATGCAAAACCTAGTTTTAAAAACGAACAATATCTAAATGTTACATCTGAAAATTGTATGTAGATACTGAATCTAGATACAACATCTAGATCAAGAAACGAACAGGGCCATAATCAAAATATATGAGGTGGTTAGGCATAAACGAAAGTTCATTATAAGCGTTTTGGAAAGATCTCATGTGGGTCTCTTGTCAAATTTATTCGATACATGTTTGCATAGGCCAAAGCTGAGTAAGGAATAAAGAGGAATGAAGTTGGGATCTCTTCACTCAACTTGTGAGAAACCTCCACCAGTCTCAGACTTTGTCCTACCAAAGAAACAGATTTCGCAATTGAAGAATGTTCATATCGATTTGGCCCAAACGACAGAAAAAGAGTAATTTGGTTAAGATTCAGGCTTACTTGTGATCTGAAGGATTCGGTCTTATCTCATATACAATTGTCGCAACAACATCTCTTTTCAACTGTTCAAGACCAAAGGGTAAACTTAACCAACTACCATATTACCATATAATAGTAGCATCATTTGTGTATGCAAAGCCGCAAACATACCTGAGTTGCTTCACCTTTAAACCCGATATAATGTATTTGCGTTGTGTCACCTCCAAAACTCTCAGGGAAATGCAATGTCATGTTTCCAACGCTCTGGAATCTCGAATACCTAACCACAGCACAAATCACATCACACGCTTTCACTGTATCAAATATCTCCACTTTTCACCAGTTAAGGTAAAGTCATATATAGTTCAGCAGAAAATAACGTACCATTGATGCATTACATAAATCCGCAGAGTCTAATACAACCTATTATCAGTACCTGGTTTGGTATTCTAAGACTCCTTGCAAATTTTCAGCTAATTCCCATTCCTTTAAAAGAGCTCACATATGTTTCTGCATTAGTGCAGTTGTCTTTTGGCATATCGGTAAGTAAAAACACTCACAAAGGAAGAATACCTGAACGGCTTGCATACTCTCAGCGTCTGAGAAGTCAATACCTTCGCGATTGATGAACCTGGTTTAAAGACAACAATCATCTTTCTGTCTTTATGTATATTCCCAAATGAAGAAACAGTATGCAGAACTTAACACATGCATACAGGAAATGTTATTGTAGAGTAGTTTAGACATACACTCTCAACTTAGAAGGACTTCTTCCATCAGGGCCACCTACAATTGATATGCTCTTGATTTTGACGTCTGATGTGAATCTATGATAATCATGACAAAATAGACATAAATGAGCTGCACATCAAAAAGTTCTTATAACATTGTCTGTATCTAGTTCTCCCAAACTTCTTAATGCAAAACAATGATAATTTGAAGTCACTGGTCGGTAATCGAATGAACAAACGGTGCGCTAAGCCAGAAATAGATGCCAGTTTGAAGAGGAAGAAATAATCTTCTATGACATACGGTACAAAGACAAGTAATTCCGGGTCTCCCTCATTGCTCTCCAAATGCTCCTGTAAGCATACACAAGATACCATTTCCTTTTAGACATTATCGTGGAGACAGATTTGCATATAAACATAATATATAAGTAAGAGTACATATAGTTAAGGGTCTTTCATCAGCCGAGCATGGTATTGATAACATTCATGCACACATGTGTTTGGGTTCATTACCACTCTTTTAAGGTTATTCCATATGTTAAGGGTCCTTCATTAGCCAAGCATGGTATTGATAACATTCATGCACACATGAGTTTGTGTTCATTACCACAATCTTTCTAAGGTTATCCCATATGTTTTCTCCATGAACCAACAAGAGGTCACAAGATCAATAAAGATCCAAAACATAAGTTATTGTGAAAATCGAAATTACCCCAGAAGAGTGTAATCGCTGTTCCCATGCTTTGAAGACTGATTTTACACTTCCGGAAACAGACTCGTTCAGAGCAGACACCTGAGACCAAATTTATACAAGTACTAAAAAAACTTCTCTTGCTAAGCATACAAAATATATCATTTCTCAAGGAACGTTTTCAAAAACATAGAAACAGCTTGAAAAAAACCATTAGTTTTCAATTTGCAATTTGTATGTGAAAAACCCAAAATCTGTATACAGAAACCCTAAATAGAGAAATAAAAGGACTGGATCATCATATCACTGAAGAAATCTCTATCAAATCTTACTCGCAAACTGTTACTCATAAACCCAATCGCAAATAGTTTTCGAAATCCATCACGCAAGCCCGGCGGGTTGAAAAATCGGAATATCTTCGACATTTACGCAGCAACAATTGGAATCTAAACTGTTTGGATTCATTAATCGAGTGATCCAAGAAAGATTGTGTGTGAGAGAGAGAGACCTTGGAGAGATCAATGTGCTTGTAGAGTGACCAATCGGAGGAACACTCATGATCCTCACAGTTGTGATCATGCGTACACGACATTTAGCAATCGGGAAAAAAACAAAATTATCGTCGGCGAAACACTAATCAGAAACTCTGGCGAAGAAATATCGAGAAGCTTGAGAAGAGCGCCGTGAGAAGGGACTTTAATCTGAAATACCCCCGTACGCCAACAAAAATCTAACTGTCCATCTCTGATCTCACTGCCCCTCTTTACAATGAAATGACGGTTTATTCTTTAATAATTTTAAAAAAAAATTAAAAAAAAAGAATAAGAATTAAAGAATTTTGGGTGATTTGATAGAAAATTTAATTGAAACCAACCTAAAATTAATTGTCTAAACTAACCAAACCAACCACCTGCACCTTTCGTCTTTCCCTCGTCGTCTTCTTCTTCTCATGTTTCCACCATTGACAAAATCAGAGACCTGAAATTGAAGGTTAGTTGTTGCTGTTTTTTATACTATTTTCGATTTCTTGATTGAATTATCAAGTTTATATCATAGGCAGAGCAATTAATACATAGTTTCTTCTCAATTAGAGAATTTCATAGTAAAAAAAATTTTGATTTTTTTTTTTGCTCATTGGAGCTGCTGAGCTAGTTGGGTAAGGCTATTAGAAACTAATATTGTTAATTAAATATGATATCTTGGTTAACTGAGCAATAAATCGTAAAAACTAGTGATGATTCGTATGATGAACCAAACTTTCTGGGTACTACTGGGTACAACTAGAAATACTTGACATATTAGTACGAGTAGGATCAACCAAACTTTTTGGGTACAACTAGCATAACTGGACATATTAAGTGAATTTAATACGACTAGGATTAACCAAACTTTCTAGGTACTACTGGGTACAACTAGCACAACTGGACATATTAAGTGAATTAGTACGACTAGGATGAACCAAACTTTATGGGTACTACTAGTACAACTAGCGTAACTGGATATCTTAAGTACGACTAGTAAAACTGGTACAATTATGATAAGATTACCTTACGATTGTTCTGTTCTTTTCAGGGGAAATGAGTAGTAGTGATTGCACAGTCATATGTTTTGATTATGGGGGGTTCTATTCAAAAGATGGTGATAAAGTTATTTGGAATTCTGTAGAAGATAAGATTCATACTTTAGTGATGAGGAAATCTTTGGAGGATGTCACTTATCTTGGATTAGTGGAGGGAATTTGCAGAAAGGTTTTGATAGATGCAGCTACATCTCAGCTGAAAATTAGTTACTATCCAATGGTCTTGAACACGAAGAAACCATCATATATTTGGAATGACGAAAATGTTTTTGATTATCTACTACAAATGAGTAAGTATCAATGTAGAAGTGTTCTACATGTGGAGTTCATCAAGGATGTTGATCAAAGTCATGGAAGCGTGCATGTTTCAAGAGAGGATCATGGAGTTGACGTTGATGTAGGTCCAAGTAATGATGAGATGTTTTCTACCGTTAGAGATGGTTTAGAAATACCGGACAGTGAAATGCAAGACAATGAAATGCCAGACAATGAGATGCAAGAAAATGATACAGATCCTCTACAAAGATATGAGCTCGTGTATGATGATGATACAGAAGTCAGACATTCTGATGGAAACTCGCAAGTAAGTCATGGGTGGGAAGATGGTTTAGATATATATAAAGGTCAAGAATTTGACACTAGGCAGGGACTGCAAGCTCTCCTGCAAAAAGGTGCACATGAGAATGGTTTTGAGTATGAAACAAAAAAGTCTGATCCCACACGTTTCGTGGTAAAATGTTGGGGAGCAAAAGAGGGATGCAAGTGGGGTTTAAGAGCTTCTGTGCGTATGAACTCAAATAGTTTCACTATTGTCACTTACAACAAGGTGCACACATGCTCTCGGGTTACTACAAGTACAATCAGACAAAAAAGGAAAGGCACACCACACTTAGTTGCAACTGTTTTGGCTGAAGACTATCCAGGTCGATTCGACACACCAGATCCAAAAACGCTGATCAATATGGTTCAAGGCAGGCTTGGCGTGAAAGTATCATACTCGACAGCGCTGAGAGGAAAAAACAAAGCTGCTAATGAGGTGCGGGGAAGTTCTGAGGAGAGTTATCGGTGGCTATATTCTTATTTGTACATGCTAGAGAAAGTAAATCCGGGTACACGGACTTGTGTGGAATTAGATGAGCAGAAAAGGTTTAAATACCTATTCTTTGCATTGGGAGCTTGCATAGAAGAGTTTCTATCGATGAGGAAAGTCATCATTATAGATGGAACCCACCTGAAGAACGTATATGGTGGAGTTCTAATCGTCGCTTCAGCTCAGGATCCTGATTATCATCATTATCTCATTGCCTTTGGTGTAGTTGATGGTGAGAAAGATGCAAATTGGACGTGGTTTCTGAATCAGTTGAAGTCAGTAACACCAGATGTCCCTGGAATGGTGTTTATTTCGGATAGGAATCCAAGCTTGATCAAGTCAATAAGGGAAGTGTTCCCTCTGTCTCAACACGGGTATTGTGTAGGGCATTTGTCACAGAATGTGAAAGGACACGTTGCCACCCACAGAGATGCATGTGCAAAGAAGTTCATCGAGTGCGCTAAAGCTTATACAGAGGTTGAGTTCGGAAAACTCTATAGTGCTTCTAGGATGAAATATCCATCTGCTGCCGAGTATCTAGACAAAAGTGTTGATGAGAAAAAATGGGCAAAATGCTATTTTCCAGGAGAAAGGTACAACATAGATACCACCAATAGTGTAGAATCTATCAATGGTGTTTTCGTAAATGCAAGAAAGTACTCGCTGTTGCCAATGATTGATGTAATTGTTGCCAAATTGGCTGAATGGTGGAACACCCATAGGCAGAGTGCCGCTGAAGTCCCACTGTCACAGAAGCTTTTGCTTTCCGTGGAGAACGAAATGGATCTGAGATGTGTGGATGCAAAAAAACTCATGGTGCAAGAGTTAAACAGTTATCTCCATGAATACAATGTGATTGGGCTTGATGGAAAGAATTATTTGGTTGATATGACTAGGAAAACTTGTTCTTGCAAGTATTTTGATATAGATAGATACTCATGTGTGCATGCAATTGCTGCTGCCATCCATATGAGCAGAGATAGGAAACTTCATCTACAAGAGTTTTGCTCCAAATATTATTTGGTAGAGCTATGGGCATTGGCATACTCCAGGACAATCTATCCAGTTCCTCATATGTCTGAATGGGTTGTACCTGAAGAGATACAAGCACAAGAAGTCTTACCTCCTGAATATGAAGTAAAGAAAGGAAAACCGCAACAGAAAAGATTCCCATCAGCTGGGGAACATCGTGGAAGAGGAAGAGGAAGAAGAGGAAGAGGAAGAGGGAGAAGTGGACGCTGGGCTCAATGGTTTGGGATTGATGGAAGTGAAGAGTAATTTATGTCTTTGTTTTAAATTATTTGAACTATGTGTGCAACTTTGTATGATCGAGACTTGTATCCATGTTATTTCTATCAGGTATGACTAGGCACCACTAGTACAACTCTATATTCCGTGTCTAATATGTCTGGTACGACTGGTGCGACTAATACCACTCGTTTCAAGTACAACTAGTTCAACTACATTTTAGTTGTACTAAAGTCCAACTGGGAAGACTGGTACGACTATGCTTTCTACAAAAATGTCAATAACACAATTTGTAAATGTATTTATAAACATTTTTCCATATAAAATAGGCCATAGAACATTTGCAAACATATTTGAACATTTCATAGTTAAATAAATTTGATCCACAAAAATGTTTGATCCATGAAAATGTGTTCTCTACACAATCTACCTTATACTTTTAAGGTTACTTTGTAAATCTTAACCACACAAACATGAAAACCATGAAAGTTTGTATTTTTATACTAGTTATAGCATTAGAATATTAGTTTATTTACAAAATTTTACAAGTACAGCTAAAAAATTTTAATTTAGGTATGATACTACTGATTACAAAATTTTACAACTTTATGTCTTTAGGGTACAACTCAAAACTGGGTACAACTATGTTATAAAAAAACTGGGTTCAAATTTTTTTTTGACGGTGCAAACTTGTAAAGATATTCATTTCCTCTTTTGACGGCGTACGTGACTTCATATTTTATCTATTTTTAACTTCATTTTAAACATTTTTTTTTTGCATGCACACATTTTTTTTGCTGCCACACGTTTTTAAAATTGAGATCTAGTTGGTCTAGTTCTGCTAGTCGTACCTTTTAATTCAACACATAAAAAAAGACTTACATAAAATATATATGTCCAAATCCTGAAAAACACAAAGACAAATTCTAATATAGCAGATAATGACACAATATAAGTTCAAAGCCTTAAGTTACTTAATAACAATCCTTCACCAAACGTGAACGAGTAACCTTCCTTTTTCGCTTGGGAGTCTTACTCCTCTTAATTAATTTCTTTGCTGCTTGGGCTTGAAGACTAGGTCGTTTCTTGATTTTCACCTTCCTAGGAGTTTGGACTGTATCGGCATCGTCTCCACCTAACAAAAACAAACAAAAATCGATGAAACTCATTATATCAAAAATAAATCTCCAATAGTTTGGCTCATTAAGGAAGATAAATCTCCACTTACCAGCTAGAGCCTTTTCCATAGCCTTATCCATATCCGCTAACACTATCTCCGCAGCTGCACTAGCCTCAGCCGCCACAGTCTCCACGGTCTTCGCAGCCTCCATCATCTCCGAAGCTGCCGCAGCCTCAACCTCAGCCTTCTCCGCAGCCTCAACCTTCTCCCTCTCTACAGCCGCCGCAGCCTCCGCTTCAGCCTTCTCCGCAGCCTCCTTCTCCACCTTCTCCTTCTCTTCAGCTGCGGCTCTCTCCGCCTTCTCTCTCTCTACAGCCGCAGCAGCCTCCGCCTCAGCCTCCTTCTCCGCAGCCTCCTTCTCTGCAGCCTCCTTCTCCGCCTTCTCCTTCTCCTTCTCTTCAGCCGCGGCTCTCTCCGCCATCTCCCTCTCTACAGCCGCAGCAGCCTCCGCCTCAGCCTCCTTTAACGCAGCTTCCTTCTCTGCAGCCTCCTTCTCTGCAGCCTCCTTCTCCGCCTTCTCCTTCTCTTCAGCCGCATCTCTCTCCGCCATCTCCCTCTCTACAGCCGCAGCAGCCTCCGTCATCTCCTCTTCAGCCGTTTTCTCTGTGACAAAAAAAAAGAGTCAAATAAACTTCAATATTCAAAACAAAAAAATTCTCAAAAATTGTTTCTTACCGAAATCATCATTTCCACCATACTGAAAATCTGGAGGATTTCTTTGCTCTTCCACGAAACTTTCCACAGCTACCAACCTTGTATCCAAACCTTGAATCTTGTCATTAATTTCCTTGAACCCTTCTTCCATTAATTTCATCATCCTTTTCAATTGCTCGGATATTGGCTCAATCACAACTGCAGGTTCTTGTTCAGCTGGCTCACCTATTGCAGCACCTTCGTTTTGGACATCTTCTTCTTGGACATTTTCTTTTTTGACAACTCGGGATTGAACATCGGCCATGAAGACATCCTCCCACTGTATCTTCCCTTGTTGGCGGACTATAAACTTGTTCCACCCATCAACAATAGGGTCAGCTACATCTGAATCATCCTTCAGTTCAAAGTCCTGTCACTGTGTCTCTTCCATGGCCCTCTCTATGAGATCTACTTCCTCACCCTCAGCAGTCAAAATACTTGTAATGTCCTGAAGTATAACGGAAAAAAAATTAAACCGATTAATTAATTAGTACGACTAGTACGAATATTAGACCAACTACTATCAAACTACTGTCAAACTACTGTCAAACTAGTACGACTAGTACGAATATTAGACCAACTACTGTCAAACTAGTACGACTAATACAAATACTAGGCCAACTACTGTCAAACTAGGCCAAATATTGTCAAACTAGTACGACTAGTACGAATACTAGACCAACTACTATCAAACTAGGCCAACTACTGTCAAACTAGTACGACTAGTACGAATACTAGGCCAACTACTGTCAAACTAGGCCAACTACTATCAAACTAGTACGACTAGTACGAATACTAGGCCAACGACTGTCAAACTAGGCCAACTACTGTCAAACTAGTACGACTAGTACGATTACAATTGATCCCAATAACAAAAAGTAAAATACCTTTGTATCTCCAAGATGCTCATTTATTGAACCCAGCGAATATCCAGTTGTGCCAGTCTGCGTGAACTCCCATTTGCACATTCTTGGACAATCATCTTCTGCATTTGTTGCTTTCACCCGAAATTATGTCTTCAGGGTTGGAATACATTCAAACGCCAAAATCTCCAAAGGGTTGAGGAACCCAGGAAACGTCCAACTCGCTTTCTCTGGGATCGATCCTTTGAAATGGTTCCCCATATGAAAAATCTCTTTGATGTTGTCCTCGTAAGTAAACCGTCCCCACGGGAATGTCTTACACAGCTCGAGATTATCAACCATCCTCAGAACGAAAGTCTTTATGGCTACTCCATGCTTCGATCTCCCTCTTATCACCACCGCCAAATAGTACAAGACAGCCATCTTTAGCCGATTCCCAGTGTTATTATACCTCATCCCCTGAAGTGCTTTTAGCACAACTTCAGCTGTAATTTTTTCGTCTCTAAAATGGTTGTTAGCAAACCTCATGCCACCTAACTTCGGGTAATCGGCTGGGTACTCGTGGCAGTACAGTCCCGAGAGGAGAGCATGCTCTCTGATGGAGTATCTAATGGGCACTCCATTTACCACAAACCAAGCCTGTCTATCCTTCTCCGTTTGAACCGTGCGTAGAAGCAACATCCACAGCCCCATCACCTTTCTCGTTGCATAAGTCTTCATGTGAAACAGGTGCTTGAACTGCGGATGGTTCAGAAACCAACTCTTCTCATCCTCTTCCAACATTGGAAATACACCCTCCTTAAATTTGTGTTGCGAGCATTTGGTACTTAACTTACATCCCTTTCGATATTTGGTGGGATGGAAGAAATATCCGAGAGGCCACATTGGTTCTTCTACATCATCATCATCATGCTGCAAAAATAAGAAAACCGATTTAGTATACTGCTGTCAAACTAGTACGACTAGTACTGTCAAACTAGTACGACTGGTACGATTACTAGGCCAACTACTGTCAAACTAGTACGACTGGTACGATTACTAGGTCAACTACTGTCAAACTAGTACGACTAGTACGACTAGTACGATTACAAGGCCAACTACTGTCAAACTAGTACGACTAGTACGATTACAAGGCCAACTACTGTCAAACTAGTACGACTAGTACGATTAGTATGACTACAATCTAGTTATTCTATTCGGACTAGTTAACCGTTCTAGTTGAACTAGTTGAACTACTCACTCTACTCGGACTAGTTGGACCCAACTATACTTGTCATTGTAGAACACAATTTAGGGTTTACCAGTGGTGGTGGTTGCGACGACGAACCAATTTCCGGTTCTGATATCGGAGGCGGGCCGGTTGCCAGTTGCCTCGTCGGAGCCACCGGAGCCGCCGCAGCCGGAGGTGGAGATGGAGCGGACTTTGATTTCTTCCGTGACTTCTTCTCCTTTCCTCGATGCTTCTCCCCCTTTCTTTTCTTCTTCGCCGGTGGATTTTCTTCTTCTCTTTCAGTCACAGGAACCGCCGGAGGCGGAGGTGGAGGTGGAGGCGGAGGTGGAGGCGGAGCAGTAGAAGTTCCCTCGTTTGATTTGGATTTCTTCAGTGACTTCTTCTTCGTCTGCGGTGCCGCCTGATGCTTTTCCGCCGCTGTTTTCTTCTTCTTCGCCAGCGGATTTGAACTCGACGGTGGCGGCGGCGATGAAATTTGATCTGGCGAAGACGATCTCAACCGATCCCCTCTCCGCGGTGCCATAATCTATAGATTGGAGTAGAGGGACGGTGGTTTTGGACTTGGATTTGATCAGATTGGATGATTTTTGATCGGTGGTGTTTGAGTTATCAGCAGTTGGATCGTCGTGGTGGTTCAGAGAAGATGACGACAAAAGGCAGCAGTTGGATCGAAAAATCAGGAAGGGGAAGTTGTTTCTTCTTTGGGTTTGGGCCGAATTTATGATTTGCTCCAAAAATATGTGGATATTTAGATTTCTGGATATCCAAAAAATTATAAATATTTATAAATATTTAATTTAGGTTATTTAATACACATAAAAAAATTAAAAAATACATCAATTTTTATTAACAAAAAGATATTTTTATTCTAAACTATTAAGTGAAAAATAAATAAAAGACAAAAATTTATTTTAGAAAAATTTATAAAAAGTAAATTTACAAAACTAAGATGAAAAAAAGAAAAAATAATTTATATTTTAAAATAATATTAACTATTTGAAATTCTAATATTAAACTTTTTTAAAAAAAAATTATTGATATTTATCAACTAATATAAAATAAATTATTATTTATTAACATATTTAAATTTTAAATATATTATTTATTGATTATTATTTATTATTTAGTCATTTATTTATATAATCAAAAGAGTTTAGAAACAATTGAATTTTTAAAAAAATAAAACTGATAGCATAACAATAAAAATAAAATCAAAATTTATAATATAATAGATACTGTTGGGACTGATTTTACCATGTCAAAAGAAGATCCGACATGTGGACACTGAATTACCCTAAACACTGACACATACCACGCTAGCTCGGCCGAATCACTCTCGCGTACTGTTCCCGGACAGTTGGCGAGTTTTCCCAAACATGCAAAAATCATCAGCCCACGTGCTTCTCTTGCATGCCGAATGGAGAAGACAGGACAAAGAGAATGCCAGTATAAAGGGAGAGAGATCACCACACCAGAGGAGGATCAGCTCGACGGATCTCAAACTCCTCTCAAGGAGGAGATGCCCGACAAAACCAAGTTAACTTACACCGCCAAACAGCATGATCGAAGAAGAACTTTTTGTTCCCCCGAGTGAATGTCCACAAGGATAAGTTCTTCTCGATCCGGAACATTGCCTTTATACTCGCTGAACCTCACTCTTTCTGTGTAGATACCCTCTCTAAACACTCGCAAACAGATAGATGTCTCGAACCCCGGACGAGACTTCTCACCCCAAACCCATAGAAATATCGTCATGAGTATTTGTTCTATGTAGGACGTTCATAAACTTGGGCGTCGGAGAACCTTTAGGAGGGAAACTCCCTTTGGGTCTTCCCGGATGCCCGACTGACCTTTTGTGTAGTATTTGCAGGACCGCATAAGACTACCTTCCCGTCACCAGGACTTGAACAGGCTTTTGCCTCGGAACGACTCGTCGTCTTTTCCCCCAGAGGACAAAACTCGGAGGCACATCTCCACTCCCCGGACGAATCACACACTCTCACATGGCATCCCAAAATTTTCTCCCGAACAGTTGGTGCTAAAAGGAAGGGGGATCACCGGCGAGCGTTCCACGAAGGAAGCGCTCTACATGGGCCAACTATGCGAAAATGTATAAGGCTTGCAAGCCGCGGTTCTAATCAACAAAACTCAAGACTCCAAGACCATCACGCGTACTGGCCCCAAAGTCGAGAAATCAGACCCACTAAAACGAAGTAGAGTACGAAACAAGTGCATAAAAGACAAAAGTATACAAAGCAAATTGAAGTGCATTAAAACAAACAGTCCCAAAAACGGCCACCGTTCCAGGTTCGAGGTTACGATTTACAAGGGGCAAAAGTCCCCGCAAAAAAAGACAATTCAATTTAAAAACCCGGCGGGCACGAAGATCCTGCCAGTGAAGAAGGGTATGCGCCTCCAGCACCTCCTACCGTCCTTTAAGCATCTGGCCCCCACGGCCCACTCCGTCGATGTTCCTCATCAAACTCTGTTGAGCATGCAGATAATTGTCTAGCTGTTCATGAAGGTCTTAGCCGCCATCAGTGCCATGTCCATCTCGGCCCAGAAGTGAACCCTCAGTACACCATGAGAGTTTGACGGAGCGTCTGCACCTCCGAGCTGCGAGCCTCCAGATCCCGCTGGCTGTCGCTCAGCGCCAAGGACAGGCGCTCCATCTCCGCACTTAGATCCTCCCCCGAGCGGAAGTCTGGGCCTCAGCGAGTTGGTCCCAGATCACAAGAAGTTCAGCCTGAAGCTCGCTAGCCCTGTCGCTGAGGCCGCATTCACGGTGCTCGGCCGCGTTGAGTTTATGCTCCAGCTTCTCAAGCGAGCGCTGGCTCTATTAAAATCAAAGAGGCGAGTGAGAAATAGGTGAAGCAACAACCAGGGAACAGAAAGGGAAAAAGTCCCAAAATAAGAAATGTACCATGTCCAGTGAGCGCATGAGCTCCAAGGCAGTCAGTCGCCACCCGGTGAGTTCAGGGGTTGAGGGAGCGGTTGGGTGAGGAGGCACGAACATCGGCTCTGACTCCGAAGAGACGCTCATCGCCTTTCGCGAGCTTGGCGCAGCAGGGGTCGGGGAAGCAGCTCGCGATACCTCAACAGTCCCCAGGTATTCGGGGGCATACGTCTCCCTCAAGGCCTCGCTGCTGGAGGAAGAGTCAGACTCACTAGAGGTGAGTCCGGGGCGGACAGGAGAAGGACTCGGAGACCATGTCACCCTCACCACGGGAGACCCAGTAAGATGCCTCTAGCGTGAAGGCCAGGACAAAGCCTCCCCTTCAGGAGAGTTAGCTCGAGGTCTCCGGCGCGGTGTCTGAACGGGCATCCTTCGTGCGTTTCGCGTGAGCCTCAAGTTGGGCAAGCGATCCCCGGGGGCATAGAGATCCCAGATCTCCTTGAACAATTCTCAGCAACCTGCCGAAGTTTAATCAGCAAACAGTATTCGCAGAACTAAAGCAGGATCGGAAGCAGAAGAGTCAGGATCGTTACCTGGGACGTCGGGCATCACGCAGGACAGGAGGACGAGAGAGCTCGCCCCAATGCTCGTCGGTGAGAGCAAGAAGTCAAATGACCTGAATCATTCGTCTAGCGCGAGCAGCCGGCGCAGTTTGACCTGTTCGAAGGACGACGTCGCCGCAGAACCTGACAAAGCGGAAACCAACAATTAAAAGACAGCTCAAACGGTGAGACGAAAACGACAGTTACCAGTCCTACCTCGTGGATGCCAAGTAAGCTGGACGTAGCCATCCGGTGGCACCTTCCAGAAGAAGTACCACTCACGCCAGTCACGGCTCCATGAGCAGTCCCCATGGATAGGGGCAGCGCATCCGTCCCTGGTGTGCAGTGTGTAGCGGAGGGCGTCGGCGATTAGGTTGTGGAGCTGGTAGGACAGCAGCACTGTGGAACCGCGGATGCGGATCCCATACAGGTCCAATAAGACTTGATAAGCGCGAAGGAGCCCCCACGCCAAGGGGTGAAGCTGGTTGGGGCAGATGCCGATGAAACGGCAGAGGTCGACCGCCATCTGAGGAAGGCTTCCCCGAAAACTGTACAAGATGTAGTCATCATAAATCGAGATACAGTGTCGCGGCAGGCGGTCTGCCCGATCCGCCTCGCTGGAGAAGATAGGGGCAAGACCAGAATTGTAAGGGAGGTTTCTCGACAGGACTCTCTCCAAGGAGTCCTGCTTGCAAACCGATGGAGTCCGGTCGTAAGGGACGTCTGTCGAAGGCGTTTGAGCAATGTTCTAGACGACGCTGTTAGACCACAAGAGGCGCGGGCGACTCCCCTGACGATGAACTTGAAGCCGACATCTCAACTGAACAAGAAGGGGGATGAAAGGCAGAAAAAAGAAGCAGTTTACGGATTGCTTTGGAAATAGAATAACCACAATTGTGGAGTCCATGAAATTTATGAAAGAAGAAGAAATCGAAGCAACACGCGATAGGAATCGCGCCGGTAGGGTAAAGCCAAAAGTCGATGGCAGTTTTGTAATAATTAGTTTCTCGAGCCACGCGACCGAGATGATGCGCATTTAATGGGTAGAGAGAAAAACAGCCCGTCGTAGTAGAAAAAGAAACCAACGGTTCTTGAGAAGTTGTGCACGCTGTGCGACGTGATGTGATGCACTTCAAAGCATCAGAGGTCCGCCACGTGGACCGCACTCACCAAACATCGAAGGATTGCACGAGAAGGCTCAAACAAAGGCCATCGATCCCGTCGAAACCATAGGAAAATCGACTGGCAAACAGTCGCAACGGTATGAAATTTGCACCTTTACAGAAAAACTGCCATCTGCTCCCAGGCGAGATTGGCTCCGGAGACGGGTTGCACGAGGGTCACGCGTGTGTGTTAAGCATAACCGCACGGGCACCTCGAGCCCTGCGATGGGTTTTACGGAACCCGTGACTGTGGACGAAACGTGGCCTTCTCTAGGATGATCTTAGCCCACGAAGCTACGTTCCTGCTTGTATTATTGTTCGATTTCTTACTTGCATGATTGTTTAATTTCTTGCTTGTATGATTGTTTGATTTCTTGATTGCATGATTTTTTGATTTCTTGCTTGCATGATTGTTTGATTTCTTGCTTGCATGATTGTTTGATTTCTTGCTTGCATGATTGTTTGATTTCTTTCTGCATGATTGTTTGATTTCTGCTTGCATGATTGTCTGATTTCCTGCTCGCATTATTTCCTGCTTACGCAACCGTGTAGTCTCTTTTTTGCCTGATCGCACGTTCACCCCGCCAGGTAACAACGTAATTCCTCTCCCTTATCACATTTACGCTCTTCCTCGTATGTGCACCTTTGTTATCTATTTCTCAATATGCATACACTCCTTCGAATTCCCCCTTCTTAGCATACTCCCTCGCGGACTTGCTTATCTTTGGGGGCATCATTCCTCCGGGAATTTAAGACTCCGGTCCAGCAAGCCCTTGTGGCTCATCTCGCGCAGCTCCCTCCAGGGACCCTGCGCGGACTTGCTCGCCCTATGGGGCATCATTTCTTTGGGATCCTAGGGCTCAGGCCTCTCAGACCTTCGGGTCTTCTCCGCCAGTCCCCTCCAGCGGGCCGTGCGATAACAGTGTGCTCCTCCTGACGACATGCTTGCCACTCAGGCACCACAGGAATAGAGGTCACCGACTCGCAGGCTTTCTCTTCCTGATAATTTCCCAACTTCTTCCCCTTCGGGGTATGTCACAAGCACGTTCTCAAAACCTAGAAACTTCCGCGTAAGCACAACGAAGAGTGTCCCGGCAGTAAGGGAGTCGAGGTAACGCCATCGGGAAACGCCCTACTCCGCACCAGCTGCATTCGAGTATCAACTCCCCCTTGTGTTAGCGCCCTACAACGCAAGGAACATCTATTCATCCGTCCAACGGCGCCACCTCTGGCCCTTGGGCTGGTGCCTTAGCCCACGTCATTGTCTTATGTCAGTCACCATGTTCACATAAGACTATAACCTTACTCATGACCCCGATGAGAGGGGGGCAAGACGGCTTCTTGCCTAGTGTCTCACGAAACAAGAAGTAAAATCCCTCTGGAGAGATGTCCACCAGTGGCAAAGCTATCAGTTCCTCCGGGAGCACTTATCCTCATATCCTAAGCAAGAGTCGTACTCCCCGGATGCACGCCCAAATCAGGGTAGGACCCCATCATCTAACTCCCCCAGCCGAACAGTGTACTCCTCCGAATGCATAACGTAGACGGGGCGAGTCAGTCTGACCGTCTCACGGTTCGTTTCCCCCAAAAGCGTAATTCCTTCGACCAATAATGTACTTCCCCGAATGCGAATAAGGTCAGAGTTAACATCTACTAAAGCGGCTCGTGGCTCACTTCTCCGGAAATGTATCTCCCTCGACTGATAACGTGCTCCCCCGAGACATACGAATAAGGTCGGAGTTAAGAATCATTTTCGTTCACTCCTCCGGCTTGGACCATACTCCTTTGTGATACGAGGCAAGGTCGGAGTAGACACCTTTTTTCACTTCCCCGGAAGTTCGGACAATCCGACCAGTACCGTATTTTATCGGAATACGTGGCACGACCCAGATGAGTCTCTATCTTTATTATCCTTAAGAACTTAACTTCGTCCAAACTAGTACTGTATTCCTCGTGATACGTGGCATGGTCGTCGCATCAGTCTGGCCTTTAATGGCAAACTGTTTAGGGAACTGGATAACCCATGTTCGTTGCGCAGGAAACCGAGGAGAAGTCGGGAGAAAACTGTTGGGACTGATTTTACCAGGTCACAAGAGGACCTGACACGTGGACACTGAACTACCCTAAATACTGACACACGCCATGCTAGCTCATCCGAAGCACTCCCGCGTACTGTTCCCAGGCTGTTGGCAAGCTTCCCTAAATATGCAAGAATCATCAGCCCACCTGCTTTCCTGACACATCGAATGGAGAAGACAGGACAAGGAGAATGCCAGTATAAAGGGAGAAAGATCACCACACCAGACGGGGATCGGCTCGACGGATCTCTAACCCTTCTCAAGGAAGAGATGCCTGACAAAACCAAGTTAACTTGCACCGCCGAACAGCATGATCGAAGGTAAACCCTTTGTTCCCCCGAGTGAATGCCCACCAGGATAAATCCTTCTCGACCCAGAACCTTGCATTTATACTCGCTGAACCTCCCTCTTTCTGTGTAGAACCCCTCTCTAAACACTCGCAAACAGATAGATGTCTCGATTCCCGGACGAGACTTCTCACCCCAAACCCGTATAAACACCCTCATGAGTATTTGTTCCCGGTAGGACGTTCAATGACTTGGGCGTCGAAGAATATTCGTGAGGGAAACCCTCTTTTGGTCTTTCCAGAGGCGCAACTGACCTTTTGTGTAGTATTGATGTGAGTGTTTTGCCTATCTGAATCCTCAACCTACACTAGTAATTGTAGTATTGTGTTTATAAATCCAATGGGGAGTTGTTGAATACAAAAGAGTTGCAAGCAGAAATCCTTAAGTCAAGCAAGCAAAGAGGTTTTTGTTGCATAGCAACCAAACTAGCAACCTAAAATGATCAAACACCAATAGAACTGAAAGAGGAAACTCAGAAATGATCATGTAAAGCAAGAACAGAGCACTCAAACACATTCGAAATTCAGATAAAGAGAAGACAAGTTCCTAGATGTGGTTATTGATTTTGGGGAATTCAAAGACTAACTAAGGTTGTTTCAAGCATCATTGATCAAGCAAACAAGCTAGCAATGGTGGTTCCTAGACATAGAGTTCACAAACAAGCAGGCTAAGTCCAATCTCTTGATAAATAGCCCTTTGCTAAACATCTTAACAAGAACTAACTCTCATTAGTGCTAAAACATTCAACAAGCATTAGGAATCAACTCTATTCATGTTAAAATACTCCTCAAACAGTCAATCTCTTGAGCCAAGGCCAGTAAATCCTCTATTGAGCAAGATCAGCATTTCATCAAACACTTGGTGGGCATAAGAGAAAGTTTGAATCTAGATAAGTGTGATCAAGACAAATCTAGCTTAAGAACAGATCAATAGAGAGGAACCCATGTTATTAAGCATTAAACAAACCTTAATCAATCTCTAAGTTCCCATAATCTACCACATCTAAGAACCCTAAACAAACTACTCACTAATAGTCATGTTTAACACTAAATCACAAGAGGAAAAGATGCTAATAATGATTAAAAGAGAGATTAAAAAAAAATAAAGGCAAATACAAACTTATATTAAATAAAGCAAGTAATTTGTTTTAAAAACTCAAAGAAATAACTCAAGAACAGTAGAATGACATGACTTGTCGAAAATCCCAGAAAAATAAGTATTTATACATAAAAAGAGAATCCCTAAAAGTAATGGCAAAAGTGTAAATAAAAGCAGCTTCGGACTGGGATCCTATCGGTCAGAATGTGACTAATACGGTGATCGATATGCTTGATATCGGTCTAGAAGGTGACCGATAGGATGACCAAAATCTATACGGTGTACTTCTATCGGTCACTTCTTTGACTGATAGCTTGATCGATAGCTTCTCTATCGGTCACTCCTTGACCGATAGGCTTCGTGCCTTGACTGATAGGGCTTGCAGAGATCGTCTGTCTTGGTTCCTCTTGCTCCATTTCAGCTCAGCTAGCCTGGTCAACTCCCAAAGCTCCTCCATGGTCCTCATAGCTCCATAAGCACCTAAAAATCTTTATGATGCAAAGAAAATGCAAACTACATCCTAAATGCAACATAAGTCTAAAAGGAGAAGAAAATGGGACAAAAGATAAGAAAGATATGCAAAAGAGAACCAAAACATGCACTAAATGCAAGCCTAAATGATGTAAATATATGAGATATCAACACCCCCACAATTGCCTTTTGTTTTTCCTCAAGCAAATAAGAACAAATGAGAGAGTGAGGTTTGAAGGTGGGCATTCAGATCCAAAAATGCAAAGGTAAAGAGATGAAGTCAATGCTTAAGTGCCTAGTTGTAGGATGCAAAAATAATTAACCATACTTTAAAGAACTTAGCCATGCTCATCATGTTTCAAAATGATCTCAAATCTCAACTTAGGCAAATGCTCAAATCAATCAACTCTTTAACATTCAATTAAGCTCAAAATCATGAATCATGCTTATGCAAATCAAGTGAAGACATTTGGTTCAAAGGGTAAGGTTATGAAATTAAAATGATCTCATTCAAGCAAAGGGTGCAAACATAAGGGATCACTCAATGAAATGATTATATCTTAGGCAAAATGCTAAAGGTAAAACAATACGTATGCATGCAATTCAAAGCTCCCTTCTACCCAAAGATGAATCCTAAACACTTCTAAACCCCAAAGTGAACCCCTAAGTCTACCATTTGCCTAAAATCTACCCTTTTACCCTTCTTCATGGCTGGGGAAACTTATTTTTTTGCTTGTTTGGTTGCTTCTTTTTGTTGGGACTTTCTCTCCTTTGTTGCATTGGCGCCTTCTTCACCTTTGGTGGATTGCTTTGGGTCTGATATCTTCTTTGGATTGACCCTTAAAAACCTTTATGTTGCTGGCGATATTCTTTCTAAACACTTAGAGCCTTTACTTCCCTTTACTTAACCACAATGCTAATATGTTTCCCCTTTTCTACCATTTCAAAATTTTCCCTTTTCTTGTAAAGCATATAAACATGAAGTTCAAACCACTTAACTCTAACCTTTTAACCAAAAACTCCTAACCTAGAACCAAGCTCAAGATGCAAGCTGATATCTACAAGATAGCTCATCATTGACAGCTTTATTCCTAATACTTTTTGCCAAGACAAAATCAAAAATGATATGTAAAGGCTTCACATCTCTCAAGATAGTGTTTAAGCTCAAAAGAAGGTTTGGTTAAGGGAGTGGATAAGTTATTTGGATCAACAAGAGTGGTAAGAAAGAAAAAGATGACCCAAATATGTATATGGTAGCCATGAATTCACTTTTCAATGCATAAGACATGATAATTAAAAATCTAAATTAAGGTTCAATTTGATAGAGTTGATTTTAAGAGAATAAGTGCTTTCAGTATGAGATGAGATGATCAAAATTATCAATCCAAGCATGGTTCAGTCTTAACTTCTAGCTTTCTTATGATGCATCAAACAACTAATCACTTAAAAACTGAAATCATCTCTAAACTCTAAGCACTTTACAAGGAAGATTTATCAGTATGCCATATGCAAATTCAATACAACCTATATGCAAACACTAGACTCAATCCTAAGAAAATGAAATGCAACTATATGCTTTCATTTTGGTTTGCAAACATATGCAAATTTTTTCAAATTTTTCAATTTTTTGTGTTTTTCTATGCCTTAGATGAATGCATGATATGCATGTGACTCAAGATGAAAGAAAATAAAAAACTAAAAAAACAGAACACAAAGTCAAACCCCAAATCTCTCCCTCACACTTAAATTACACAGTCCCTTGTGTAATGAAAGTAATGAGAGAGAAGTAACAAAATATATTACAAAACTTAAAAAAATGCAGTGGTATAAACAATGATCAGGATGTGGTACCTTTTAGTAAGTGGAGTGGTGGGAGGATCCAGATGTCTGTGGAGACTTGATAGCTCTCCTCTTGTTCCTCCTCTAATAGGTCTTTGGAGATGATGCTGCTTCTTGAGGTGGAGGAACCTAGCTTGACCATATCTTTTCAGCTTGAGATGAATCACCTTGAGTGCCCCATTGCCATGTTGGTTAAACTTCAGAAGGGATGGGAGCTGGTGCTTCCCATGCTGATGGTATATGGGTCCTTGGCTCATATGATGAAGCCCTTGGTTGTGACCATATTCCCCACTGATCACTTGGTTGTGCATGAAAGGAGTGTCTTCCTTAAGGGTTCCAAACAACTTCCTCTTCTTCAGTAGGATCAGCTTCTGGCATTAGCTCTTCATGGTGAGAAGTATACTCATGAGTGTGGCTTTGATGGGAAGCTTCTCCTGATGTAGCTTTGTTCTTTTTGAACTTCCCCTTGACCATTTTCACCAGCTTCTTAATGGCTTTGTCTTGCCACTTACACCATTTCTGAAGGGTGTTGATATGCTCATGAGCAAATTTCAGAGAGCTCCCTTGGCTTGGGACTTCATAAGGCTTGAAGTAGAACTGCTTGGAGTTGTAGTTTAGTACCTCATCTTCATCAAGCTCTTCTCTTGGGTTTCTCCTTGGTCTTCAGAGCCAGCAGTGGCATCTTCTTGTACCTCTTCTTCACTCTCTTCTGCACCTTCTTCTGGTTCTACTTCCTCACTATCATCTCCTCTCTCTTCTGGAACATGGCCTCCATGGTAAAGCTGACTCTCATCCTTGCAGAAACCAATGTTGCTCCTGATGGTGATGGATGTGTGTTGTGGGTTTGGGAGGAGAAATCTCGCTGGCTCTCTGAAGTCTTTGATAAAGTTGTAGATATGCTTGCCATTGATGCTCTTCTCAAGGAAGTGCTCTTCCTAAGATAGTCTATATCTATCCATAATGGCTCCAAAGCATCTTCTTCATGTTCCTCAAGGTCTACACCACTGGCCATGAGAATAGCAGTCACAACCTCTCCAATGTGGAGCTGTGGGTTCTTCTCCCTCTTCCCTTTACTTAAGACCCAGCTCCTGTAGGACTGGAGCTGCTCCATCAGCATGGTCACATAACATGGATATCTGCTTGGCGGCTCTAGAGGTCTTCCATCGCTGGTGGTAGCCACAAGTTCATACACCCCTTGGTATATCAAGTCTCTCTCCTTTCCTGTGAGGTTTGTTGTTTCTTTTCTTGCCAAGAATGTGTTTGCAAGAGCCTTGTGAGCATATCTCACAGCAGGATGCTTCAGATGTTGATTCCTTGTGGTTCCATCAATGAATGGCCCAGCTCCAATCACGCCTCATAGCATGATGTGCTGCTTTAGGGAGATATCGAATTTGTTCCTCTTGTGGGCATAGGACATCAGACCAAGCACTTGAGAGATATCCAGGAAGGTTATTGTGAATCTTTGCTTGCCAAGCTTGAAAGAGATCCACCCATCTCCATTAGAAATCTCACTCTCTTCATACTTAACCACCTTGAGAGTGGAGAGAAACTGATAAGTGAGCTGTTGGTAGGAGGGGAGCGGTTTCTCCATGAAGTCTCCAAATCCCATGTGCTCAAATATTGTTTTGCAGTCCACATAGATCCCAAGCGCCTTCATTGTGAAGGTGCAGGGGTATCTTGTGGGATTGAAAACACATTGGTTGAAGAGTTCCATGAACTCTCTAGCACTTGGCTCCTTGTATGGGACCTCTTCTTCAGCAGCTCTGCCCTTTCCTTTTTGCTTGGCAGCCTTGTCCCCAAGAGGTTTCTTCCCAGCAGCTTTTGATAACTGTCCAGCAGTAGTACCCTTGCCCTTATCTCTTCTAACTCTTGGAGAAGTAGGCGCTTCCTCTTGTGGTGCTTTCCCTTTGCTTCTAGCAGCAGTTCTTGCTTTCCCCATGGTACCTACAAGAACAAACCTTGAAGATACTATAAGTAAAAGAACAACAGTTTGAGAAACTAATAACTGAAAGCTTTAGAAAGAACTTTTCTAAGCTAAAAGAAGTTTAACTAGTCCTTAAACAAGATTAAACTTTCAAAAAGCTAAAGAAATTCACAAGCTAACAGTTATAGATATGCTAGAGTTCATAAATAAAAATCAAACATTCATGCATGTGAACCTAGCATGGTGGCTCTAAGCAAAAGTGAAAATGATTATACAAAGTGAGATTTAAACAAGCAAGAGATGAGATTTATGAACAGTAAACAATGCTTAAACATTCAACTTGCTCATAATAAACATATCCACCAGGCAAAATCAAAGCAAAACACCTTAAACTAAACAAAACTTGTTCTTGAAACCATAGATTTAACAACTTTAAACACATGCAAAGTTTAAGAACAAGAAATGAACAGTTGAGAAAGCAAACTTTTGTGAAGCTTCTGAGCACTTAGAAGAAATAATAAAGAGAGAGAGAGAGCTAAAAATTTCGAGCTATATGTGAGAGAAGTGAAGAAATGAAGTGTGAAGAGAAGAGAGGAAGTTTGTTGGTTTTTTAAAGAGGTGAATGGGGAACCAAGGGAATCAAGTGGGTGGGAGACAAGAACAAAAGTGCTCAGGAGCTCTGCTAAGTGTCAGGAAGGAGCCAAAATTCAAATTCAAACTACAGCGAAACAAATCACAAAATTAACGAAAAAAAAAATTCGTGATTCACAATTCGCGAATCACAAATCTTTCAAAATCGTAACCACAATGGATTTAGCGAAACAAATCATAATTTAAATGAACAAAATAATGAATCACATACCTTTTTCAAATCTAGATTTCACAGATCGATTTTTCGCCAACTCTCTCTCTCTCGCTCTCGACGGAAAGTATTGAGGATGACCTAGAGATAATTTTGCCAACTCTCTCTCTCTCTCTCTCTCTCTCTCTCTCTCTCTCTCTCTCTCTCAGAATTTTCCGATCACGATTCACAGATCGATTTTTTGCCAACTCTCTCTCTCTCGACTTGCCGATCACTTTTGATTTCTAACGACCTAGGGATAATTTCGTCATTTCAATAGTTAAATAATTGTATTTATAAAAATATCCAGTTTGTTGTAGTACTTTTGAACAGTGATACAGTGAAATGTGTATTTTTAAAATTTTTCCAATAATAAATCAGCATTAAAATGCACAAAACAATATGAAACATTCGTGGGATTATTATCAAACACTAAAATTACATATATATATATAATGTATAATGAAATTAATCAATACATCAATATCACATCTAATTATGTTTATAAAAAATTATACATACACATGCATGTGGACCACTCGTAATAAAATAAATTATTACATATTTTAATATTTTGTAGTTTATTTAGTTATTATATTTACACTTTTTCTCTAAAAGAGTATTTTAAAATTTTGGTTAATTTTTTATCTTTAATTTCTATTAAAAAATTTATAATATTTTTCATTTGATTTATTATTAAATATTTATATAAAATTATTATTAATATATAATTATTCATATACAAATAAAGCATCTTCAATATATAATATTAGTTATATATTAAATATATGTAAAATATTTTATAGCCTGCACATAGTACAGACCGATCATCTATAGAATAGTTTATTTGTTCACCGTGTCTTGTATCGTGATTTGTTTTTATTCGCGATTAAATGGTTTGAAATTAAAAAAAAAATGGATCATAAAAAACGATCGATCAGAAAAAAAGACAGGTTTGAGTATATAGATCAAGGTTCAAGAGACTTAATGGAAATAATAAATATGGATTATCATCCAACATCGAACTCAAAAAGAAGAACCCTATCCATAATTACTGATCGATAGCTAGACTGATAGTATTCATACTTTGCAGCTCATTTCCCTATCGATCACAACTGACCAATAGGTTAACTGGTGCACTTTGGCTCCACCACTATCGATCACCATTTGACCGATAGCATGACCGATAGGGTCTGTATCGGTCTTGTCTTGACCAATACAGTGATCAATAGTAGCCAAAATGCACATGTTCTTGTTCCCTTAGACACTTTCTCAAACCCCATACCAAATCCCTGCTGCTATAAACACTAACCAAACATAAAAATAAACTAGAAAGCATAATGTATACAAAGGATACCATGGGACTACCTCCCAAGTGTGCTTGTTTAAAGTCTCTTAGCTCGACTTTGATTATTGAACGACTAATGAGAAGATGTTGATGGAGCTGCTGCTCCTACCTCTTTCTTCTCACGAGCTGACTTCTTGTTTCTCTTCTTTTTGACACTTGGTGTGATCAAAGGCTTCACTTCCTTGGTGATCAAGCTTTCATCCTCTTTCAAACCATCTTCAAGTTTCAACTCAGTGTCCAGCTTCTGTTCTGGCTCCTCAAGAAGAGTGTCACTCATCAACATCCTCATTGTGAAGCTCATAGCATGCTTCACACGCTCTGGAAGTTGTTATTGCTCACTCTCTTCTTCAATGATCATTCCACAAAAGGCTATGGAAGGAGAGACAATCTTGTAGACTTTGAACTCATCAATATTCTTCAGAATAACAAAGCCTCTCTTGAAGTCCATCTGAGCTCCTGCTGTTGCCAAGAATGGTGTTCCTAGAAGAAGTGGCACCTCTTTTGAATATGTCTTCTCCATAATCACAAAATCTGTTGGCACTAAGAAATTCCCAATTTTCAAAGGGAAATCCTTCACCATGCCCAAAAGTCTTGTTGAGGTGTTATCCACAAAGGTGATAGAGGCTTTGCAGGGCTTCAATTTCTTGATCCCTAAAAGTTTGGCTTAAGTGGAGAGACATGACATTCACTGTTGAACCTGAATCACAGAAGGCCCCAACATTGTCTAGCATCTCTAGTTTATAAGTGATGAGAAACTTTCCTGGATTGGAAAGCTTTGTCAATGTCTTCAGCTCCTTGCTTCTATCCATATCAGCTTCCACATTCTCCAGAATTGGCTCCACTACTTCCAGCTTGTCAAAGACTTTTTTGAGGAACCTGATTTGATCATTCACTTCAAGCAAAGTGGTGCCATGGGAAAGCTTTATTCCAGCATCTTGTATGCCTTTCCTGAACTTTGAGTAGACTTCCATTCGAGCCTTTGTAAAGTGCATTGTGGGGTAAGTGATTGGTGGTTTGTAAGCTTGAACTTCAGGAGCTTTACCCTTCTCATTTCTGCTTGAGGAGCTGCTCACTTGGCAATTATACAGCTCCTTGGAGTCTTCAGGAATTTCTCTAGCCAAGACCATCAAAGCATGGTATGTCTCTACAAGCTCCTTGTCAGCTTCTTTGAGCTCCGGTTTGGCTTCTTCTTCTGGAGCAACTAAGGCTTTCTCAGCTTCTTCCTTCTCAGCAGCTTCTTGTGCTGCTCTTTCTTGCTCTTCTTCTCTGTTCAAGCTGTCATCTAGTCCTTGGAGGAACTTCTCTACAATATATGCAGCTTCTTTATCATCAATGTTGACGTTGATGACATTCCCCCCACACTCAGCTCTTAACATGTCCACATGTATCAGCATCTCTTAAAGCATAATGCCAAGCTCTTCCAATGAAGCATCTTCATCATCAAACTATTCATCCTCTTCAGCAAGCAAGTGTCAGAATTCCTGAGGATAGTTCTCACATTATTCAGGAAGAGTACCTTGAGGGCATGGTGCTGTTGCAACTCATTTGTTGTTCTCTAAGGTATGTATCCTTGAATCCAAATCATCGAGCTTGGTATTTAGCTCATCATGAACAGAGTCTATCTTGTTATGCAGCTCAGCAAATCTCTGGTTCATCTCCAATGTTTCAAGGAGTTGGAAGTTGAGGATTTGAATGAGCATGCTCTTGGTATCAGCTGCACTAGAGGTAGAGGCAGTGAATTGACCTTGAGGGAGAGAAGGAGTGCGTGCAAATTGTGGTTGGGGATTGTAGATGTCTGCAAAGTAGTTCATAGGCAGAAGCTCTTGGTGGAAGTGGTTGCACCTTGGAGTTTCAAAATAGAGCATCTTTTCTACTTGTAGATGTTTACCTGAAATGAAAACACTTGTAAAGGAGTGAGTAACCAAATAAAACTAAAAACTTGATCTTAAAGACTCTACAAACTCTAATGATTCATATAGAAAATCCCAATGGCAACGGCGCCAAATTGATGTAAGTGTTTTGCCTATCTCAATCCTCAACCTACACTAGTCATTGTAGTATTGAGTTTATCAATCCAATGGGGAGTTGTTGAATACAAATGAGTTGCAAGCAGAAATCTTTAAGTCAAGCAAGCAGAGAGGTTTTTGTTGCAAAGCAACCAAACTAGCAACCTAAAATGATCAAACACCAATAGAACTCAAAGAGAACACTCAGCAATGATCATGTAAAGCAAGAACATAGCAAATAAATAGAGCACTCAAACAAATTCGAAATTCAGATAAAGAGAAGACAAGTTCCTAGATGTGGTTATTAATTTTGGGGAATTCAAAGACTAACTAAGGTTTTTTCAAGCATCATTGATCAAGCAAACAAGCTAGCAATGGTGGTTCCTAGACATAGAGTTCACAAACAAGCAAGCTAAGTCCAATCTCTTGATAAATAGCCCTTTGCTAAACATCTTAACAAGAACTAATTCTCATTAGTGATAAAAAATTCAACAAGCATTAGGAATCAACTCTATTCATGTCAAAACACTCCTCAGACAGTCAATCTCTTGAGCCAAGGCCAGTAAATCCTTTATTGAACAAGATCAGCATTTCATCAAACACTTGGTGGGCATAAGAGAAAGCTTGAATCTAGATAAGTGTGATCAAGACAAATCTAGCTTAAGAATATATCAATAGAGAGGAACCCATGTTATTAAGCACTAAACAAACCTTAATCAATCATTAAATTCTCCTAATCTACCACATCTAAGAACCCTAAGCAAACTACTCACTAATAGTCATGTTTAACACCAAATCACAAGAGGAAAAAATGATAATCATGATTAAAAGAGAGATTAAGAAAAGATTAAAGGCAAATACAAACTTATATTAAATAAAGCAAAAAATTTGTCTTACAAACTCAAAGAAATAACTCAAGAACAGTAGAATGACATGACTTGTCGAAAATCCCAGAAAAATAAGTATTTATACATAAAGAGGGAAGCCCTAAAAGTAATGGTAAAAGTGTAAATAAAAACAGCTTCGGACTAGGATCCTATCGGTCAGAACTTGACCGATAGGGTGATCGATAGGCTTGCTATCGGTCTAGAAGGTGACCGATAGGATGACCGAAATCCATACGGTGTACTTCTATCGGTCACTTCTTTGACCGATAGCTTGATCGATAGCTTCTCTATCGGTCACTCTTTGACCGATAGGCTTCGTGCCTTGACCGATAGGACTTGCAGAGATCGTCTGCCTTGGTTCATTTTGCTCCATTTCAGCTCAGCTAGCTTCCTGGTCCACTCCCAAAGCTCCTCCATGGTCCTCATAGCTTCATAAGCACCTAAAAACATCCATGATGCAATGAAAATGCAAACTACATCCTAAATGTAACCTAAGTCTAAAAGGAGAGAAAAATGGGATAAAAGATAAGAAAGATATGCAAAAGAGAACCAAAACATGCACAAAATGCAAGCCTAAATGATGTAAATACATGAGATATCAAGTATTTGCAGGACCGCATAAGACTACCTTCCCGTCACCAGGACTCGAACAGGCTTCCGCCCCGGAACAACTCGTCGCTTTTTTCCTCAGAGGACGAAACTCAAAGGCACAGCTCCACTCCTCGGAAGAATCACACACTCCCACGTGTCATACCGAAATTTGCTTCCGAACAGATACATATATAAGATAAAATATACTGATATATAATAAATTTATAAAAATATGGATCAGATCAGATATCCAACGTTAGCTAAAAATATATTTGTAATTTACTCTATTTTTATGGATATTATATTTTATTATTTGCTTTGCTGCGAAACTTTATAAATATCTAAATTTTTCAAATCGAATTGAAATGAATACTGATTGAAAACGGATGTAGCTGATATTTTGTTCAGCCTCAATTGTCAGATTAAGCTTGCTTTCCTATTTAATATTAAAATCTAAATCATCAAAATACGGCCAGAACCAGAGTCGTGCCTACGTTAGACCATCAACAGTGGTAGTCGCTCACACAATTTCTCATAATATAATATTAATAAATTTAAAAAAGAAAAAAAAAGAGAAAAGAAAGAGTCTTTCATATAAAAAATTATAAGAGACTATATAAGAGACTCATCTTATATGTGTCTACATATTATTGATCTAAATTTTATTTATGATATAAAATTAAATAATTTTATTAAATTATATTAAAAATATTATTATTAAATAGATTAGAGACTCATCACCAATGCAAATGATCTTAAGCATTTAAAAACATTAACCTACGACCCAATTATTAAAAAATTAGCGAGAGACCTTTTCTATATATCGATCTGTTTTTTAAACCTCAATTATTTTACAAATCCATGTTAGACAAAAATTATATACTTATGTATACATGTATCATTATACATTACTGTTTTCAAAAATATTGTTTAACAATAAAGTTGATTTAAATGACAATGTTAAAAATTGTAAATATCAAATAATTAAGACTAATAGTGTTGCTCCGTTTTAAATTAGTTGCCAAATTCTTAACGTTAACACCACATTTTGCTGAACATTTTATTTCAATTCATACAAAAATATTTTCACTGATAAACTTGTTTCTCTTCTTTAGTGTCTTCTCTTTTTTTTAACATTTTAATGAAAATTTTAAGTTTATCATCTATAATTATTGTAAATTTATTTTAAAAATCAAATTTAGATAATTTAAAAAACAAAATTTTGTATTGTAGATATTTTTGGTTTCATATAAAGTTGAATATTTTTTAACCGCTTCTGGTCTCTAACATCTCTAAGCGTTTTGTTTTGTTCCGTTAAACCCCACAATTCAACACATCTGGTGTAAGTAAAACCACGTTAAATTACACAAACTTAAACCGAGAAATTTGATTTGAAGGTAATTTGAATTCTCTGTTTCTTATTCACTAAGCAATCAGAAAAAAAAAACTTGATTACCAATTGTCAAGTTAAAAACAATATCCACTTGTTATAAATTCTTGGGTAATTCTCATATATACACTTTTATTAAGTTTAGAGGACACTATTAAACTACATCTAACAAAATTTCCACCTCCTAACATATTTACTAACAAACTTCTGATATTGCCCCAAAACAACTGTTACCTATTAGAAACTTAAAAATCTAATCACCTATAATGGCAAACTCTCTCGCCCTCAAAGACAACAAAGAAGACAATAATGGCGATGCACCGTCGTAGGTATACGGCCTGGACGGCGAATACGACAACTGAATGGAGGCTAGATTGTTGCCTGAGATGCCCCACTCTCGTTTCTTCCAATTTCTCCTCTCTCTCGTCTCTTCCGATTTCCTCGATCTATCGGCTCTTCCAGTTTCTTCAGTTTCATCTCTTCCTTTATATTGTTAGTTTTGAACAGTAGTGTCAGAGACCTGCGACCAAGCTAACTTTCAGAGATGATTCTTCTTTGGTATGCAGCATTTTATTTTGTTCTTTGAGTGTGTACTCATTTTCTTTTCAGTTGTACTTTCTCTTCTGATCTTTCTTATTATTTGTTGAATAGCTTGATCCTTACTTGTCTGATTTAGGATTTTAGATTTTGGATTAGATTTTGAAATCATTATTGTCCATTTGAGAATTTCACTGAAAAAATACTCTGATCTGGAGATGGAATTCTTTGACATTTGTTAAAGTAGCTTTTATTTTTGGTTCTACACTTCCACTTATACGTTTCTTGTCTAGTGATCTTCAAAATGCTATGATTTGGAGATGAAATTCTATGATGTTTGCAAAGTTTCTCCTTTAGATTTTGTTTGTAGAATGTTCTTCTTCCTTTGATTGTAGATCTTATGTATAAGGAATATCAAATCTGTTCTTAATTATTTAGGAAGATCTTTTAAAATTTGAGAAAAGATTCCTATTATTCTAGTTAAGCTTTCCAAAAAAAGATTCTTACTTATCTTGCTTCATACCTTAATTTTAAAGTGATTTTGACACTTAAATACTATTCACTGTTACAGATTTGTATGCAAGTAATTAATGGTGGTTTAAATTTGAAACAAAACTGTTTCTAACAATTTAGGAAGCTTCTTAAAAACATTCAGGAAGAAAAGATTCCTAATATTTAGAGAGGTGGAAGAATGTTGTTTGCCGGATCTGGCGAGAAATCGCCAAAGAAATTGCCCAAATTCATGAAGTTTCCAGTAAATTTACTTTTCCAATCTCCCTCTAGCAGGTTGATTTTCACATTCTCTCTTTACTTTGCTATATAACTGACAGTAGTCTAATGTTTACTCTCTTTTTTTTTTATTAAGGGAGATTGGAAAAGTCACGAGAAATCAAGGGTCTCTGGTTCGTCGGTCCCTCGAAGAAGTAGAGGAATGGAGAAAAATCAATGATCCAATTGCTGAAATGGCTCTCCACATCAGAACTAAGGCTTCATTTTCGGATCGCTGGCACAAACCCAATCAATGTACCGTGAAAATCAATCTGATTGCTAACTCGAGAAATTCTTATTTACATAGTGGAGGGGCTTGGATCTCTCATGAACACCTCGGAGAAGCACTTTTCCATGGTAGAGAAGCTTTTACAGCATCGCCATCACACTTAATCTCTGAGTATTGATGCCTTATTGGGATGACGTAGAGCATACGAGATCAGTGAATCCGAGAGGTAGTTGCCAATCTCATTGGATGGCTAAAAGGATAGGTCCCTCTTTTAGACTTAACACAATTTTCTTACGAACTTGTTAAGATGCATTCGTATTAGTCATTTTTTTGGGTTTTTGTGCGGTTGCATAAACATTCTCAAGTTCTTTTTTTGTTGTTGTTGGATTTACGTCAGATGTATACCAAAACCCAATCTCTACATGAAATATGAAATTTTGGTTTAGAGATCAAGCAAACAATCCTGTTTAACTATAAACATTTTATATTTATATGTTTTTAGAAGGTTTTCCGAAATGTGTATTAAAACTTCTTACATTTGAATTATATAAATATGCAAAAGTTTGTATTAATGTGTTTTAGTAAAGTCTTCCTAAATATGTAGGCTGGTTTCTTAAATTTTAATAATTGTATAAAATGATGCAAAACTTCATATTTACATTTATATATAATTATATTTACAACTAAGTCAATGGACAAAAAAGTTCTATGTTCAATGTTCTTGAGCTTACCAAAGATCAATGTTCTTGAGCTTACCATCTTAATATGTTTATGTGCATATTCAAAGGCAAGTTATTTTACAAAAACTTAAATGTGAGCGCACTGCATTATACAAAAGGAGTTAACAGTATTCATCATCAACTCTCATATTTACAAACTTTTAAAAAGTATTCAAATTTCCTTCAAGAAAATATTATCAGTTATACATAATTCAGAGGGATTTCCTAAATATTAACAAATTAAATCAAATGCAATTACCCATTTTGATAATCTATGTGTTCTGAACTTATCTTTCATTCATAGCAAAATTATTTTTTTTTACGATAAAATACAGTTATATAATTTTATGGTTTGTAAATTATAATTAGCAAAAATAAAATGATTTAGGAAGTCTTCCTAAATTATAATTAATAAAAAGATAATGATCTAGGAAGCTTTCCTAAATTATAATTAGCAAAAATAAAATAATTTAGGAAGTCATCCCAAATTATAATTAGCAAAAAGAAATTGATTTAGGAAGCCTTCCCAAATTATAATTAGCAAAAACTAATTGATTTAGGAAGCCTTCCCAAATCATTTTATTATTTATATAATTTAGGAAGACATATTAGTGTTATATAATTTAGGAATTGGAAAAAAGAAAATGATTTAGAAAACTTCTTAAATTCAGTGCACACAGCTGAAGGAAGCTTCTTAGGAAGTCTTCCCAAATCATTTTATTATTTAGGAAGCCTTCCTAAATTGATTTAAATTGATTTAGGAAGCCTTTCTAAATTACAATTAGTAAAAAGAAATTGATTTAGGAAAATTTCCTAAATCATTTTATTATTTGTATAATTTGGAAAGACTTGCTAGTGTTATATAATTTAGGAATGCTTTCTAAATTATACTTGGAAAAAAGAAAATGATTTAGAAAGCTTCTTAAATTATAACTAGCAAAAAAAAAGTTTTTGTAAGCGTTTGTAAATTATAAGTATCAAAAAGAAATGATTTAGGAAGTCTTCCTAAATAGAATTTGACATAGAAAAAATGATTTAGCAAGCCTTTCTAGATGAATATTCGAAATTGTTTTGGTATCTATTTGAACTATTTTAAAAGTTTAGGACGGTCATTTTAAATCCTAGAATAAAAGTTGAAGGAGTTTACTCATGTGGACGTATCGACTGGTGTAGACACAACTGATTCAGAACCAAATGAGGGAGGTCATGTCTTGTAAGGTAAAAACATCAACTTGTCTAAAATATTTGTTCTCTCACAAAAAGTCTCTTGTTTACATAGAGAAGACGACTAAGAAGCTAGAGCATGAAAATTAATATTCTTCGCTCTTGAAGCTTTGTAAACTGATTCAAACTTTTTAGCAAATTGGTACAACGTTTCCTGTAATCTATATAGACCATTGCAAAAATATAAGAGTCAATACAGCAATCAAAGTTTATGTCAAAAGCCTTAATCCAAACCAGAAGAGATATGCTTCTACCTGTTGCTTTAGGAATGGTTCATATATATTTAGGAAAGGCTTCATAATTTAGGAATGATTCATATATATTTAGGAGTGATTCATAATATATTTAGCTTATTTATCATCTGATGTTAATATCACAATACTATCATCCTTATTTAGCCTTTGCTTATTTATCATCTGATGTTAATATCACAATACCATCATCCTTACGTAGAGAGAGAACTGGAAAGAATACAATTCATACACTTTTTGTTAAGGAAATACCTCTTGCTATAATTTCATCTCAGATACACGACATACAATTGAACATTGAATTCTTGTATCGGAGATACAGCCTATATAATGTAAAATCCAACATTGCTTTTGCAAACTTGCACATATCTGCGTAAGAATTAGAAACATTAATAAAGTATAGCATTTGAATCACTTTGTTGTACAGAATAACTCCTGAAGAGAGTAGAATGTAGATCAGTAGGTAGATATAAGTTAATACAAGCGTCTTGTTTATCATCTTTGCCATCTTCCGCATCCCCTCTTGTTCAGAGCAAAAGTAGAAAAATCATTCTAGGCCAAAGTTCTTCGATACTCAAAGTTCCACTACGATGCTCATATGCTCTTCGAGGACGTTCATCTTTACCATCTTCACCACGTTGACCATCACGCCTCTCATAAGAAGACTTTGAAATGTCTCCTCTCCCTTCCTCATAGGACCATCACCACGTCTGAAATCGTAACCACTACGACCACGGCCAGCTCCTCCGTTTCTACCACCACCGTGTGGAGCATCACTCCGAGCCTCTCTCACTAATCAAGAACGTTCAAACCAATCAAATACCAATCTCAATAACTAAAACAACAATACAGAATCCACATAACAATACACAGACAATCTTGCTTATAAGGTCTCGAAACCTGCAAACCAGAAAAGGGATAAGGCAAACTCACTTTTAATTTTAAAGTAATCTGACATGTTTTGCCTTTGATACGAACCTTGCTCTTATGTGCTCTCACACGAGCGTGGAGACCAATATCTTTATCCCTTTTGCCAAAAGTAATCTCATCAGAAAAGAATATAAATCCAAGATCCACCAAGCAAGAGCAGGAGAAAATCTAAAGATCACGATCAGAGAAAAGCGAAATGGATCAGATTCGATAAGCAAGAAGTATAACAATCGAAGAAAATGGAGAGAAGAACATATATCACTACCTCAAGGTCATAAGCCAAATGTGTCACCAGATTCATCCAATAATATCTTTCTCAAGAAGAGAGGTTCACTTAACCTTTTTCCACCGGCGAGATCCTTCGCCCCTGGTCCCTCTGTGACAGCAATCGTAGGAACGGAGGATTCTCTACTCTTGGGCTCTTCTGCGTCGGGATTTGAATCAGTGGTCGATTGATTATGGATATTCAAGTTTACATCAGCACTGGATTCAATAACATTCGTTTCAGATTTGTCAACTAAAGTTGAACTTTCCGTCAATTTTCCGTCTGAGAATTCAGAAAGCTTTGTTTCGATGAATTCTGATTCGTTTTATCTTATAAGGTTAATATGGTCATAGTTTAATGAAAAATGTTAGAACATGTCAACTTTAAAAGCATCATGTATTTTAGGAACATAAACTTAAATTAGGTGTATTTGAAGGTATTTTTCTAAATTTTTTGTTTTGTTTTTATTTTAACAATTTGTTTTTTCTTTTGCTAAAGTATTTTAGCAATTTGTCAAGTTTGTGTTTCTCGTGACGTTTGCTTTAACGTATGTAAATTTGGAAAAGAAAATATTTTAAAACAGAACTTTTAATGATTTAACAAAAACAGAACATCTGATAAACTTGCGTGTTTCTTTAAACAAAGTCAGGGGACAGATGTTATTTTGCAGTCAGAAAACATTCATTGAATAATGAATATTTATAAATTCATAAATAGCAGGCCCCGGCTAATCAAAAGATTCTTCTTATCCACGTCACCACTTTCGCCGGAGAATAATCCAAAAACATGTCACGCGTCACCGTCACCGTCACCGTTTCCTTTCTCGCCTTCTTCATCTCGCTAGTCGCCGTTTCTGGTGACGTCATCAGGCTACCTTCTCAAGCTTCTAAATTCTTCCGTAAGGCTGAGAACGACGACGGCGATGATTCTCCCGCCGGTAATAAGTGGGCTGTTCTCGTCGCCGGATCTAGCGGATACTGGAATTACAGACATCAGGTACCATTGACACGATTCTCTCTTGATGTTGATATTATTAAAAAAATTCGAATTTGACTATATGGGTTCTTAAGTTGTCTTTGTAAACCAAATGGTGGTGATCTAGTGGTTCCCACTTGAGTACGAGTTGTATGAGTTTTGAAGCTTTTGTGAGACTAAGATTTGACTTTTGTAGAGTCTAATATGAGTTTTGAAAATTTCAGGCAGATGTTTGTCATGCTTATCAGCTTCTAAGGAAAGGTGGAGTCAAAGAAGATAATATTGTAGTGTTTATGTATGATGATATTGCAAAGAACAAAGAGAACCCAAGACCTGGAATCATTATCAACAGTCCTAATGGAGATGATGTTTACAATGGAGTCCCCAAAGTTTCTCTCTTCTTTACGCTTTGTCTTGATTTTTAGCTTCGAGTAAACGAGAAAAGTCTTTGTGATTTGTTTATGTTTTGGAATTTCTTGTGGCAGGATTACACTGGAAAAGATGTTAACGTTGGTAACTTATTTGCTGTGATCCTTGGAAATAAAACGGCTCTTAAAGGAGGAAGTGCTAAGGTTGTAAATAGCGGTCCAAACGATCATATCTTCATATACTATAGCGATCACGGTGGTCCAGGAGTGCTCGGTGAGTTCTAGTATCTGCTATATTCTGTTTCTCCTATTAAAACCAACTTCTAGTTTGATGATTCAGTCTCCATGGTTGTTTTCAGGGATGCCAACTTCTCCTTATCTATATGCAAACGATCTCAACGATGTCTTGAAGAAAAAACATGCCTCAGGAACCTATAAGAGCTTGGTATGCGCAGGATTGTTCTGAAAATGGTTTCTTTGTTAGTTTTCTGTGATTTGTGGCTTGACTGTATCTTCTTTTTCAGGTGTTTTATTTAGAGGCATGTGAATCTGGAAGTATTTTCGAAGGTCTTTTGCCAGAGGATTTAAACATTTACGCGACAACTGCATCGAACGCAGAAGAAAGCAGCTGGGGTACTTATTGTCCTGGAGATGATCCTAGTCTTCCTTCAGAGTATGAGACCTGTTTGGGTGACTTATACAGTGTTTCTTGGATGGAAGATAGGTATGTTTCTTGGATGGATATTCTTGATTAGTATCTCTATGAAGGTTTCTTGTTTCTTTGTTTTCAATGCACAGTGATGAACACAATTTACAAACATAACTACTTATAAGAGTAGGAGCAAATCTTGTTGAGGATCTTTATATAAGTTTCTTATTTCTTTGTTTTCAATGCTTTCAGTGATAAACACAATTTACAGACAGAGAGTTTGCACCAGCAATATGAACTGGTAAGTAAGATTCAAGTTTTTTTTTTGTGTGTATTTGTGATCCATTGAGAGATTGTGAGTGAATTTGAATCATTGTTTCAGGTGAAAAAGAGGACGGCAGGCTCTGATTCGAGTTATGGTTCTCATGTCATGGAGTTTGGAGATGTAGGACTCAGCAAGGAGAAGCTTGTCCTTTACATGGGAACAAACCCAGACAATGAAAACGTCACATTTGTGGATGAGAATTCACTAAAGCTGCCTTTAAGAGTTACAAACCAACGTGACGCAGATCTTGTTCATTTCTGGGATAAGGTTTTTTTTATATTAAATGTTAAGCACTCTGTAATTTCTTTATATTGTGTCTGATTACTTAATCTATCATGTAGTATCAAAAGGCACCAGAAGGTTCTGCAAGAAAAGCTGAAGCTCAGAAGCAAGTCCTTGAAGCAATGTCACACAGGCTTCATGTTGACAATAGCGTTCAGTTGATTGGGGAACTCTTGTTTGGCATTTTAGAAGGTCCTTCGGTGCTAAATAAAGTCCGACCTTCGGGTAAACCGCTTGTCGACGATTGGGACTGCCTTAAAACATTGGTACCTTTCTTAAAAACGTCTCTCTCAGTCTGGTTCGGTTAGTTCGGGTATTCTCATTTGGGTAGCTCGGTTAGTCGGATAGTTTGAGAAAATTGTACCAAAATAACCGAAATCAAACTATGGTTCGGGTAAATTTAACGGAAGTTTTTGGTTTCTTGGTTCTAAATCGGTTAAATTTGGTTAACGTCGGGTAAATTCAGGTAGTTCGGTTCTTTAGTTCGAAAAAAATAATATTTTTTTTAATTAAACTAGGTATATAACTCATGTTAAGTGCCAGTCTGTATTAATATTTTAGTTTATTTTTTTTAGCTACTATATATTTTTAAAACTATTTTATTTATAAAAAATTTCATTTATATAAGATAATTTAATATATAATATGTAATTTATCCTATTTTTATTTATAAATTTTTAAAAAACTATTAGGTAAAATAATAATAATGACACCTATCGAATTATCCAACTTTGCATACATATACATTTGATTTAGAGAAATATAATCTTGCTAAGATTTTGATATTATTTTCTCTTTTCCATAGAATTTTTATAGCTCTTTCTTTTTTGAAGGTTTATGTATTCAAATATTTAGTTTTTTATTGAAAATCTTATTGATGTTGTGTACTACTGTATATATAATTCATGATTCATGTTGATTCGCATTTAATTTTGTTAAGAAGTTGTAATGATCATGCAAAACTATTTTTTCCTTCTTCATCATATCTTTCAAAAGTTTTATGTTATATTTTTATTCAGTTTTCATTGTTTTAATTGTTAAATCGAGTTGTTGTAGATTTTTTAAAATTAATAATTAATAATGGTTAATTTTTTTTATACATGTATTGTTAATTGTTAATTTTTTTTTAATTTTAAATTTTTAAACTATATTAACATTTTCTAATTTAATAAATATATTCAGTTGGATCCAGCATATTGAATTTATTTTTTTTGTTGGACATAATTTGTTAAATTAACGTATAATGTTTTAATTATACTTAATAATTTTTGGTTTGATTTAAAAGCTGACGTGGACTAATTAAATCAAGTTTTTCTGTCTTAATCATACTTAACATTTTTTATTTAATGAATGTGCTGATATGGACCAATCAGATCGAGTTTTTTAATCTTATGTGGACGTCCTTAATGCACTATGCTATCAACTTTTATATATTATACTAGGTAAATAATTTGCGCTACACGCAATTTGATTTTTTTAGCTACTATTTTTTAAATTATTAAAACTATAATATATTTACAGAAATTTTCTTTTTTTATAAGAGAATTTAATAAATAATGTGTATTTTTCTCATATTTTAATTTATAAAATATTGAAAATTATTAGGTAAAATAATAACAATGACACATATCGAATTATCCAACTTTGACGTACATATACATTTAATTTAGAGAAAAAATTTCTTGCTAAGATTTTGATATTTTTTTTTAACCAGAGAATTTATATAGTTCTTATTGAAAGTCTTATTGATGTTGTATATCACTGCATATATAATCCATGTTTTATGTTGATTCGCATTTAATTTTGTTAGGAAGCTGCAATGATCATGCAAAACTATTTCTTTTTTCTCCACCATGTCTTCTAAAAGTTTTAGCTTATATTTTTATTCAATTTTCATTGATATCTATTTTTTATAGTCTAATATTTTATAGTTTTAGTTTTCTAAGGTGTGGAGTCTTTGCATTATTTCTCACTATTTTTATCTTTTGTGTACAATATGTATGCTTTGATTTTAATATTTTATCTATGTATACCAATTTAAGTTTTTGGTTTTTTTAACATAATTTTTTTTCCTATTTGTTACTTAAATTTTTTTATTTTGATTTTTTCATCTATAAAACGAAATCAATGTTTTTATTTTCTTGTCAATTAATTTAGAAGTTAAAATTTTTTTAATTTATATTATAAGTTTGAACTTTTATGCTATTGGTTTTTTTTTGTTATTTTAACTCTTTCGAAAACAAATTTTTATTTTATTTTTAAGGATACTAATTTTTGGTTTTTTAATATAATTTTATTTTTTATTTGTTACTTAACTTTTTATTTAATTTTTCTAGTTTTAAAATGAAATTAAGATTTTAATCATACTTAATATTTTTTGTTTAATGAATATGTTTATGTAAACTAATTAGATGATTTGTATGGTTAGGTATATCTTGGTTTAAAATATTCGTTTAGAAAAATATGGTTAACTAATTGGTCGGTCGACTACCGATTGGTTTAATCTAAGTAACCGAACCAAAACTGAAAACCGAAAATCTCGGTTCGGTTTGGTTCAAAAAGTTTGGGTTGGGTAAAAGTGGCAGACCTAGATATGATGATAAACACATGGTTTTCGATTTTTATTTTTTTTTGTGATGATTCACACTTTTTTTTTTGATAAAAGATTCACACATTTTCTTCTCCTTTGATGTCATTGTTAGGTGAGAGCTTTCGAGAGCCATTGTGGATCATTGTCGCAGTACGGAATCAAGCACATGAGGTCCATAGCAAACATATGCAACGCAGGGATTAAAATGGAGCAGATGGAGGAGGCAGCTATGCAGGCTTGTCCCACTATCCCGGCCGGTTCTTGGAGCTCCCTTCACCGCGGATTCAGTGCTTGATCCTCTTCTCCGCCCCCGATATATGTCAATATCAGTGCCCCGCATCTCCTTATTGATGATGATAATAACATCTGTGTTAATGTCTTAATGTAAATCTTCCTATGTACACAAGTTAATGTAATTATGGTGTGGTTTATGATCTTGGTATAAATCTCAGAGAAATAAGAAAGAAGCTAATGTAAATATGGTGTTGGTTTATGTTCTTGGTATATATATATATATTTATAAGGCTTTAAATATGATTGTGACAAGCAAGCTTTCATACGTTTTACATTGGACATATTTTTAGAATGATATCTATCACAATTTTCTACATTTTTAAAGTACATATCGAGTTGTAAACACAATTTACCAAATAAAAGATAAAGAAAAGAGAGAGAGGCTTAAGAGTGGTTAGAGAAGGAGTCGTAGTGTTTACGTTCTTCTTGAATTGACCGGAAAATCCTTGCAGCATACTCACTCGCCAGCTTCGCGTTGTGTGGAACCACTTTGATCACTCTCGTCACTCCTCCTACTCCATCTCTTGTCGTCTGAGTAACAGTTGTTCTTGTTGTGGTCGTCGTTGTCGTCATCATTTGCTCAGGTTGGTCGTTGATGCTGTCCTCATCAACCGCTGAGAATGGCCGAAAGGAGTTCTTACCGGAGATTCCCTCTGAACTGCTGCTTCCTGTGCTCCCTTGCCTGCTCTTTCTAGCCCGATGATATGATTTCGCCGGCTGTTGTTGCGCCGCCTCTTCGTTAACCGAGCTCTGTTGTTGGTTGTTCAAACCTGATGCGTTCTGAAGATTTACTGAATGCCCAAACTGATTCATATGCTCATTGGGTTGTTGTTGTTGTTGTTGGCCGGAGCAATAAGTATTCATCATGGTGTGTGGCATTATACCATAAGGAGGGAAGTAGCCATTACCCAGAGATGCAAGGCCCATCCCCGGGTGAAACGGAGGTTGACCACCACCGCCCATGAAATTACCCATTACCATAGGAGCAGGCATGTAATGACCATAATACCCTCCACAGACCGGAGGTCCTGTGTGTCCTGGACCTGGATGCGGCTTGTATATCAGACCTTCGGAAGGAGACATTACAGGGATTAACCATTGCTGATTTCCTCCTGAAGTAGGAGGCTGGGGAGGAAAGTAACATCCATTAGCAGTGGCTTGGTTGCTCGGAAAAGGCATGTAGTTGGAAGGTTGATGATGAACTTGGTTTGACATCTTCCCGACTACGTTCTCAGCCGAGCATTCCATTTTATGTTGGTCGGTCTTCTCCGCGGAGTCGCGGCCGCTGTGTTTGATAACTTGTGGTAGAGGAGGCTTCTCTGATGGAAGGAGCTTCTTCACTGGAAAGCTTTTAACAGCGACTTTTCCAAGATAACTGATGTCATCGAGCAAGACATCCGGTGATGCAGCAATAAGTCTTTGTACCTGGTTATTAAGAAAACAAAGTATGTTTGTTCAGACCGAAACAAAACATATATTCATGAAACGTAGGAGAAGTTTTCTGAATGGAGTTTACCTTAATCAGTCTGTGCAACTCAAATAGTTGAACAGCAAATACTCTTTGTTGACTGTAAGGAAAGACAGAGTCATATTAAGAAGATAACCCATAAAGAGTTAAGCAAAGAGAAATTAAACAGCAGCAAGAATACATAGCACTGTAATTAACAATGATGGAAAAACAAATCAAAGAGTCCAAGGACACATTATAGCATAAATAATCAGAAAACTTTCAACAAAAGAAAGGAAAAATAAAAAGTAAGGACACATTATGCAGGGGGTAGGTTTACTGATATCTAGCTTACCCCGACACCTTACCATAGCGATAAGAATACCTAGAATGATCTTAAAACCTGAGTCACAACGACCCTAAGGATCCTCTTAAGAATAGCAAGAAGCAACTATAGTTCTGCATTGTCGTAAGACTCATAACTAGCTTTATGTATGGTTAACTAAAATTTAGATCCTGGGGTCCTCGAAAGCATGTTCCCCTACCTGATTCAACCCTTTGAATGATAAGAAGGGAAAATGCCAAAGACGACAGTGCAGAATAAAAGTAATACCAAACCGAGACAGGGACATGTTCCAACTAGCAGAAGCAAAGAAGACACAGTATAAAGCCATGAACTGTCTCGGCGGGCACCTTGCACAATGTACGTCCCCCCCTGCTAACATGATCCAATGTGTTAAATGCGTTAATATGTTACCGACGGCTCTTCAACAACCATATAATAGGACCATTTTGGGAGGAATCAGGGGGACATTCCACTATAGAACCATGATTTCTCACGCAAAATAATCCGAAATCTTTTCTCCGAAAACAAAACACAATATAAAACTGAGAGATAACCATTGCATCATTAAGCAGTACAAGAGTAAGAAAAAGTAAAAGATTGTATCCTCCAAATTTAGTGAGTGAAATATCCCTTAGGGAACAATTCGTCAGTTTTATTTTCTTGCAAGTAGCCAATGTAACATTAAAGGAAGAGATGGATAGAGAGAGCGGAAAAATATCAAACCAAGTTAAGCAGAAATCTAGTGAACTTACTTGGCAATAGCTTTCCTTGCTCTCCAGAAACGTTTTTGACCTAATACTCCCACAACGTCATCAGGAGAGACATCTATGCTGGATATAGAATCCACCATCGAATCATCAGAAACATCATCGCTCGCCTCTTCATTTATCTGCTGCAGAGAGACATATCCTCTACTTGTGCAGTATTCACGACCATTATCAACGTCATTAGGATTGTCATGACCCTCTTCTGAATGACATTCTGATCCCAAGTGAGATTCAACTCCATTATCAGTGTCCATCGCTCGAGTTTCACCACCATCTCGGCCTAACCTATTTCTAGACTCCTCTCTCAAGGAATCATTACAATCATTAACTCTGTCACAACTCGATGATGATTTTTCAAGATCCATTTCCTCTGTAGCTGATACATCCACAGAGTTTACAAAGCCACCTCGCTTAGCGCTCCCCTTGACCAATGTGGTGTGTCTTTCCTTCTCAACACCTCTCTTGGTTCTGCCATGAGACTGAAATCTTCTTGAGTTAATAAATACTGGAACTGCGAAATCATCCTCCTCTCTTACTAATTTTTTCTGATCATGCTGTGCCAAAATTCTCACATTTTCCATGAACGACATTTGGGAGACAAACTTCTCAGTTGCATGGACTGCAGCTGAAGAATCAAGATGCTGGGCAGATAAGTTTCTTTCCACGCTACAAGGCTGCAGAAAAGAGAGCAGGAAAAGATTATTTTCCATGTTCCTATCGAGTCAAATACAGCAACAAGATTTGATATAGCTAAGAATGCTCAAACCAATTACAATTTACAAGAAGCAATCATGAAACTTCAGAACATAAAGAATCTTTCACAAGAGAAACTTATAATTATTGTCAAACCATCAGATCTAACGATGGATGAGCTTAGTCGTCAACATTATAAACAAATCAAACACTGGAAGTCAAAAACATACATCTTTGAAAACCAATATTTTTCTATCGAAACTATTAGGCTCAACAAGAATGTTAGCTTTACAAGATAAACCTCTTTAGTCATTCACACTAGGATATAATTGTCTTCACTAAACTCTAATTTGTGCAAGAGAATTCAATCAAAAAAGTTCAAATCCATAAGCAAAAACAATTCAAAACATGGAAATACTAGCAAGTACATTGACCAATCAACTCCTACTCTTTCTTGCAAGCTATATAAACACCAGTTTCCACAACTCCCAAACCCACAAAAAGAAAAACTATTACTAAACACAACAATACCTGACTAGATGATCCAACAGGAGGAACCAAAGTGCTGGTGTTACGAGGCAACGATCCATGATCACTACTAAACCTCTGAGAAGGGATGCTAAGTTGCTCATAGAGAGCCATCTTGTTTCTTGGAGGAGCTCTAGGCCCTCCTTTATCAGCATCGTTCACATGAAGTCGAGGAAACATCGGCTCAAGTATCTTCTCCTCATATTTCCCTCTCTTCATCACACAAACCTTTGCTTTAAAATTGGAGAAACCCTAGTAATCTCAATTCCCTTAAAATGCACAAAACCCTTCCCAATCTCCCAATAATTTAACCTAAAATTTGTAAGACATCAACAAACTTCACGAAACCAACCCACCGATCACATGAAATTCATATACACCAGCTCCACCGACTATTACAGATCTCATAGATCAAAGAAAATGGAATTAAAAATCAACTCAAGAAAAATTCACACCAAGGACAAGGAAGTTCCACGCGCTAACACCAGAAACTATCAGACCTTAAGCTCGAAGACTAAGATGAGCTCGGGTCGGGTCGGGTTGGGTCGGGTCGAAGAGAAGCTAGTTTCATGCGGGATTTGGAGGAGAAAACACTAGAAAGGGAACAGAGACGGTGAAGCACGAAGGGAAATCAAGTAGAGATGTTAAGACACAGAGGATCAGAAGGAACAAGATTCGGAGGTGTGAGAGAGAGAAAGAAGATGACTTGTGGAAGAGGAAGAGAGAAAGAGAGAGAGAGAGAGAGAGATGGGGAGTGGGTCCCGATAAGATAGAAGGAGAAGATCCTACGGGATATTGTAGATAAATCCATTTTTACCACCGGAAAGTGGAAAAAGGATAGGAAGGAAAGTGCGTGACAACGGGAACTGTTTGTAATAAGAAAACAAGAAGTGCTCCGAGAACCCCAATGGTAACATCATTGTTATGGGATTTTAATAATTAATTTATTAATATTTGATAGTTTTTTTTTTTTGTATTATTTTTTTTTTCATTCACATGTGTTCTTAAACTAAGAAAAGAGATTCTATTTTAGACTCTCATCTAAAAGATTAGACACTCTATATAATATTTTAATTCAGTTATATTATTAAAAACTTATTATTAGACCCTGCAGATCTGCATTGGGGTTGGTCTAAGTAGGTTTTTTTTTGTTTTTTATCGAAGTGGGTTGAAACTTACCATCAAAACTTTAATTATTTTATACTAGGACTTTAACAGGTGACCAATAAAAAGGAATAGAAATGAAAAGGAAAAGAATAAAAGGAACAAAAGAAAAAGAATGAATAGAAATGAAAAATATTTAAGGAAGTAAATACATATAATTTGTTTTTCTCCAATTTTAATAAGGAATACATTTGTTCTATAATTCCTTATATGATAATGAATAAGAAAGAATGATAGGGGAATATTATAATTAGCAAATGGTAAAAAATTTAAGTAATGAAGAGGAATTCATTATTCTCCTTCATTCCCTTGGTCACCAGTTGAAGCCTAGGTGTTTCCCGCATCTTGTGCAGAGTTCGATTAAATTTTTTAAAAATTAATAATATTAGTTTATTTATAGATGAAAAAATCAGATTTTATAATTATTCAAAATCAAAATTAATATATTTGAAATATATAATTTTCACACGTATATTTTTTGTGGTAGCAAAATATTATTTATATCTTATTTTTTAATATCTTTATATTATCTGATAAAAATTTATATGTATGCTTTGTTGTTTTGTTGCATTAAACAAAACTCTCAATAAAACTGTAACTTCAAATCTTCTACGACTGTTTTTTTTGAAAAAAAGATTAGAAATCTAGAGAGAGACGTACGACCGTCAATTGATCTAGATTGTTTTGAAAACTTTGTTTTAATATATACAGAGTTTCAAAAAAGTTTAGAGGATTTGAGGTTTTACTTGTGGCCTTATAAATCAATTAAGTTAGTCAAAAATATTAGTATGTTAAACAATTAAATTAAAATTAGTTTTAAAAAAATAATTAGGATCGAATTTTTGTGTGATTTATGCTAGTTATCTTTTTTAGTAAACTGTATATTTTTATGATATAAACTCGAATTTGGAAATCTAGATTAAAAACAAAAATTAGTTAAAAATTAGATTATATTAATTTGTTAATTTCATTAAGGGTAAATAAAATTATTTCATATAAGAGGTAAAAAGTAATCAACCATCATAACTCCCCAACTTGCTTCTCAATTAATAATATGATATAAATAAGAAATTTGAAAAAATAATTAATAAAAGAAAATAAGTGGTTCAGTGGTGGTGCTTCATCTCTATCCTCATTCCACTAAATCGATTAAAATCTAGTAGTTCTTAAAAAGTACATGAGTAACAAATATTAACCAAAAGTATTTAAAATGATCAAAAATTGTAAAATTTTATGATAAAACTTCATGATAAAATCACTTACAAGAATTTCTTTTTAGAAGCTTCTTCTTTTCTAAATCATTTAGTAAAGATTTTGAATTTTATTTTAAAAATCTGGCATATAATATATGGTATATCCTCTGTTTTTAAATTGCGACTCTAAATATATCTAGTGACCTTCGACCACTTTGGGTTATAGGTGAAAATGATAAAAAGATCTATCTATCAAGATAGTTATTCTTCATGTATCTAGATCCATCTATGAATGATGCTAGTTAAACGAATTGATTTCTTTGATCACCTACCAGCATTTTCAGACTCTTTTAGAGTCATGACTATCTGAATTTAAGGACGACTGATTCATCCTTAAATCGTCCTTAAATAGGGTATTCGGTAATATTTTATCATTGTATGTGCATAAACTAGAAACTGGTGAAACAATCACATATAATAGAGAAGTATTTGACTCTTATTATTTATTTCCTAAATATGATATGAAAAAAATTGTCTTATGGAAATTTTACTATTCTTAGCTGTCTACCCATTTTTGTGTTCCTTTTTTTAATACCGAGTCTATAATCATCCTTATCATATGAGAATATAATAAGATACTAAAGAGCAATATATAAGGAATGAATTTCACTAATCCTTCTAAGCCGCCCAGTTTGCATTTTAAAAAGAATATCATGCTTGTCTATTCCTAATTTAAAATCACTTGTAATCAGTGCAGCAACTTCAAATGTTGTGGGATATTGTAAGTCCTTCTATTTATAGGACGTTTGCTGACTATGCTCATGTGAAATGTTTGCTCCGGGTTAGTATCAAATCTCTCTCTCTCTCTCGCTATTCTGAAATTCTGAATATATGGATTAACAACATCTAACATCTTAATGATAGCATCAATCATTTGAATCTTCAAAACCTCATTTTCCTTTCTTTGTCGAGCTTGCTTAGACTTACTGCAATAATATTAAGAAAAATTAATCTTAAACATCTATTTGTTAGGAACTAAGTGTTTATATACATGTAATATAGTGAATACTGAATAATTATTTCAAAAACGAATATATAGTAACTCACATTTACATCTGCTAATATCAGCTCTAACGACTCTCCACCTTTGGGCGTGTATTACTTCCAGGAATGCAATATTTTCACCTCTTCTCGCTAGCTCGTTTGAATGATTTGGCATTCTTAAAGTATGTGAAACCTTTAGAAGTCATTTTTCCTGAACAATTTATGATATTGAGCAAGAAAAAATCAAGAAGACGATGGGTAGTAGGGCGATAACAGTCTTGTAGGTTAAGAAAAAAAAAATACAGTTGATATTTACCTTCCGTAATTGATGGGAGGAATTATTGTTAGTAGTGTAGTTCAAAATTTTGATTTGATATACATAATAATTTCGATATATAAAATGGTTTATTTGGGAATCATTACCAAGATCATGTAACAGCATTTGGAAGATATGACTTCAAATAATTGATACTAGGTAAATCGGTCTGCACTGTGTGCAGACTATAAAATATTTTATATGTTCAATTATGATTAATATAGTAATGAAAATGTTTTATTTGTACATGATTAATTATGTATTAATAATAAGATAATAATTAATAATCAAAAATAATGATAAATTAAATATAAAATCTTATACATTATTTGACAAGCACTGTTACTGAAAACAGCTGATGTGTCGCTTACACAATAAAAGTTAGTGCAAAACAATGCCACGCTAGAAATGTGACCTGTCATTTTTTTTATTTAGAAAAGGAAAATTTAGACACATCGTTCATCCAATTCATCAAACCATCAGGACATATCTGGAAGAAAACTGGTTCTCTCATGGGCGAAATCGAAGAGAGCTCACAATCAATCTCCCCGTCTATCTGCACTCCCGTCGATCTCAGATCGGAATGATGACAACAGTCGCATCCATCTCTCCATACGAGCAATGTTCTTGTTCAATCGTTTTTCTCTCTTCTTTGGTCGATCATGAAATCCTCAGTTGATCAATGATTTGCAATTGCCATTTGAAAAGTCATCGCCTTTCTTTGTACTCTTAGGTGATTCTTAATGATTACGAATTAGTACTGAAATTAGGTTTTTTTAAGATCAGTTAGTTTTGATAATCGAATCGTTTCCTGGTTTCCGGGTTTTGAATTGGTGATGTGACTTCATGGATTCTCACACAAAACTCTTTTGTTTCGATTAAGGTTTAACTGAGATAGCGATTGTCTTTAAGTGTGAAGATAAAATGGCTTTAGACTACGATGCTCTGAATGAAAACCTGAAGAGTAAACACTTTTGGCTACGATGCTCTGAATGAAAACTCGAAGTGTCAGTATGCCGTAAGAGGTGAACTATACCTCCGAGCTTCTGAGCTTCAAATGAAAGCAAAAAGGTAAACACTTTTGTGTCATGTGATTAGCTTTTAGATAGACCTGTGACTGTGATTAGCTGATTGCCACCTTGTTGGGGCTCTCGGTTTGCTCAGAGTTCTCATTTACATGGTACACTCTTCGTCTGCATATTTTTAGAGTGATTCTTGTGATTTGTTTGATTAATCATCTTTAATTTCACCGCATCAGACCTATGCAGATGGGAAAAACACAATGTCATGCTTGATGCTCCAGCTATTTGCGAGAGGAAAACCAATAATAAAGATTTCTATGGTAATGTTTCTTTAGGTGAAGATTCAAATGTTTGGTGACAAGTTAATTGATATCCTTGATGCCTATGGTTTTTTGCTGCATTGTGAAAGAGCTATGACATTTCCATCACATTCGTGCGTACCAACCACCTCACCGTTCTTAGGACATATAAAGATTTTTAAAAGAATATAAATTGTGTAACAACTAAAATTAAAATAAAGTGTAATCGAGGTTAACAAAATATATGCACAACAAGTTTGCATGCAAATTTGACTTTTGCACAATTAATATTTATATCTACACGCAATATTTGTAAGAAAATCGAAGTATGACTTTATGTGTTAAAAAAAATAACAAAGTATATGTTTAGTAATATATATTTTTATAATGTATGATTGATTTAAAAAAAATAAATATATTTATACATGTAGGTATGAGTTAGAAATAAATGAATTGTAATATTTAAGTGTTGGTAAGTTTTTTCTGGTACTTTCCGCAAACGTTATGTTTTTACACGATGCAACTATTGGCGTTTAACAACAATCACAAAAACTGTTTCTATCATTTTGTATTTAATCAAAGTTTCTTATTTTTAGTGTTTAATGATATATGATTTCTCAATAAAAATATAATAAAATTATTATAAATTTTGTGAAATCGTATTTTATAAAATTCTTTGGTAGCTCTCCGCTCATCTCTTCGGCAAATTTTTTATAATCCGCAATCGCTTGCTTCCAAAAACTCTCTGTAACCGAATCGTTTAAACCAATTGGATCTAAACTTATATGTGTAAAATAACATATTTAATATTTGATTATTATTAAAAATTAAGAGTTGATCTGTTCTTAATTTTAATATAAAATATAATAGATCACAACATATACAAAACTTGATTCATGAAATAATATTTTGATATGTTAGGAAAATATATGCATGAAATAATTAATATGTGTAAGATAATAGTTTTAAATATTTCAAATAAAAACATAAAATCGATCAATTTGTTTTTGTCTTCTTTGACTCATACTTTTTTTGCTTAATATTTAATAATATATTAAACATTAAGATCATCTCCAATGTATTTTTCTATTTTTTCCTCTATAATTAAGTGGAATTCTCTCCATTCTATTTCTATTTTACAGGACTCTATAATTGGAGAAAAAAAATAACAACCTCTTTTTTTTCTCTAAATTAGAAGATTTAAAATAAAGGTGGGTTGGAGATGCTTTAAACCAAAAATATAGCATGCAATTTTTACATAAAATCAAAGTCGTAAAGATTCATTTTTATACTTCTACTTTTTATTCATATATACAGTATTATACTAAAAAAAATTAGTTAAGAGGATACTTATAATTTATTTTTCTATCTGTTTATTTTTTTTTGTTTCATTTATAATTTTTAATTCTTGCTATATAATGAGAATTTATTCATATATAATATAAACTATTTTTTTTAAATAAGATTTATTTAGTTTTAACTTAACCAATCAAAATATTTTGTTTATTTAAGAAATTTGTCATGTCACATTTATGAGGTGGTATTGTTTTGTACTAAATTTTTTTAAGGTGTTGACACATAGTTGTTTTTAGTAATTCTGCTTCTCAAATAATAGTTAGGATTGAAAAAGTTAGTATAGATTTAATATGGCGATTTAAAAAATATATTCTCTGAAGCTCATTTATTATATTGTGTTTATGCATCATATATATATATATATATGTGTGTGTTTTATTGTTGGTCTGGTTTGGTTTAAGTTTAGTGGTCCGAAAGAGCTTTTATATGTTATATATCCCCTATATATTAAAAGAGAAGTATTTTTAATAAATAACCTTAATTTTGTAAAATATTACAGTTGTGCCATTTTGCTGATGTGTCATCATCAGACTCATTTTCAGCAAAATTATAAAAATAGACTTATGTTACTAGATTAACTACATGTTATGTCACTCATATTAATTTGGTTATACATTAGTTTATATCAATTATATTGATGATGATTCATCAAGATATTTTCCTTTCTATTTCTTACCAAAAATATATGATATTAATTAATTATTTAAATATAATTTATCTCTTATTTTTATAGAAAAATAAATCATCACATCATTCATATAGTAAAATATATATAGTGTTATAATTCGAATTTCATAAAACAAATATAAATTACTCAAATGATTAATAAATAAAAGTATCTTTTAAAAGACTAAAATTGAAAATAAGGATATGTAGATAGATGATTCATAAATCAATATAAAAATACATAAATGATAAAAAAAAACAGGAAGCTTAATCTAATATATATTATTATTATAATTATTTTTTGTTTCATATGGTTTTAGAACCATATAAATTAACCAAATAATATAAATATTTATACTTTATAATAAGTACAAAATATTAATAAAAAGTTGAACTATAAAAAATAGTTTAATATGTTAATAGAATATAATATTATAAATATTTTATATGATTAACAATATCATAAATTTTTAATTTATATAATAAAATAACTCGGTAAAAAATTAAAATTTTATTATATAATAATTTTATTAAAATTTTTGATATTAAAAATATTTTTATTGAATCAAAAAGTTCAGAATGTATAAATATTGACTGAGTTATATACAATTTTAGATAATTTATTAAAAAGATTAAAAAAATATAATCTACTTTTACATAATTATTATGTATATTTAGTATTTAAAATCAATTTCACAGTAATTATTTTTTAAATTTAATATTCTTATGACTATAGTTTCTGCGGGTTAATCTAAATATGCATTTATATTCGTATAAGAAATATTAAAATCTATTATAAAATTTTATATTCAAATTTTATTTTTACAATTTTAATACTCTCTATTTCAAAATAGAAGTTGTTTTGAATCAAAGCACAAAGATTAAAAAGCAAATTGTTTTAAAAAATTAGTAATCATTTAGTATATAAATTATATATAATTCAACTAATTATGAAAAACTAAAAAATATAATCGGTCACATAGTATTCATAGAAAGTGGTAAAAAAACTGAAAACAACTATATTGCTAAACAAAACAAAACCTTTAAAAAAATTAATATTATGAAACAGAGGAAGTAATAATTTTTTTTAATTATTATCATAACGCATTAGATACTCAATAATTTAATCAAAATAAACTCCCTCTATTTTTTTTTTTGAATTTTAAGACCATATTATTAATCATGGGTTATAGAAAATATAAAGAGCGGTTTCCTATTTCTATCTAGATTGTACATATTTACTTAAATTTTAAAACTAATTTATATTAGAATTAAATTACCCTATATTTCATAAAATAAACAAAAAAATTATTTTTGTCAATATTACAGCATAATGTTATAAACAACTTATATAAAATCAATTGTATTTTGTTATATGATTTTAAAATTATACTATATTAAATAAATAATTATTATTTCACCCCGCACAAAGTGTAGATTATTACCTAGTATATATATATATATATATATAAGACTATGAATTAACCATGTTTAATAGATGATAAAAAAATCATGTAAGTTGACTTTATAAAACTTAGTTATGTAGATTAATTAAAACGATTTTGTTATTTAAATTGTAGAGTAATATGTTATGTGCTTTTATAGGTTGATTAAATATGTTGTAGATGAATTATAGAGTAACATTTATCCTTAATGAACCTTTATATATCTAATAGTTCAGTAACATATTATATATATATATATATATATTATAAATTCCACGGTAAGTAAAAATTGTTCACTTTAAAATTCTCTTTTTAATAGAATACTAGATAATAACCTGCACCCTGTGCGGGATAAAATAATTATTATTTATTTAAATTTAATATAATATTTATGTTTATATTTAATTAATTTTGACTTTTAAATAATAATTAAATATTATTATTTAAATAATTTGTTACTTATCTACAATATCGAATGAATCAAAAAGACACAATTTTATATTCTTAATTTGAAAAATAATAATTATATCCATAAATTATCTCTTTGTAAATAAATAAAAATTATTGACTCCAAAAACCTTTAATCAAAAAATATTATCTAAAATATAATAATAATGCATAATTTAATATATGATAAATAGTAAGTTGAGAGTATAGTGTATATATAATAAAACAGAATAGTAAATTTGAGATGTAATATGGTTAGAGTTTTGATGCATTTTTGCTATGATTGATTATATAAAAAAATAATGTGACAAATCAAATTTATTATAATTAGCTTCTTTATAAATATTGATGTTTATCCATCTTATATATTATTTTTACTCCAAATAAGTTTTAAACATTAATGACTTATTAGAAAAAAATGTCACTATCGTTTCTACTTGAAATCTTTGAATATATATATCTAAATTAACAAAATAAATTTGAATTAATATATTACTTATATTTAAATTATATTAGTGAATGCGCCATAAATTAAATTACTTATATTATTAACATATATCAAACACAATAAATTTTATTTTCATTAAAATTATTAATAAATTCTCAATTAGCTCATAATTATATTATATTAAATATTAAATTCTTTTTATCGTATAAATTTTTTTGGAAAGAGTCTAAATTATGAGCTAATTGAGAACTTACTTTTAGAAAGAGTCAATTAAATCAAATTATAATTATTTACTTGTATTTATAATGACTATAATAAACTCAAATTACAATCAACTTTTATAATGACATTCAAATTATAATGAAGGCCCTTTAACAAAAAAAAACTCAAATTATAATGATTTATGTTTATTTATAATAATTTGAGTAATTTATATTCGATTTTGAAATTAAAATTATAATACATGTACAAAAAATCTAAATATTTTTTATTATATGGATGATGTGATAATTTATTTACTTTACAAAAGTAAGTTTAAATGAAAATAAGAGAAAAATAGATTTTCGATAGAAAATATAATTAAAGAAATAATTGATATGATATATTTTTGGTAAGAAATAAAGAAAGAGAATATCTTAATAAATTAAATGCTGATTTATAAAATGAAACATAGCATATGTATGAACCTGAAATATATAATGACATATCATTTAATTAGTCTAGTAATCTAAGTCTTTTACAAACAATTAGCTAAAAATAAATGTAGAGTTGACACATCAGCATAATGACAACACTGTAAATACTTACAAAAATGAGGTTACTCTTTTAAAATATTTGAGGATATGTTATATACGCGTCAACTTAAAAAACAATCAAGAGCTAAACATAATTTGTAAATAAAACAATCTTTATATGTTGCATGGTGTCTAAAATACAATCTACATAGTAACTTTTATATTTAATTACTACTCTACCACTAAATCAGCATTTTTTCTATAAAAAAATACTACATACATATTCGTTTGGCAGCCGCAGATATTTGCAGCTGCACACCCAGAGCCGGTTCATAGGGTAGGTGGGCTAAGCCAGCGCTTAGGATCACCAATATTTTTAAAAAAATTAGGCTAAAAAATGGGCCACAAATTTTGAAAAAATTTAAAAAATGAGCCACAAATTTAAAATGACCAAATAAAGTTTACATCTACTTCTTTTATAGCTTTGAGGCACTATTTTAATTGGACTGGGCCTATGCACATCCGCAGCTGCGACATAAATTCTTGTTTGTTTTGGTGCCGCAGGCATTTGCGAATAAACGCAGTGTTAACAGCAGATATCTGTGTTTGAAAATTTGACCAGCGTTGTTGCGATTAAACCACTAAAAGACTAAATTATTCTCATTATTATTTGTAGATTACAAACAAATGCCACTAACCCTAATCTAAATCATTTGACTCTTCTTCTTCTCCGAGTCCTTCTTCTCCCATAGCTTTTTCAAAAGTTTCAAACTTCAGATCTTCTATCTTCTATCTTCTATCTTCTATTGGGTTACTAGGTTTATTCATTTGGGTTTTTCTTCTACCTTCCCTGTTCTTTCTCTCTCTCTATCTCTTCCTCTTTCTCTATCTCTTTAAAGCGGCCATTGGAGGTTTCGAAGAACCATTTGAAGCTTTACTTCTGGTGAACTCTTATTTCTCTCTCTCTCTTATTTACTTTCCTGTTGTCGAGGTTTTCTCCGATTTGATTTTAGGAATTTCTGGGTTTCTTCTTATGAATTTCTGGGTTTCTTCTTTGCAGATCTTAAGAGTCACCGTCGTTGTCTTCAATCTTAAAATTTGAAGATAGCTTACTTCTTTGTCTTTCTTCTTTACACTGCCCTGCAAATGCCATTCAATGGTTCTTACAATAATTAATCGATTTGTGTTGGTTTATGTTAACGAATACACATGTGGGATTAGTTCAAATACAATGGGCTTTTGCTCATTCCATGAGTCTTGATCAATCTTCATCTGATTACCACTAATAAACTAGTTCTTAATCTGTGCTTTGTCTTTTAAAACACGACCGATTGAACTTCAGCACAATATTAGAAAAAATCCTGTTTGATTTCGTAGACCTGTTTTGGTGTCTCAACCACGAGTTTTGAAATTGAATGTTTGATAAATTGCCTGTGTGTTTTTCATGCTTGTGGTTTCATTGTTTGAAGGGTTTCCTAAATATTCTTACATCTCCTTCATGTCTTTGCCTGAGTTTATGTTTGGTTTGATCCTTATTTTGGTAAGAGTTCACCACTGCTTATATGAATGTATGCCTAAACGTGATTACTGTTTTGCTGCAATTCATGGAACGAACCATGGTTTTGATCATTGAGTGTTTTGATCTTGTTTTGTTTTTCAGGAAGCTGCGGCAACGAAAGAAACAGCAAGCTGCGCCACCGCTGCTCTGACGCTGCCGCTGCCGCTGCAGCTGCCAAACTAACAGCAATATAGTTATAATCTTTTAATATCAAAAATTCAAGAATTTTTTTTTTAATATTTTTACATAACTCTACTAAAAAAGTGTATTGTTATAAACTAACTAATTAAAAGAAATAAAGAAGTGACAAATAAGAAGAGAGAGGGACGAGTGAATTCATTCACTTATGTCGAATGTCATATATGTTATAACATTGCTCTATTTATAGTAGAAATCAGTTTGATGAGCAATCTATATAATTAATAAACGACAAAAAATTGACAAGCTTATCTAATAAGCTTTGTAATAGATAATTATTATTCTATAATATTTTTTTTTATTATCTATCACTTTAAAATTAAATTACGTACTACTTCGTTAAAAATTTTATTATTGAAAAATCTGTTTGGGATCCCAACGAAGCCAATATAAATCCTATCCGAATAAAAAAAATAAAAGGCAGTTTCATTATGGTGGTATACAAAATTTAATGAGGATAAAAAAAGTATGAACGCTCTTCCTCGAAATGTCGCATGAGTATCCATCATTGTGAAGTTGTTTGTTGCTTCTTAAAAATCTTTCCATGGAAAAATTCGATGGGATAAAAACCATGACAAAAAGAAAAAGAGTACAGCAATAACAAACTCCCTCTGGAAAAGATGGATCTCACCCTTTCTTCACAAATCTCGTAGATGCTGCAGTCCAATACTATGAACATGTTGCTTGAATATTGTAGTAGGAAGTCCTTTTGCGAAGAGATCAGCTGTGTTGTCACTTAGAACAAACATGCTGAATATCTACTATTTTATTATTCTCAAGCTCGTGAGTATAAAGGAAGAATCTTAGAGGGATATGTTTCGTTCTATCGCTCTTGATATATTATTCTTTAATTTGAGCGACACTAACAGCATTATCTTCAAACACCTTTATTGGTTCATTGCCCGTGATTATTCGGCTTGCTTCTTGTATGTGATGAGCTATCGATCTGAGCCATACACATTCTCTGCATGCTTCATAAAGCACAATAATCTCCACATAATTTGAAGAAGTGGCGACCAAGGTTTGCTTTTGTGATCGCCAAGAGATTGCAGTTCCACCAAATGTGAAAACATATCCAGTTTGCGATCGAACTTTATGCGGATCAGATGGAATCGTACATCTGCAAAACCAACTAGACCAAACTCGGGGTTTCTACAATAATATAGTCCAAAATCAATCGAACCTTGAAGATAATAAAATATATGATTTATTCCGTTCTAATGTCGGCGCGTCGGTGATGAACAATACTTTGCAAGTAAGTTAGTAGAAAAAGCTATATCTGGTCTCGTACAATTTGCAAGATACATAAGAGCATCGATAGCGCTCATATAAGGCACTTCATGACCTAATATTTCTTTGTTACCTTCACCAGGCCGCAATGGATCTTTGTCAACATCAAGTGGTCTATTGACCATTAGAGTACTCAAAGGAGTAACTTTATCCATACTAAATTATTTAACACCCTTCTGGTGTAATTTGATTGATGCACAAATATTCCATCTTGGAAATACTCTATCTCGAGCCTTAGACAAAACTTTGTCTTTCCAAGATCTTTCATTTTGAACTCGTCTTTCATATTAGCTCTAGCATCATCAATCTCCTTTTGAGTTCTAATCATGTTCAGGTCATCAACATATACAACAATAATCACAAATCCTGATGCGGATTTCTTAATAGACACACAAGTGTATATCGCATTGTTGATGTAATTTTACTCAACAAATATTCAGTTAAGCGATTATACTACATGCATCCGAATTGCTTTAATCCATTAAGTGATCGTTGTAGTTTGACCGAACATAGCTCTTTAGATGCTTTAGGCATCTTTGATCCTTCAGGGATCTTAAATTCTTCAGAGATTTTCATGTATCTGTCACTATCAAGTGAACCATATGGGTATGCAGTCACAACACCCATTATGTACATCTCTAAATTCTTAGAGGCTGTTAGGCTCATTAAGTACCTAAATATGATTGCATCCATGAATGGGGAATTTATTTCTTCATAATCTATTCCCGGTCTCTGAGAAAATCCTTGTGCCACAAGGGGAGCTTTATACCTTGTGACCTCATTTTCTCATTTCCCTTTCTTACAAAGACCTATTTGTATCTGACCGGGATTACATCTCTAGGTGTAATAATTATTGGTCCGAATATGTTCCGTTTATTAAAGGAGAATATTTCATCCCTCATGGCCACTTGCCATTTATCCCAGTATGGCCTTCTTTGGCATTCTGACACGGAACTTGGATCTTGATCATCATTTTCATGATTGGTCTCTTCGGAAACAGAAAAAGAGAACATTCCATCATTATCTTCTATTTCACTTTTAGCCCATTATTTTCCACTTTGGATGAAGGATATGGAAATCTTATATTTTTCTTCTCCAGATTCGTCTTCAGGAAAAACCTCTTTACCCGGTTCTTCAGGAACCGGTTCAGATATGTCTTCCAGACATATATCTTCATTTCATTCTTCAGGAACCATTTCCCAAATGTCTTCAGGACATTTGGCTTTATTTGGTTCTTCTGGAACCCTTGCTCCCAATTTCATTCTTTGTCGGGATTTTTATCTCTTGATCCCATAGATCCCCACACTTTCGGTTCATTTGCTATACTTGCATCAATATGTTCTTCAGGAACATTTACCCTTGATGGAGCATGATAGCTTGCATTCTTTAACCATATTAGACCTCATTTAGTGTAGTTTTCATCTCATTTCATCATCCAAATTGTCCAAAGTGTCTCACATTCATACATGATTGCAGTTTGAGTGTGTTTTCAGGTCTTTGAGGAGCTAAGGGGATGTTAGGAGGATGATGGATTCAATGGAGATAGAAGACCAAGCAAGAGGAAGACAGTCGAGGCGTTCAGGAGGCCATACCGTGCAGGCAGATCGTGGAGGGCGCCTCTGTCCCTCCATGCATGCGACTGTACCAACGAGGGACAGCCCGTACATCAATGACCCTTCACGGTGGCGACTGTACCGACGATGGACATACGTGTGCCGATGAGCCTGCTTGGCACAAAGTGCCTCAGGACATACCGGCTTCCATACTGATGACAGCCACTCTGTGTCCTGCCCTGTGTGGGCCAGACCGAAACTCAGCCGAAGAACAACGCCAAGCCGATTGATCCTGCAAAGCATTTTTTAACCGTACCGAGCACCTGCACCAATGAGGGCTACTCCTAATCCTGCTCGGTTTGACCAATCCGAGTGTTGACTTTTTGTTGACTTGGTTAATTTTTATCCTTCCCTATAAATAGTCTAAACCTAAGTTTTATCCAAGTTTTACTCTTTTAAGCACAAAAACTGTTTCTCTTTTGTATCCTTTAGAAGAACAAATTGATCTTGGATCATTTTAATAACGTTTTGTACTTGTAATTAATTTTTTATCATCCTCAAATCATGCTTAGCCATATTCTTATGGTTCCAAGTATGGTTAATGAGTAGTTTTCTTGGGTTTTGAGATGTGGTGATTAAGGTGATTTGATGGTTGATCAGTGGTGTCTAGTGCTTAATTTTTTCATATCCTTACTTGTTTAATATTCTTAATGCTTGATTGGCTTTGGGAAATGTATTCATGTTAATAGGATTTTTGATGCATTGCAAGTGTTTGTTGAAAGTCATGCGTGAGTTAATAAACTGATTTGCATTCTTAGTATAACGAATTAGTTGTCTAAGGTGCTTATTAGCTTTGTAGAACTGAATCATAATGCTTGCTAATTATGTTTCCACCATTGAAAGTGGGTTAGGAGTGTGATTAGGAAAGGGATCGTTGCCACGGGATTAAATTAGTTTTCTCTTGATGTTCTATTCCTAAGGATTAGCATTGTATTGTTTGAGCATCATTGATCATCCAAGGAATTATCCTAATACCAACTTCCCCATCTTGAGGCCATTTGAATTTTGTTGTTTAAGCCTTTACCATTGCTCTAATTCGCCTGCTTTGTATTCACTCTTGCTTAGTTTAAATCTTCTTTTTTGAATTTTCTTTTAGTTTACTTGTTTAATCACTTGCTTGCACCTACTTCCTTATTGAGTGTAAGTTCTTTTAAACCCCCATTTTAGGTTTAGATAAACATACTTCTGCATCTTCTATACACTATCCTCATGAAGGATTGATAATCTCTTGTGCTGCAATGACTTGATTTAAGATTCGAGAGGAATTGAGTCACAAGACATAAAAAGTCTTGTACCAATTTGGTGCTGTTTCCTTAGTGAGATGTTTAATGTATTGAAGTTTGAACTTTTGTAAGCTATTTATTTCATTACTAATTTTCTTTAGTTACTTTGTTTTCTCTTTCAGGTACCTAATCTTGCTCTACAAGGAGCTGCAAACCTTGTTGAGCACCTGATCATCACCCTTTTGAAAGAGAAGCACAAGCAGTTTGAGAAGAGTCTCAGCAACTACAGAAGCTGAGCATGGATGACCCTCAAGGTCATGATGGTTAAGGACCACATAGAGCACCCAATCAGGAGCAAGGAGCTAAGTTTCGATGGGACCAATGAGCTGTTCCATTTGCTGCACGGTTTCAGGAAAATGGTCCAAGGACAGTGAGGAACATTAGAGCTCATGATTCACCAAACTGTCATGTCAATAAATATAGTATTATCCCTCCTTCTCTTGGCAACACAAACTTCGGAATCAAGAGTACCCTTACCACCGTGATTCACGGCAATAAATTTCATGGATTGCCAATTGAAGATCCTTTGGAACATATAGATCAGTATGATAGAGTTTACAGATTGATCAAGATCCAAGTTGTTTCAGATGATGCTTTCAAGCTAAGGCTTTTCCCTTTTTCACTTGGGGATAAAGCTCACCTTTGGGAAAAGAATCTACCACATGACTGTACAACTTCATGGGATGAGTGCAAGAAGGCCTTCTTTGCTAAGTTCTTCAACAACTCAAGAACATCTAACTTGAGGAATGACCTTTCCAGCTTCACACAGCAGCATAATGAGCATTTTTGTGATGCTTGAGAGAGGTTCAAAGACTACACAATGAAGTGTCATCACCATGGCTTCTCCAATGAAGCATTGCTTAGAACTTTATACAGAGGAATGTCACCTAAATTTTGAATTCTCCTTGACACAGGAAGCAATGGACACTTCTCGGGAAACTGTGTTGAAGAAGGTTTGCAACTAGCGGAGAACCTTGCCCAAAGTGATGGGAATTATGCTGATGAATATGAATTCTTGCCAAGAGGAGATGCTGAAGACAAAGCATGCTGAGATCAGGTCCCTTCATGTTAACATTGATTTGCTACTTCATGGCGAGCCTAAGGGAATGGACTTTGTGGGAAACTATGCCCAAGTTCAGGTTCACTACCAGAAAGCAGACATTTTGCTACTGGTAAATTAGTCGCTCATCAGTCGTAAGATCATGTCTTACGACTAATTTACGACTAATATGAGGAGGCGCTAATTCTTCGTCGCAAAACAAAACAGTCATCAATGAGTCGCAATTTTACGACCAGTTAGCGACTGATTTGCGTTTTAACATCATCATCGTTTATCAGTCATAAAATAGTCGCAAAATGTTACGACTCGTTTAAAACAAATATATGTATGTATTACGACCAATTAGCGACTGATTTGCGTTTTCATATCGTCATTGTTTCTCAGTCGTAAAAGAGTCATAAGAGAGTCGCAAAATGTTACGACTCTTTTACGACTGATATATAAAGCGTTACGACCAATTATCGACTGATAAAAGATCGAGTATGCTAAAATGATAACTACTGACTACTTTGCAACTAATATGCGACTAAACTACAACTCAATAGCAACTCTTTTTATCATGAAAATAAGAAAATGGTATTTTGTTTCTTTGATTTACGATTTGATATTTAATATTAAAATTGTAATCAAAATACAGAATACTTTATATACAAAATCAAAATACAGAAAACTTTATATACAAAAGCAAAATACATAATTAACATCCAAATCCAAAAACTTGTTATTTTCAGTCAACAAACTAAAACTCCAACAATGGAGTTCACAAAACAAAAACACCATCATTAAGTCTTGTAAATTGTCTGAGAGTTAAGCAAAGAAGGAGTTGAGAGGGAGTTATTACGGTGTTGGAAGTGGATTTTTTGGAGCTGCTTGAGAGTTGATGAAGTCTACAAACGCTGGATTAGTTGCACGCAGGAATTTCTCCATGAATGACAAGTGATCAAGCTTGTTTTGTTATGCAGCCACCAGTCTGGAATTCTCAGCCTCACGGGCAACAATCTCTGCATCACGGTGTGTATTATAAGCAGCCTGTTCCACTATTTGACGTTGAGCTTCTTCTGATTATTGTTGCAGTGCTACAAAGGATGAAGAACAGCTCACTGGGTACTTAGGCTTGCCATTGGCAAGAGTATTGTGGAGACTTCCTAGTCCAAAAGGGCGTCCTCTGTCATCTCTTAATGTGCACTGGCACAAACAAAGCATTAAAGCCAATGTCACACATAAAACCATTACTCGCATCACATAGAATAACAATTCATCAATTGCGAAATAAGACCGATTATGAAAAATAAAACTACTTAGTGAAGAAAGTGTCTTTACTTAAAGAAATAGCTCGTTCTGAGCATCTATGGAGAGCTCCGGAGGTGTCGCATCTTCGCCCAAGGTTTCTGAATTATGTGCCTTGAGTTCGGACAACTTCATGGTATAATCTTGGCCTTTACATCAACAAGCGTCCCATCTGGTTTTGTATGAGTCTTAATAAAGACCTCACTAATACTCACCGGTCTTCCGAACTCCTCTTCCTGAAATATTAAATAACAAACAAAGTATAAAAGTTGCAGCGGTTAGATTATATATAAATAATGAAAAATATGTAACTTTGTCTCACCATTTCTTGTTGGATTTGTACATAGGATTTCTGGCCTGATAAGTGTATGTGAGGGCCAAGACCATTACAATCAGAGTTGCAAGTTGTAAAAGTTGTACTGCTCTTATCCTGTGTCCCAGAAGGTCGTCACCTGAGTCCAGAGTGTCGGCTTTATCCATCTAGGTCGTATTCGAGAAGTACGAACAATGCTAACCATATCTTTCATCCGCCGTTGACATATCATTTCGAACTGTCTTGAACTGTCCCTGACCATAAGGGATCCCAAGTGTGTGTTTTCTACATGTCAAAGACATGAGATTGATGTTAGTAAGGTTAGAGGTTAGTGAAAACAATACAAGCAATCATATATTCTATAGGGTTAAAGGAGAGAATTATTAACTGCAAACTCAATGAAGTATCTTTCTTGTCTGTCACCAGGCACAACTGTCCAACTATTATAGGGGCCATCGAATTTGTTAGTGAAGACTTTTGTGATCTTTCAGACAAGTGCTCCCTTGTCCCGACCAAACCTACAGAAAAAGAATCAATCTGTCAACAGAGGCAAACACAGAAAGAAACCCGAGACTTAGAAGCAAACAAATAAAATGAGAAACATGTTAAGAACTGGGTGAACAAAGAATCATTTTAAGAAGCAAATTACAATCATGTGAGTGTCGATGTGAAACAATACAATGCCAATACAAATACTTTTTAAAACAGAGTTATAACAATAGTGAATTTAAAATAAAACCCATATATAGTGTATATATATTGACAATGGTATCATTTTAAGAAGCAAGACGTTACAAATTATTTCATGGTATCATAATGTATATATACACTTATGTTAAGAATACATTGTCAATGAATAAAGCAAGACATTACAAATTAACCATATTCAGGGACTAAAAGTTAAAGAGTTTTAAAGACTCTTACCAAGTTGTATTTGGCTTCGGTGTGGGGGATAGAACCGTGGTGAAGTTTTCACGGTCTGGCACCAGAAGGAGAGCATTCAGAACATGGAGGAGGTCCTCCTGGAGAACCGGCTCAACTAGAGCGATTCCATCGTCTTCGTCTTTGTCTTTGTCTTCGCCATTGAAGTTGTTAGCTTCAGAAAACGGAATACTCTAAGGTTGAGAGTTTTGTAGTGGAGATACTTGAGTGTTTTGCAGTGGTAACATTGGAGAACTCTCAACCATACGCGAAGGAGGATGGCGGTTCTGAAACGATGATGAGTTCCCCACTTCATGCGGTGCAGATGGGGAGTTCTGGAAAAACTGTGCCGATGGTGGAAAGTCTCGGACATGTGGTTGACCTGAGGTGCTAGGGGCTTGACGTTGGGGCCATCGATTTGCCGGAGGTGAAATCGACGGCATGAAGTCATATTGACTAGGAAGAGGGTTGTGAGTTCTCGCTGCATTCGAGCCTCCATGTCTCTTAGAGATGTTCGGAGTGGCTCGTCTTTGTCCTCCGCCGCGACTTAGGTTACCTCGTCGTTGGTTCGGCTTCGCAGATTAGGTTTCGGTGAATCAAAGACGGAGTGATGGAGACGAAGTGAATCTAAATAAAATTGGAGAGATTGAGGATTAGGGTTGGTGAATCAATGACAGAGTGAAGGAGAAGAAGTGAATCAGAATAAAAAATTAGAGGAATTTGTGAGAGTGAGAGATAATTGGGGATTAGGGTTCGTGAAGGAGAGAAGAGAGGAGAGGAAACTCAGATGCGAAAAATGAAAATGAAAATTTGGGATTAGGGGATTAAGATTTTCACGGTTGGTTTAGGGGTTGGTTTAGGAATTGTTTTAGATAATTTTGATTTATTTTTGGTTTTAAATAATTTTAATTGTGTTTTGGTTTTAGCTTTGGTTAAGTTTAGATTTTGATTTTTGATTTGATTTAATTTTGAAATTGATTATGATTTAAAATAATTAGTAGAATTTAGAATTTAGTTAAGAAATAATATGTTATTTAAATTCAAAATTTATTACACAAAATATTAATTAACCAAACTTAATTAAGTTCACCATCATCATTATCATCAGACGATGATGTAGTACATTGAAATTCATCTTCAGCTTCTGCATCTTCGACGTCGTAATCAAGATCTATTGGATTTCCTCCGCGTATCAGATTATCGACTTCGATATCGTCAATTGTAGTCATAAGTAGCAAATCATCATTTTCTTGTTACAAAAGAGCCGGTTCTTTGTTTTCATAATTTACTAAAATATTGTCTCTCGGATTCACTTTTATAACATTGAGCCACGACTGCTTCAGTTTCTTTGTGTATGGATATGAGACATAACAAATTTGATCGGTTTGAAAAGCTGTATCAATACATAAAAGTATAAATCTGACGTTCTTTCACCAAGAAGATACGATAAATATGAACCATTTATTCTAGCTACATATACATATATAAAAACATACATGTCAATATTATATATATATATATAATATTGACATGTATGTTTTTATATATGTATATGTAGCTAGAATAAATGGTTCATATTTATTGTATCTTCTTGGTGAAAGAACGTCAACAACACCACCATTACTCCTTCGAGTGCCTCTTCCAATAATCGGATCATACCACTTACACTTAAAAAGTGTGAATTTCAAATTGACCATTCCCTCATACTCAAGTTGTATGATATCAGTTAAGATCCCGTAGAAATCAGCTTCATCAAATGCATTAGTATAATTCTCTCCTTTAACACATACGCCATAGTTACATGTCTTTCGTCCCTCACCATGATTCTGCGTATGAAACAAATATCCTCTTGTGAAATAGATGGGCCAATGTCCTCCCCTTATTCACAGGTCCCTGCACTATCTCTTGAACCCAAGTAGGAAAAAATTAGTGGCATTCCAGTAAGTAACCTGCATATAAATATACAATAACAATATACATACGTACATATATATTATATATACATAGTTAAGAATATTTATTAAAAGATACATACTCTTTCACCCATATATGATATTCGTTAGCCCTTTTCGCGAAGAGTTTTTTCTCAGAGAGTGTTAGATATTTTGCAGATATAAAGTCCTCGAACATGCTATATAAGACGAACACATACATGAGAAATAATAGTGGGCTATAGTAAAACGTAAGTTACAAAATCCCAAGACATACCTCTCTAGTGGCTGAAAATAATCACAATTTCGCAAAATATATGCATGTGCGCATTGGTAGTCTCGTTCTGATAGCCATATTTTATGCATTTCTCCACTTGGATGACCTACGTGAGTAAATATATCAGGTGCACCAGGGACATGATACACGCGGACTCCACCTTCCTCGAATCTTGTTAACCTAAGCCAATGAGTGAAAAGTACGTAATTCACATTAGAATGATATATATATAGAAGGTGTCTCCAAATTTGATTAATTTTACCATTTACCTAGACTTCGTTTGTATATGGGCGACAAAGTAGTGCTTTAAGAAATAAGCTACCTCGTCATTAATATATGATTCAACAATTGATCCTGCCGCATATCTTTTGTTATTTGCTTTTCCTTTCAACTTTTTGAAAAATCTTTCAAAAAAATACATCCACCTATATTGCACAGGGCCTCCTAGTTCAGCTTTGTAAGGGAGATGTATAGGTAGGTGCTCCATCATGTCGAAAAAGGATGGTGGGATGATCTTCTCCAAATTGCATATGATTAAAGCTATGTTTTGTTTTAGAATTTGGACGTGACTTTTCTGCAAAGTTCTCGAAAATAGGTCACGGAAAAATCTTCTAACCCCTACAGTATATATTCAAACATTAAATTAATAGTTAACATAAAATACTATAATTATATTTAATGGTCGCATCTTATAGCAATATAATAATTGGTACCTGATAATGCAAGATGGACATTACGGTCTAGGAGTTCTGCAAAGATAAATGGGAGTAGCCGCTACCATAAACACATGGCAATCATGACTCTTCATGCCTGAAAACTTTCCATTAACCATAACACAACTAGCCAAGTCTGAAGCATAACCATCTGGAAATTTAACCTCATGTTACATTCCAATAAACTTGTTATGGCATCTGCTGTCAATGTGAATGCGGGGAAAGGAGCTTTACCATCACTATCAATATGTAAGTGTGACCGAGAACAGAATCGTTCTATATCACTTCGTGACATGACAGTGTTTTTTGATTTACCCTTCACACTCATAAGAGTATTCATGATGTTGTCAAAGAAGTTCTTCTCTATATGCATCACATCAAGATTATGTCGGAGATTAAGGTCCTTCCAGTACGGCAACTCTCAGAATATGCTTTCCTTGTGCCAGTTATGCCAATTCCCATAGCCAGCCTTCTTTTTATCATGACCGTTTCCACCACAAGTTTTGGTTTTCGGGGGATGGACACCATCTATTCACTCGTAGTAAACTTGCTCACCTGTCAAAGACTCATGTAGAGACTTATTCAATGCATGTTTTCCTTTCAAGAAGTCTTTTTTATTCTTCCTCATTGGATGATCATGAGGAAGAAATCTTCAGTGACAATCAAACCAACACGTGTTTCTTCCATTAGGGAGATCAAATTATTCTATTTCTTCCATGCAAATTGGAGAAGACAATTTACCATGAGTCATCCATCCTGATAACATGCCATACGCCGGAAAGTCGCTTATCGTCCACATCAGCAGTGCTTTCAGATTGAAATTTTCATTCAAGGATACATCGTATGCATCAACTTCAGTAGACCATAATTATTTTAACTCGCCAATAAGAGGTCGGATGAAAATATCCAGACTTGCTCGCAGATGATTTGGCCAGAATTCAGAATTGTGAGAAATGAGTACTCTGTATTCATGCACATACCAGGGGGTAAATTATATGGAGTCAAGGTGATAGGCCACAAAGAATGACTCCGAGACATTCCAAATGGATTGAATCCGTCTGTACATAATCCGAGATAAACATTACGGGGTTCTTCTGCAAACCGGAAATGTAGGTCTTGAAAATGTTTCCACTCTGCTGCATCAGACGGATGACACATTTCTCCCTCCTTTGATTTGTGCTCAGCATGCCATCTCATTGCCGCTGCAGTCTTCTGCCTATCTGTCAGTAATAGGTAGATACCATATACGATTATATGGAACTTTGGTTCTCTGACGTCCATTGTTAGGCTTCCATCTTGGTGCATCACAAAATTGACACGTATCCCACTTTTCATCCTCTTTCCAGAAGATCATACAATTATTGATACAAACATCAATTGTATAATATGGGAGACCTAAGTTATGCATCAATTTTTCTGTCTCATAATGTGAACCAGTTGACTAATTTCCGTCAGGTAAATACTCTGTAAACATACCGCAAATCGTATCCATGCACTTTTCACTTATATTATAATCTGCCTTATTTTGCAGGATCCGAGCAGTTAAAGATAAATGTGAGTGACCTTCATGACAACCCTCGTATAATGGATTTTTTGCTCCTTCTAACAAGTCGTAGAATTTTTTTGAATGGTTACGCACCAGTTCTTCGACATTCTGATAACTATCATCCTGATGATAGTTATCAAAATTGACAGTATCACGAAATGCATCGTTCACCATATCTACATACCTATCTTATACATTACCCACTTCCTCACTCCCACCTATATGAGTCGTATTTACATAACTCATTCCTAAATCCAAATTGATTTCTTCTCATTGCTTATACTAAACATAATAATCTGGCATGAATCCTCTACTAAACAGATGATTCCAAACTTTTTTCCGAGATAAATTTGTCATTTTTGCAAACACTACAAGGGCAGTGAAACTTACCCTTATTGCTCTGCGCTAGAGGTTGGTTGTTTGCAAATGCCATGAATTGATCAACCCCTGCTATGAACTCTGCAGAGAATTTTGATGGTTGAGTTTTTATGGTTGAGAGAAGAAGTAATGTGCGACTGGAATATATAGACAAAGTTTGCGACTGATTTACGACTACTTTTACGACTGATTTACGACAAAAATATGTAATCATATTAATTAGGTACACCAACCACTTAACGAAGAAAACGTGGTATACCGGGTTTGTTTACGACTAAAACACGACTGTTATGCGACCCGCCGAATGAGTCGTTTATTAGTCAGAAAAAGTACGACTAATTTGCGACCACAGTATCGCGACGCCGTTACAGTCGTAAACCAGTCGCTAAATTATGACTGATTTACGACTATTGTTGATAGACGCAAAACTAATGACTGTTTTGCGACTATTATGTTATTAGTCGCACATTAGTCGTAAACTTTTACGACTACAGTTGTAGTCGTAATCTGTAGTCGCTAAATTACTGTTTTCATGTTGTGGTTGGGGAGACAAATTTGTTTAAAGAAATGCACTATCAACCATGTTAACCAACAACAAATCTTTCACAGCTATGGGAATCAGCAAGATTACCAACAGAGAAGCAACATCTACACACCTCGACCAGCCCACGCCTACCAATATCAAAGCAACCTCTACCAAGGTCAACAAGGCTATATTCTCATGAATCACTTGCAAGGCTCACAAGCCACTTTTACACCTCCTAAATAGCAAAGTAACACTTCCTCTATTAATGATGATGATGTGAAGACAATGCTACAACAAGTTCTTCATAGCCATGCTAACATCACTACCAAGATGGACAACTCCTACACAGATCTGCAATGCAAGTATGAGACACTCAATTCCAAATTTGAGGAACTTGCTACTAAAAGTGTCACTCCTCTATACTATCTCCCACAACAAGAACAGGTTCGAGTAATCACCCTTAGGAGTGGTAGAAATCTTCCAACAAGAGAGGTTCTTCCTTAAATCAGTGAGGACATTGCAGATCAGGTTGAGGAAACTGTTGATACAAATAAAGAGGATGTGGTAGTTGAAGATGAGATAAGAGCTAGTAAAGGCAAGACCGTGGCTGTTGAGAAACCTAAGGAGACCCCAGTGAGCAAAGAAGTGGTCCTCACACCTCCACCTTACAAGCATCCTTTGCCATTTCCAGGAAGATTTAAGAAGCAAATGGTTGAGAAGTATCAAGCCTTGTTTGATGAGCATATTGAGAAAATAGAGATTATTATGCCTATACTTGATGCATTCATGCTGGTCCCTCCTTATCAAAGTTTCTCAATGATGCAGTATTAAAGAGAACTAAAGAGCTGCAAGAGATGGTGATTCTTTCACATGAGTGTAGTGTCATTATTCAAAGAAAGGAAGAACCAAGGAAGTTGGGAGATCCAGGAAGCTTTGCTCTCCCCTACTCTCTAGGTCCTCTTGCTTATGTGATCTTGGAGCAAGTGTTAGCCTAATGCCGCTCTATGTTGCTAAGCGTATGGGGTTTACAAGTTTTAAGGAATGCAAAATCTCCTTGGTATTGGCAGATCACTCCATAAGGTAGCCAATAGGTTTACTTAAAGACTTGCCTTTGAGGATTGGAAATGTTGAGGGTTCCTATAGACTTTGTGGTTTTTGAAATGGATGAAGAGTGAAAAGATCTTCTTATCCTAGGAAGGTATTTTCTAGCAACAGCTGGGGGGGGAGGGGGGGGGGGAGGGGGGGGGGGGGGTTTAAAGATTAAAAGTCGCACTGTTTCAATTCTATAGATGTGAAGAATGATAAAGATTGATCTCCATTTAGGCAAGGAGCTTGTGCTAAAGTATGACATTAACAAGGTTATGAAGAAACCAACCATTGAGGGATAACTATTCAAGGTTAAAGCAATGGACAAATTTGATTTTAAAATTTTATAATCGATTTTTATATTTCTAATATGAATGTAAATGCATATTTAGATTAACCGGTAAAAATTATAATCATAAGAATATTAACTTTTAAGAAAAGAAGATTACTGTAAAATTTATTTTAAATACTAAATATACATAAGGATTATATAAAAATAAATTATTTTTTTTATTATTTTTAATAAATTATCTAAAATTGTATATAACTGAGTCAACGCTTATCCATTCTTAATTTTTTGATTTAATTAAAATATTTTTAATATCAAAAAGTTTAATAAAATTATTATATAATATCTTTACAAAAACATTTTAATTTTTTACCAAGTTATTTTGTTGTATAAATTAAAAATAATAATATCTATTAAATTAAGCTTTCTGTTTTTTTTATCATTTATGTATTTTTATATTGATTTATGAATCCTCTATCTATACATCTTTATTTTCAATTTTAGTCTTTTAAAACATACTTTTATTTATTAATCATTTAAGTAATTTATATTTTCTTATAAAATTCGAATTATAACACAGAAATATATATATATATATATATTTTACTATATGAATGATGTGATGATTTATTTTTCTATAAAAATAAGAGATAAAATATAGTATTTAAAGAAATAATCAATATGATATATTTTTGGTAAGAAATAGGAAAATAGAATATCTTGATGAATCATCATCAATATAATTGATATAAACTAATGTATAACCAAATTAATATGAGTGGCATAACATGTAATTAATCTAGTAACATAAGTCTATTTTTATAACTTTGCTGAAAATGATTCTGGTGATGACACATCAGCAAAATGGTACCACTGTAATATTTTACAAAATTAAGGTTATTTTTTAAAAATGCTTCTCTTTTAATATATAGGGGATAACACTGAATTTAAATATAAAGTTTAAAATTATAAAAATAATAACACTAAATTTGATTAAAACGAATAATCCCCCGCTTAATCTACCACTTATGTTTTATCCAAAAGGGGATGATTTTAGTTGTGATTTGCTTAGTAAAGCCCAGCCCAAAAGTCCGCCGTTTCGCTTTTTACTAAACCCGATTCCATTGGTGGTGAATCTCGACACTCAATAAAAAACTTGTGAGTGGCTTCGATGCTGTGATCGAAATGGCGTCGTCTTCTCCAACTCAGCGAACTCACGTCCCGATTCCTCCCGAGCCAGGTGCCCTTGATTTCCTCTTCAAATTCGCTTTCTCCTTCCCTTAATTTGCGGATTCTTACTCGCTTTTGATTCATCTCACCAAAGCTTCGCCTACCAATTGATTTCTCTGTTTCTTCTTCTTCTTCTGTAAATTATCATTGCTGATCGCTGTTTCTGTTTTACCGTATTCGATCTACGTTTCTCTTAGATTCCCAGAAAAATTCTGTGGTTTCGTCGCTGATTAATTGATTGACATACAAACCGATTCATTGTTAAACGTTACTTCGTTTCTGATCGAAATGTGGGTTTAAAGCTCTATTTTCGCTCGTTTCTTTGAAATCGTGCTTGGCTATTGATATAGCAATGCATCACAGTTCTTCATAGAGCGATTTGTTTAATTCCTGTTTGATCTAAACTGTCTTATGGACTGTGGAATACCAAGATTAAGCGGAGAAATGAATGTATTAGTTGGTTTTGATCAAAAAAAGTATATCTGTTTCTGTTTGCAGCTTAGATGGTATGCTAAACAGCCAATTCTTTCTTTTGATTTTCCAAATGTGGGTTTAGCCATCTGTTTTCGGTCATTTCTTGAGCGTATAGATGCAAAAACATCAAGCGGCTTCACTATTGCTTCTTGTTTAGCTGTCACACGACTAGTAATGCATCATATTTTCTTCGTACGAGCGATTTGATTTTTTGTTTAATATTGATCTAAAATATCTTGTGGACTGTGGAATAGCAAGATTCAGCGGAAAGATGAATGTATGAGTTGGATTAGATCACTACAGTATCTCTGTTTGCAGTTTAGATTATATAAGCAACTAGACAATTTTCAGCAAATTGTTCGTATTTAGATTATGCAAGTACTGGAAACTGTCATAAATCTCTTGTCTCATGTTATTAGTTTTACTCTGTAGGGGGAAGGTCACTGACACAAGAAGCTAATGAGCCACCGGTTCCGATTCACATAGTGACGGAGCCTTTGCAACTCCCGGCTGATTTCTTAAACCCTTCTCCTGAAAAGAAATTGGTCATTGGGTTTGACTGTGAGGGTGTTGACCTCTGCCGACATGGTAAACTTTGTATCATGCAGGTGTGACCTCTGTTTGTGTGTTTCTACTGTTTGCTAACTTAAAGTTTATTAGTTCCGTGATATATCTCTTAACATCTCTTAGTAGTTTATGATTCTTACTGAAGATCTTGTTCTTGGCAGATTGCATTCTCAAATGCAATATACTTGGTTGATGTCATCGAAGGTGGAGATGTGCTTATGAAAGCCTGTAAGCCTGCACTCGAGTCTAATTACATCACAAAAGTTATTCACGATTGCAAACGTGACAGTGAGGTGTCTGAACTTTTTTGTTGACTTGGTACTGTGGCTCATGACATACTTTTATAATTCTTGACAACATAGCTTAATTGGTTTTTATACTGCAGGCGTTATACTTCCAGTTTGGAATAAGGTTGCACAATGTTGTGGATACTCAGGTACGGTTTCTATGTTATATGGAAAGATCTCTTGCCTCGGATATTTCATGGCTCTGAAACCTTGGTCCTGAATGTCGTATACTATGTTTTGGTTCACAGATTGCTTATTCTCTGATTGAAGAACAAGAAGGCAGAAGGAGACCTCTAGATGATTACATATCGTTTGTTTCACTTCTTGCTGATCCACGTTATTGCGGTACTTTTTATGTTATCATGTTAGTTTTTATTTATGATCTTCTTAATATTTAATCCTCGCGGCCTCTTGTCCTGGGTAGTGATATACTGGTTTCAGCCGAGCAAAATGTTTATGCAAGTTCGACCTTATCTGTAGAGCCTGCTTTTTGGAAGTTCTTGTTCTGGTTCATTTCTTGCACCTTGAAATGGTCATATTGACATTTTTCCTATCACGTGGTGGTGAATCAATCACTTTTTTGGTTTAGGGATATCCTATGATGAGAAAGAAGAAGTCCGTGTGCTCATGCGTCAGGTTCATTACATTTCTACTAAACCCCTGCTAGATTTTAGAATTGAAAATAGTCTTTCAGAATGCGTTTATGAGTTGTTTGTGTTTCCTTGTTGTTTCAAATATAGGACCCAAAGTTTTGGACGTACAGGCCGATGACTGAGCTCATGATCCGCGCAGCTGCTGATGATGTCCGCTTCCTTCTGTATCTCTATCACAAAATGATGGGAAAACTGAACCAGCGGTCGCTATGGCACCTTGCAGTACGTGGTGCTTTGTACTGTCGATGTCTCTGTTGCATGAGCGATACCGATTTTGCTGATTGGCCAACCGTTCCTCCAATTCCAGGTTACTCTCAGCAGTCTTGAAGATATATATAATAATCTTTTTTCATTCTTTTATAATCTGTCTGGTTACACAGTTTTCCTCATCCAGATTAAAAAAAAGTCGGTGAAGTTGGGTTCAATTGGTTTACTGATTGTAGTTGGACGTTTAACTGTTGCAGATGACCTGAAGTTAGGAGATCAGTGTCCTGAAGAAGAGATTCTGTCAGTGCTTGATGTACCACCAGGAAAAATGGGACGTGTGATTGGAAGAAAAGGAGCATCGATCCTCGCCATTAAGGAAGCTTGCAAGTATAAACCATCTCTCCTTCCATGTTGTAGTAGTTTGAACAAGACATTTGATAATCTGACTGTCATATAACTCGAACCGATATTTTTTTTGTTGTCTTGCAGTGCGGAAATTCTAATCGGAGGGGCAAAGGGTCCACCTGACAAGGTTAGTATATCATAACATAGTTCCAATATGAGAGATTAGTGGAACCAAAAGATGTAAGTTAGTGTTCTTGTGCAGATATTTGTTATTGGACCGGTGAAGGAAGTGCGTAAGGCGGAGGCTATACTAAGAGGAAGAATGATAGACTATTGAAGGAAGATGAGAGGGGGTCCTTTGTTATCTGTCTCATTGCCCCTTACCAAAACAGTTATGACAGAACTCTCTTTAAACTTGGATACTCCATGGTTCGGTATAACCCCCGTGAGTCCCTTTTCTCCAATAAAAAGTTACATCTATTAATTACATCATTAGTAACTTCCGATAATACCGAAAATTACCCTTCCATTCCAAATCGGAAGTTATTGTTTGATGAAACAAAAAGACGATATTAGGCAAGAGTTAAATATTGGCAAATGCAAAATCAATAAGTTTCTTCTCCTCTTTTGTTCAACACATTTTGACTAACGCAAACATCTTATATGTTACTCTCGTTTCATCATTTTAGAATTTTGTTTCTGTTTTACAAAAGTATGTTTTATATTTCCAATGTAGATTTTTAAATAAAAATTTAATTTTAATATTGTTATATTAATGTATTAATTAGAAAGAGAAAATTGTTTTATGTATTTATAAAGGATTGAAGAGATATTTTATTAAGTTTTTTTATTTATGTGAAAAGTACCAAAATGACACTCTTTATGAAACAGAAGAAATAGTAAATAAATAGCAACCTCAATCTGTTTACAAGCTCGCTCTTAGCCCTGAGCATTAGAGTATTCAGGTATATTCCAGGTATGAATCAATCGGTTACATATATGAACCAATTTGCGTGTATGAACAATTGGTTTCAGATCTTTTGAGTAAAGAGATTTTGGACTCGTTTAGGAATCATAAGTCTTTTGTTTTCTGAACCGAATCGGTTTGGTTATCAATTTTCAAAATCAGAAATTCTCGAAGTGTTTTGGATATGTTCAAATATTTATTACCTGAAAATATATTCGTTACACTAAAAAATGGATTGACTGCCTATGTCCTCCACCCATGCACCTTCCGCTTCAATCCTCTCAAACATTAAAACTCTTTACATTCCCCCTATACTAATATATTTAATTATGTACCCCCCTTTAACTTATCTTCTCTGCCCAATTTTACATTTACTTTATTTTCTCTATCTAATTCCACCGACAAAGCTAAAATCCTGAAATTGCAATTTGATAACAAAATCGCATTTTGTAAATCGTGATTTCCTATTTAAATCAAAACTAACCCAGAATCTTATTGACATAAAAAAACCGACCCAATTAATTGACTAAACCCAAATCAAAACTAAAATTGAGAATTAGGTTTGATTTTGTAAGTATTTCTTCTTTGCCACAATTAAAGAGAGAGAGAGAGATGTTTAATATTGCTTGGCTGGTCCGTCGAATGTGGCTTCTCAGCGAGTGGCATAATCGATTTTGCGACAAAAAGGAAATGGATCATACATCCATTGTTCTCAGGTAAGAAATGAGAATCCTCAACTGGCTTAACAGTCGAATTCTTAGCTGGTTTTTAAAGAATTTGATGTTTACTATATAAAGATGTGAGAATCATATATATAATTAAGGAAAGTGGAGTTATCCACATCAGCATTTTTTTATGAGCTTTTAATTTTCTAATTTTATGGGCTTTTATTTTGTATATAAATACTTTACAAACCACAAAATATAAAGTATCTAATTTTTATATCTAAATAGGCTTTTACATACATATTTTAGATATTCATATTACATAATTTAAAAGTTAAAAAACAAACACTAATTTTACAAATCACAAAAATGTATAGTATCTACAAATAAAAAATTTAGAATGTTATTACAAATAAAAAAAAATGTGTGAAATTGATGGTTAATTTATTTTGTTAATCTCTTTAAAAATAAACAACATATAAAAAATGAATAAAGTTATAAAGAGAAAAGATATAGATAAAGTATAAGATTGAGTTTTTAAAACAATTGATTAACATTCACCAGCTTTCTCTCTCTCCCCCTCTCTCTCTCTCTCCCTCTCTCTCTCTCTCTTCTCTCTCTCCCTCCCTCCTCTCCTCTCTCTCTCAAGCTCTGTATCGTCATTGTCTTTCTTTTTAATTGTGGTAAAAGAGAAATACTTACAAAACCAAACCTAATTCTTAATTTTAATTTTGATTATGGATTAGTCAATTAAGAATTGGGTCGGAAGGAGGGAGGCGAAGGCCGTCAACCCCTAGAAAAAAGAGAAATTTTGATAAATACTACTATCAAGATATCACTTTTCAAAAATACCATTAAGTTAATTGTTTTCAAAAATACTATCACTTGTCAAGGCACAATGACCATATTAACTATAATCATATTTAAAGTTTTTCGTTGGGATTTCATGAAATCTCACAATGTCTGCCCAAGCTCACAAATTGCACAATCTCCATCGAAGCTTCGAGATGCACCATGGATCTTGATGGTAGAGGTTCTCTAACGGCTTCTGGAAGGATGATATGAGTCGCCGTAACGAATAAGTGTTTGATTCTTCTTTGATTCACTCATTCTTAAGACTAATTCATCTGAATCAAAACTTTTTCTTCGATCTTCATCGGATGTGTTTGTAAAATTTATTTCTCTTCTTCTCTGTAACTGTTCTTAATTTCAATCGATAATTTGTGTCGATCTCAAAGTATATCGAAATAATGTAATTGTTCCTGATATATTGTAGTGTACGATCGTAGATTGATACAAGGTTACATGGACAGTCAATATAGGAAGTGGAATAAACGGCTGAGATTAAAACTACTATCGTAAGCCGTATAAAGAAGACAAAGGGAGAGAAACGAGAAAATTTATCAGAAAGTTGTTGTACATGTCGTCTTCTTCATTTTCTGGAACTTTCCCTGTAATTCTCTCGAGGATGTCATGCTTCATTCGAATTCTTGAGGTTTGTTCGGAATTCTTTGTTTTTATGAACATTGGATTCGATTTCGGAATAAAATCAGTATTCATTCGAGTTATGGTTTACACGTATCAGAGGTATCAGATGTCTCACGATTCTCGGAAAATATGGTGGTGGAAACTCGTTCTCAGGCGACAACTAGCAACTGCGATCACTCAGTTAACTCGCGAATAGACCAGATGCTTCGCCGTCAACAAACATTGGAGTCTAGGGTCACAGAACAAAGCACGACAATCACCAAACAAAATGCCACTATCGCTAAGACAATGGCAGATCTATTCGAGGCGATTCGTTTACTCACGATGCAAAAACCTACTTCACCAGCTTTAGTCCAATCGATTCCAGTGAATATCAAAGAGCAAGGCTAAATTTCTGGATCCGGTAACCCTATGAACTATGCTGGAATCACTAGGCTAGCTAAACTTGATTTCCCGAGATTTAATTGTGCTAGGTTGAAGGATTGGTTGTTTAAGGTAGAAAAGTTCTTTACGATAGATCGTAGACCGGATGATCTGAAGATCTTAATAGTATCGATTCACCTGGATGATATTGCGGAAATATGGCACCAATCTCTAGTTCAAGATGATAGTGAAAACCTGAACTTACAGGATTGGAACAGTTATAAATTGCTTCTTATAGAGAGGTTTGATGATATGTGGGATGATCCTATTACGGAGTTGAAAAAGTTACGAGAGACTGACAGCATTGTGGACTATCACAATAAGTTTGAGCTGATCCATATGCATGTGAAGTTGTCATAAGCATATTTGGTCAATAACTACTTGGCAAGACTATAAACAAATACTCTGATGCATATGCGCATGTTTCAACCTCAAACTGTCAGGTAATGTCTTATGTTGGGAAGACTCTATGAAACTGCTCATCCATAAAAACTTTGTCTACTGCTAAGAATCTTTAGTTGAGCAAATGGATTTTACCAACACCAAAGGAGACATACACTAAATAGCGTAAACCAGCTTTAACTGAGAAAGCAAACGAGCAATTAATGCAACTAAAGCCATTTTTGTCACCCGAAGAGACGAATGACAGAAGGTCGAAGGGCTTATATTATTACCATGATGAGAAATACACGACTGGTCATTACAAGGTTCACAATAAAACTCAGCTCTACGTAATGGAGTTAGAAGAAGATATGGAGGTTGATGAAGCGATGGAAGATGCAATAGAACCTACAGGAGAAACATTACAAATTTATGTAAGTACTATCTCCGGTGTCACTGAGTTCAACACGATAAAAGTCAAAGGAGTTCATAAGAAGAGATCTCTGTTTATGCTGGTTGACTCCGGGTCAACACATAACTTTTTAGACCGTGCGATAGCTCAGAAGTTGGGTTGCTCGATGCGTAGTGGAGATAATACTCGAGTGTGGGTAGCAGATGGCAACATGTTGGATGTCCAAGCTAAGGTGGATCAGGTTCAGTGGGACTTTCAGGGTATCAGTTTTACGGAAAACTTTATGGTTATACCATTGAAGGGTTGTGATATAGTTTTGGGGGTTCAGCGCCTGCCTAAACATGGTCCAATCACTTGGGATTTGAAAAATTTGACGATAAAATTCTGGTGGGGTGGCATAAAGGTGTTATTACATTAAATTCACCAAGGCTAATTACATGCAGTTAAAGAGGAGAAACTTAATAAACTACAAGATGACGCAATTCAACTATCAATGCTTTGCGTCTGTTAAAATGAATTCGTTGATTCAGCTCACTGCTTTTCTCTTGAAACTGCAACGTCACAACATTCACATTGTCCACAAAGTGAATAACTCCCAGACAGATTTGGAGATATTTTCAAAGAACCCATAACTTTACGACCATACAAATTCAATCATGACCATAAGATTCAGCTGATTGAGGAAGCTAATCCAGTGAATCAGCGTCTATACAGATGTGGTTCATCAGAAGAATGAGATAGACAAGATTGTCAAGGATCTGTTAGAGGGTGTAACAATTCAACCAAGTTCGAGTTTTTTCGCTTCCCCTGTGGTTTTAATCAAGAAGAAAGACGGGACATGGCGGTTATGTGTGAATTATAGGGGACTGAATGGACTGACAATCAAAGATCGATTCCCTGTTCCACTGATTGAGGACTTGATGGATGTGTTAGGAGGCTCTAAGGTGTATTCCAAAACGGATCTGCGAGCGAGATGCCATCTGGTCAGAATGTCTCCTCAGGATATTCATAAAATCGCTTTTTAAACACATGGTGGTTATTATGATTATCTAGTAATGCCATTTGGGCTAACAGATGCACCTGCAACATTCCAAGGTTTGATGAATGCGACATTTCAGGAGTTTTTGAGGAAGTTTGTATTGATATTCTTCGATGACATCTTGATCTACAGCAGCTCTGTCGAGGTGCATCTTCAGCATTTACAACGAGTCTTTGAGGTGATGCGCAATCAAAAGTTGTATGCCAAGTGTAGTAAATGTGCTTTTGCTACAGAACGTGTTGAGTACTTGGGTCGTTTTAATGCAGCAGACGATATCTCAACTGATCCTAGCAAGATTAAAGCTATTGCTCACTGGCCAATCCCCACAAATTTGAAACAAATGAGAGGGTTTTTGGGATTAGCAGGTTATTATAGGTGGTTTGTAAAGAACTTTGGCAGTATAGTAAGATCTCTCACTCTGCTTATAAAAAAAGACTTATTTAATTGGTCCGACGAAGCCAAAGATGCGTTTGAAGTGTTAAAAAAGCACTATGTACAACCCCGGTGCTAGCCTTACTGTGATTTGACAGACCATTTGTTGTAGAGACTGATGCGTGTGGTCAAGGAATTAGTGCGATTCTTATGCAAGATGGGCATCCTATTGCATACATCAGTTATCACCTAAAGGTTAAACAATTGCACCTTTCTATCTACGAGAAAGATTTATTAGCAGTTGTTTTTGCAGTGCAGAAGTGGCATCACTACTTGCTTACATGTCATTTTGTGATAAAGACAGACCAGCGTAGCCTTAAATATTTGCTAGAGCAGAGATTAAATACACCTGTTCAGCAGCAGTGGTTACTAAAACTGTTGGAGTTTGACTATGAGATGCAATACAAAGAAGGGAAAAGAAAATTTGGTTGCAGACGCTCTCTCTCGGGTTAAAGGTTCTGAGATTCTTCATATGTCTTTATCGGTGTTTGAGTGCGATTTACTACAAAAAATTGAGAGCTGCTATGAGACTGATGCTCTTACAAAGGATTTAATCAAGGAATTTAAAGCAAAACCAGGATGCAAGAAACAATATATGTGACCACGAAACATTCTCCGTAGGAAAAGCAAGATAGTGGTCCCTACAGATATTTCCTTACGTGATGTTATTCTTGAATGGTTGCATTGTTCTGGAGCTGGTGGACACTCGAGTCGTGATGCAACACATCAAAGAGTCAAAAGCATATTCTACTAGAATTGAATGGCTAAGGATATTCAATCGTATATCCGCGGGTGTTCCACATGTCAAACATGGAAGTATGACACTTCTACATCCCCTGGCTTACTACAACCCTTGCCCATTCCTCAAATCATTTGCACAGACATCTCTATGGACTTCATTGATGGTCTCCCTCTATCCTTTGGTGAATCAGTTATCCTGGTGGTTGTAGATCGTTTAACTAAGGCTGCTCATTTCATTGCTTTGAGTTATCTTTACATGGCAGTTTCAGTTGCTCATGCATTTCTAGATAACATTTTCAAGCTACATGGCTTTCCTGCTTCAATCGCCAGTGACAAAGATGCTGTTTTCCTAAGTGAGTTTTGGCATGAGTTGTTCACATTCCAAGGAGTTGCCCTAAACTACTCCAGTGCTTACCACCCTCAAAGTGATGGTCAAACATAGGCTGTGAATCGCTGCTTAGAGATGTACCTGAGTTGTATGTGCAGTGACAGGTACAATACTAACTATCATTCAGCTGCTCAACTGACTCCTTACGAGACTGTGTATGGTGAATGATATACTCATATATTTCGCATATTTAGCATGCATTTAGAGTATTTTTCATGCATACATCTTTCATAATATGCTAGTTTGCATCATTTATCTCATTTTAGGTCCTAGAACACTTTGCATTAGCATTTTGCATATTTCTTGCATTCTTGCATCATATTCAGGTTGTTTTGGATACACTGGAGCTATGGAGGGTGCGTGGATGTGGTAAGGATCGAAAGGGAGCCTATGGTTGCTTGGAAGAACTCAGCCATGCAGCAAAGGAGATGAGATCGACCAGAAGATCGAGACACTCGGGTCGTTTCAAGGAAGAAGATCGAGGTCACGATCGACCAAGGTGATCGAACGTGAGTACGGACATGGAAACTAAGCCCGGGAAGAACGAGAGCCAGATCGAGATCACGACTCGATCATCCGAGCATCGACCAGAAGATCGATAGAAGCACTCGATCCTCCCGACTGAATCAACTCGACGATCGAGCAAAAGAAGACGTTCTATGCGGAAGATCGAGAAAGAGATCGACGACTCAAATCGATCTCTGAACCTTATCCGGACAGCTCATGTTTTGGATTTTAGTGAGGGGACCATTTCCTTGTGTGTACCTATTTTTGGGAGCGATGAGAACCATTCATATTGTCTCCTTCTTGTTTTAGTCTCTCTATCATCTTCTTTATCTATCTTTTAAGCAAAACCTGCCATTGTTAGTTTTTAAACTTTTCATATTTTGTAAAACCTTAATCTTGCTTTTAATCTTAAGTACTTCCCTTAATCTTTCTTGTTTAATCATGTTCATCTTTTCTTCCTTTACATTTTCATATGTTTTAATCATGAGTAGTGAGTAATCCACCAAAGGTTTAAGGTTGAGGTGATTAAGAGGGTTTTAAGGGTTTAAGCTTGGGTCTTTCTTGCGCTTAACTCAATCTCTTCTTGGATTTGGGGATTTTAATGCCTAGAGACTCTTGAGAAAGATCTCTTTGATCTCAGGGATTTCCTTACCTTAGCAGGATTCAAGAGATCCCTTAAAACCAAATCCAAGAGATTAGCTCATCCTTTCCAAATGCCATGGATGCTTAGGGAGCTAGTTAGGCCATTTTTTGAGATTTATGCTTCATGTTCTTCACCCTTTCTTTCCACCACACGCCATGGGTTAGGAAGAAAGGTTGAGGAAATGATTAATACCAAACACCATGGATAAATCTAGTTTAGCTTCTCAAGACCCAGAGATAGCACTAAAATGTGTAGATCTATGTTTTCAAAACCCCAAGTTTGAATCTTGAACCTCCTTAAGCATGATCCTCAACCTTGAATCTGCTTTTAACTTTTGAAATCTTAAAGTCATCATTTCCTAGTTCTAAAGTTTGCATCTTTTGTCTTAGTTTCTTAAAAATCATTTCCTAGGTTGTTAAAATTTCCCTTTTTATCTGTTTTTAGCTTTCGAATTTTAAAAACCAGTAGTTTTGCATTTTAAATTCTTAGAGGTCATCTGCTAGTTGTTTAACCCATCAGTAGGGATTTTAAAATAGTTTTCGTGGTCATTTAGTAGTTGCATTTAGTTTTTATAGATTTTCTCCTCAAATTATCCGGATTTCACTTAGATTTACAAAGCTCTTGCATTCTTAGTATCTTTCATCAACCTGATTTGGATTGACACCTGTAGTACTACAACAGCAAGAACTGTGCTTTAGGCTTTGATTAAAAAAGGCTTGAAAACCTTAGTTATCAAATGGCGCCGTTGCCAACTTGGGTTTAGTTTGAAAGTATTAGGATTTGGAGCTTAGTAGAGACTAAGTCTTTATTTTTACTTTGGTTACTAATATATCTACCTTCATACTTTTCTTCTCATGTACATGAATCTGTGGTCTAGAGGTGACAACAACCTATTACAACCTCCTAACAACATTCATAACCTTGAAAGTGCAAGGTCAAGAAGGGCAAGAGAACAAGCACAAGACATTGAGGAGATAGTGCAAGCGGGTATTGTTGAGGGCATGGCTGAGCAAGACCACGCTGAGGCTCGACCTCACCATGCTGCTGCTGGTAGGGGTAATGGAAACCCGAACCACGCCCCAAGGCAACCAAGGATCATCGGTGCGGGTGATGCACCAAACACTCATCACAATTGTTTTGGCATCACTCCACCACCGGTGCAAAACAAAAACTTCGAGATCAAGCCAGGCTTTGTCTCAATGGTGCAGAACAACAAGTTCCATGGACTTGCTATGGAGGATCTTTTGGAGCACTTAGACAACTTTGAGCAAGTGTGCTGCATGATTAAGATCAATGGGATCTCGGAGGACAGTTTCAAGCTTAGGCATTTCCCTTTTTCACTTCGGGATAAAGCAAGGCATTGGGAGAAGACCTTACCTCAAGGGACTATAACCTCATGGACTGATTGCAAGAAGGCATTTCTGTCCAAGTTTTCGCAAGTACAAGGACAGCTCGCCTAAGGAGTTAGATTAGCGGTTTTACACAAAGGCAAAATGAGACCTTTAGTGAAGCAATGGAGCGGTTCAAGGACTACACCATTGCATGTCCTCATCATGGCTTCACTGAGGAGACACTCTTGAGCACCATCTATAGAGGAGCTCTTCCCGAAATTCGAATGCTTCTAGACACGGCTAGTAAAGGGAATTTTCTTGGCCAAGATGTAGAAGAGGGAATGGAGCTTATTGAGAATCTTGCTTTGAGTGATGGCAACTACGCTGAAGACTATGATAGAGCACCTAGAGGGTCTAACTTTGAGGCACACAAGAAGGAGCTGAAATCACTCCCTGAAAAGATTGACAAGTTGGTACTTGCAAATCAAAAGCATTTACACTTTGTGGGAGAGGCTACAAATGTTCTAGATGAGCTGGAGGAGAGCCAAGAGGAAGCGAATTGGGTAAGAGGCCAAGACTATTATTAGCCACAAGGCTATGTTCAAAGGTATCAAGGCAACAACAATCTCTCTTACCAAAGTACCAATGTGGAAAACCCAAGGATCAAGTATACCCTCCACAACAAGGAAAACCTTTTGTTCCTTACAACAAAGGGGGGTTTACACAAAACAGTGGGTACCAAGGGCAAAGACAAGGGAACTTCCAAGGCCAGCAACAGCAAGGATACAAAATCTACCCTCCTGTGTTTCCTCCTGGTTTCGTGCCTCAGCAGCAACAAGTTCAACCTCCACCTCAAGATCCGGTACAAGCTATGTTTCAACAATTACTTTAAGGACAATCATCTACAAATCAAAAATTTGTTGATATGAAAAACAGGTTGGACTCTTCTCTTACTGAGGCATATACCCAAATCACCAACATGAACAACAAGATTCGCCAGCTAGAGAAAGGAAAGGTCAGTTCAAGCGGTCAAGGTAGCTTACCCGGAAAGTGTTAGACAAACCTAAGGAGTATGCAAATGCGATCACTTTGAGGAGTGGGAAAGAGCTACCACCACAGTCTATACCTGAGGACAATGAGGACATTGTGATTCAAGAGGGGGAGAGTAATCTCTCAAATGATTAAGAGATCACGTTTGACAATATCTACATTGCAAGGCCAAAGAAAGGCAAGGAAGCGGTTTTGGAGAAAAAAGTGGAGGAAGTTAGCAAAGAGAAAGAAGCTTTCGTGCCTCCACCCTACAAACCAAAGCTCCCCTTCCCAGGACGTTTCAAGAAGCAGTTGGTTGAGAAGCATTGAGCCCTGTTTGAGAAGCACTTGTAGGATGTTGAGATAAAACTGCCGTTGCTTGATTGTATAGCTATGGTGCCGAAATACGCCAAGTTTTTGAAAGACACTCTTGCTAAGAGGGTGATAGAGAGTGAAAAGGTTTTGGTATTGAGTCAAGAATGCAGTGCAATCATCCACAAGGAGATAGCTCCAAAGAAGCTAGGAGATCCGGGGTCATTCACTATCCCTTGTGCACCAGGCCCTTTGAAGTTTGAAAGTTGCTTATGTGATCTTGGAGCAAGCATTAACTTTGCGCCTCACTCCATTGCCAAAAAGCTAGGCTTTACCAAGTTTAAAGAGTGTAGAATCTCACTCATTCTGGCTGATCGAAGTATAAGACTCCCTGTAGGCATGCTTGAAGACCTACCCGTGAGGATTAGCAACGTGAATGTGCCAACAGATTTGTAGTTCTAGAAATTGATGAGGAACCAAGAGACCCTTTAATCCTTGGTAGACCCTTTCTAGCAACTGCTGGGGCCATCATAGACGTGAAGAATGGTAAGATTTCTCTGCACCTGGGCAAGGACATCAAGCTGAACTTTGTCATCAACGAAGTCTCGAAGAAGCGAACGATTGGTGGGCGAGTGTTCTACGTAGAAGCTTTGGATGCATTGGCCGATGAGTTGCTTGAGGAATTGGCACAAGAGGATAATCTACAGCTGGCTTTGACAAAGGAGTGTAGGGAGCATGGTTTCTTGAGTGAACAAACCCAGGAATATGTACGCATTCTTGATTCTCGCAAGGTTGTGAAGGAAGATGAAGGCCAATGCCTAGAGATCGACCTGGAGATCGATCAGATTGCTCGATCCAGGAAAGAGAACAATGAGAAGATCGATCAAGATAACTCGATCTGTCCAGAGAACGATCTCGTGAATCGATCTCCTGCTCGATCCATATCTAATCGAGTAAGTGAATCGAGGGAGTGCACTCGATGCAGCCTAGAATGAGGGAGCGATCGACTGACTGGCTCGATCTCTGCGGTATGAACGGTTCAAGAAGGTAGCTTAAAAGCTCCTGACTCGGGCTCAAAAGGGGCGAATGAGGACAGCAACCTCAACACAAGCCAAGAGGTGGACTGAAGTGAGCTGCTAGGCCCAAAGGTGGACCTAAAGCAGCTTCCGAATGGACTAAGGTACGCTTTCTTAGGACCAAATGATACATATCCTGTTATTGTGAATGAAGATCTAAATGATGATGAGTTAGACTCACTCCTTAAGGAGCTGAGGAAGTATAGAAAGGACATTGGGTACTCTCTCAGTGACATCAAGGGCCTTTCACCAATGCTTTGTACTCATAGGATTCATTTAGACAATGAAAACACATCTTCCATAGAGCATCAAAGATGCTTAAACCCGAATTTGAAAGAAGTGGTTAAGAAGGAAATCTTAAAACTCTTAGAAGCTGACGTGATATACCCTATCAATGATAGCACATGGGTCTCTCCGGTCCATGTGGTACCAAAGAAAAGGGGTATCACGGTTATAAGAAATGAAAAAGATGAGTTAATTCCTACTAGGACAATAACCGGTCATAGAATGTGTATTGATTATAGGAAACTCAACTCAACCACTAGGAAAGATCATTTCCCTCTTCCCTTCATTGATCAAATGCTAGAGAGATTAGCCAATCACCCATACTACTGTTTTCTAGATGGCTATGGTGGTTTCTTTTGAAATCCATATTCACCCAAATGACCAAGAGAAAACCACATTCACATGCCCTTATGGTACCTTTGCCTATCGAAGGATGCCATTTGGGTTATGTAATGCACCAGCAATCTTCCAAAGGTGTATGATATCTATTTTCTCTGACCTTATAGAGGAAATGGTAGAGATTTTCATGGATGATATTTCTGTGTATGGTGCTTCGTTTGGTGGTTGTTTGTCAAATCTCTGCAGGGTTCTCAAGAGATGTGAGGAGACAAACTTGGTGCTAAATTGCGAAAAGTGTCATTTTATGGTGAGGGAAGGCATTGTGCTTGGGCACAAGATTTCTGAGCGTGGGATTAAGGTTGACAAGGCCAAGATTGAGGTTATGACGAGTTTAGAGCCTCCAGTTAATGTGAGAGGGATTAGGAGTTTCTTGGGGCATGCCGGCTTCTACAGGAGGTTTATCAAGAATTTCTCCAAAATAGCACGTCCTCTTACAAGGCTACTGTGCAAGGAAACCGAGTTCATCTTTGATGAAGAATGCCTGCGAGCCTTCAAGACCATCAAAGAAGCCTTGGTCACCACACCTATAGTTCAAGCTCCGGATTGGGATTTGCCTTTCGAGATTATGTGCAATGCAAGCGACTACGCCGTGGGTGCTGTCTTAGGTCAGAGGAAGGACAAGAAGCTGCATGTGATTTACTATGCAAGCCGTACCTTGGATGACATGCAAGTGAAGTATGCAACCACCGAGAAAGAGCTTCTAGCCGTGGTATTTGCTTTTGAAAAGTTTAGGTCTTACTTGGTGGGTTCTAAGGTCATCGTGTATACTGACCATGTTGCCTTGAGATACATATATTCTAAGAAAGACACCAAACCGAGACTCTTAAGATGGATCCTTCTCTTGCAAGAGTTTGACATGGAGATCAAGGACAAGAAGGGTATAAAGAACGGTGTAGCGGATCATCTTTCAAGGATAAGGGTGGATGATGTCTTGCCTTTGGATGACTCACTCCCTGAAGTGCAGCTTATGATGGTTAACACCGTGGTATGTGCAAATCTAGAGGAGAAGCTTGAAGAAGTCTTGAGCCTAAAGGAAGAAGAGCTACCATGGTACGCGGATATTGTCAACTATTTGGCTTATGGAGAAGAGCCTACTCACTTGGACCATTACCATAGGAAGAAGTTCATAAGGGGCATCTCTCACTACTTTTGGGATGATCCTTATCTATACAAGAGGTGTGTGGGACAGCCTATACCGAAGATGTGTTACAAGAGAAGAAGCAAGAGACATTCTTCTCCATTGCCACGGTATGACTTATGTTGGCTACTTCGCATCATTCAAGACAGCTACAAAGATTCTCCAAGCTGGGTTTTGGTGGCCTACACTCTCCAAGGATGCACATGAGTTTGTAAAATCATGTGAATCTTTCCAAAGGGCCGGGACATTAACCAAGAGGAATGAGATGCCGCAAGTACCTATCTTTGAGGTGGAAGTCTTTGACGCTTGGGGAATTGATTTTATGGGTCCATTTCCATCATCATATGGCAACAAGTACATCCTAGTGGCAGTAGATTATGTGTCTAAGTGGGTGGAAGCCATAACCTCACCAACTAATGATTCAAGGGTGGTGGTCAAGCTTTTCAAGACAATAATTTTTCCAAGGTTTGGAGTTCCTAAGGTGGTGATTAATAATGGAGACAGCCACTTCATCATCAACAAGATTTTTGAGGGTCTTTTGAGAAAGCATGAAGTTAAACACAAGATGGCCACGTCTTATCACCCTCAAACCAGTGCCCAAGTAAAGGTTTCAAATAGGCAAATCAAGACCATCCTAGAGAGAACCGCGGGAGTGACTAGGAAAGATTGGGCAAGCAAGCTTGATGACGCTCTTTAGACTTATAGGACGGCTTTCAAGACTCCCATTGGTACCACGCCTTTCAACCTCCTCTATGGTAAATCTTGTCACCTCCCTGTGGAGTTAGAGCACAAAGCTCTTTGGGCTGTGAAGCAAGTGAATTACACTCTCGAGACGGCACAAGAGAGAAGACTGGTGCAACTACATGAGCTTGATGAATTGAGGTTGAATGCTTATGAAAGCGCCAAGATCTACAAAGAGAGGACCAAAGCCATGCATGACAAGAAGCTGGTGCTTAAGGAGCTCAAAGAGGGGAGCCTGGTTCTGCTCTACAACTCACGTTTGAAGTTGTTCCCTGGAAAGCTCAAGTCTAGATGGAGCGGTCCGTTTAAGATAAAAGAAGTGCTACCATATGGGGCAGTGACTTTGATCGGCAAGGGTGGAGAGAGTTTCACAGTGAATGGGCATTGAGTCAATGGCTAGTGATTGCAGCAAGGAGAGCACCATGTTGCTTCTCCAAGATCCCCCTCTAGCCTAACCAAGTAAAGTTAAGCTAAGAGACGTAAAACAAGCACACTTGGGAGGCAATCCCATGACTATCATTGTACATATTTTTGATTTATTTCTGTTTCAATATTATGCTTTTTAGTTTAAGTGTGTAGGTACAAGGAAATGGGAACCAGAGATCACGATCTTGGACTTAACAAGGCGAGGAAAGGAGAAGTAGATGCAAATGATCGAGTGATAGATCGACCTGTCCTGGCTCAATCTTTACTAGACCGAGCTAGTAAATCGAGTGAAGTCACTCGATCTAGAAGAGATCGAGTGGACAATCGAGTGAATCAGTCGATTGCGAGAGGATGACCCACCCATGCATTTCGAACGGGGTGTGGATCGACTGGTCGCACTCGATCCTCAAACTATGATCGATGACAGGATCGATCAGCTCACTCGATCTCCGCCAAAATGACCTCGCGATCGATCAGGGAGCTCGTTCTAATGAGCATGGTTATCTAATCTTTTAGACTAGGTTTACTAATCTCTTATAAAATATATCAAACATCAACTCACATTCTCATGCATAATCAATGTCTAATGGCAACTTCTTCACCAATTGGTACTAAGCAATAAGCACATTCAAGCAAGAAATGATAGATGCAAATACTCATGATTATCTAAACACCATTTTCAAGCATTGAACTTCATTCAGACATTTCATCAAACACCTAGTGTGCATGTAAAAACCTAAAATCAACTTCTCCAACAAAGAGGTACTAAGAATTAAGCACAATCATATAAGAAAGGGAATGAGAAGATCAAAGCCCTAATCACCCTAAACAAATTCTAAAATCACCCCATCTGCCATAATCTCAAACCTAAAGCAAACTACTCACTAATCATGGTGAAAACTATCAAATCTACGAAGAAAAGATAGTTAATCATGATTAGGGAGACAAAAAATCAAGGTAAATGCAAACTATTATTGAAATAAACCAATATCCAAATACAAATTATTCAAAATCTAGAGAAGAAAAGAAGAACGGTTGGATAAAGAGATGTTCCCAAAAATTATAGATTTTAAGTATTTATAGGAGTGTAAGCGGAAATGGCAAAATTGTAAATAAGTGGAAGTTCGGACTGGTTCCTATCGATCAAAAGTGATCGCTGGGAGTGATCAATGGTGCATCCGCTGGGTTTCCAACGATCACTCCTTGATCGATGGGCTTCTGCTGTATCGATGTGGGTTGAGCGGTTTCACAAAAACCTCTGTAACTTTATAACCGCTAACGGGAATGACGTGAAACCAACTCCAGATGCAAGCTAACTCACGGGACTACAACATTTATGAATACTGTTGAAGCTGAATCGGGCTGGAGATGCTTTGTCCGAGCCGGTTGTTTCAGGTGAAGTTTCTGGCGCTTCAACAAGGTGCACCTTCTTCTTAGCTCTTTTGATGTCTTGTGCTGCATCCACCATCATATCCAACGATCCTTGTAGTCTCCAAACTCTCCAAACATACCTGAAAAACTTCTCAAATGCACAAAACATGCAATGCACACCTTAAATCTACACTAAGTCCTAATTAAATGCAAATGGGACAAAAAACAAGCAAAAATGCATGTTTAAAGACTATGAAACAATGGAAAAATGTATGCTAATATGGTGTAAATAACGAGTATATCAATTAATACCACAATAATAAATATATTAATTCTATAATTATTATTTAATACAACATCATTTAACTCAAAAGAAAAAATATCCCGTAAATTTAGAATTTTATCGACACTTTAAATTACATAATCTGTTATTATTGCTGAACTTGCTTTACAAAATGTGTTTTATAGATACTAATATATAATGCATGAATTACACTAAACCAATTTAAATAGTGGTATCTATAAGATACTAAACTTATAAAACATTGTTTTAACTAAATTATTTGTCATATCTGCTTAACATATAAATAAAAAGTATATTGGGATAACGTTTGTTTTCCAAATGCCGAAGGATGATTGGACTTATGGCTGCTCAATGATTCTTCTCAGATCTTTGCCTTTGGCTTGGTATGGCGTCTCTTCACATATTCGGAATCCCTTTGGGTTGACAAGATTTGAGTTTATTAGCTAAGGAGTGAATATTATTAGGATGTGAAGGACAACAGAAAGACTTCATGGGTTTGGCCTAAACTCATAAAGCTCAGGTGTACTGCCTATCTGGTTCTAATTTTTAATGTTCATATTGGTGTGGACACTTTTTTCTTGTTTGAGACATGTTAGAAGTTGGCAAGTTGATTAAGATGACTGGAGAATATGGAATATGAGGGTTGCTAGACAAACTAAGGTTTCTGATGTGCTTGTAGACATTATATGACGTTTTTGCCGGTACCAAGGAGAGATGTTCTTCTCTGACGGTATGAAGCAGATGACTAACGTAATAGTTAATCAGCTGCAAATAATTGGGATCAGAACTCGCTGTGCTTGTGTTCCATAGAGCCGACTCATATGGCTGCCAAAAGCTGTCTCGAGATATTCTTTCATCTCTTGGTTAGCCATCTCAAATCGACTTGCCACTGGTGTCAAAATGAGGACTTATGGCATAAAGAAATATCTTTTACAATGTAAAGAGCGTGATTAGTCGAGAGACCACCTTTTTTTTTTCCTTGCCCCTATTCCTACATGATCTGGACAATCTAATGAAGTCGGCTTCTGGGCTCAGGTGATACACAACAACTATGAAGATACTTTTTATTATCTCAACACACCTAGGCGGAATGTGCATTACCTTATTCTCCTAACACTGTTTTTCCAAAGTTCGATCAACCGCATCTGGCACAAAAAAAACTGATGAAGGCATAAAATAGTGTGGAATACTAACAACCAGTTTACCGGTTGTTGAAAAATCTATATGAAACCTGAATGTATCACTCAATTACAAATTCTCTCATAAGCATAAAAGACTTTTTAGGAGATGGTTCGAATATAGTTCGAGGTAAGAGAAGGAGTCCAACATTTGCTTTTGTTTACACAATTCCATTTATTCGTTTTTCCTATTTCGATATTGGGATCTTCAATTGTAAATAACATTGTCTGTTAATCGATATCTTTGACATTGCATCAAATAAAAAAACACATCACATTTGTAAAAATTTCAAACAAATGTATTATATATAAGCTCTCTTAAGGTAAAAAATTTAATTCTTCTGAGAAGATAATAAAACATAAAAGGGTACTTTCAATAAGTTTTTAAAACTTTTAATATTTTCATTCTTATTATATTTAGTTGCTAAAATTTTTTATAATAATCCAACTTAAAGTTTGCTTACATATATTCTATAATTCCGTGATTATTTAAATCATTCATTTATACTGTTGAGAATGGTGTTCAAAATTGCGCAGACAATATACGAATCAGACTATTAGAATATAAAGTATATGAGTATTTATCAAAATGATTTTAGACACAATAACTATTAAAACAAATTACTTAGAAATATCATGTAAGAATACTTGGAATATAGATATTTTGAAAACAAATTACTTAGAAATATTATGTAAGAATAACAACAAGGTAAAACGTTCATTTTTTCACAAAGTTTTGAGTATGTTAATTTGAAAATATTTCATAAGAAAAATCAAACAGATCTAAAAATAGCAGACAAAGTAATTATTTTATAAACATATAACAATAGATATGACCAAACTAAAAATTTAAATATTGAAAGATAACGACTAATTAAACTACAAAAATCAATTTAATGGTACCACCAATTTAATCATTTGTCAATCACTAATCACAAGATATAGTTATAGATATTTAGTTGTATAACAATTTAAATTTCATATTTAAGATCAAAGAGATGAATATTATATATTTGATTCATTTTATACATTAAATTGGCAATATTTATTTTTTTGATTATTTTATCCATCCTAAATAAATTACCACCACTTATTTAAATGTTGAACAAAGAAAAGTAAATTTTAAAACATGGCTTGATATGGCGTCTTTTCACATTTTCGTGATCCCTTTGGATTGATAGGGTTAGAGTTTATTAGCTGAGGAATGGATCTTATTAGGATGAGAGGAACGTCACAAAAGGTTCATGGGCTTGGCCTAAACTCATAAAGCTCTGGACTACTGTCTATATAGTTCTGAGTTTCAATGTTCATATTGGTGTGGAGACTTTTTTATTCTTTGACGACAAGTTACAAGTTGGCAAGTTAATTAAGATTACTGGAGAACATGGCATCAGTAATATGGGGTTCCTAGACAAGCTAAGGTTTCTGATGTGCTCGTAGGCACACATTTTGGGTTTTGCCGATACCAAGAAAGAGTGTATCAGGAATTGTTAGCGAGGGTTCTCCAGTAGCCTATTTCTATTGCAACAAGAAGGGATGTTCTTCTCTGGTGGTATGAAGCGGATGACTACCGAAATAGTTAATCATCTGCAAAGAATTGGGATCAGAACTCGCTGTGCTTGTGTTTCGTAGAGTCGACTCGTATGGTTGCCAAAAGCCTTCTCGAGGCATTCTTTAATCTCTTGGCTAGTCATCATGAATCAACTAGCCACTCGGTGTTTGAAATAAAAACTTGTGGCATAGAGCAAAGTTTTTTACTATAAAAGGAGCGTGATTAGTCAAGAGACTATCTTTTTTTTGTTCTTGTCCCTATTCCTACATGATTTGAACAATCTAAAGAAGTCCGCTTCTGAGCTCAGGCGATACTCAACACTATTCTGATACTCTTTACTATCTCAACAAATCTTGGCGGAGCGTGCATTACCTTATTCTTCTCACACTGTTATTTCAAAGTTCGATCAACCACATCTGGCACAAAAGAAACTCATGAAGGCAGAAAATAGGGTGGAATACTCACAAACAGTTTACAGGTTGTTAACAAATCTATATGAAACCGGAATGTATCAGTTAATCACAATTTCTCTCATAAGCTTTAATAACTTTTCATGAGATGGTTCGAATATGGTTCGGGGCAAGGGGAAGAGTCCAATGTCTGTTATTGTTTATACAATTCCATTTCCTTGTTTTTCTTTTTAAAAATTGAGATCTTCTATTGTAAATAATGTTATCTGTTAACTGATATTTTTGACATAAACAAATAAAAAAACATATCACATGTGTAAAATTTTCAAACAAATGTGTTATATATAAGCTGTCTTAAAATAAAATTTAATTCATTTGAGAAAATATTGAAACATAATAGTGTAGTTTCAGTAAGTTTTTAAAACTTTTAATATTTTTCATTCTTATAATATTTAGTTGCTGAAAATTATATAATAATCCAACTTAATGGTTGGTTACTAATATTTTATAATTCAGTGATTATTTATATAATTCATTTATACTTTTATGATTGTTTTTTTAAAATTGCACAGATAATAGACGAGTCAAACTATTAGAATATAAAGTATATTAGTGGTTTTTTTTCGTCGAAAATTTAATGTATATATGAATTGATAATACATAGTCTTTGTGAAGTACATTTGTTAGAAAATAAGGTACAAAGGAATGATAATAAAAGGATGTCCTGTTTGGGATATGATGCTTCGACAGTGTATGTGCTACTTCATTGTTGTTTCTTGACGTCCAAATGAACTTTCTAGACGTAAATGTTGTCTCCCAAAATTGAACTTCTCTTAACCAATTTGCCATCCCAAAGTGAAGTATCTTCCCTGATAGTATACCAAATATCTTCTTGTTGTCGCCTTCAAAAATAACGTGTGTATGTCCTTTTGACCAACTATTTTGCATGGCAAACACCAAAGCTTGGAATTCACTTTCGAGTACATTACTAACTTTCCCTCCTTTTCCTTGTCCACACCCTATGTAGTATCCTTCTGCGTTCCTGAAAATCCATCCCGATTGAGGTTGTATAGTATCATTTTGAAACGAACCATCAAAATTGCACTTGATCCAATCTGGTGGAGGTCTTTGCCAGGTCGATATTTGTGTCCCTACATTTGGTAGTGGATATTGTTGTGGTTGATTTGGTGCTGGAATCTCTGCTATAGATGTCAGATAGTCTTTCAGATCCAACCATTCCTTAACGTTTCTCTGAATTTGTTCCCGAAGCTTTCTCCATGGGATTAATTTTGCCTGATATGTCAATATATTTTGACTTTTCCAGAGTCTCCATAATATCCATAAATACATATGGTATAATGTTGGTGAAAGCTTTTCACGATGGAAATCGAAACATAAATTCATACGTGTCTCCATTGAATAACCCAGATGTAAGATTCGTAGACAAGGGATGCCAGCTGATCGCCAAATTTGTTGAGCATATGGACATTCGAAGAAAATATGATTTGTTGTTTCTTCAATGTTACAGCATCGACGACATAGAGTTTGTTGGGTAATGTGTTGTCTTCTTAAATTTTCTCCTGTGGCGAGTGAACCTGATAGCATTTTCCATAAAAAAATGTTTGATTTTTGGTGCCGTCTTGATTTTCCAGACTTCAGCTTTTAATAGACCATCTCCATCTGGTGGTATTGGTCCTGAAGCTTCAGGTAAGTGAGTAGCTAACCAATAGCCTGAACGTACAGTGTATATCCCATTTTCATTATAGTGCCATCCCAACAGGTCATGTGAGGCCGAGTAGCATAGTTTTAGCGCTAGTATGTGATCCACATCCTCCGGGGCTACAACTTCTTGTACTTTCTCTATATCCCATGATGCGCTCTGGTGTAACATTAGATCACAAACATTGAAGTTTGGTTGATCCGAGAATTTTTTCCTTGCTGGTCTCGGTGGATGTAGTGGTAGCCCTGGATCTATCCAAGTGTTGATATTTTTTCCATTTCCTACAATAAACCTTAAGCCTTTACAGAGCAGATCGCGTCCTTGTAAGATTGATTTCCAAGCATATGATGCCTTCTTCCGGGGTTGTGCCGTTAAAATGTTTCTGTCTGAGTAATAGATTCCCCGTAAAACCTTTGCCATTAGACATCCCGGGTTTTGTAGAATTCGCCATGCTTGTTTGGCAAGGAGAGCAATATTGAAATTTTTGAGATCTCAGAATCCCAAGCCTCCTTCTTTTTTGGGAATACTTAGTCTTTTCCAAGCAAACCAATGCATATTTCTTCCATCTTTTGAACTTCACCAGAATCTTGCCAATATACTATTTATCTCCTCACAAATATCCTTATTGAGTTTAATGACATTCGTAGAGAATATAGGGAGGGATAGAGACACTGATTTTAAAAGTGTTTCCTTGCCATCATGTGAAAGGAATGTCTTATTTCATCCCTAGGTTCGAGCTTTCACTTTGTCAACAATATAACGAAACATTTCTCCCTTTTTGCTGCCAAATTATTCTGGGAGACCCACATATTTGCCATGTCCCCCTTCATTATGTATTCCAAGTATATGCCGCATGCTTCGTTTCATTTCCGTTTTAACTTTTGCACCAAAAGTTATCAAAGATTTTCGAAGATTCACTGCTTGTCCCGAGATTGTTTCATATAGCCTTAAGACCTTACTAATGCTGAGACATGACTTTTGATTTGCCAACGTGAAGAAAAGGGAATCATCCGCAAATAATAAATGGCTCACTCGTACACCTCGGTTTCCTATTTGTATCCCTTGAAGTCTTGATTGTAATGTTTCCCGGTGCATGAGGTCAGAAAGCACTTCTGCACAGAGTATAAACAGATACAGGCTTAACGGATCACCTTATCTTATTCCACGTGTTGGGTATATTATTCCTTCCGTTGAACCGTTGATGAGAACAGAGAATGAAACAGAGGATACACATATCATTATCCATCGAATCCAGCGTTCATCAAAACCCATTCGGCGCATCGTTTCTTCAATAAAGTTCCATTCCAAACGATCATATGCTTTAGTAATGTCTGTCTTCAAAGCCATATAAGAGTTAGCTTGTCTCTTACGTACTTTGAGACTATGAAAAACTTCGTGCGCTATAATGATATTGTCCGAGATCACACGGCCTGGGATGAAGGCAGCTTGGTTTTCAGAAATTATTCTCGATAAGTGGCTCTTCAGACGGTAAGCTAGAATCTTGGAGATTATCTTGTAGGAGACGTTACATAAAGCTATGGGTCGAAAGTCCGCCATATTTTATGGTGGATGTATCTTCGGGATTAAGCATATATTCGTATGGTTATGTTTTTGCTCCAGAGAATTATTATCAAAGAAAAGCTTGACTTCTTTAAAAATCGAGTCTTTGATGTCATCCCAAAATTGTTGATAAAAATCTGCACTGAATCCATCTGGGCCAGGAGCATGATGGGGACCAATGCTAAAGACGGCTTGTCGGACTTCTTCCATTGTCACCTCTTTTGTTAACTCTGTGTTCATAGGCGTTGTAACTTTTTTTTGGAAACCTTGGAATACCTCTGTAATTGTCGTGGTTTGATCCCCAGAGGATGAAAAGAGGTTCCGAAAATACCAAGCAGCAATATTAGCAATATCATTATATCCTCTGTGTACGACTCCGTTTATATCTTCTATCGAGTTGGTATTGGTTTTAGCTCTTTTAGCCTTTGTAACACCATGGAAAAACTTCGTATTTCTGTCTCCTGCACGTAACCAGCTGATACGGCTCTTCAGTTTCCGGTATAGTTCTTCCTTTACATATGCTTGATGCAAATCCCGTCGTAGTTGTTGTGCCTCTGCCGTTGTTAGTGTTCCTTTGAAGAGACCGTTGTCTATTTTGCTGCGAAGGAGTGTTATTTTCTCCACTGAGTGCATACGATGTTGGCGCTTCCAATTTGATATTCGTCTGCGACACAAGCCGATTTGTGTGAGTAATGTGGTAGGATTTGAGCGTATTGTATCGTCGTTCCAACCATTAATGATCATATTTGTAAATCCTTCTTGACTCTGAAGACGATTGTCATATCTGAAAGTTCCTCTACGACATTCCTGTTCTGAAGAAACATAAGTGAGAAGAGGGCGGTGATCTGATTTGGCCAACTCCAAGAATTCTGTTGTAGAAGCGGGAAACTGTTCAAACCAGTTACTATTCGCCATAGTCCTATCCAGACAGCAAGAAATCCTATGATCCCCTCTTTGCCCAGTCAATGAGAACCTATTTCCTAGAGTGTTTAAATCATTGAAATCACAAGTTCTAATCATTTGGTGAAAATCCCGAAAGGAAGCTTCAGGCCTTATTCTACCACCTTTTTTCTTTGAGTTATCTAATATGTCATTAAAATCTCCTAGCTCTAGCCAAGCTTTCTGATACCTCATTGATGCTAAACGTTCAAGAGTTTCCCAAGTATGCTTTCTATAACTGGGGTTCGGATGGCCATAAACAAAAGACAAGTAAAAGGAAATAGCATTGCATTGAATTTCACAATCTACAAGATTTGGCGACTTACTAAGAAATGAGAGACTAATATTATCCTTCCAGAAGATAGCTAATCCACTGCGAAGTCCTATAGGTGGTACAGAAGCATAATTAAGAAATCCTAATTGACATCCTACATCTCTAACATAGTCATTTTGTTGTTTGGTTTCTGATAGGCAGATAATGTCCGGGATGTATCGTCTTGATATCTCCTTGAGGCGTCGAACTATCAAGTCTGGGCCTAACCCTTGACAGTTCCAACAGAGTGTCCTCATGGTGACAGCGGTGGTTCAGGGCCCACCTTGCCTCCATTGAAAACTTGTGCATCATTGTTTGTTGTAGTCGAGCTTCCTTCTCCACGCTCGAACTTCTTGTGATTAGAACCCATAGCCGAATCTGTGTCCCCAATGAATTTTCTCTTTGAGTTGGTCTTTTCCCCTTGAGCTTCTTGGATCGAGTCTTCCGTTGCAGGGACTTGCATTTCATCTTCATGATCACTGTTTATAATTGCTTGTTCAGTGTGTGATGTGCCATCATCAGGGGCCACATTATCTCTCAGATCTTGAGCATGATCATCCACCATTTCATCATCGTTGATTTCTTGGAGGACAACTCCTCTCTGTCTTGGCTCCTGATTGTCATGATGCTCTAAAATTGCATCGTCATCGCTCTCTTCGTCGTCATTACCATCAATGTTGTATGGGTCTGATCCTCCATTCTGAATAAGGCAATTGCCTGAATCATGTGTTAACATGCCACAAATTTCTTAGAAGCCTCTCAGACGTTCATAGGTAAACCGGAGAAGTGTATTGATTCCAGAGGAGAATTGGAAGTTACGTTGAAAGCGTAAGGGATGGTGGATGTCCCAATTGACACTGACCCGCACGAACTCAACCCTTGCCGCCATCTCCGCATTGAACTCCACTTCTAAGACCATTCCAAGTGCTCTGCCAATGTGAAGGATGACCTCGTGACTCAGATACTGATAGGGGATTCCTCTTATCTGGATCCAGAAGGGGATACAGTGCATCTCCTCAGGATTCAGTCTTGGCATCAATCTGTGCAGAATCAGCATACGATCTGCAAAAGCCCAAGGTCCCCGCCAAAGAACCCACTCCATGGCTTCCTCCGAAGAGAACACAAATTGAAATCTTCTTCCTTCAATGATCCTTCCATGTGTGTTTCCCACCAGGCCCCAAATTCGTGGCATATTTGCCACAATCGAACGTAACCTTTGTCTTCTCCGAATCACTGGACGTCCAATTATGACGAATTGGTTCGCCGCTAACGCTTGATTCACAATTTCCGCCGGTAGGATAAAAGGGGGATCTTCAGCTCCTATATTGATTTCTTGTATCGCCCTCCGTAGATTGTCAGCCATTCTCACTGTAACTAAGTTAGGGAGTAATGGATTTTTGTGTATCAAGAGAATTTGATGGCTCAGTTGTGTTTCAGGGTATCGTTTATGGTGGATAAATACTCGTCTCGAGTATCGATGGTTAATACAGAACTGTCATCACCATGGATCGTGGGATCCATCGTGGGAATGCTCGAGGATAACAAGGGAGAGTGAGTGAGTTCCTGAGATTTCTCGCAGTCGTCGTCCTCGATTTAGATAACCGTCACCGTGGTGATGGTCAAGGATTGATAGAACGGAAACCGTTTTATTTTCGCATTTTTGTCGCCTTTTGTCACCTTCTAAAGTTATTCACTAAAAATTCCTTTTTATATTAATGTTTATTTAAATTCTTTTAGACATAATAACTATTAAAATAAGTTACTTAGAAATATCATGAGAATACTTGTAATTTGGACATTTTGAAACAATAACAACAATATAATACGTTCATTTTTTTTACAAAATTATAAGTATGTTAATTTGAATATATTTTATAAGAAAAATTAAATAAATCTAAAAATAGAAACAAAAGTAATTATTTTATAAACATATAACAATAAACATGACCAAACTAAAAGTTTAAAGATAACGATTGATTTAAGTACAAAAGTCAATTTAATGGTAACAATAATTTAATTATTTATTTATCACTAATCACAAGATATAGTAAAATATATTTTGTTGTATAACAATTTACATTTCAGATTTAAGATAGATTTAATGAATACTATATATTTGATTCATTTTTATACATTAAATTGAAAATATTTAACTTTTTGCTTACTTTGTTCATCCTGAATCAATAACCCCCACTTATTTAAATATTAAATAAAGAATTGTAGATTTTCACAATTGATTTGCAAATAGATTTCTTTTCACATATTTTTTTTATATTGTATGAGAGTCGATACAAAGGCGGTTTTGCCAAGAATAATGCAATTACAATAAATTAAGAATATATTCGGTCATACTAACATAATCAGTAAATATTTTAAGCACTTGGAGAGATTGATTCAAAATGAGCCCATAAATCATCTATTTTCTTCAAATATTGGGTTTCGTCTGCAATCGTGACACACTTTTGCTTCTTCCACAAAATCGTGGCAACACGCAGAAGTGAAAGTTCCATTTCCAAAAACAACACTGATTATATCCAATGCACACTTATTAGTGATTTTAAGAAGATAAATATCACATAATAATTTTGCTTCACTTTCTTCAACAGAGTAAACAGGAACAAACGCATACACCAACACTAAAACCAAGAAGAGGATTGTCATTTGTGCGGTAATTTTAACCATATATGTTTATAATTTAGAAATCAGAGATTTATTATTATGGTAAAAAAATCAATTGATAATTCTTTGTATTTGTTATTTAAAAATTGATATCTGTAAATTATTTTTAAGTGATTCAAAACATAAACATAACTATCAAAACGCATTTGTATATAAATGTCATAATTAATACAAAATAACACCACAATAATAAATCTATTAATGTTATAATTATTATTTCTTACAACATCATTTAACTTAGATGAAAAAAATATCCCATAAGTTTAGAATTTTGTCGACACTTTAAATTAGATAATCTGTTATTATTGCCGGACTTGCTTTAAAAAAAATCTGTTTATAGATAATAATATATAGTGCATGAATTAATCTAATCCAATTTATTTAGTGGTATGCCTAAGATACTAATCATTTAAAATATTGTTTTAACTAGATGATTTTTTATATCTACTTAACATACAAAGCAAAGGTATATTGGGAGAAAGAGCGTTTCCAAATGATGAAGGATGATTGGGGTTACGACTGCTCAATGATTCTTCACTGATCTTTTCCTTTGGCTTGATATGGCATCACTTCACATTTTCGTGATCCCTTTGGGTTGATAGGGTTCAAGTTTATTAGCTAAGGAATGGATTTTATTAGGATGAGAGGGACGTCACAAAGGGTTCATGGGTTTGGCATAAACTCATAAAGCTCCGGCCTACTGCCTATATGGTTATGAAGTTTCAATGTTCATATTGGTGTGGTCACTATTTTTTTGTTTGAAAACAGGTTACAAGTTGGCAAGTTGATTAAGATTACCGGAGAACATGGCATCAGGAATATGGGGGTTCCTAGACAAGCAAAGGTTTCTGATGTGCTTGTAGGCACACATTTTGGTTTTTGCCGGGACCAAGGAAGAGTGTATCAGGAATTGTTAGCTGAGATTCTCTAGCAGCCTATTTCTATTGCAGCAAGAAGGGATGTTCTTTTCTGGAGGTATGAAGCAGATGGCTAGTGTAATAGTTAATCAGCTGCAAAGAATTGGGATCAGAACTTGATAAGCTTGTATTTTGTAGAGCCGACTCGTATGGTTGCCAAAAGCCTTCTAGAGGTATTCTTTTATCTCTTGGCTTGCCATCATGAATCGACTAGCCACTGGTGCCAAAATGAGGATTTGCGGCATAAAGCAAAGTGTTTTACTTTGTAAGGAGTAGTCGAGAGACTACCTTTTATTTCCATTGCCCTATTCCTACAGGATCTGGACAATCTAAAGAAGTCGCCTTCTGGGATCAAGCGATACACAACACTATGATTATACTCTTTATTATCTCAAAACATGTAGGCGGAGCTTGCATTACCTTATTCTGCTCACTCTATTTTTTCAAACTTCGATCAACCACATCTGGCACAAAAGGAACTCATGAAGGCATAAAATAGGGTGGATACTCACAAATAGTTTACCATTTGTTGAAAAATCTATATGAAATCGGAATGTATCATTTAATCACAGTTTCCCTTATAAGCATTAATGATTTTTCATGAGACGGTTCGAGGAAGAGTCCAACGTTTGTTATTGTTTACACAATTCCATTTATTCATTTTTCCTTTTTATAAATGAGATCTTCTATTGTAAATAAAATCGTCGATTAATTGATATATTTGAAATTGCATCAAATAAAAAAACATATCACATGTGTAAAATATTCAAACAAATGAGAAAATGTTGAAACATAATAGTGTAGTTTCAGTAAATTTTCAAAAATTTTAATATTTTTCATTCTTATAACATTTAGTTGCTGTAAAATTATATAATAATCTAACTTAATATTTAGTTATTAATATTCTATAATTCTGTGATTATTTAAATCTTTCATTTATACTTTTGAGATTGGTTTTCAAAATTACGCAGATAATAGACGAGTCAAACTATTATAATATAAAGTATATTAATATTTATTTAAATGTTTTTAGACATAATAACTATTAAAATAACTTACTTAGAAATATCATGAGAATACTTGTAATTTGAAAATTTTGAAACAATAAAAACAAGGTAAAATGTTTATTTTTTTTAACAAAACTATAAGTATGTTAATTTGATGTTATTTCATAAGAAAAACCAAATAGATCTAAAAATAGCAGCAAAAGGAATCATTTTATAAACAAATACCAATAAATATGACCAAACTAAAAGTTTAAATATGTAAAGATAACGACTGATTTAAGTACAAAAGTCAATTTAGTGGAAACAAAATTTAATTATTTATTTATCAGTTATCACAAGATATACTCAAAGATATATTGTTGTTTAAAAACTTAAATTTCACAGTTAAGATTGAATAAATGAATACTATATATTTGATGCATTTTTATATATTAAATTGGTGATATTTAACTTTTTGACATTTAATAATGAATACTATATATTTGATGCACCACTTATTTAAATATTAAATAAAGAATTATAGATTTTCACAATTAATTTGCAAGAAGATTTGTTTTCATAGATTTTTTTTGTATTGTATGAAAGTGGACACAAAGACAGTTTGGCCACAAAAAATTGAAAATACAATAAATTATGAATTTATTCGATCATAACAGCATAATCAGTAAATATTTTAAGCACTTGGAGAGAATGATATACAATGAGCCCATCAATCATTTCGTTTCTTCAAATATTGGGTTTCGTTTGCAATCAAGTGCGGTCTGTCTGAAATGTATTTGATAAGCGTATCGTGACACACTTTTCCTTCTTCCACAAGATCGTGGCAACACGCATCAGTGATAGTTCCATTTCCAAAGACAACATCGATTATATCCAATACAGACTTAGGAGTGATTTTTAGAAGACAAGTATCCCATAATAATTTTGCTTCACTTTTTTCAACAGAACAGGAACAAACGCACTCACCAACACTAAAACACAGAAGAGGATTTTCATTTGTGCAGTAAGTTTAGCCATATCTGTTTATAATTTTGAAATCAGAGATTTATTATAATGGTAGAAAAATTAATTGATAATACTTTGTATTTGTTATTTTTTAAAATGATATGTGTTAACTATTTATAAGTGATTCAAAACATAAACATAGCTATCAAAATGCATTTGTATATAAATGTCATAGTTAATATAAAAACACCACGATAATAACTATTAATGTTATAATTATTATTTATTACAACACTATTTAACTCAGAAGAAAAAAAATATCCCGTAGAATTTTGTCGACACTATAAATTAGATAATCTGTTATTATTGCCGGACTTGCTTTTAAAAGATCTGTTTTATAGATAGTGCATAAGTTACTCTAAACCAATTTATTTAGTGGTCAAGATAAGGGCACTTTGGTGATATAGGTAGTCAAATTAATCCATTTAAACTTATTGAAATAGGCCGGGTCCAAGTCGTTACAATTAAGACAACCTAGCTCTGATACCAAATTATGACACCCAACTCTTACTTAAATAAGACGACATGTCATTCATGAAATCTTTTTCTAAATTCAAGTCCAAAACGTCTTTCATAAAAACCATCTTTAAACATAACCAAAGTGTTCAAAAGGAATCTCTAAAAAATAACGAATAATGAAATTGAATAATGAATAATTCCATATCCCCAAATTCAACACCACACTACAATGAATGCTCCGGTGCTAGAGGGAGGGGGTTATAAACTGGTATCAGAGCAGAAAGTTTGCCAATCCGGTTTGACTTCCCAGGCTCTGATACCACTTTGTAACACACTGACCGCCCTTACCAGTGAGTCACCCATCCCTCCGTCGCAGTCATGGGCCCTGCCCCTGTCTGACAGCTGGTGCATTATTTTTCGCAGGGCCCAACCGACTTATTAACTGACCCTGCAATCACCACATGATCTTTTCCGATGTTTTAGCCTCACTCACACGGTTTCGGGAATCACTTCCCGAAAGGTCACCCATTCTAGTCTTGCTTCAGCTCAAGAACGTTTATCCATGGTGTTTGCTCAGGCCCACTAACCAAAAAGATATGTGCACTTTGGTGATATAGGTAGCCAAATTTATCCATTTAAACTTATTCAAATAGGCTGGGCCCGAGTCGTTATAATTAAGACAACCTAGCTCTGATACCAAATTATGACACCCAACTCTTACTTAAATAAGACGGCATGTCATTCATAAAATCTTTTTCCAAATTCAAATCCAAAACGTCTTTCACAAAATCATCTTTAAATATAACCAAAGTGTTCAAAAGGAATCTCTAAAAAAACGAATAATGAAATGAAATAACGAATAATTTCATATTTCCAAATTCAACACCACACTACAATGACTACTCCTGTGCTAGAGTGAGGGGGTTATAAATTAGTATCAGAGCATAAAGTTTGCCAACCCGGATTTGACCCGGGAGACAATTTAAAAACAAAATAAAAATATTTTAAATTGATTTATTAACTATTTCGGAAAAAGGAGGATTTTTAAAAGCCGAGCACCACTAGAATTTGCTTATGTGGCTGTTTCTTGTGTAGCGGACATTGTTCTTAAGGAGAAGTCTGATCGTGTGTTCTTGTGAACATAATGCCACCAAGGAGAGCAGGACATCGGGCAAATGGGAGGGGGAACCCAATTGTTGATGCCCCAGCTGATGCTGTTGTAGCTGCCCAACCAGCAGCGAATGCAGTGACATGTGAGGAGTTTCAGGAACTTCGGGGTATGTTGCCTGAGATTTTACAGCGTCAGGGGCATCCACTACCACAACTGCCATTTGTTCCACCCGCGCCTCCAGCAGGAATACCACCATCAGGAGATGGACTATCGTACCGTGACACAGTGAAGTTCATAAGAAACTTGGGCATGGAGACTTTCGATGCTGATAATAACCCGGTCTTAGCGGATGATTAGATGAAGTTGTTGGAGAGGAATTTTGATTCCACCAGATGTCCCATAGAGTTTAAGAGGGGTATTGTAGCTCAGTTCTTGCGGGGAGAGGCACATGTATGGTGGGAGAATGTAAAGCGAGACAGGCCTGTTGGATACCAAAGTGCACTTATCTTTTTGGTTAGTGGACTTGAGAGAACTCCATAGTTAAGCATTCTTGAGCTGGAGCAGGACTAGGATGGGTGACCTTTCAGGAAATGATTCCCGAGATCGTGTGAGTGAGGCCAAAACACGGGTAAAGATCATGTGGTGATTACATGGTCAGTAAATAATTCTGTTGGGCTCCGGAAAAAAAAATAACGCACTGATCGTCATACAGCTGCGGGCCCACGAGCCCGACATAACAGATGGGTGACTCGCCTGTAGGGGCGGTCGGGGTGTTACATACTGCCTATATAGTTCTGAATTTTAATGTTCATATTGGCGTGAACACTTTTTTGTTGTTCGACGACAGGTTACAAGTTGGCAAGTTGATTAAGATTTTCGGAGAACATGACATCAGGAATATGGGGGTTCCTAAACAAAGCTAAGGTTTCTGCACACGTTTGGGTTTTTTGCCACTACCAAGGAAGAGTGTATCAGGAATTGTTATCTAAAGTTAAATAAAAAATTGTAGATTTTCACAATTGATTTGCAAGTAGATTTGTTTTCATTGATTTTTTTGTATTGTATGGAAGTGGACACAAAGACAGTTTGGCCACAAAAAATTGAAATTACAATAAATTATGAATTTATTCGATCATAATAGCATAATTAGTAAATGTTTTAAGCACTTGGAGAGCTTGATACACAACGAGCCCATAAATCATCTCTTTTCTTCAAATATTGGGTTTCGTTTGCAATCAAGTGTGGTCTGTCTGAAATGTATTTGATAAGCGTATCGTGACACACTTTTCCTTTTTCCACAAGATCGTGGCAACACGCATCAGTGATAGTTCCATTTCCAAAGACAACACCGATTATATCTAATGCACACTTAGGAGTGATTTTAAGAAGACAAGTATCCCATAATAATTTTGCTTCACTTTCTCCAATAGAGTAAACAGGAACAAACGCACACACTAACACTAAAATAAAGAAGATGATTGTCATTTGTGCGGTAATTTTAGCCATATCTGTTTATAATTTAGAAATCAGAGATTTATTATGATGATAAAAAATTAATTGATATTACTTTGTATTTGTTATTTTTTAAAAATGATACATGTAAACAATTGATAAGTGATTCAAAACATAAACATTACTATTAAAACGCAATTGTACATAAATATCATATTTACTACAAAATAACATCACGATAATAACTATTAATGTTATAATTATTATTGATTACAACGCCATTTAACTTAGAAGAAAAACATATCCCACAAATTTTGAATTTATTCAACACATTAAATTAAATATTCTGTTATTATGCCAGACTTGCTTTTAAAAGATCTGTTTTATAGATAGTGCATGAGTTACACTAAACCAATTTATTTAGTGGTATGCCTAAGATACTAGACATTTAAAACATTGTTTCAACTAAATGATTTTTAATATGTGCTTAACATACAAAACAAAGGTATATTGGGAGAATGAGCGTTACCAAATGCTGGAAGATGATTGGGCTTACAGCTGCTCAAAGATTCTTCTCGGATCTTTGCCTTTGGCTTTATATGGCCTCTCTTCATATTTTCGTGATCCCTTTAGATTAACAGGGTTCGAGTTTATTAGCTATAGAATAGATCTTATTAGGATGAGAGGGACGTCAAAAAGGGTTCATGGGCTAGGCCTAAACTCATAAAGCTTCAGCCTACTGCCTATATGGTTCTGAGTTTAAGTGTTCATATTGGTGTGGACACTTTTTTCTTGTTTGACGACAGGTTACAAGGTTGGAAGTTGTTTAAGATTACCGAAGAACATGGCATCAAGAATATGGGGGTTCCTACCTTACAACAAAACCTTTCATACCTTACAACAAAGGTTTTCAGCCGAGTGGTGGCTTCCAAGGTCAAGGGCAGAACAACTTCCAAGGGCGACATCAAGGTAACAAGGGTTATACGCCAAACTACCCTCCGGGCTTTGCACCTCAGCAGCAACAGCCGATGCAACAACAAGTTGACCCGGTTCATGCCATGTTTCAGCAGCTGATCCAAGGGCAAGCCTCTACAAACCAGAAGTTTGCCGAGATGAACACTCGTTTAGACTCGTCTGTCACTGACTTCTACACTCAGATCACCAACTTAAACAACAAGATCAAGCAGCTAGAGAAAGGGAAAGTGAGTACAAGTGGTCAGAATAGCCTACCGGGCAAGTGTGAGCAGAATCCTAAGGAATATGCTAACACCATCACATTAAGAAGCGGAAAGGAGCTTGTACCTCCGGTTACTCCTAAGAACAACGAGGACGTTGTCGTTCAAGAGGGGGAGAGTAAGCTTTCCTCTGATGATGAGATCAACTTTGACAATGTCTGGATTCAAGGGCCAAGAAGAGGAGACAAAGCAGTTGTTGAGAAGAAAGCGGAGCAAACTACTAAGGAGAAGGATGCTTATGTACCTCCACCGTATGTACCTAAGCTGCCTTTTCCTGGCCGTTTCAAGAAGCAACTCATAGAGAAGCACAAAATCCTCTTTGAGAAGCATCTTAAGGACGTAGAGATCAAGCTACCTCTCGTTGACTGCTTTGCAATGATGCCTAAATGCGCCAAATTCTTCAAAGACACTCTCGTGACGAAGAATAAGGAAAGCAAGGAGGTGCTTGTTCTAAGTGAGGAGTGTAGTGCTGTGATACATAAGGAGATATTCCCTAAGAAGTTGAGAGACCCTGGGAGCTTCACTATACCTTGCGCTTTAGGTCCTTTGGAGTTCAAGAGCTGCCTTTGTGATCTCGGAGCTAGCATAAATCTGATGCCTCATTTCTTGGCGAAGAAGCTTGGCATTACCCGTTTCAAAGACTGTAGAATCTCGTTGGTACTGGCTGATAGGAGTGTGAGGCTACCAGTGGGGCTGCTTGAAGATCTACCTGTGCGAATCAGCGGTGTGAACATGCCTAAGGACCCGCTCATCCTTGGAAGGCCATTCCTTGCAACCACCGGGGCTATCATTGACGTCAAGAACGGGAAGATTGCCATGCACTTGGGAAAGGATATAAGGCTGGACTTCGATATATATGAGGTTCTGAAGAAGCCGACTATAGAAGGGCAAGCTTTCTACATTGATACATTGGATGCCTTAGCGGATGAGTTGCTGGAAGAGCTGGTTCAGGAAGATCAGTTGAAGCTGGCACTGACTAAGGAGCCAGGAAATTTTGGCTATGTGGATAAGAGGACCCAGGAGTACGTCAACTTGCTGGATTCTAGGATGGTTGCTAAGAAGGATGAAAGCTGCTGCCTAGAAATCGACTCTGAAATCGACGCTATCACTCGATCCAGATGTCAGATCGACAAGGCAATCGAGAACACAACTCGATCCGGTGCAGCAATCGACAGTCAGATCGAGATGGGTGATCGATCCGGGAAAACAATCGAGTTAAAGATCGAGAAAGACCTTCCGATCAGTTTGGGGTCTAATCCAGAGATCGACTCAGCGTCTCGATCCCTTACTCGATCCACATTAAATCGAGTAAGTGAATCGAGCGAAACCACTTGATCTAGACGACATCGAGAGCAAGATCGACTGGACGACTCGATTTCAGAAGGGATAGCGGTTGAGGAAAGCAGTCTTAAGGGCCATGCCTCGGGTTCTAAGGAGGGCTTCAAGGAGGAAAACAACAACAACAGCCACGAGGATGACTGGAGCGAGCTGTTAGCCCCAAAGGTGGACCTTAAAGAGCTCCCAAAAGGGCTAAGGTATGCTTTCTTAGGGCCTAATAACACCTATCCCGTGATTGTGAATGAAAACTTAAGTGATGATGAGTTGCACTCGCTCCTGACTGAGCTGAGAAAGTATAGGAAGGCCATTGGGTACTCTCTCAGTGACATCAAGGGCCTTTCACCAATGCTTTGCACTCACAGGATTCACTTGGATAATGAGAACGCCTCTTCTATAGAACATCAAAGGCGTTTGAATCCTAATTTGAAAGAGGTTGTTAAGAAAGAGATCCTTAAGCTTTTAGAGGCTGACCTGATCTATCCCATAAGTGACAGCACGTGGGTTTCTCCTGTACACGTGGTGCCTAAGAAGGGAGGGATCACGGTCATAAGGAATGATAAAGATGAGCTTATTCCTACTAGGACCATCACTGGTCATAGGATGTGTATTGATTATAGGAAACTTAATCTTGCAACTAGGAAAGATCATTTCCCTCTGCCTTTTATTGATCAAATGCTTGAGAGACTTGCTAATCACCCTTACTACTGTTTCCTCGATGGGTATAGCGGTTTCTTTCAGATACCAATTCACCCAAATGATCAGGAGAAGACGACCTTCACATGTCCATATGGTACCTTCGCTTATCGAAGGATGCCATTTGGATTGTGTAACGCACCGGCTATGTTTCAGCGGTGTATGATGTCGATCTTCTTTGATCTAATAGAAGAGATGGTAGAGGTGTTTATGGATGACTTCTCTGTCTATGGTGCATCCTTTTCTGCGTGTTTGTTGAATCTTTGCAGGGTACTAAAGCGTTGTGAAGAGACAAACTTGGTGCTAAACTGGGAGAAGTGCCACTTTATGGTTAAGGAAGGGATCGTGCTTGGTCATAAGATATCAGAGAAGGGCATTGAGGTTGATCAGGCTAAAGTGGAAGTCATGATGGGTCTTGAGGCGCCGGTTAACGTTAAGGGAGTCAGAAGTTTCTTGGGACACGCAGGGTTCTATAGGCGCTTCATCAAGGACTTCTCCAAGATTGCTCGCCCTCTTACACGGTTGCTGTGCAAAGAAGCTGAGTTTGTGTTTGATGAGGAGTGTTTGCGAGCTTTCGTGGCCATCAAGGAAGCCCTTACATCAGCCCCTATAGTTCAGGCACCAGACTGGACATTACCCTTTGAGATCATGTGCGATGCTAGTGACTACGCCGTAGGAGCTGTTCTTGGCCAGAGGAAAGACAAGAAGCTGCACGTGATTTACTATGCTTCAAGAACCTTGGATGACACGCAAACGAGGTACACTACTACAGAGAAGGAGTTGCTTGCAGTAGTGTTCGCCTTTGAGAAGTTCCGGTCGTATCTTGTTGGTTCCAAGGCTATTGTCTACACAGAGGAAGTTGTTCTGCCCTTGCCCTTGGAAGCCACCACTCGGCTGAAAACCTTTGTTGTATGGTACGAAAGGCTTTGCTTGCTGAGCAGGGTACACTTGATCCTTAGGGTTTGCGACGTTTGTGCTACAGTATAAGAGATTGTTGTTCGGGTTGTAGCATTGAGAGTAGCCTTGAGGTTTGTAGTTGTTCTGTCCCACCACCCAGTTGGCTTCTTCTTGACTCAACTCAAGCTCCTCTAAGGTTTCATCCGCTTCACCAACAAAGTGAACATGCTTCTGATTTGCCAAAACGAACTTGTCAATCTTCTCATGCAATGACTTAAGCTCTTTCTTGTGAGACTCTAGCTCAGAACCTCTCAGTGCATGGTCATAATCTTCAGCATAGTCACTCAATGCCAAGTTCTCAATCATCTCCATGCCTTCTTCTACCTCTTGACCAAGGAAGTTTCCCTTGCTAGCCGTGTCAAGCAACAAGCGAATCTTTGGGGAAGCTCCGCGGTAGATAGTGCTTAGAAGAGTCTCTTTGCTGAAGCCTTGGTGAGGACACTGGATAGTATAGTCCTTGAACCGTTCTATGGCTTCATTGAAAGTCTCATTGTTCCTTTGCGTGAAACCGCTGATCTCGCTTCTTAGCCTTGCTGTTCTGGTGCTAGAGAAAAACTTTGAGAGGAAAGCCTTCTTACACTCAGCCCAAGATGTAATGGTGCCTTGTGGAAGTGTTTTCTCCCAATGTCTAGCCTTGTCTCCGAGAGAAAATGGAAAGAGACGCAGCTTGAAAGCATCTTCGGATATGCCGTTTATCTTGATCATATCACGCGGCTTTGCGATACATCTATTCAAAGAAGGGCACTAAGCCTCGGCTTTTGAGGTGGATCCTCTTGCTTCAAGAATTCGACATGGAGATTAAAGACAAGAAGGGAATAGAAAACGGAGTCGCTGACCATCTATCTCGGCTAAGGATCAACGAGTCTCTCCCCTTAGATGATTCTCTTCTAGAAGAGCGACTCATGGCGATCACCACGGCTGTTTGTGGAAAGCTAGAAGGGTAGTTTGAGGAAGTGTTGAGCTTCAAAGAGGAGGATCTTCCCTAGTACGCTGATATTGTGAACTACTTAGCATGCGGAGAGGAGCCAACACATCTCAACAGCTAACACAAGAAGCGGTTCATGAGAGAGGCGAGTGACTACTTTTGGTATGACCCTTACTTATACAAGAGAGGGGTGGACAGTTTGTACCAGAGGTGTGTTACGAAGGAAGAAGCTAGAGACATCCTCTATCACTGTCATGGCTCTTCATACGGAGGACACTTCGCTTCATTCAAGACTGCCACGAAAGTGTTGCAAGCTGGTTTCTAGTGGCCGTCCATCTTCAAAGATGCACACGAGTTTGTGAAGAGCTGTGAGACATGTCAACAAGCAGGGAATATCACTAAGAGGAACGAGATGCCTCAGGTTCCTATCTTCGAGGTTGACGTGTTCGACGCGTGGGGCATAGACTTCATGGGGCCATTTCCTTCTTCATACGGCAACAAGTACATCTTAGTAGCAGTTGATTATGTCTCTAAATGGGTTGAGGCTGTTGCTTCCCCTACAAACGATTCTAAAGTGGTGATCAAGCTGTTTAAAAGCATCATTTTCCCGAGGTTTGGGGTACCAAAGGTGGTTATAAGCGATGGAGGAAGCCACTTTATAAACAAGGTCTTTGAGAACCTTTTGAGAAAGTATGGCGTTAAGCATAAAGTGGCTACACCGTATCATCCTCAAACGAGCGGTCAAGTGGAAGTCTCCAACCGGCAAATCAAGGCTATACTAGAGAAGACGGTCGGGGCAACAAGGAAAGACTGGGCAGTAAAGCTGGACGACGCTCTTTGGGCCTACCGTACCGCCTTTAAAACACCGATTGGTACGACCCCTTTAACTCTGCTCTATGGCAAAGGCTGTCACCTCCTAGTTGAGCTGGAACACCGTGCATTGTGGGCTGTGAAGAGGCTGAACTTTGACCTCAAGACTGCTCAAGAGAGGCGCCTCATCCAGCTACATGAACTGGACGAACTAAGGTTGAACGCGTATGAGAGCTCTCGGATATACAAGGAGCGGACTAAGGAAGCTCATGACAAGAAGTTGGTTGCCAAGGAGCTTAAGGAAGGAGGTTTGGTGTTGCTGTACAATTCAAGACTAAAAATCTTCCCGGGAAAGCTGAAGTCAAGGTGGAGCGGGCCGTTTGTGATCCAAGAAGTGCTGCCTTATGGAGCTGTTACATTAATGGGCAAGAGTGGCAGTGCATTCACCGTGAACGGACACAGGGTTAAGCCTTACTTGGCGGACAGCTATGACAAGGAGAGTACCTCGGTGCTTCTCCAAGACCCACCATCTGCCTAAACCAAGTAAAGTCTAGCTAAAGACGTTAAAGAAAGCGCACTTGGGAGGCATTCCCATGTCTATCATGTACATATTTCTGCTTTATTTCTCTTTCAGTTTTATGTTTTTATTTTGCAAGTGTGTAAGAACAGGTATAAGGAGTCTAAACCTCGATCTTGAAAGTCAAAAGAGTCGATAGGGGTTAAGAAAAGGCTAGAGATCGAGTGCTAGATCGACTAATCCTGACTCGATCTTCGCTAGATCGAGTCAGTGAATCGAGAGGAGCCAGTCGATCTAGACGAGAACGAGTGATAAGATCGATCTAGATGAAAATAGATCGATCGATCCTAAATGGATCGACCGATCTAATTTCTCTCGGGAAATCCTTTAAAAACAGATCGATCACTTGACTCGATCCATCACTCGATCTATGCCAAATCGATCCCCAAATCGAGGATGTAGCTCGATCACGAGGACTTAGCCGTGGAGCCAAAATCTCAACGATCGAGAGAGGCAATCGATCCGAGACTCGATTCATCATGAATCGAGTCACAAATTGAGTAACCCTCTCGATCTAAACCATTATGGGCATGAGATCGAGTCCTAGATCGACCAAACGGACTCGATCTCATGCTGAGGTAACATTTTATTTCCCTCCTTTATTCTTTTCCCTCCAGTTTTTAAATTCAAAACTTGGTCAAGGCAAACATCTTTGACCATGAAAGATGTGCCTTGACCAAGACTTGTGTCAGAAACCACCTCCTTTTTACCCATAGTTTTGTTTCTTGTTGGCCTTTAAATGTTTTCATCAACTTCACACTCTCTCATTCTTGTTTTCTCGAAATTTTAAGCAAAGAGAGTGAGAGTTATTTGTTTTCTAAAGGCTAACAAGCTTCTTAACAATCTCTGCAAAAGGTATTTTCGGATATTTGATAAAATTCTTAAGGAAAATTCCCTTTTATTTCGGCTTTGATTGTTTTAGATGCTAGGGCAGTTTTGAATTTTTAAATTTAGCAAAATAATAGGAAAAATCCTAGATTTTCTAGTATCTCTAGATTTTATTCTCCTTTATTTTGCTATAATTTTTATTAATTCCCCAAAATTCTAGGGTATTAGTTATAAGCTTTCTTTTTTGCCTCTCTTCTTCTCTCATCCGATCGCCGTTTGCTTATCAAATTGCTTGAGAAATTTATTTCAGGCACAATGGCTCCCAAGAGAACGAGAGAAGAGACAGCACAAGAGGGAGAAGGATAAGAGGTGGCTGTTCGAGAGAGGGTCAGATGGAGTAAGGATGAGAAGAGGGACAAGAAACGGCTTGAAAGGCTTCGGTTTGAACCTACTAAGTTTGCAGACCGGGAGCTGCTGTTCAAGCTAGGGATCCTTGGAGATTTCGACCAACTCCTCAAGAACATTGGCTTAAGATGTCTGTCACGAATGGATTGCCCAACCATTCCAGAAGTGACAATAGACTTCCTTGCCACGTTGGAATTTCGTTACGAGAACCCTAGCGCCCATGTTCCTTCACAAGACCGTCTCTCCTTCAAGGTTGGATGTCAAACCTTCAGCCTCTCAATCCCCGAGCTATGTCAAGCGTATGGTCTCAATGCAGCTGCCACCAAGATCGAGTTCCCCTCTTTCAAGCGAGCAAACGATTTTTGGGACCTGATCAGCAACGAAGACTACAAAGCCAACACCGCCAAGATCAAGAGAGTGAGAAGCCCGGTGCTGAGGTACACTTTGAAGCTGATCGCCAACACGTTCAGCGGAAGGTCAGTTGCTCCCACGGTCACGAAGAATGAGCTTTGCTTCTTGTTCCAAGGCGTGAAGCATTTGTTGTGTGATCCGGCCGAGAATGAAGAACCTATGGAGGATGAACTTGGCGACGAGGTGAACTATGGATGCGTGCTTGCTGCCTCCTTGGTGAAGTACAAGGCTTATGCCTTGCGGTGCAAGGCAACCTCTTCTTTCTTTGGCTGCTTCCTCACTCCTCTATTCTTACAAGCTGGCGTACCTATACACGACTTCACACCCGTCCCAGCTAGAGCTTTCATGGATGAGGTCTACTTGAGGAATCCGACAGCTTGGGACGCATGCCAGCAGAAGGGTTCTACGCTTATCTCTTCATAGACGACGAAAACGAGAAGAGAGTGTGCATCCTACCAAACAAGGACGAGACTGAGCTGCTTGGTGTTGGGAACATCGAGTTCTTGCCAACAGAAGAGGAGTGCTTTGCTCCTCTAGGAGGAACGCCTGCCCCAACGATTGCTCCTCGTCAAAGGTCTGAGTCCCCAGCCACGGAAGATGAGATGCCCGAGGCTTACACCCTTCCCAAGATAGACTTTGAGCCGAGAACCAAAACGGAGAAGTTCCTAGCATCTGTTGTGGAGATGCAAAGGAAAATCAACAAATGGCAAGGTAAAATACTCAAGAAACTTGCCAAGAAGGTCAAAGCACTTCAAGGAGGCTCGCCTAAGAAAGATGCAAGTGAAGAGGTTCAACAACCCGAGAAGAGGAGGCTTTCAACCGGTGGAGTTGTCATCCGTGAGACTCAAGGCAGCAACATTCAACCGGCGCGTCTCTCTCTTCAAGAGCCAGGCTCCAAAGGCAAAGCCGTAGCATCTAGCTCCTCTGGAACATCCTCAACTTCCAGCCGAGACTAGACCCGAGGTAAAAACCTTCTTCCATTGTACATACCGCTCATGTTTGCTTCTTTCTGCTTTGTGTTTTGATGCTCCTTTGGATTTGTTTGCCACCGGGGCAGTGTCAAGCAAGTTTGGGGGAGTATATGTGTGGTTTGACTTGTGTTTTCTGATCTTATTTTGCATTTAGCATCCTTGAGTCTTCATTGCATGAAAAATTGGTAAAATATTTAAAATTGTTTCAAAGATTCATGTAGTTGCATTCATCTCATTAAGCATTTTAGGATTGAGTCTAGAGTCTTAAAGCATCTAGGTTGTTCATATTCGCATAATGGGTTAGAGTTTTTCTTAAAAAGGTGTTTTAAACTCATGAATTGTTTCAATGCCCTAGTTAGTAGTTCTCTAATGCTTTTCTCATAGCCTGCGCCCTTAACCAAATGTGTTCTGCTTTAAAGTGCATAAGTTTGATTCATGGTTCGGATGTTAATGAATGTTAAAGGATGAGTTTCTTTGATTGTTAGGAATAGGAGAGTCCTGATCTGAATTTCTTTGTGTGATGAGTATGGCTAAGTTCTTTAGAGTATGAGTGTGCGCATTGCATTTTAGAACTAGTAACTAGGACATTGAGATTGATTCATTTGAAAGGCACCTTTGCAAGAAGCTTAAACCCCCGTCTTTTCTAAAACCTCTCTTCCTTTCTTATTTTCTGTTGCTTGAGGGCAAGCAAGAAGTAAGTTTGGGGGAGTTGATGTTACTGCATATTGCATGTATTTTGCATACATATTAGTTAGCTTTTCATGCATTTACATCACGCTTTAGACTAGATTGCATCACTTAGGGTCCTAGAGCATTTTTGCACCAGCATACGCATGTTCCTTGCTTTTTGTATCACATTCAGGTTGTTTCTGGCTACTTTGGAGTCGTGGAGGTTCGTGGACGTGCTGAAGCTGTTGTGGCGGTTCGTGGAAGGTCGGATGTTTGCTAAGGACCAGAGATCGGGGAGCAGATCGAGCATGGCAGGTCGATCTAGATGAGATCGACCAAAAGATCGAGAAGACCAGGCGATCCAAGGAAAATGATCGAGACAGAGATCGAGTGGAGCAATCGATCAAATGGTACAGACATAAATGACGCCATGCAGAGCGAGAGCCGGATCGAGTCCACCACTCGATCCAACAGAAGATCGATACCAAGATCGGATGAAACACTCGATCCGCCGAAGATGATTGAGACCCAGATCGAGTTGAAGACACGATGTCCGAAAGTGATCGAGAGAGCCACTCGATCCCGAAGTCGATCTCTGTCCTTTCAACCGCTTTTGCGCTAGCGAGGGGCGGACCATCGAGCTGTTTTCGCCATTTTGGGAAGGCGGCGATGTCTTTTTCCAGACACACTTTTCGTTCTTATCTTTTTTTTATGCTTTTCTCTCTGGTTGGGAGATCATCCGCCATTGTTAGACTTTGAGCTTTGTTGTTGGATATTTTCGAATCGTTTAAGCTTTAAGTAATCGTTTTCATGTTCATCGCTTCATCTTTCATGTTTATTTCGGTTATTCTCATGTGTAGCGAGTAGTTTCCTTTGGGTCTCGGGGTTGAGAGGATTCACGGGGTCTAAGGGGTTTTCAAGTTGGTAGTTTTCTTGTTCTTAATGGCTTTCTCTTCTAGGATGTTGAGTACCTAAGGCTTAAAGACTCTCACGCCAAGATCTTTATGATCAGAGAGGTCTCTTACCTTGACAGGATCCAAAGATCTCTGAAAATCACATCCTAGAGGATTGTTACCCTTTCCCAAAAGCCATGGAAGTTTAGGGGACTAGTTAGGCCGTGTGTTTGAAATCTGAGTTCATTGCCCTTCAACCTTTCTTTCCACCAGAAGCCATGGGTTTGGAGGAGAGGATGAAGGAGTGATCCATACCGAAAGCCACGGATGGATCTTGTTTTCGTTTTCAAGGCTTAGGGAATCTCGCAAAGTGATTCGATTTAAAGTTTTCAACCTCAACTTGGACCCTTGAAACCCCGGACCATGAATCTCAACCCTAGACCTTTCTTTCCTAGCATTCTTACATCTTTGTTAATCATTCGCTTGATATTCGCCGCATCCTGGTCTTTAGTTTCATTGCTTTTGCATTTTTAGACGAGATCGATCGTTGTTGCTCGATCTAGTGGTCGATCCTGTGGTCGATCCACTAGTTGAATTTTAGTAATTCATAGCTTTGCATTTTAATTATTCCGTTTGTTCCCCGTGGTAGTTTGATCATTCCTGGTATTTTTAAAATAGTTTTGCATTTCATTTGGTTGCTGCATATAGTTTTTAGGATTTTTACAAGATCGCCTGTTATTCGCTTAGCTTTACACTGCTCTTGCATTCTCTTTGATCTTCCTAGCTCCTAGAAATGGATTGACTCTCACTTGCATACTGTACTACAACCCAAGTGTTGCATTTCAGTTTGATAGCCTCATTGCATCCTCACCCTTGCAAAGAAAGTGTTTATCACCAACCTAGGAAGCAGGAAGAACACTAACAATGCAAGGATGAAGCAAATCTAAGCAAATCAGGAAAATGATTAGTAAAATCGAAGAAAACTAAATGCAACGACTAAATGAGATGCAAAACTATTTTAAAATCCCTGGAAGAGGGTTAAATAACACTGAAATAAAACAGAGCAACTAAAGAACAAATCTACTAAAAACTAAAAATCGAGCACTGAATCGAGTTAAACAGACCGATTTAACAACTTAAAGCAAAACGACTTATAATGAACGAGATGCAAGCTTAAAGACTAAAAGATGATTACTTGATGTTTAAAAATACTAAAAGAGAGTTTAGGGCCGAGGGTCGTATTCAAGAGTTTTCAAAGGTTTAAGATTTGGTTTGAAAACATATAGATCTACTCATTGATGAGCTTTTTCTAAGCCTTGAAAACAAAACAAGAACCATCCATGGCGTGTGGTATGATTCACTTCCTCAATCTCTTCTCCAAACCCATGGCGTTTGGTGGAAAAAGAGATGAAAGAGCAAGAAAAACGGATTTCAATATGTGGCCTAACTAATCTCCTCTACATCCATGGCGTTTGGGAGAGGGTCGATTAGTCTCTAGGACTTGGTTTTCTAGGATATCTGAATCCGGTCAGGGTAAGATAGCCTTGGAATCATAGAGATCTTTTCCAAGACTCTCTAAGCCTTAAAACCCCAAGATCCTAGAAGAAAAGGAATGAAGAACAAGAAAAATACAAAACTTAAACCTCTTAAACCTCTTAAACCTTTTGAATCTCCTCAACCCCAAATCCCAAAAGAAAACTACTCACTACTCATCTTTGAAACCGATTGAAAAGCAATGAAGGATAACTAAGCATGATTGAGCGATTGATTAAGGGAAAAGACTTAATATTCAAAGATCCAAAAGTTCAAAACATGAAAAACACGAAGAACAATAGCTATGGCGGACTCGCCTAAGAGAAAAAGTATAAAAAGATAAGATAGAAAAGTTGTGCACAAAAGGATAGCCGCCTTTGCCTAAAATGGCCAAACAACTTCAAATGGTCCCCTCACTAGATGCCAAAAGCGTTTAAGGCCCTGAGATCGACCTTGAGATCGATCAGTTCACTCGATCGTCTTCAGGGATCACTGTCTTCTACTTGATCTTCAAGTCGATCTGGTTGGATGGATCGAGCTCTTCACTCGATCTTCTGGTCGATCCTTGGGTGATCGGGTCGTGGTCTCGATCTAGCTCTCGTTCTGCATGGCGTCATCCACGTCCGTACACCAGATCGATCTCCTCTCTGGATCTTGGTCTTGATCCTTCCCCTTGAATCGACTTGGGTCACTCGACCTTCTGGTTGATCTCACCTAGATCGACCTGCCATGCTCGATCCGCTACTCGATATCGGGTCCTTCGCATGCATGGCTGAGTTCTCCAAGTGTCCACATGCTCCATTTTGATCCTCCTCACGTCCACATAGCCTCCACAACTCCATAGTGCTCCAAACAACCTGATAATGATGCAAAAGTGCAAGAAATATGCAAAATGCGAATGCAAAGAGACCTAGGACCTAAAATGCAACAAATGGAACAAACTGGCCTATAATGCAAGATGCCTATAATGCAAGATGAATGCATGAAAAACTATCCTAAATGCATGCAAAATATGCAAAATATATGGTAATATCAACTCCCCCAAACTTGCCTTTTGCTTGCCCTCAAGCAAACAAAATTCAAGAAAGGAAGAGAGGTTTGAAGGTGGAAGCTCAAAACGAAAGATGTCAATAGAAAAACCGAATCAACGCCCAAGTTATAAGTTATAAGATGCAAAGAGGTTGTTCTACTTCAATAGCTTTAGCCGTACCCATCAAAGCAAACAATGAACTCTAGCTTAGCCTACACAAGCATTCAAATCAACCTACTCCTTAACATTCATTAAGAAATAACTGATGGATCAAGTTTGTGCACATCAAAAGAAAGCATTTGGTCAAAGGGATAAGGTCATGAGATGAAAATGATCTCATTTTAAAGAGGGGTTTAAAAATTCAGGGGATCACTCAATGAAAAAATCCTGTCTTTGGCAAAATGCTAAAGGTAAAGGCACACCTATGCATGCAAGTTAAAGCTCCCTTCTACCCATTATACCCAAGATGATTCTAAAAACTTCTAAAACCCAAAGTTAACCCCTAAATCTACCCTTTCCCAAAGCGCTTGATCATCTTCATTTTTCACAATGGGGGAAACTCCTTTTTGCTTTGCCGTGTGGTTGACTTCTTCTTTTTGAACTTTTCTCTTCATTGTTGAATGTTTGGCACCGCTTTCATCACCTTTGGTGGATAGCTTGGTCTGATTTTTCCTTTTGGTTGACCTCTTCTTAGTTTTGTTGCTGCTGGCGCCTTTCTTTTCTTTGACACTTAGAGCATTTTTATCTACTTTACTTAACTACAATTTACTTGTTCCCCCTTTGCTACTAATCCCATACTTATTTCTTCTTTTGAAAATATATCAACAAGAAACTCTTAAACCACTCAAATGACCCTTTCCCCAAACTCCTAACCTAATACCAAGCTCAAAATGCAAGCTGGTGTCTACAAGGGAGCTTCTCCTTGCCAGCCCTATTCCTAACACTTTTTGCTAAGATAGGATTGAAAATGATGCAATGATAGGCCTCACTACTCACACAAAAGTGTTTAGGTCTGAAAGAAGGTTTGGTTTAAGGCATGGTTAGCTGTCCCATTATGATGAGGACCAGCTACTTGGATTAACAAGAGTGGTAAGAAAGGAAGAAGATAATCCAAGTATGTATATGGGTAAGCCATGCAATCGCTTTCAATGCACAAACAAGATAATTCAATTGTCAAGATTAAGGTTCTACTAAGGTGGAGTTGGCATCAAATCAAAGCGAGTTTCAACTTAAGACTAGAGTATCAAATGCAAGTAATCAAGGTATGGTGCAGCCTTAACTTCAAAGTCACTAGATGCAATCAAACAAGAAACAACCAAGGCATTGAAAACAGTTCAAACATTGACAACTTAACAAGTATTTATCATTTACTCCCTATGCAAATGCAGCAACCTAAATGATTTTTAAAAATTATAGACTCAATCCTAAAATATTCTACAATGCAAGTGCAACTACATGAACTTTTTTTGAAAATTTTAAAAATTTTATCATTTTTTTTGTTCTTTTCTATGCCTTATGATGTAATGCAAGACTCAAGGGATGATAACAGAAAATAAGAACAAAGAAAACATGTCAAACACACCACACACTCCCCCAAACTTGAATGACACCGTCTCGGTGGCAAACAAATTCAAAGGAGTTCAAAACACAAAGCAAAAATCAAAGAAAACATGCGTGGTATATACAATGGTTTGGTTGTTGGTACCTCGGAGCTAGGTAAGGCTGGAACTTGAGGTTGCTCCAGACTTCTTGCTCTTCTTAGGAGTTTCGTCAGCTACTGCCTTGCCTTTGTCCTTGCTAGATTGCTCATGAACCGAGTGGCTAGCATCTTGGACATTGTCTTGTGGCTCACGTAGAGCGATCCCACCAGTCGATCTCCTTCTCTTCTCGGGTTGCTCAACCTCTTCGCTTGAAGGTGAATCAGGGGAGTTGCCTTTAAGCTTCTTGATCTTCTGAGCAAGCTTCTTGATCATCTTGCTCTGCCACTTGTTCACCTTCCTTTGCATCTCCACAACAGAAGCAGAGAACTTCTCCGCCTTTGTCCTCGGCTCAAAGTCAAGCTTTGGAAGGACGAAGCTCTCGGGCATCTCAGCATCTGATGTAGGCGACTCTGAACGTGGGCGAGAGGCTTGTGTGGGAGCGGCTGTGCCTCATAGAGGTGCAAAGCACTCCTCAACGCTTGGTAGGAACTCGATGTTGCCAAATCCTAGCAGCTCGGTTTCCTCTTTGTTTGGCAAGACGCACACCCTCTTCTCATTCTCACAATCGATGAACAAGTAAGCATAGAAACCCTCGCCTGGCGTGCGTCCCAAGCTATCTGTGTTCCTCATATAGATCTCATCCATGTAGGCTCTTTCTGCGCAAGGAGTGAAGTCAGGAAGTGGCACACCGGCTTGAACAAACATCGGAGTGAGGAAGCCTCCTATAAGCGCTGAAATCGCCTTGCATCGCATTGCCCATGCCTTGTACTTCTTCAAAGAAGCAGCTAGGATGCAACCGTAGTTAACATCATCTCCGAGCTCGTCCTCCATTGCCTCGTCGTTCTCCTTGGGATCACACATCAGATGCTTAACCCTTGGAACAAGAAGCAAAGCTCGTTCTTGGTGACTGTGGGAGCCACAGACCGTCCACTGAAGGTGTTGGCGATGAGCTTGAGTGTGTATCTCAGCACTGGACTCCTCACTCTCTTGATCTTCGCCGTGTTTGCCTTGTAGTCATCGTTGCTGATCATATCCCATAAGTCGTTGGCTTGAGTGAAAAGAGGAAACTCCACTTGTTTAGCATCAGCCTTAAGGCCGTAGGCTTGGCAAAGCTCGGTGATGGAGAGATGATAGGCCTGTCTCCTGATCTTGAAGGTAATGTGGCCGTGGGAAGGAGTAGGAAGACTCGGGTTCTCATAAGTGAACTCCAAGGTGGCGAGGAAGTCTTTGGTTGCCTCGGGATAGGTTGGGCAATTCATTCTTGATAAGCACCGGAGCCCAATGTTCTTGAGAAGCTGGTCAAAGTCTCCCAAGATCCCCATCTTAGCCAAAAGATCCCTACTCGCGAACTTTGTGGGATCGAACCGAAGCCTTTCCAGCCGTTTCTTGGCTTGCTTCTCCTCTTTTGTCCATCTGACCCTCTCTTGAACCACTTCTTGAGACACAATTCTCAAGCAAGAGAATGAGTAAAGGCGGCGAATGTTGAGAGAAAGACAAGGTAGAAGGAAAAACTTTTTAACAATTACCCTAGATTTTTTGGGAATTTATAAAAATATTAGCTAGACAATAAAGAAGAAAATCTAGAGATATGATTAAATCTAGAAGTTTTCCTAATATCTAGCTATTTTTAAAAATTTGTTAAACTCCCTAACAACTAACCATTAACCAAAACAAATAAAAGGAAATTTTCTAAACGATTTTAAACAATAAACCGAAAATACCTTTGCAAAGAATGAAAGCAGATGTTGTTAGCCTTTAGGAAAAGAAAATCACACTCTCTCTTGCTTAAGAGAACTCGGAATAGAAATGAGAGAGAGTGTGTGGTTACCTGAAAATATAAAGGCCAACAAAAAATGAAAACCCATGGGCAAAACTAGTGGTTTCTGACAAAAGTGTGGTCAAGACACATCTTTCATGGTCAAAAATGCTTGCCTTGACCACAATTCAAATTTAAAAACAGGAGGGAAAGAAGAAAAGAGGGAAAGAAATCACTTACCTCGGCACGAGATCGAGTCCATTTGGTCGATCTAGGACTCGATCTCATGCCCATGTTGGCTAGGATCGAGAGGTTTGATCGATCAGGGACTTGATTCAGATTGCATCGAGTCTTAGATTGATTGTACCCTCTCGTTCCATGACTTTTGGTCACTCAGGTTGTGCTCCTTGGATCGAGCCACATGATCGATTTGGGGGTCGTTTGAGCTTAGATCGAGTGGCAGATCGAGTAGACTGATCGATCTATTCTCGAGGATCGAGTGATTCGGTCGATCCACACCTCGTTTGCTTTAGAGGCTAAACACATAAGTGGTTTATCCTCTCATGATCGATTGTTCCACTCGATTATCTACTTGATCTCGTCTAGATCGACTTACTCCTCTCGATTCACTAGCTCGATCTAGTAAAAAATGAGCTAGGATGGGTCGATCTAGCACTCGATCTCTAGCTTATACTTAGCCTTTCTCGCCTCTTTTGCGATCATAGCTTATAATCCCTTATCCTTTCACCTACACACTTAGAAAATAAAAGCATAAAACTGAAATAGGAAGAAAGCAAAAATATGTACAATATAGACATGGGAATGCGTCCCAAGTGCGCTTTCTTTAACGTCTTTAGCTAGACTTTACTTGGTTTATGCCTGAGGTGGGTCTTGGAGAAGCATGGTGGTGCTCTCCTTGCTGCAATCACTCGCCAAGTAGGGCTTGACTCTGTGCCCATTAACCGTGAAAGCATTCCCGCTCTTGCCAACCAATGTAACCGCTCCACAGGGAAGAACTTCCTTGATCTCAAACGGTCCACACCATCTAGACTTGAGCTTCCCTGGAAATAGCTTCAACCTCGAGTCGTAGAGTAGCACCAGACTGCCTTCTCTTAACTCCTTATGAACCAGCTTCTTGTTATGAACCGCCTTGGTCCTCTCCTTGTAGATCTTAGCACTTTCGTATGCTTCTAACAGTAGCTCATCAAGCTCATGTAGCTGAATCAACTGTTTCTCCTGAGCTGTCTTGAGGTCGTAGTTCAGCTGCTTCACTGCCCATAGTGCTCTATGCTCCAACTCAACAGGAAGATGACATGCCTTGCCGTAAAGAAGAGTGAAAGGAGTCGTGCCTATAGGAGTCTTGAAAGCGGTTCGGTAAGCCCACAAAGCATCATCGAGTTTGACCGGCCAGTCCTTTCTAGTTGCCCCAACTGTCCTCTCTAGTATAGCCTTGATCTGCCTGTTAGACACCTCTACTTGCCCACTAGTTTGAGGATGATAAGGTGTTGCTACCTTGTGCTTCACGCCATACTTCCTTAAGAGACCTTCGAAGACTTTGTTGATGAAGTGGGAAGATGATGGTCTTGAAGAGCTTGATCACCACTATTGCATCGTTTGTTGGGGAAGCTATAGCCTCAACCCACTTAGACACATAATCAACCGCCACCAAGATGAATTTGTTGCCGTAAGAAGATGGGAACGGACCCATAAAGTCTATCCCCCATGCGTGAAAGACATCAACTTCAAAGATTGGCACCTGGGGCATCTCATTCCTCTTCGTGATGTTTCCAGCTCTTTGACAAGCTTCACAAACCTTAACAAATTCATGAGCGTCTTTGAACAGCGATGGCCACCAAAAGCCAGCTTGTAACACATTTGTAGCGGTCTTGAAGGAAGCGAAATGACCACCATATGAAGAGCCGTGACAATGTAGAAGAATGTCCTTAGCTTCTTCCCTTGTTACACACCTTCTATACAAGCTGTCCACTCCTCTTTTGTATAAGTATGGCTCGTCCCAAAACTAATGGGAGACATCTCTCTTGAATTTCTTCTTGTGGTAGTGGTCTAGATGAGAAGGCTCCTCTCCACAAGCTAAGTAGTTTACTATGTCAGCGTACCAAGGCAAGTCTTCTTCTTTGAAACTCAAGACCTCTTCAAACTTGTCCTCAAGCCTTCCATATACTGCCGTGGTGATCATCATGAGCTGCTTCTTGGGAAGTGAATCATCTAGTGGCAAAGCTTCATTGACTCTCATCCTTGAAAGGTGATCTGCAACTCCAGTTTTTATCCCCTTCTTATCCTTTATCTCCATGTCAAACTCTTATAGCAAAAGAATCCATCTCAAGAGTCTTGGCTTGGTGTCTTTCTTAGAGTAGATATATCTCAAAGCTGCGTGATCTGTGTAGATAACAACCTTAGAGCCCACCAAATATGATCTGAACTTCTCAAAAGAAAACACAACGGCCAACAGCTCCTTCTCGGTTGTAGCATATCTCACTTGCGTGTCATCCAAGGTACGACTGGCGTAGTAGATAACATGCAATCTCTTATCCTTCCTCTGTCCTAGAACAGCTCCCATGGCGTAGTCTCCCGCGTCACACATGATCTCGAACGGTAGACTCCAGTCCGGTGCTTGTACTATTGGTACGGATACAAGAGCTTCTTTGATAGTCTTGAAAGCATGAAGACATTCCTTATCAAACACAAAGTCAGCTTCCTTGCAGAACAGCCGCGTGAGGGGTTTTGCTATCTTGGAGAAATCTTTTATGAATCTCCTGTAGAAGCCTGCGTGACCTAAGAAGCTCCTCACTCCCTTTACATTAACCGGCGGCTCAAGACTCATCATGACTTCAACCTTAGCTTTATCAACCTCTATTCCTTTTTCTGATATCTTGTGGCCGAGTACAATCCCTTCCTTCACCATGAAGTGACACTTCTCCCAGTTCAGCACCAAGTTTGTCTCCTCACACCGCTTAGGTACCTTGCAAAGATTCAACAAACAAGCAGAAAAAGATGCACCATATACAGAGAAGTCATCCATAAACACTTCTACCATCTCTTCTATAAGATCAGAGAAGATCGACATCATGCACTGCCGGATTGTTGCTGGTGCATTACACAACCCAAATGGCATCCTTCGATATGCGAAGGTGCCATAAGGGCATGTAAAAGTCGTCTTCTCTTGATCGTTTGGATGGATTGGTATTTAAAAGAAACCACTATAACCATCAAGAAAGCAATAATATGGATGATTGACAAGTCTTTCAAGCATCTGATCAATAAAAGGAAGAGGAAAATGATCCTTTCTAGTAGCTGAATTAAGCTTCCTATAGTCTATACACATTCGGTGACCAGTTATGGTTCTTGTAGGAATCAATTCATCTTTTTCATTCTTAATGACCGTGATCCGTCCCTTCTTAGGCACCACATGGACATGAGAAACCCACGTGCTGTCACTGATGGGGTATATCACGTCAGCCTCTAACAATTTCAGAATCTCTTTCTTAACTACTTCTTTCAAATTCAGGTTTAAGCGCCTTTGATGTTTAATAAAAGAAGAGTTCTCATTATCTAAGTGAATCCTATGAGTGCAAAGCATTGGTGAAAGGCCCTTGATGTCACTTAGAGAGTACCCAATGGCCTTCCTATACTTTCTCAGCTCATTAAGGAGCGAGTGCAACTCATCATCACTTAAGTTTTCATTCACAATCACGGGATAAGTCTCATTAAGCCCTAAGAAAGCATACCTTAGCCCTTTTGGGAGCTCCTTTAGGTCCACCTTTGGGGATATCAGCTCGCTCCAGTCCTCCTCATGGCTTGTGTTGACGTTCCCGTCCTAAGTAGCCTCCTTAGAACCCGAGACACGAGCCTTAAGACTGCTTTCTTGAACCGTTGTCTCCTCCGAGATCGAGTCATCCAGCCAATCTTCTACTCGTTCTGGTCTGAATCGAGTAACTTCACTTGATTTGATGTGGATCGAGCAGGAGATCGAGTCCTCGTCTTGTTCTCTGAACTGATCGATTGGTTTCTCTCGATCTTCCCATCGATTGTTTTGCTGGATCGACTACTTTCCTCGATCTTCTTGTCGATCTTGATCTTGGATCGAGTGAGCTCGTCGATTTCCTGATCGATCTCTAGGCATCTGCCTTCATCTTCCTTCACAACATTCCTAGAATCGAGAATATGGACGTATTCTTGAGTCCTCTCACTCAGAAAACCATGCTCCCCTGGCTCCTTTGTCAAGGCAAGCTGCAAGTGATCCTCATGTGCCAGCTCTTCAAGTAATTCGTCGGCCAAAGCATCCAACGTTTCAATGTAGAATGCTTGTCCTTCAATGGTTGGCTTCTTCAAGACCTCATTAATATCAAAATCCAGCTTGATGTCCTTGCCAAGGTGCAGAGCTATCTTCCCATTCTTTACATCAGTGATTGCTCCAGCGGTTGCAAGGAATGGTCTTCCAAGTATAAGCGGATCCTTAGGCTCTTCATCCATCTCAAGCACAATAAAATTGGTTGGTACATTGACATCACTTATTCTCACTGGAAGATCCTCTAGCATACCCACTGGAAGCCTTACGCTTCTGTCAGCTAACACAAGGGAGATCCTACACTCTTTAAACCGTGTGAAACCTAGCTTCTTTGCTATAGAGTGGGGCATGAGATTGATACTTGCTACCAAATCACATAAATAGCTCTCAAACTTCAATGGACCCAAAGCGCAAGGAATGGTGAAGGATCCTGGATCTCATAGCTTCTTAGGCACTATTTCTTTGTGGATAATAGCACTACACTCTTCACTAAGCACCAAAACTTCTTTACTCTCCTTGTTCTTCTTTGTAAGGGTGTCTTTGAAGAACTTAGCACACTTAGGCATCATAGCTAGACAATCCACAAGAGGCAACTTGATCTCCACATCCGTTATATGCTTCTCAAATAAGAGCCTGTGCTTCTCTATCAGCTGTTTCTTGAAGCGGCCATGAAAAGGAAGCTTTGGTACATACGGTGGAGGCACATAAGCATCCTTCTCCTTAGTAGCTTGCTCCACTTTCTTCTCTACGGCTACTTCTTTGCCTTTCATTTGCCTCTCAATCCACACATTATCAAAGGTGATTTCTTCATCAGCTGAAAGCTTACCCTCCCCCTCTTGAACCACAATGTCCTCATTGGCCTTAGGAGCAACTCGCGGTGGAAGTTCTTTCCCACTTCTTAGTATTATAGCGTTTGCATACTCTTTGAGAACGTCAGTAAGAGAGGAGTCTAGGCGGTTTTTCATCTCGGCAAACTTCTGATTAGTTGAGGCTTGAACTTGAAGCAACTGCTGGAACATCGCTTGTACCGGATCTTGAAGTTAGGGTTGTATCTGTTGTTGTTGTGGAACAAAGTCGGGAGGAGACATAAGAGTGTAGCCTTTGTTGCCTTGCTGTTGCTGCTGACCCTGGAAGTTCCCTTGCCTCTGCCCTTGAAAGCCAATATTCGGTTGAAAACCCTTGTTATAAGGAACAAACGGCTTTGCTTGCTGGGGGGGGGGGGGGGGGGGGGGGGGGGGGGGGGGGGGGGGGGTACACCTAATCTTTAGGGTTCTTAACGTTTGTGCTCCTGTAAGACAGAATGTTGTTGGCTTGGTAACCTTGTGAATAACCCTGAGGCTTGTTGTAGTTCTGACCAGCAATCCAGTTAGCTTCTTCTTGACTCAAGTCTAACTCCTCTAAGAGTTCTTCGGCTTCACCCACAAAGTGAACGTGCTTTTGATTGGCAAGAACGAGCTTGTCTATCTTCTCATGCAGTGACTTGAGCTCTTTCTTGTGAGACTCTAGCTCAAAACCTTGTGCTGCACGGTCATAATCTTCGGTGTAGCTGCCGTCACTCAAAGCCAAGTTTTTGATTAACTTCATACCCTCTTCCACTTCTTGACACTGAATGGTATAGTCTTTGAATCTCTCCATAGCTTCATTGAATGTCTCGTTCTGCCTTTGAGTGAATCCGCTGATCTCACTTTGCAGCCTTGCTGTTCTTGTGCTCGAGAAGAACTTTGAGAGGAACGCCTTCTTACATTCAGCCCAAGAGGTAATGGTGCCTTGTGGAAGGGTCTTCTACCAATGCCAAGCCTTATCACCGAGAGAAAATGGGAAGAGCCGAAGCTTGAAAGCATCTTCCGAGATCCCATTGATCTTTATCATCCCACAAACTTGCTCAAAATTGTCAAGATGCTCCAAGGGGTCTTCCATAGCCAGCCCATGGAATTTGCTGTTCAGAACCATAGAGATGAATCCTGGCTTTATCTCGAAGTTGTTGTTCTGTACTGGTGGAGGAGTGATCCCAAAGTGATTGTGATGCGTATTAGGAGCATCTCCAGCACCAATGATCCGTGGAGGTCTAGCTGCGTGGTTGGGGTTTCCATTGTCCCTTCCTACAGCGCCGTAAGCTGGTGGAGGTCCCTCAGGATGTTCTTGCTCAGCCATTGTTGCAAAGTCTACTGAACCAGCTTGAACAATCTCTTCAAAGGCTTGAGCTTGCTCTCTTGCCCTTCTTGATCTAGCGTGTCTAAGTTGATGAATATTGTCCAGGGGTGTAAGTAAGTTGTTGTCACCTCTAGAACACAGATTCATGTACCTGAAAGACACAAGTGTGAAGAGAAAGAGATTAGTAACCAAAGTGAAAACAAAGTCTTAGTCTTTACTAAACCCCAAATCTTAATGCTTCCTAACAATCCTAAGATGGCAACATCGCCATTTGATAACAGGATTTTTGCAAGCAGAGGTTATTATCAAAGCTCAAGCAACCTATGGATGTAGTATAATGTGCAAGAGGTATCAATCCAACCTAGGAAGCAGGAAGAACACTAAGAATGCAAGGATGAAGCAAATCTAAGTAGATCGGGAAAATGATTAGTAAAATCAAAGAAAACTAAATGCAACGACTAAATGAGATGCAAAATTATTTTAAAATCCCTGGAAGAGGGTTAACTAACACTGAAAGAAAACAGAGTAACTAAAGAACAAATCTACTAAAAACTAAAAATCGAGCACTGAATCGAGTAAAACAGACCGATCTAACAACTTAAAGCAAAACGACTTCTAATGAACGAGATGCAAGCTTAAAGACTAAAAGATGATTACTTGATGTTTAAAAATACTAAAAGAGGGTTTAGGGTCGAGGGTCATATTCAATAGTTTTCAAAGGTTTAAGCTTTGGTTTGAAAACATATAGATCTACTCATTGATGAGCGTATTCTAAGCCTTGAAAACAAAACAAGAACCATCCATGGCATGTGGTATGATTCACTTCCTCAATATCTTCTCCAAACCCATGGAGTTTGGTGGAAAAATAGATCAAAGAGCAAGAAAAACGGATTTCAATCTATGGCCTAACTATTCTCCTCTACATCCATGGCGTTTGGGAGAGGGTCGATTAGTCTCTAGGACTTGGTTTTCTAAGATATCTGAATCCGGTCAGGGTAAGATAGCTTTGGAATCATAGAGATGTTTTCCAAGACTCTTTAAGCCTTAAGACCCCAAGATCATAGAAGAAAAGGAATGAAGAACAAGAAAAACACAAAACTTAAACCTCTTAAATTCTTTGGATCTCCTCAACCCCAAATCCCAAAAGAAAACTACTCACTACTCATCTTTGAAACCGATTGAAAATCAATGAAGGATAAACTAAGCATGATTAAGCAATTGATTAAGGGAAAAGACTTAATATTCAAAGCTTCAAAAGTTCAAAACATGAAAAACTCGAAGAACAATAGCTATGGCGGACTCGCCTAAGAGAAAAAGCATAAAAAGATAAGATAGAAAAGTTGTGCACAAAAGGATAGCCGCCTTTGCCTAAAATGGCCAAACAACTTCAAATGGTCCCCTCACTAGATGCCAAAAGCGGTTAAGGCCCTGATATCAACCTTGAGATCGATCAGTTCACTCGTTCGTCTTCAGGGATCGCTGTCTTCTACTTGATCTTCAAGTCGATCTGGTTGGATGGATCGAGCTCTTCACTTGATCTTCTGGTCGATCCTTGGGTGATCGGGTCGTGGTCTCGATCTAGCTCTCGTTCTGCATGGCGTCATCCACATCTATACTCCAGATCGATCTCCTCTCTCGATCTTAGTCTTGATCCTTCCCCTTGAATCGACTTGGGTCGCTCGATCTTCTGGTCTATCTCATCTAGATCGACCTGCCTTGCTGGATCCGCTACTCGATCTCGGGTCCTTCGCATGCACGGCTGAGTTCTCCAAGTGTCCACAAGCTCCATTTTGATCCTCTTCACGTCCACATAGCCTCCACAATTCCATAGTGCTCCAAACAACCTGATAATAATGCAAAAGTGCAAGAAATATGCAAAATGCGAATGCAAAGAGACCTAGGACCTAAAATGCAACAAATGGAACAAACTAGCCTATAATGCAAGATGAATGCATGAAAAACTATCCTAAATGCATACAAAATATGGAAAATATATGGTAATATCACTTAACAATTATCAGTTCATTACAAAGCAAGGTATGCAAGTTTACTTGACCGGGAATGGAGATCAGAACAACAAGAATCTCACCAATGCTGTGCCGGAGCCGCGAGATACACCAAGTACAAGCCAAGTAGCCGATAGAGCATCAATGGAGCAAGAGGACGTTTCAAGCCAAGACATTGAAGAAACATTGCAAGAAACGTACAAGCTCGACTTCAGTGGACTTCAAGGGAATGCAAGCCATACTCGCCAGTTTTCCAAACATGCCCAATGAGCACCGAAAACAGTTATTTTCAATTTATACAATCTTTGCAGGTAATGAGGCTTGTCCCACTTGTTCTTAAGCACAACAACAAGCCAAATGGGCATCAGTTCGAGCCACAAAGGAGTCGGAATAGTTTAGATTTTATTTCTGTTCAATTTACTGAACCTTCCTATTTTGATGTTTTTGCGCCTTAAGCGCTTTGTAGCTTTCTTTTACTCTTTGTGTTGTCGTTTTATGCTTTTTATTTTGGCCCTAGGGCTAGCGGACGAGCTCTTATAAAGCTCCCCTGCAGCGTTGTATTAATTTTTACCCTTGATTATCAATAAAGACCGAACTTTCTTCAAAGCTAAAGCCGCCGCTTTTCCTTTGTTCTTACTTGTGTTCTTGAGCGTGTGATTCACTCAAGGCTTGAGTGCTTGCTGTATCAGAGAGTTATTCATCCTCTCTGTGGTGCCATCGACCCACTACGTTTCACCATTCACTGATCCCTCAAGAGAGAGCGTTATAACCAGCTTGACAGATCCCATCTCGGCTCCAGGAGTGTTCCTCATGCCTTGTTTTATCATTACCACCCATCAGTCATCACAAGAGAGCGACAAAGCCAGTGTGTAGACTCTATCAAACCACCCACTCTGAACCATGTAACACTCTCATCTGAGTATTACATCATCTGGTATCAGAGCCAAAGGTTCTACCTTAGGTTTACCTTCCTTTTTATTTTCATAGATGCGTTCTTAGTTGCACTTGTTTTCATCGCTTGGTTGATTGCTTATTCTTTTATTTCAAAAACCCATAAAAACTGTTGTCTTTGTTTTTATTAGTCTATCTGTTTAAGTTTAATAAAAAGAAAACCCCAAGAAGATTTTAGATCCGATTTATTTGTTTAAGCTGTGTAGTTTTCGTAAATCTATAAAACCCCATAAAAAGTTTTCTTTGTGTATTTGTGTTCTAGTTTGCTTGTTAAGTAAACTTATTGCTAGTCTTGTCTTTGATCGGCTTGTTTGATTATTAGACCAGTTAGTAACCTTTGTTAGTTGCTATTTTGTTGGTATGGTGACAGTTTGTTAAATGTTGCAAGGTTAAACAAACATTAGTAACATGACAGAGGGAGCAAACGGTGCACCAGCTAATCTAGTTCAAATGTTAGCGGCCATGAGGGAGGACATGAGGAGCATTGATAACTACTTTCTTTGCAAGGGTGAGGATGCAATGAGGCTATCAAACTCAAATGCAACACTTAGGTTGTAGTACAGTATGCAAGTGAGAGTCAATCCATTTCTAGGAGCTAGGAAGATCAAAGAGAATGCAAGAGCAGTTTAAAGCTAAGCGAATAACAGGCGATCTTGTAAAAATCCTAAAAAACTATATGCAGCAACCAAATGAAATGCAAAACTATTTTAAAAATACCAGGAATGATCAACTACCACGGGGAACAAACGGAATAATTAAAATGCAAAGTTATGAATTACTAAAAATCGACTAGTGGATCGACCACAAGATCGACCACTAGATCGAGCAACAACGATCGATTTCGTCTAACAAAGCAAAAGCAATGAAACTAACGACTAGGATACGGCGAATATCAAGCGAATGATTAACGAAGATGTAAGAATGCTAAGAAAGAAGGGTCTAGGGTTGAGATTCATGGTCCGGGGTTTCAAGGGTCCAAGTTGGGGTTGAAAACTTTAAATCGACTCACTTTGTGAGATTCCCTAAGCCTTGAAAACGAAAACAAGATTCATCCGTGGCTTTCGGTATGGATCACTCCTTCATCCTCTCCTCCAAACCCATGGCTTCTGGTGGAAAAAGAGGTTGAAGGGCAATGAACTCAGATTTCAAACACACGGCCTAACTAGTCCCCTAAACTTCCATGGCTTTTGGGAAAGGGTAACTAGTCTCTAGGATGTGATTTTCAAAGATCTCTGGATCCTGTCAAGGTAAGAGACCTCTCTGATCATAAAGATATTGGCGTGAGAGTCTTTAAGCCTTAGGGACTCAACATCCTAGTAGAGAAAGCCATTAAGAACAAGAAAACTACCAACTTGAAAACCCCTTAGACCCCGTGAATCCTCTCAACCCCGAGACCCAAAGGAAACTACTCGCTACACATGAGAATAACCGAAATAAACATGAAAGATGAAGCGATGAACATGAAAACGATTACTTAAAGCTTAAACGATTCGAAAAGATTCAAGAACAAAGTTCAAGGTCTCCCCATGGCGGATAATCTCCAAACCAGAGAGAAAAGCATAAAAAGATAAGAACGAAAAAGTGTGTGTGGAAAAAGACATCGCCGCCTTCCCAAAATGGCGAAAACAGCTCGATGGTTCCCCACTCGCTATCGGCCAAAAGCGGTTGAAAGGACATAGATCGACTTCGGTATCGAGCGGCTCTCTCGATCACTTTCGGACATCGTGTCTTCAACTCGATCTGGGTCTCGATCATCTTCGGCGGATCGAGTGTTGCATACGATCTTGGTATTGATCTTCGGTTGGATCGAGTGGTGGACTCGATCTGGCTCTCGCTCTGCATGGCGTCATTTACGTCCGTACCATTTGCTCGATTGCTCCACTCGATCTTCGTCTCGATCATTTTCCCTGGATCGCCTGGTCTTCTCGATCTTCTGGTCGATCTCATCTAGATCGACCTGCCATGCTCGATCTGCTCCCCGATCTCTAATCCTTAGCAAACATCCGACCGTCCACGAACCGCCACAACAGCTTCAGCACGTCCACGAACCTCCACGACTCCGAAGTAGCCAGAAACAACCTGAATATGATGCAAAATGCTAGGAACATGCGTATGCTGGTGCGAGAATGCTCTAGGACACTAAGTGATGCAATCTAGTCTAAAGTGTGATGTAAATGCATGAAAAGCTAACTGATATGTATGCAAAATGCATGCAATATGTAGTGACATCAACTCCCCCAAACTTACTTCTTGCTTGCCCTCAAGCAACAGAAAATAAGAAAGGAAGAGAGGTTTTAAAAAACGAACGGGGGTTTAAGCTTCTTGCAAAGGTGCCTTTCAAATGATCAATCTCAATGTCCTAGTTACTAGTTCTAAAATGCAATGCGCACACTGATACTCCAAAGAACTTAGCCATACTCATCACACAAAGAAATTCAGATCATGACTCTCCTATTCCTAACAATCAAAGAAACTCATCCTTTAACATTCAGTAACACCCGAACCATGAATCAAACTTATGCACTTTAAAGCAAAACACATTTGGTTAAGGGCGCAGGCTATGATCATAGAATGATCTCATTTGAAAAGGGTTTTCAATTTAAACAATGGTTTTTCTCAAAAATGGCAAGAATTTTATGCATAATGCTAAAGGTGAAGGCAATTGATGCATACATGATCAGATTCTCATCTACCCATGTAAACTAACAATGATCCTAAACCCTTCTCATTTATTAACTTTTATCCTCACTCACCACTTAGAATCTACCCTTTTCTCAAAGCAAAAGCTTAGCATTCCCCAATTCAAAACAGAAAACATTTTTTTTACTCTTTTAAGCTAGTGAAAAGGTTGAAAACAATTTGCTCTTTACATATTTCTTATTGGTAGCTCTCTTGTTTATTTATATTTATTTTTTTTTCTTTTATTTTGGCACTTAGGCTCTTTTTTTTAATTTTTATTTTTATTTTGAGAGAGCTACCTTCTGAAATTATTAGAGCATATAAATTTTTAAACACAAACCTTTCACTTAATACCTTTTTCTTTCTTTCAAATACCAAACTCTTTTGAAACCGAGAACATATAAACATGAAGACAACCCCAATGATCCCCCAAACTTATTCTAAGCCTATATCTAGCTTCAAAATACAAAGCTAGCAATCACATGAGAACCCAATCATGTCGCCTAAACCTAACACTTTATGCTAAGTTCAAAACCGAAAAAGAAGGCCTCACAATGATGTCACACAAGAAAAATTTGGCTTCAAAGAAGGGTAAGGGTCAAGGTGGGAGTTCTACTTAGGCTCACAAAGAGTGGTAAAAGGAAGAAGAGAGCCTAAATATTTTAAAATCCATGTGTTCATTTTCAAATGCATAAGGATGATAATTGAAATTTCAGATTAAGGTTTTCACTTATTAGGACAAGCTTCAAATAATGAGAGTTCAATTCAAGTCACGAAAATCATAGCAAGTGATCCAAGCATGGTAAGAACTTACTTTCAAGGTATGAGCAAAGCATTAGAGAACTACTAACTAGGGCATTGAAACAATTCATGAGTTTAAAACACCTTTTTAAGAAAAACTCTAACCCCTTATGCGAATATGAACAACCTAGATGCTTTAAGATTCTAGACTCAATCCTAAAATGCTTAATGAGATGAATGCAACTACATGAATCTTTGAAAAAAATTTAAAAATTTTACCAATTTTTCATGTAATGAAGACTCAAGGTTGCTAAAGGGAAAATAAGATCAGAAAACACAAGTCAAACCACACATATACTCCCCCAAACTTGCTTGACACGGTCCCGGTGGCAAACAAATTCAAAGGAGCATCAAAACACAAAGCAAAAAGAAGCAAACATGAGCGGTATGTACAATGGAAGAAGGTTGTTACCTCGGGTCTAGTCTCGGCTGGAACTTGAGGATGTTCCAGAGGAACTAGATGCTATGGCTTTGCCTTTGGAGCCTGGCTCTTGAAGAGAGAGACGCGCTGGTTGGATGTTGCTGCCTTGAGTCTCACGGATGACAACTCCACCGGTTGAAAGCCTCCTCTTCTCGGGTTGTTGAACCTCTTCACTTGCATCTATCTTAGGCGAGCCTCCTTGAAGTGATTTGACCTTCTTGGCAAGTTTCTTGAGCATTTTTCCTTGCCATTTGTTGATTTTCCTTTGCATCTCCGCAACAGATGCTAGGAACTTCTCCATTTTGGTTCTAGGCTCAAAGTCTATCTTGGGAAGGGTGTAAGCCTCGGGCATCTCATCTTCCGTGGCTGGGGACTCAGACCTTTGACGAGGAGCAATCGCTGGGCAGGCGTTCCTCCTAGAGGAGCAAATCACTCCTCTTCTGTTGGCAAGAACTCGATGTTCCCAACACCAAGCAGCTCGGCCTCATCCTTGTTTGGTATGATGCACACTCTCTTCTCGTTTTCGTCGTCTATGAAGAGATAAGCGTAGAACCCTTCTGCTGGCGTGCGTCCCAAGCTGTCGTTATTCCTCATGTAGACCTCATCCATGAAAGCTCTAGCTGGGACGGGTGTGAAGTCGTGTATAGGTACGCCAGCTTGTAAGAATAGAGGAGTGAGGAAGCCGCCAATGAAAGAAGAGGTTGCCTTGCACCGCAAGGCATAAGCCTTGTACTTTACCAAGGAGGCAGAAAGCACGCATCCATAGTTCACCTCGTCGCCGAGTAAATCCTCCATAGGTTCTTCATTCTCAGCCGGATCACACAACAAATGCTTCACGCCTTGGAACAGGAAGCAAAGCTCGGTCTTCGTGACCGTGGGAGCAACTGACCTTCCGCTGAATGTGTTGGCGATCAGCTTCAAGGTGTACCTCAGCACCGGGCTTCTCACTCTCTTGATTTTGGCGGTGTTGGCCTTGTAGTCTTCGTTGCTGATCAGGTCCCAAAAATCGTTTGCTCCCTTGAAGGAGGGGAACTCGATCTTGGTGGCGGCTGCGTTGAGACCATACGCTTGACATAGCTCGGGGATTGAGAGGCTGAAGGCTTCACGTCCAACCTTGAAGGAGAGGCGGCCTTGTGAAGGAACGGAGGCGCTAGGGTTCTCGTAACGAAACTCCAACGTGGCAAGGAAGTCTATTGTCACTTCTGGAATGGTTGGGCAATCCATTCGTGACAGACATCTTAAGCCAATGTTCTTGAGGAGTTGGTCAAAATCTCCAAGGATCCCTAGCTTGAACAGCAGCTCCCGGTCCGCAAACTTAGTAGGCTCAAACCGAAGCCTTTCAAGCCGTTTCTTGTCCCTCTTCTCATCCTTACTCCATCTGACCCTCTCTTGAACAGCCACCTCCTGTCCTTCTCCCTCTTGTGCTGTCTCTTCTCTCGTTCTCTTGGGAGCCATTGTGCCTGAAACAAATTTCTCAAGCAATTGGATAAGCAAAACGGCGATCGGATGAGGGAAGAAGAGAGGCGAAGAGGAAAGCTTATAACTAAAACCCTAGAATTTTGGGGAATTAATAAAAATTATAGCAAAATAAAAGAGAATCAAATCTAGAGATACTAGAAAATCCAGGATTTTTCCTATCATTTTGCTAAATTTAAAAATTCAAAACTGCCCTAGCATCTAAAACAATCAAAGCCGAATTAAAAGGGAATTTTCCTTAAGATTTTTATCAAATATCCGAAAATACCTTTTGCAAAGATTGTTAAGAAGCTTGTTAACCTTCAGAAAACAAATAACTCTCACTCTCTTTGCTTAAAATTTCGAGAAAACAAGAATGAAAGAGTGTGAAGTTGTTAAAAACATTTAAAGGCCAACAACAAATAAAACTATGGGTAAAAGGAGGTGGTTTCTGACACTAGTCTTGGTCAAAGCACATCTTTCATGGTCAAAGATGCTTGCCTTGACCAAGTTTTAAATTTAAAAACTCATATGCGTTCAACCTTAGTTCGTCCAATTCATGTCCTAGATCGTAAGCCATTATGGGTTACTCGATTTGTGACTCGATTCATGATGAATCGAGTCCTTGATCGATTGGCTCTCTCGATCGTTGAGATTTTGGCTCCTCGGCTAAGTTCTCATGATCGAGCTACGTCCTCGATTTGGGGGTCGATTTGGCTGAGATCGAGTGATGGATCGATTCGAATGATCGATATTTCTTTTAAGGATTTCCCGAGAGAAATTAGATCGGTCGATCCATTTAGGATCGATCGATCCGTTTTCATCTAGATCGATCTTATCACTCGTTCTCGTCTAGATCGACTGGCTCCTCTCGATTCACTAACTCGATCTAGCAAAGATTGAGTTAGCATTAGTCGATCTAGCACTCGATCTCTAGCCTTTTCTTAACCCCTATCGCCTCTTTTGGACTTCAAGATCGAGTTTTAGACTTTTCATACCTGTTCCTACACACTTGCAAAATAAAAACATAAAACTGAAAGAGAAATAAAGCAGAAATATGTACAGGATAGACATGGGAATGCCTCCCAAGTGCGATTTCTTTAACGTCTTTAGCTAGACTTTACTTGGTTTAGGCAGATGGTGGGTCTTGGAGAAGCACCGAGGTACTCTCCTTGTCATAGCTGTCCGCCAAGTAATGCTTGACCCTGTGTCCGTTCACGGTGAATGCACTGCCACTCTTGCCCATCAATGTAACAACTCCATAAGGCAGCACTTCTTGGATCACAAACGGCCCGCTCCACCTCGACTTCAGCTTTCCCGGGAAGAGTTTGAGTCTTGATTTGTACAGCAATACCAAACCTCCTTCCTTGAGCTCCTTGGCAACCAACTTCTTGTCATAAGCTTCCTTAGTCCGCTCCTTGTATATCCGAGAGCTCTCATAAGCGTTCAACCTTAGTTCGTCCAGTTCATGTAGCTGGATGAGGCGCCTCTCTTGAGCAGTCTTGAGGTCAAATTTCAGCCTCTTTACAGCCCACAATGCACGGTGTTCCAGCTCAACCGGGAGGTGACAGCCTTTGCCATAGAGCAGAGTGAAAGGGGTCGTACCAATCGGTGTTTTAAAGGCAGTACGGTAGGCCCAAAGAGCGTCGTCCAGCTTTACTGCCCAGTCTTTCCTTGTTGCTCCGACAGTCTTCTCTAGTATAGCCTTGATTTGCCGGTTGGAGACTTCCACTTGACCGCTCGTTTGAGGATGATACGGTGTAGCCACTTTATGCTTAACGCCGTATTTCCTCAAAAGGTTCTCAAAGACCTTGTTTATGAAGTGGCTTCCTCCATCCTTTATAACCACCTTTGGTACCCCAAACCTTGGGAAAATGATGCTTTTAAACAGCTTGATCACCACCTTAGAATCGTTTGTAGGGGAAGCAACAGCCTCAACCCATTTGGAGACATAATCAACCGCTACTAAGATGTGCTTGTTGCCGTATGAAGAAGGAAATGGCCCCATGAAGTCTATGCCCCACGCGTCAAACACGTCAACCTCGAAGATAGGAACCTGAGGCATCTCGTTCCTCTTAGTGATATTCCCAGCTCGTTGACATGCCTCACGGCTCTTCGCAAACTCGTGTGCATCTTTGAAGATGGACGGCCACCAGAAACCAGCTTGCAACACTTTCGTGGCAGTCTTAAATGAAGCGAAGTGTCCTCCGTAGGAAGAGCCATGGCAGTGAAAGAGGATGTCTTTAGCTTCTTCCTTTGTAACACATCTCCGGTACAAACTGTCCACCCCTCTCTTGTATAAGTAGGGCTCGTCCCAAAAGTAGTCACTCGCCTCTCTCATGAACCGCTTCTTGTGATAGCTGTTGAGATGTGTTGCCTCCTCTCCGCATGCTAAGTAGTTCACAACATCAGCGTACCAGGGAAAATCCTCCTCTTTGAAGCTCAACACTTCTTCAAACTGCCCTTCTAACCTTCCACAAACAGCTGTAGTGATCGCCATGAGTTGCTCTTCTAGAAGAGAATCATCTAAGGGGAGAGACTCGTTGATCCTTCGCCGAGATAGATGGTCAGCGACTCCATTTTCTATTCCCTTCTTGTCTTTAATTTCTATATCAAACTCCTGAAGCAAGAGGATCCACCTCTAAAGCTGAGGCTTAGTGTCCTTCTTTGAATAGATGTATCGCAAAGCCGCGTGATCTGTGTAGACAATAGCCTTGGAACCCACAAGATACAACCTGAACTTCTCAAAGGCGAACACTACTGCAAGCAACTCCTCTGTAGTAGTATACCTCGTTTGCGTGTCATCCAAGGTTCTTGAAGCATAGTAAATCACGTGCAGCTTCTTGTCTTTCCTCTGACCAAGAACGGCTCCTACGGCGTAGTCACTAGCATCGCACATGATCTCAAAGGGTAGTGTCCAGTCTGGTGCTTGAACTATAGGGGCTGATGTAAGGGCTTCCTTGATGGTCACGAAAGCTCGCAAACACTCCTCATCAAACACAAACTCAGCTTCTTTGCACAGCAACCGTGTAAGAGGGCATGCAATCTTGGAGAAGTCCTTGATTAAGCGCCTATAGAACCCGGCGTGTCCCAAGAAACTTCTGACTCTCTTAACGTTAACCGGCGCCTCAAGACCCATGATGACTTCCACTTTAGCCTGATCAACCTCAATGCCCTTCTCTGATATCTTATGACCAAGCACGATCCCTTCCTTAACCAAAAAGTGGCACTTCTCCCAGTTTAGCACCATGTTTGTCTCTTCACAACGCTTTAGTACCCTGCAAAGATTCAACAAACACGCAGAAAGGACGCACCATAGACAGAGAAGTCATCCATAAACACCTCTACCATCTCTTGTATTAGATCAGAGAAGATCGACATCATACACCGTTGAAACGTAGCCGGTGCGTTACACAATCCAAATGGCATCCTTCGATAAGCGAAGGTACCATAGGGACATGTGAAGGTCGTCTTCTCCTGATCATTTGGGTGAATTGGTATCTGAAAGAAACCGCTATACCCATCGAGGAAACAGTAGTAATGGTGATTAGCAAGTCTCTCAAGCATTTGATCAATAAAAGGTAAAGGGAAATGATCCTTCCTAGTTACAAGATTAAGTTTCCTATAATCAATACACATCCTATGACCAGTGATGGTCCTAGTAGGAATAAGCTCATCTTTATCGTTCCTTATGACCGTGATCCCTCCCTTCTTAGGCACCACATGTACAGGAGAAACCCACATGCTGTCACTTATGAGGTAGATCACGTCAGCCTCTAAAAGTTTAAGGATCTCTTTCTTAACAACCTCTTTTGCAAATTAGGATTCAAACGCCTTTGATGTTCTATAGAAGAGGCGTTCTCATTATCCAAGTGAATCCTGTGAGTGCAAAGCATTGGTGAAAGGCCCTTGATGTCACTGAGAGAGTACCCAATGGCCTTCCTATACTTTCTTAGCTCAGTCAGGAGCGAGTGCAACTCATCATCACTTAAGTTTTCATTCACAATCACGGGATAGGTGTTATTAGGCCCTAAGAAAGCATACCTTAGCCCTTTTGGGAGCTCCTTAAGGTCCACCTTTGGGGTTAACAGCTCGCTCCAGTCATCCTCGTGACTGTTGTTGTTGTTTTCCTCCTTGGAGCCCTCCTTAGAACCCGAGGCATGGCCCTTAAGACTGCTTTCCTCAACCGCTATCCCTTCTGAAATCGAGTCGTCCAGTCGATCTTGCTCTCGATGTCGTCTAGATCGAGCAGTTTCGCTCGATTCACTTACTCGATTTATTGTGGATCGAGTAAGGGATTGAGGCGCTGAGTCGATCTCCGGAATAGACCCCAAACTTATCGGGAGGTCTTTCTCGATATTTGACTCGATTGTTTTCCCGGATCGATCACCCCTCTCGATCTGACTGTCGATTGTTGCACCGGATCGAGTTGTGTTCTCGATTGCCTTGTCGATCCGACATCTGGATCGAGTGATAGCGTCGATTTCAGAGTCGATTTCTAGGCAGAAGCTTTCATCCTTCTTAGCAACCTTCCTAGAATCCAGCAAGTTGACGTACTCCTGGGTCCTCTGATCCACATAACCAAGCTCTCCTGGCTCCTTAGTAGAAGAAGCACCTCCTTACTTTCCTTATTCTTCTTCATGAGAGTGTCTTTGAAGAATTTAGCGCATTTAGGCATCATTGCAAGGCAGTCCACGAGAGGTAGCTTGATCTCTACGTCCTTAAGATGCTTCTCAAAGAGGATTCTGTGCTTCTCTATGAGTTGCTTCTTGAAAAGGCGAGGAAAAGGCAGGTTAGGTACATACGGTGGAGGTACCTAAGCATCTTTCTCCTTGGTAGTTTGCTCCGCTCTCTTCTCAACAACTGCTTTGTCTCCTCTTCTTGGCCCTTGAATCCAGACATTGTCAAAGGTGATCTCATCATCAGCGGAAAGCTTACCCTCCCCCTCTTGAATTACAACATCCTCGTTGTTCTTAGGAGTAACCGGAGGTGCTAGCTCTTTGCCGCTTCTTAACGTGATGGCGTTGGCATATTCCTTAGGATTCTGCTCACACTTGCCCGGTAGGCTATTCTGACCACTTGTACTCGCTTTCCCCTTCTCTAGCTGCTTGATCTTGTTGCTTAAGTTGGTGATCTGAGTGGAGAAGTCAGTGAGAGACGAGTCTAAACGAGTGTTCATCTCGGCGAACTTCTGGTTTGTAGAGGCTTGCCCTTGGATCAGCTGCTGAAACATGGCCTGAACCGGATCAACTTGTTGTTGCATCGGCTGTTGCTGCTGAGGTGCAAAGCCTGGAGGGTAGCTTGGCGTATAACCCTGGTTACCTTGATGTTGCCCTTGGAAGTTGTTCTGCCCTTGACCTTGGAAGCCACCACTCGGCTGAAAACCTTTGTTGTAAGGTATGAAAGGTTTTGCTTGTTGAGCAGGGTACACTTGGTCCTTAGGATTGGCAACGTTGGTACTACGGTAGGAGAGATTGTTGTTCTGGTTGTAGCCTTGGTTGTAGCCATGAGGTATGTAATTGTTCTGTCCCGCCACCCAATTGGCTTCTTCCTGGCTCAACTCAAGCTCTTCTTGATTCTCATCCGCTTCACCAACAAAGTGAACATGCTTCTGGTTGGCTAACACCAGCTTATCAATCTTTTCATGCAAGGATTTCAGCTCCTTTTTGTGGGACTCTAGCTCAGATCCTCACGGTGCACGGTCATAATCTTCAGCATAGTTGCCGTCACTCAGGGCCAGGTTTTCAATCAGCTCCATTCCCTCTTCTACCTCCTGACCAAGGAAGTTCCCTTTACTAGCTGTGTCAAGCAACAACCTGATCTTTGGTGAGGCTTTGCGGTAGATGGTGCTGAGTAGGGTCTCCTCACTGAAACCGTGATGAGGACATTGGATCGTGTAATCTTTAAAACGTTCCATTGCCTCATTGAATGTCTCATTGTTCCGCTGAGTGAAGCTGCTGATTTCGCTTCTCAGCCTTGCCGTTCTGGTACTAGAGAAGAATTTTGAGAGGAAAGCTTTCTTACACTCGGCCCATGAGGTGATGGTGCCTTGTGGAAGGGTCTTCTCCCAATGCCTAGCTTTGTCTCCGAGTGAAAAGGGAAAGAGACGCAGCTTGAAAGCATCTTCTGATATGCCGTTTATCTTTATCATCCCACATACTTGCTCGAAATTGTCAAGGTGCTCCAAGGGATCTTCCATTGCTAAGCCGTGGAACTTGTTGTTTTGCACCATGGAGATGAAACCTGGCTTAATCTCGAAGTTGTTGTTTTGTACAGGAGGAGGAGTGATCCCAAACCTATTGTGATGAGTATTGGGAGCATCTCCGGCTCCTATGATCCTTGGGGGTCTAGCCGCGTGTTGGGGGTTTCCATTGCCCCTTCCCACTACCCCGTGAGCTGGAGGAGGTCCCTCTGGATGCTCGTGTTCAGCCATAGCTTCAAAGTCAACCAAACCGTGCTGAACAATCTCCTCAAAGGCTCTGGCTTGTTCTCGTACTCTTCTTTGCCGTGAATGACCAAGCTGGGGACTCAGACCTTTGACGAGGAGCAATCGCTGGGCAGGCGTTCCTCCTAGAGGAGCAAAGCACTCCTCTTCTGTTGGTAAGAACTCGATGTTCCCAACACCAAGCAGCTCGGCCTCATCCTTGTTTGGTATGATGCACACTCTCTTCTCGTTTTCGTCGTCTATGAAGAGATAAGCGTAGAACCCTTCTGCTGGCATGCGTCCCAAGCTGTCGGTATTCCTCATGTAGACCTCATCCATGAAAGCTCTAGCTGGGACGGGTGTGAAGTCGTGTATAGGTACGCCAGATTGTAAGAATAGAGGAGTGAGGAAGCCGCCAATGATAGAAGAGGTTGCCTTGCACCACAAGGCATAAGCCTTGTACTTCACCAAGGAGGCAGCAAGCACGCATCCATAGTTCACCTCGTCGCCGAGTTCATCCTCCATAAGTTCTTCATTCTCAGCCGTATCACACAACAAATGCTTCACGCCTTGGAACAGGAAGCAAAGCTCGGTCTTCGTGACCGTGAGAGCAACTGACCTTCCGCTGAATGTGTTGGCGATCAGCTTCAAGGTGTACCTCAGCACCGGGCTTCTCACTCTCTTGATTTTGGCGGTGTTGGCCTTGTAGTCTTCGTTGCTGATCAGGTCCCAAAAATCGTTTGCTCCCTTGAAGGAGGGGAACTCGATCTTGGTGGCGGCTGCGTTGAGACCATACGCTTGACATAGCTCGGGGATTGAGAGGCTGAAGGCTTCACGTCCAACCTTGAAGGAGAGGCGGCCTTGTGAAGGAACGGGGGCGCTAGGGTTCTCGTAACGAAACTCCAACGTGGCAAGGAAGTCTATTGTCACTTCTGGAATGGTTGGGCAATCCATTCGTGACAGACATCTTAAGCCAATGTTCTTGAGGAGTTGGTCAAAATCTCCAAGGATCCCTAGCTTGAACAGCAGCTCCCGGTCCGCAAACTTAGTAGGCTCAAACCGAAGCCTTTCAAGCCGTTTCTTGTCCCTCTTCTCATCCTTACTCCATCTGACCCTCTCTTGAACAGCCACCTCCTGTCCTTCTCCCTCTTGTGCTGTCTCTTCTCTCGTTCTCTTGGGAGCCATTGTGCCTGAAACAAATTTCTCAAGCAATTGGATAAGCAAAACGGCGATCGGATGAGAGAAGAAGAGAGGCGAAGAGGAAAGCTTATAACTAAAACCCTAGAATTTTGGGGAATTAATAAAAATTATAGCAAAATAAAAGAGAATCAAATCTAGAGATACTAGAAAATCCAGGATTTTTCCTATCATTTTGCTAAATTTAAAAATTCAAAACTGCCCTAGCATCTAAAACAATCAAAGCCGAATTAAAAGGGAATTTTCCTTAAGATTTTTATCAAATATCCGAAAATACCTTTTGCAAAGATTGTTAAGAAGCTTGTTAACCTTCAGAAAACAAATAACTCTCACTCTCTTTGCTTAAAATTTCGAGAAAACAAGAATGAAAGAGTGTGAAGTTGTTAAAAACATTTAAAGGCCAACAACAAATAAAACTATGGGTAAAAGGAGGTGGTTTCTGACACTAGTCTTGGTCAAAGCACATCTTTCATGGTCAAAGATGCTTGCCTTGACCAAGTTTTAAATTTAAAAACTCATAAGCGTTCAACCTTAGTTCGTCCAATTCATGTCCTAGATCGTAAGCCATTATGGGTTACTCGATTTGTGACTCGATTCATGATGAATCGAGTCCTTGATCGATTGGCTCTCTCGATCGTTGAGATTTTGGCTCCTCGGCTAAGTTCTCATGATCGAGCTACGTCCTCGATTTGGGGGTTATTTGGCTGAGATCGAGTGATGGATCGATTCGAATGATCGATATTTCTTTTAAGGATTTCCCGAGAGAAATTAGATCGGTCGATCCATTTAGGATCGATCGATCCGTTTTCATCTAGATCGATCTTATCACTCGTTCTCGTCTAGATCGACTGGCTCCTCTCGATTCACTAACTCGATCTAGCAAAGATTGAGTTAGCATTAGTCGATCTAGCACTCGATCTCTAGCCTTTTCTTAACCCCTATCGCCTCTTTTGGACTTCAAGATCGAGTTTTAGACTTTTCATACCTGTTCCTACACACTTGCAAAATAAAAACATAAAACTGAAAGAGAAATAAAGCAGAAATATGTACAGGATAGACATGGGAATGCCTCCCAAGTGCGCTTTCTTTAACGTCTTTAGCTAGACTTTACTTGGTTTAGGCAGATGGTGGGTCTTGGAGAAGCACCGAGGTACTCTCCTTGTCATAGCTGTCCGCCAAGTAATGCTTGACCCTGTGTCCGTTCACGGTGAATGCACTGCCACTCTTGCCCATCAATGTAACAACTCCATAAGGCAGCACTTCTTGGATCACAAACGGCCCGCTCCACCTCGACTTCAGCTTTCCCGGGAAGAGTTTGAGTCTTGATTTGTACAGCAATACCAAACCTCCTTCCTTGAGCTCCTTGGCAACCAACTTCTTTTCATAAGCTTCCTTAGTCCGCTCCTTGTATATCCGAGAGCTCTCATAAGCATTCAACCTTAGTTCGTCCAGTTCATGTAGCTGGATGAGGCGCCTCTCTTGAGCAGTCTTGAGGTCAAATTTCAGCCTCTTTACAGCCCACAATACACGGTGTTCCAGCTCAACCGGGAGGTGACAGCCTTTGCCATAGAGCAGAGTGAAAGGGGTCGTACCAATCGGTGTTTTAAAGGCAGTACGGTAGGCCCAAAGAGCGTCGTCCAGCTTTACTGCCCAGTCTTTCCTTGTTGCTCCGACAGTCTTCTCTAGTATAGCCTTGATTTGCCGGTTGGAGACTTCCACTTGACCGCTCGTTTGAGGATGATACGGTGTAGCCACTTTATGCTTAACGCCGTATTTCCTCAAAAGGTTCTCAAAGACCTTGTTTATGAAGTGGCTTCCTCCATCCTTTATAACCACCTTTGGTACCCCAAACCTTGGGAAAATGATGCTTTTAAACAGCTTGATCACCACCTTAGAATCGTTTGTAGGGGAAGCAACAGCCTCAACCCATTTGGAGACATAATCAACCGCTACTAAGATGTGCTTGTTGCCGTATGAAGAAGGAAATGGCCCCATGAAGTCTATGCCCCACGCGTCAAACACGTCAACCTCGAAGATAGGAACCTGAGGCATCTCGTTCCTCTTAGTGATATTCCCAGCTCGTTGACATGCCTCACGGCTCTTCGCAAACTCGTGTGCATCTTTGAAGATGGACGGCCACCAGAAACCAGCTTGCAACACTTTCGTGGCAGTCTTAAATGAAGCGAAGTGTCCTCCGTAGGAAGAGCCATGGCAGTGAAAGAGGATGTCTTTAGCTTCTTCCTTTGTAACACATCTCCGGTACAAACTGTCCACCCCTCTCTTGTATAAGTAGGGCTCGTCCCAAAAGTAGTCACTCGCCTCTCTCATGAACCGCTTCTTGTGATAGCTGTTGAGATGTGTTGCCTCCTCTCCGCATGCTAAGTAGTTCACAACATCAGCGTACCAGGGAAAATCCTCCTCTTTGAAGCTCAACACTTCTTCAAACTGCCCTTCTAACCTTCCACAAACAGCTGTAGTGATCGCCATGAGTTGCTCTTCTGGAAGAGAATCATCTAAGGGGAGAGACTCGTTGATCCTTCGCCGAGATAGATGGTCAGCGACTCCATTTTCTATTCCCTTCTTGTCTTTAATTTCCATATCAAACTCCTGAAGCAAGAGGATCCACCTCTAAAGCTGAGGCTTAGTGTCCTTCTTTGAATAGATGTATCGCAAAGCCGCGTGATCTGTGTAGACAATAGCCTTGGAACCCACAAGATACAACCTGAACTTCTCAAAGGCGAACACTACTGCAAGCAACTCCTCTGTAGTAGTATACCTCGTTTGCGTGTCATCCAAGGTTCTTGAAGCATAGTAAATCACGTGCAGCTTCTTGTCTTTCCTCTGACCAAGAACGGCTCCTACGGCGTAGTCACTAGCATCGCACATGATCTCAAAGGGTAGTGTCCAGTCTGGTGCTTGAACTATAGGGGCTGATGTAAGGGCTTCCTTGATGGTCACGAAAGCTCGCAAACACTCCTCATCAAACACAAACTCAGCTTCTTTGCACAGCAACCGTGTAAGAGGGCATGCAATCTTGGAGAAGTCCTTGATTAAGCGCCTATAGAACCCGGCGTGTCCCAAGAAACTTCTGACTCTCTTAACGTTAACCGGCGCCTCAAGACCCATGATGACTTCCACTTTAGCCTGATCAACCTCAATGCCCTTCTCTGATATCTTATGACCAAGCACGATCCCTTCCTTAACCAAAAAGTGGCACTTCTCCCAGTTTAGCACCATGTTTGTCTCTTCACAACGCTTTAGTACCCTGCAAAGATTCAACAAACACGCAGAAAGGACGCACCATAGACAGAGAAGTCATCCATAAACACCTCTACCATCTCTTGTATTAGATCAGAGAAGATCGACATCATACACCGTTGAAACGTAGCCGGTGCGTTACACAATCCAAATGGCATCCTTCGATAAGCGAAGGTACCATAGGGACATGTGAAGGTCGTCTTCTCCTGATCATTTGGGTGAATTGGTATCTGAAAGAAACCGCTATACCCATCGAGGAAACAGTAGTAATGGTGATTAGCAAGTCTCTCAAGCATTTGATCAATAAAAGGTAAAGGGAAATGATCCTTCCTAGTTACAAGATTAAGTTTCCTATAATCAATACACATCCTATGACCAGTGATGGTCCTAGTAGGAATAAGCTCATCTTTATCGTTCCTTATGACCGTGATCCCTCCCTTCTTAGGCACCACATGTACAGGAGAAACCCACATGCTGTCACTTATGAGGTAGATCACGTCAGCCTCTAAAAGTTTAAGGATCTCTTTCTTAACAACCTCTTTTGCAAATTAGGATTCAAACGCCTTTGATGTTCTATAGAAGAGGCGTTCTCATTATCCAAGTGAATCCTGTGAGTGCAAAGCATTGGTGAAAGGCCCTTGATGTCACTGAGAGAGTACCCAATGGCCTTCCTATACTTTCTTAGCTCAGTCAGGAGCGAGTGCAACTCATCATCACTTAAGTTTTCATTCACAATCACGGGATAGGTGTTATTAGGCCCTAAGAAAGCATACCTTAGCCCTTTTGGGAGCTCCTTAAGGTCCACCTTTGGGGCTAACAGCTCGCTCCAGTCATCCTCGTGACTGTTGTTGTTGTTTTCCTCCTTGGAGCCCTCCTTAGAACCCGAGGCATGGCCCTTAAGACTGCTTTCCTCAACCGCTATCCCTTCTGAAATCGAGTCGTCCAGTCGATCTTGCTCTCGATGTCGTCTAGATCGAGCAGTTTCGCTCGATTCACTTACTCGATTTATTGTGGATCGAGTAAGGGATTGAGGCGCTGAGTCGATCTCCGGAATAGACCCCAAACTTATCGGGAGGTCTTTCTCGATATTTGACTCGATTGTTTTCCCGGATCGATCACCCCTCTCGATCTGACTGTCGATTGTTGCACCGGATCGAGTTGTGTTCTCGATTGCCTTGTCGATCCGACATCTGGATCGAGTGATAGCGTCGATTTCAGAGTCGATTTCTAGGCAGAAGCTTTCATCCTTCTTAGCAACCTTCCTAGAATCCAGCAAGTTGACGTACTCCTGGGTCCTCTGATCCACATAACCAAGCTCTCCTGGCTCCTTAGTAGAAGAAGCACCTCCTTACTTTCCTTATTCTTCTTCATGAGAGTGTCTTTGAAGAATTTAGCGCATTTAGGCATCATTGCAAGGCAGTCCACGAGAGGTAGCTTGATCTCTACGTCCTTAAGATGCTTCTCAAAGAGGATTCTGTGCTTCTCTATGAGTTGCTTCTTGAAAAGGCGAGGAAAAGGCAGGTTAGGTACATACGGTGGAGGTACCTAAGCATCTTTCTCCTTGGTAGTTTGCTCCGCTCTCTTCTCAACAACTGCTTTGTCTCCTCTTCTTGGCCCTTGAATCCAGACATTGTCAAAGGTGATCTCATCATCAGCGGAAAGCTTACCCTCCCCCTCTTGAATTACAACATCCTCGTTGTTCTTAGGAGTAACCGGAGGTGCTAGCTCTTTGCCGCTTCTTAACGTGATGGCGTTGGCATATTCCTTAGGATTCTGCTCACACTTGCCCGGTAGGCTATTCTGACCACTTGTACTCGCTTTCCCCTTCTCTAGCTGCTTGATCTTGTTGCTTAAGTTGGTGATCTGAGTGGAGAAGTCAGTGAGAGACGAGTCTAAACGAGTGTTCATCTCGGCGAACTTCTGGTTTGTAGAGGCTTGCCCTTGGATCAGCTGCTGAAACATGGCCTGAACCGGACCAACTTGTTGTTGCATCGGCTGTTGCTGCTGAGGTGCAAAGCCTGGAGGGTAGCTTGGCGTATAACCCTGGTTACCTTGATGTTGCCCTTGGAAGTTGTTCTGCCCTTGACCTTGGAAGCCACCACTCGGCTGAAAACCTTTGTTGTAAGGTATGAAAGGTTTTGCTTGTTGAGCAGGGTACACTTGGTCCTTAGGATTGGCAACGTTGGTACTACGGTAGGAGAGATTGTTGTTCTGGTTGTAGCCTTGGTTGTAGCCATGAGGTATGTAATTGTTCTGTCCCGCCACCCAATTGGCTTCTTCCTGGCTCAACTCAAGCTCTTCTTGATTCTCATCCGCTTCACCAACAAAGTGAACATGCTTCTGGTTGGCTAACACCAGCTTATCAATCTTTTCATGCAAGGATTTCAGCTCCTTTTTGTGGGACTCTAGCTCAGATCCTCACGGTGCACGGTCATAATCTTCAGCATAGTTGCCGTCACTCAGGGCCAGGTTTTCAATCAGCTCCATTCCCTCTTCTACCTCCTGACCAAGGAAGTTCCCTTTACTAGCTGTGTCAAGCAACAACCTGATCTTTGGTGAGGCTTTGCGGTAGATGGTGCTGAGTAGGGTCTCCTCACTGAAACCGTGATGAGGACATTGGATCGTGTAATCTTTAAAACGTTCCATTGCCTCATTGAATGTCTCATTGTTCCGCTGAGTGAAGCTGCTGATTTCGCTTCTCAGCCTTGCCGTTCTGGTACTAGAGAAGAATTTTGAGAGGAAAGCTTTCTTACACTCGGCCCATGAGGTGATGGTGCCTTGTGGAAGGGTCTTCTCCCAATGCCTAGCTTTGTCTCCGAGTGAAAAGGGAAAGAGACGCAGCTTGAAAGCATCTTCTGATATGCCGTTTATCTTTATCATCCCACATACTTGCTCGAAATTGTCAAGGTGCTCCAAGGGATCTTCCATTGCTAAGCCGTGGAACTTGTTGTTTTGCACCATGGAGATGAAACCTGGCTTAATCTCGAAGTTGTTGTTTTGTACAGGAGGAGGAGTGATCCCAAACCTATTGTGATGAGTATTGGGAGCATCTCCGGCTCCTATGATCCTTGGGGGTCTAGCCGCGTGTTGGGGGTTTCCATTGCCCCTTCCCACTGCCCCGTGAGCCGGAGGAGGTCCCTCTGGATGCTCGTGTTCAGCCATAGCTTCAAAGTCAACCAAACCGTGCTGAACAATCTCCTCAAAGGCTCTGGCTTGTTCTCGTACTCTTCTTTGCCGTGAATGACCAAGCTGATGAATGTTGTCCAAGGGTTGAAGTAGATTGTTTTCTCCCCTTGAACGAAGATTCATGTACCTGAGAGACACACATTTGAGAGTAGAGAGATTAGTAACTAAAACAAGGTAAAGGCTTAGTCTTTACTAAGCTCCAAATCTCTATGCTTTCTAACACTCCTAGAATGGCAACGGCGCCATTTGATAACTACTTTCTTTGCAAGGGTGAGGATGCAATGAGGCTATCAAACTCAAATGCAACACTTAGGTTGTAGTACAGTATGGAAGTGAGACTCAATCCATTTCTTGGAGCTAGGAAGATCAAAGAGAATGCAAGAGCAGTTTAAAGCTAAGCGAATAACAGGCGATCTTGTAAAAATCCTAAAAACTATATGCAGCAACCAAATGAAATGCAAAACTATTTTAAAAATACCAGGAATGATCAAACTACCACGGGGAACAAACAGAATAATTAAAATGCAAAGCTATGAATTACTAAAAACTGACTAGTGGATCGACCACAGGATCGACCACTAGAACGAGCAACAACGATCGATCTCGTTTAACAAAGCAAAAGCAATGAAACTAACGACTAGGATACGGCGAATATCAAGCGAATGACTAACGAAGATGTAAGAATGCTAAGAAAGAAGGGTCTAGGGTTGAGATTCATGGTCCGGGGTTTCAAGGGTCCAAGTTGGGGTTGAAAACTTTAAATCGACTCACTTTGTGAGATTCCCTAAGCCTTGAAAATGAAAACAAGATTCATCCGTGGCTTTCGGTATGGATCACTCCTTCATCCTCTCCTCCAAACCCATGGCTTCTGGTGGAAAGAGAGGTTGAAGGGCAATGAACTCAGATTTCAAACACACGGCCTAAATAGTCCCCTAAACTTCCATGGCTTTTGGGAAAGGGTAACTAGTCTCTAGGATGTGATTTTCAGAGATCTCTGGATCCTGTCAAGGTAAGAGACCTCTCTGATCATAAAGATCTTGGGGTGAGAGTCTTTAAGCCTTAGGGACTCAACATCCTAGAAGAGAAAGCCATTAAGAACAAGAAAACTACCAACTTGAAAACCCCTTAGACCCCGTGAATCCTTTCAACCCCGAGACCCAAAGGCAACTACTCGCTACACATGAGAATAACCGAAATAAACAGGAAAGATGAAGTGATGAACATGAAAACGATTACTTAAAGCTTAAACGATTCGAAAAGATTCAAGAACAAAGTTCAAGGTCTCCCCATGGCGGATAATATCCAAACCAGAGAGAAAAGCATAAAAAAGATAAGAACGAAAAAGTGTGTGTGGAAAAAGACATCGCCGCCTTCCCAAAATGGCGAAAACAGCTCGATGGTCCCCCCATCGCTAGCGGCCAAAAGCGGTTGAAAGGACAGAGATCGACTTCGGGATCGAGCGGCTCTCTCGATCACTTTTGGACATCGTGTCTTCAACTCGATCTTGGTCTCGATCATCTTCGGCGGATCGAGTGTTGCATCCGATCTTGGTATCGATCTTCGGTTGGATCGATGGACTCGATCCGGCTCTCGCTCTGCATGGCGTCATTTACGTCCGTACCATTTGATCGATTGCTCCACTCGATCTTCGTCTCGATCATTTTCCCTGGATCGCCTGGTCTTCTCGATCTTCTGGTCGATCTCATCTAGATCGACCTGCCATGCTCGATCTGCTCCCCGATCTCTGATCCTTAGCAAACATCCGACCTTCCACGAACCGCCACAACAGCTTCAGCACGTCCGCAAACCTCCACGACTCCGAAGTAGCCAGAAACAACCTGAATATGATGCAAAATGCAAGGAACATGCGTATGCTGGTGCGAGAATGCTCTAGGACCCTAAGTGACGCAATCTAGTCTAAAGTGTGATGTAAATGCATGAAAAGCTAACTGATATGTATGCAAAATGCATGCAATATGTAGTGACACCAAGCATGACCCAAGAGATGGGGATCATTCGCCAAGAGTGTAGATCCCGCATTGAACAGATTGAGAACCAGCCAAGAAAAGCGCCTGTACGAGGAGCCCCTATACCACCAGTAGAGCCGGGTGTTGAGTTACAAGACACGGATGATGATAACTTTGATCCTCTCGTGAGACGAGGACAAAGGAGAAAAGATCCTCTACAAAGAAACCCAATCCGCAAGATACTTGGATTGGATACACTGAGCAGAAGAAGGTGGCTTTAGCATCTGCTAGCCTCACGGAGAATGCACTCGCGTGGTGGGACAGAACTGTATCTGAGAGGAGAAGGCAATTGTTTGGCCAAATATCTACATGGAGCGATATGAAGTATCTGCTCAAGCAAAGGTATGTACATGAGCATTACCATAGAGACTTACAGAAACGTTTTCATAAGTTATCTCAGGGAGCAAGGAGTGTAGATGAATACTTTGAGGAGTTTGAGAAGCTGATGAACTCTTTGGAGTTAGAAGAATCAGAAGAAGCCTTAATGACTCAGTTCCTTGACGGTTTACAAGAGCGAATTGCAGGAAAGGTGGAGCGAATGCAGTACGGAGGAATGCATGAACTACTACACCTCACAGTACAAGTGGAGCAGCATATCAAACGTAAGAATCCCCACTTCAACCATATCAAAATCAACCAGCCATGGGCATCAAGTAGCTCGAAGCCCTTAGATAAGGGAAAGGGTAGAGATATTGATTCTCGTTTCAAGAGCAAGAACACTAAGGCCCCTAAATTCACCCGACCAGAGCAAGGTAAGTTTCCTAGTACTAACAAAGAACTAGAGACATAACGTGTATTAAGTGTCAAGGCAGGGGACACATATCTAGAGAATGCCCCAACAACCGCGTGATGATTCTCACCCCTAGTGGAGAATATGAATCACAAGACGAGCTAGAAGAGGACTCGAAAGAAGAAGAGGATGACATTTAATATCCTGACCAAGGACAGCTCTTGGTAACAAGGCGAGTACTTAGTGTACTAGTCAACCCCGAGGAGAAAGAGCAAAGAGAGAGCATCTTTCATACAAGATGTACAATACAAGAGAAGGTACGTAACCTTATCATAGATCGTGGTTCATGTACTAATGTAGCTAGCAAGTATATGGTGGACAGGTTAGGTCTTGAGAAGATCAAACATCCACGGCCATACAAACTGAGGTGGTTAAACAATCAAACCGAGCATAAAATCTCAGAGCAAGTCGTTGTATCATTCAGCGTGGGCAAGTACGTAGACGAAGTTATATGTGACGTGGTACCAATGCAAGTGGGACATTTTCTGCTTGGGAGGTCGTGGAAATTTGACCGAGCCACCAGCCACAACGGTCGTACCAACCATTATGCATTCATGTATAAAGACCGCAAGTTTAATCTTGCCCCTCTTAGCCCAGCCGAGGTACATGAATTACAAAACACATGTCTAAAGAGGTTGAGGTATATAAAACTAGTCTTTATCTTTCAGCTAATGACGTGTCTAAAACCATGAGTGCCAAGGGCACCGTGCTACTGATGTATTTCAAAGAATGTTTAAGTACAGGTTTAGGTGATTTAGAGGTTCCACCAGAAGTACAAGCCGTACTGGACCGTTTTCAAGACGTGTTTCCTGAGGATATACCCCATGGATTACCACCTCTACGGGGCTAGAACATCAGATATATCTTTGATATACTCATATATTTTGCATATTTAGCATACATTTAGAGTAGTTTTCATACATACATCTTTCATAATAGGCTAGTTTGCACCATTGATCTCATTTTAGGTCCTAGAATTGCATATTTCTTGCATTCTTGCATCATATTCAGGTTGTTTTGGATACACTGGAGCCATGGAGGGTGCATGGATATGTTGAGGATCGAAAGGGAGCCTATGGATACTTGGAAGAACTCGGCCATGCAGCAAAGGAACCGAGATCGAGGGGAAGATCGAGCTAGGCAGGTCGATCTAGACGAGATCGACCAGAAGATCGAGACACTCGGGTCGTATCAAGGAAAAAAATCGAGCTCAAGATCGACCAAGATGATCGAGCAAAAGAGGATGCTCTATGCAGAAGATCGAGTAAGGTCGATCTCTGAAATTTATCCGGACAGCTCACATTTTGGATTTTTAGTGAGGGGACCATTTCCTTTTGTCTACCCTATTTTTGGGAGCGGGGGAGAACCATTCATATTGTCTCCTTCTTGTTTAGTCCCCCTCATCTCTTTTTCTTTTATCTATCTTTGAAGCAAAAAAAAACTGCCATTGTTAGTTTTAAGCTTTTTCATATTTTGTAAAACCTTAATCTTGCTTTTAATCTTAAGTATTTCTCTTAATCTTTCTTGCTTAGTTGTTTAATCATGTTTATCCTTTCTTCCTTTGCATTTTCATCTGTTTTAATCATGTGTAGTGAGTAATCAACCAAGGGTTTAAGGTTGAGGTGATTAAGAGGATTTTAAGGGTTTTAGCTTGGGTCTTTCTTAGGCTTAACTCAAGCTCTTCTTGGATTTGGAGGTTTTAATGCCTAGAGACTCTTGAGAAAGATCTCTCTGATCTCAGGGATTTCCTTACCTTAGCAAGATTCAGGAGATCCCTAAAACCCAAATCCAAGAGACTAGCTCATCCTTTCCCAAACGCCATGGATGCTTAAGGAGCTAGTTAGGCCATTTTTGAGATCTATGCTTCATGTTCTTCACCCTTTCTTTCCCCCACACGCCATGGGTTAGGAGGAAAGGTTGAGGAAATGACTTATACCAAACACCATGGATAAATCTAGCTTTAGCTTCTCAAGGCCTAGAGATAGCACTCAAATGTGTAGATCTATGTTTTCAAAACCCCATGTTTGAATCTTGAACCTCCTTAAGCATGATCCTCAACCTTGAATCTACCTTTAGCTTTTGAAATCTTAAAGTTATCCTTTCCTTGTTCTAAAGTTTGAATCTTTTGTCTTAGCATCTTAAAAATCATTTCCTAGGTTGTTAGAACTTTCCCTTTTTATCTGCTCTTAGCTTTTGAATTTAAAAAACCAGTAGATTTGCATTATAAATTCTTAGAGGTCATCTAGCATTTGTTTAACCCATCAATAGGGATTTTAAAATAGTTTTCGTGGTTATTTAGTAGCTGCATTTAGTTTTTACAGATTTTCTCCTTCATTTATTTGGATTTCACTTAGATTTACAAAACTCTTGCATTCCTAGTATCTTTCATCAACCTGATTTGGATTGACACCTCTAGTACTACAATGACAGAACTGTGCTTTAGGTTTGATTAAAAAGGCCTAAAAACCTTAGTTATCGAATGGCGCCGTTGCCAACTTGGGTTTAGTTTGAAAGTATTAGGATTTGGAGCTTAGTAGAGACTAACTCTTTATTTTTAGTTTGGTTACTATTATATCTACCTTCCTACTTGTCTTCTCAGGTACATGAATCTGAGGTCTAGAGGTGACAACAACCTATTACAACCTCTAGAAAACATTCATCAACTTGAAGTGCAAGGTCAAGAAGAGCAAGAGAAGAAGCACAAGACTTTGAGGAGATAGTGCAACCGGGTATTGTTGAGGGTATGGCGGGGCAAGACCAAGCTGAGGCTCGACCTCACCATGCTGCTTCTGGTAGGGGTCATGGAAACCCCAACCAAGCCCCAAGGCAACCAAGGATCATCGGTGCGGGTGATGCACTAAACACTCATCACAATCGTTTGGGCATCACTCCACCACCAGTACAAAACAACAACTTCAAGATCAAGCCAGGCTTTGTCTCAATGGTGCAGAACAACATGTTACATGGACTTGCTATGGAGTATCCTTTGGAGCATTTAGACAACTTTGAGCAAGTGTGCGGCATGATCAAGATCAATGGGATCTCGGAGGATTGTTTCAAGCTTAGGCTTTTCCCTTTTTCACTTGGGGATAAAGCAAGGCATTGGGAGAAGACCTTACCTCAAGGGACTATAACCTCATGCGCTGATTGCAAGAAGGCATTTCTGTCCAAGTTCTTCTCAAGTACAAGGACAGCTCGCCTAAGGAGTGAGATTAGCGGTTTTACACAAAGGCAAAATGAGACCTTTAGTGAAGCAATGGAGCGGTTCAAGGATTACACATGTCCTCATCATAGCTTCACCGAGGAGACACTATTGAGCACCATCTATACAGGAGCTCTTCCCAAAATTCGAATGCTTCTAGACACGGCTAGTAAAGGGAATTTTCTTGGCTAAGATGTAGAGGAGGGAATGAAGCTTATTGAGAATTTTGCTTTGAGTGATGGAAAATACGCTGAAGACTATGATAGAGCACCTAGAGGGTCTGACCTTGAGGCACACAAGAAGGAGCTGAAATCACTCCATGAAAAGATTGACAAGTTGTAGTTGCAAATCTAAAGTATGTACACTTTGTGGGAGAAGCTACGGATGTTCTAGATGAGCTGGAGGAGAGCCAATAGGAAGCGAATTGGGTAGGAGGCCAAGACTATACTAAGCCACAGGGCTATGTTCAAAGATATCAAGGCAACAACAATCTGTCTTACCAAAGTACCAATGTGGAAAACCCCAAGGATCAAGTATACCCTCCACAACAAGGCAAACCTTTTGTGCCTTACAACAAAGGTGGGTTTACACCAAACAGTGGGTACCAAGGGCAAAGACAAGGGAACTTCCAGGGCCAGCAACAGCAAGGGAACAAAAGCTACTCTCCTGTGTTTCCTCCTGGATTCGTACCACAGCAGCAACAAGTTCGACCTCCACCTCAAGATCCGGTACAAGCTATGTTTCAACAATTACTTCAAGGACTAGCATTTACAAATCAAAACTTTGTTGATATGAACAACAGGCTGGACTCTTCCCTTATTGAGGTCTCTACACAAATTACCAACATGAACAACAAGATTCGCCAGCTTGAGAAAGGAAAGGCCAGTTGAAGCAGTCAAGGTAGCGTACCCGGAAAGTGTGAGACACACCCTAAGGAGTATGCAAACGCGATCACTTTAAGGAGTGGGAAAGAGCTACCACCACGGTATATACCTGAGGACAATGAGGACATTGTGATTCAAGAGGGGTAGAGTAATCTCTCAAATGATCAAGAGATCACGTTTGACAATGTCTACATTGCAAGGTCAAAGAAAGGCAAGGAAGCGGTTTTGGAGAAAAAAGTGGAGGAAGTTAGCAAAGAGAAAGAAGCTTTCGTGCCTCCACCCTACAAACCAAAGCTCCTCTTCCCTGGACGTTTCAAGAAGCAGTTGGTTGAGAAGCATAGAGCCCTGTTTGAGAAGCACTTGAAGGACGTTGAGATAAAACTGTCGTTGCTTGATTGTATGGCTATGGTGCCAAAATACGCCAAGTTTTTGAAGGACAATCTTGATAAGAGCGTGAAAGAGAGTGAATAGGTCTTGGTAGTGAGTCAAGAATGCAGTGCGATCATCCACAAGGAGATAGCTCCAAAGAAGTTAGGAATCCGGGGTCATTCACTATCTCTTGTGTACTAGGCCCTTTGAAGTTTGAAAGCTGTTTATGTGATCTTGGAGCAAGCATTAACCTTATGCCTCACTCCATTGCCAAAAAGCTAGGCTTTACCAAGTTTAAGAAGTGTAGAATCTCACTCATTCTGGCTGACCAAAGTATAAGGCTCCCTGTAGGCATGCTTGAAGACCTACCCGTGAGGATCAGCAACGTGAATGTGCCAAAATATTTTGTAGTTCTAGAAATGGATGAGGAACCAAGAGACCCTCTAATCTTTGGTAGACCCTTTCTAGCAACTGCTGGGGCCATCATAGACGTGAAGAATGGCAAGATTTCTCTGCACCTGGGCAAAGACATCAAGCTGAACTTTGACATCAACGAAGTCTTAAAGAAGCCAACATTTTATGGGCAAGTGTTCTACATAGAAGCTTTGGATGCATTGGCCGATGAGTTGCTTGAGGAATTGGCACAAGAGGATCATCTACAGATGGCTTTGACAAAGGAGTGTGGGGAGCATGGTTTCTTGAGTGAACAAACCCAAGAATATGTACGCATCCCTGATTCTCGCAAGCTTGTGAATGAAGATGAAGGTCAATGCCTAGAGATCGACCTGGAGATCGATCATATTTCTCGATCCAGGAAAGAGATCGATGAGAAGATCGATAGAGACAACTCTATATGTTCGGAGAACGGCCTTGTGAATCGATCTCCTGCTCCATCCATATCCAATCGAGCAAGTGAATCGAGGGAGTGCAATCGATCCAACCTAGAATGAGGGAGCGATCGAATGACTGGCTCGATCTCTGCAGTAGGACGGTCCAAGACGGTAGCTTAAGAGCTTATAACTCGGGTTCAAAAGGGGCGAATGAGGACAGCAACCTCAACACAAGCCAAGAGGAGGACTGGAGTGAGCTGCTAGCCCCAAAGGTGGACCTAAAGCAGCTTCCGAATGGTCTAATGTACGCTTTCTTAGGACCAAATGATACATATCCTGTCATTGTGAATGAAGATCTAAATGATGATGAGTTAAACTCACTCCTTAGAGAGCTTAGGAAGTATAGAAAGGCCATTGGGTAGTCTCTCAGTGGCATCAAGGGCCTTTCACCAATGCTTTGTACTCACAGGATTCATTTAGATAATGAAAACACATCTTCCATAGAGCATCAAAGACGTTTGAACCCGAATTTGAAAGAAGTAGTTAAGAAGGAAATCTTAAAACTCTTAGAGGCTGACGTGATATACCCTATCAGTGATAGCATATGTGTCTCTCCGGTCCATGTGGTACCAAAGAAAGGGGGTATCACGGTTATAAGAAATGAAAAAGATGAGTTAATTCCTACTAGGACAATAACCGGATATAGAATGTGTATTGACTATAGGAAACTCAACTCAGCCACTAGGAAATATCATTTCCCTCTTCCTTTCATTGATCAAATGCTAGAGAGATTACACAATCACCCATATTACTGTTTTCTAGATGGCTATAACGGTTTCTTTCAAATCCTTATTCACCTAAATGACCAAGAGAAAACCACATTCAGATGCCCTTATGGTGCCTTGCATATCGAAGGATGCCATTTGGGTTATGTAATGCACCAGCAACCTTCCAAAGGTGCATGATGTCTATTTTCTCTGACCTCATAGAGGAAATGGTAGAGGTCTTCATGGATGATTTTTCTGTATATGGTGCTTCGTTTGGTGGTTGTTTGTCAAATCTTTGCAGGGTTCTCAAGAGATGTGAGGAGACAAACTTGGTGCTAAATTGGGAAAAGTGTCATTCTATGGTGAGGGAAGGAATTGTGCTTGGGCACAAGATTTCTGAGCGTGGGATTGAGGTTGACAAGGCAAAGATAGAGGTTATGACGAGTTTAGAGCCTCCGGTTAACGTGAAAGGGATTAGGAGTTTCTTGGGGCACGCCGACTTCTACAGGAGGTTTAACAAGGATTTCTCCAAGATAGCACGTCCTCTTACAAGGCTACTGTGCAAGGAAACTGAGTTCATCTTTGATGAAGAATGCTTGCGAGCCTTTAAGACCATTAAAGAAGCCGTGGTCACTGCACCTATAATTCAAGCTCCGGATTGGGATTTGCCTTTCGAGATTATGTGCGACGCAAGTGACTACGCCGTGGGTGCTGTCTTGGGTCAGAGGAAGGACAAGAAGGTGCATGTGATTTACTCTGCAAGCCGTACCTTGGATGACACGCAAGTGAAGTATGCAACCACCGAGAATGAGCTTCTAGCCGTGGTATTTGCTTTTGAGAAGTTTAGGTCTTACTTGGTGGGTTCTAAGGTCATCGTGTATACTGACCATGCTGCCTTGAGATACATATATTCCAAGAAAGACACCAAACCGAGACTCTTAAGATGGATCCTTCTCTTGCAAGAGTTTGACATGGAGATCAAGGACAAGAAGGGTATAATGAACGGTGTAGCGGATCATCTTTCAAGGATGAGGGTAGATGATGTCTTGCCTTTGGATGACTCACTCCCTGAAGAGCAGCTTATGATGGTTAACACCGTGGTATGTGCAAAGGTAGAGGAGAAGCTTGAAGAAGTCTTAAGCCTAAAGGAAGAAGAGCTACCATGGTACGCAGATATTGTCAACTATTTGGCTTGTGGAGAAGAGCCTACTCACTTGGACCATTACCATAGGAAGAAGTTCATGAGGGACATATCTCACTATTTTTGGGATGATCCCTATCTATACAAGAGGTGTGTGGACAGCCTATACCGAAGATGCGTCACAAGAGAAGAAGCAAGAGACATTCTTCTCCATTGCCACAATATGACTTATGGCGGACACTTCGCATCATTCAAGACGGCTACAAAGGTTCTCCAAGCTGGGTTTTGGTGGCCTACACTCTTCAAGGATGCACATGAGTTTGTAAAATCATGTGAATCTTGCCAAAGGGCCGACAACATAAGCAAGAGGAATGAGATGCCGCAAGTACCTATCTTTGAAGTGGAAGTCTTTGACGCTTGGGGAATTGATTTTATGGGTCCATGTCCATCATCATATGGCAACAAGTACATCCTACTGGCAGTAGACTATGTGTCTAAGTGGGTGGAAGCAATAGCCTCACCAACTAATGAATCAAGGGTGGTAGTCAAGCTCTTCAAAACAATCATTTTTCCAGGGTTTAAAGTTTCTAAGGTGGTGATTAGTGATGGAGGCAGCCACTTCATCAACAAGATTTTTGAGAGTCTTTTGAGAAAGCATGGAGTTAAACACAAGGTGGCCACGCCTTATCACCCTCAAACCAGTGGCCAAGTGGAGGTTTCAAATAGGCAAATCAAGACCATCCTAGAGAGAACCGAGGGAGTCACTAGGAAAGATTGGGCAAGAAAGCTTGATAATGCTCTTTGGGCTTATAGGAAAGCTTTCAAGACTCCCATTGGTACCACGCCTTTCAACCTCCTCTATGGTAAATCTTGTCACCTCCCTGTGGAGTTAGAGCACAAAGCTCTTTGGGCTGTGAAGCAAGTGAATTACGCCCTCAAAACGGCGCAAGAGAGAAGACTGGTGCAACTACATGAGCTTGATGAATTGAGGTTGGATGCTTATGAAAGCGACAAGATCTACAAAGAGAGGACCAAAGCCATGCATGACAAGAAGCTGGTGCTTAAGGAGCTCAAAGAGGGAAGCCTGGTTCTTCTCTACAACTCGCGTTTGAAGTTGTTCCCTGGAAAGCTCAAGTCTAGATGGAGCGGTCCGTTTGAGATAATAGAAGTGCTACCATATGGGGCAGTGACTTTGATCGGCAAGGGTGGAGAGAGTTTCACAGTGAATGGGAATAGAGTCAAGCCCTACATGGCAAGTGACTGCAGCAAGGAGAGCACCACGTTGCTTCTCCCAGATCCCCCTCTAGCTTAACCAAGTAAAGTCAAGCAAAGAGACGTAAAACAAGCGCACTTGGGAGGCAATCCCATGACTATCATTGTACATAATTTTGATTTATTTCTGTTTCAATTTTATGCTTTCTAGTTTAAGTGTGTAGGTACAAGGAGATGGGAACCAGATATCATGATCTTGGATTTAACAAGGCAAGGAAAGGAGACGCAGAGGCAAAAGATCGAGTGAAAGATCGAACTGTCCTGGCCCGATCTTTACTAGATCGAGCTAGTACATCGAGTGAAGTCACTCGATCTAGATGAGATCGAGTAGACAATCGAGTGAATCAGTCGATTGCGAGAGGATGACCCACCCATGCATTTATCTTGAAATACAAACGAGGTGTGGATCGAATGGTCTCACTCGATCCTCGAACTGAGATCGATGACAGGATCGATCAGCTCACTCGATCTATGCCAAAACGACCTCTCGATCGATCAGGGAGATCGATCAAAGGAGCATGGCCACAACCACGTGGAATCTTGAAAAGAGGAGCAGGCTCGATCTAAGGCTCGATTCAAATCAGACCGAGCCTCCAATCGAGCAAGCCTCTCGATCACAGACAGAATGGGCATGAGATCGAGGTCAAGATCGACCAGTTTGACTCGATCTCATGCCGAGGTTGGTTTAAATTTTCCCCCTTCTTTCTCCTTCCCTCCCATTTTGAATTTGAATTTTGGTCAAGACAGACATCTTTGACTATGAAAAACGTGCCTTGACCAGTTTTTTTCAGAAACCCACTTGCATGCATCCAAAGATTTTTTCTTTATAAAGCCTCTCATACACACTCTCTCTTCACATTGTATTTCAAACAGATTTCTAGTAAGAGAGAGTGTGAGTTCGGTTTTGAAAGACATAGAACATCTCATAATCATCCCATTTCAAAGGTATTTTCGAATTTCTTGAATTGCATATTTGAGTTTTCAAAATTTCCTTTTTGTTGAAGTGGTTGAATGATATTTGCTAGGGATTAGGATGGACTTTTAGAAATATCTAAGTATTAGGGAAATTTTCTTGATTTAATCTTATCTCAAGAGATTTTCCTTGTCTATTTATTGATGTATTTTAGAATATCCCCAAAAATCTAGGACTTTTATTTAGAGATTTTCTCTCTTTGCCATATATTTCTCTCTTAATCGTCGCCTATCCTCACTTTCTCTTTGAGAACTTGTGTTTAAGGTACCATGGCACCCAAGAAGAGAAGCAGAGATTTGGCAACTCAAGAGGAAACTCAGCAAGTGGTTGAAGAAAGGGTCAAGTGGAGTAAGGAAGAGAGGAAAACAAAGAAGAGGCTTGAGGGGTTGCGGTTTGAGCCTACAAAGTTTGCAAGTAGGGATCTCTTGCAAAGGCTAGGATTATTGGAGGAGTTTGATGAGTTGATTATGGGCATGGGCCTTGCTTGCCTATCACGGATGGATTCCCCAACTTACCCCGAGGCCACGCTTGACTTCCTTTCCACCTTGGACTTCTCATATGAAAATCCAAGCATCCAAACTCCATCCAAGGGTCATGTCACGTTCAAGATCAGGAAACAAGCCTACCACCTCTCCATCCCTGAGCTATGCCAAGCTTATGGTCTCAATGCTGCAGCCACGCTTGTGGAGTTCCCACTGTTCAAATCCGCCAATGATCTACGGGACTTGATTAGCGATGGAGATTACAAAGCCAATATTGCCAAGATCAAGAAGGTGCGAAATCCTGTGTTAAGGTACACTCTCAAGCTGCTGGCCAACACATTCAGTGGAAGATCCACAACCGCAACGGTGACCAAGAACGAGCTATGCTTCCTTTTCCAAGGGATTAAGATGATTGTGTGCGATGGTGAGGAGAATGATGAGCCAATGAACGATGAGCTTGGGGAAGACGTCAACTACGGCTGCATCTTGGCTTCTTCCCTGGTCAAATACAAGGCTTGGGCAATGAGATGTAAGGCAAGCTCTGCACTCATAGGAGGTTTTGTCATGCCATTGTTCATACAAGCGGGAGTGCCTCTTACAGATTTTGAGCCTTGTGTGAAGCGTGCGTACATGGATCAAACCTACATGAGCCACACCGATTCCTTGGGACCTACTCCAGCTCCAGGGTATTATGCTTACTTGTTCTACAACCATAACCATGAGAAGAAAGTTTGCATTCTGCCCAATCCAGAAGAGACGAATCTACAAAGCATCAGCACAACATAGTTCTTACCAAGCGATGAAGAATGCTTTGCGCCTCTTAAGAACACAGCAGCACCACCTCAGCTCACTCGTTCACCCTCTTAGTCCCCTCCTAGAGATGCTGAGATGCCCCTAAGCTTTGATCTTCCCAAGCTAGACTATAAGTCACATACAAAGGCTGAGAAATTCCTTGCTTTGGTTGTTGAGATTCAGCGCAAAGTTAACAAGTGGCAAGGGAAGATGATCAAGAAGCTATCAAATAAGATCAAAGACTTACAAGGAAGCTCATCTGAGACGTCTTTGAGTGACGAGGTTGAGCAAATGGGCGAAACGATGAGGAGAAACTCAACCGGAGTTGTGGAGATCCGTGAGCCTCAAGATGGAAATCAAGCTGGGCGCCTTTCTCTACACGAGGGCACAAGCAGAAGCAAGGGCAAGGGAATACTTCACGACACTTCTAGAAAGAGCAGGAGGACTGGAGCAACCTCAAGCTCCAGCCATGCCTAGCTCCAAGGTACCAAAACTCAAACCTTTGTATATATCATGCATTTTTTTTTAATTTTTGCTTTGTGATTTTGGTCTCCTCTTGAATTTGTGTGACACTGAGACGTTGTCATTCAAGTTTGGGGGAGAGTGTGTGCTTTAACATGTTTTTATTTGGATCTTATTTTGTGTTCACATCCTTGAGTCTTCATGCATCCATCTAAGTGCATAGATAAATACAAAAAAATCATAAAACTGATATACATGCATATTCAGCATATTTAGCATGCATTTAGGATAGTTTTCATGCATTCATCTTGCATAATAGGCTAGTTTCTTCCATTTGTTGCATTTTAGATCCTAGATCACTTTGCATTCGCATTTTGCATAGTTTCTGCATCTTTTGCATCATTATCAGGTTGTTTGGGACACTCTAGAGTTGTGGAGGTTGCGTGGACGTGCTGAGGATCAAAATGGAGCTCTTGGACACTTAAAGAACTCAGCCATGCATGCAAAGGATCCGAGATCAAGTAGCGGATCGAGCAAGGCAGGTCGATCTAGACGAGATCGACCAGAAGATCGAGTGACTCAAGTCGTTTCAAGGATGAGGATCGAGACCAAGATCGAGAGAGGAGATCGATCGTGAGTACAGACGTGAATGACGCCATGCAGAACGAGAGCCAGATCGAGACCACGACTCGATCATCCAAGGATCGAGTAGAAGATTGAAGGAAGTGCTCGATCCATCCAACCAAATTGACTTGAAGATCAAGTGATACAAGGCGATCCATGAAGAAGATCGAGTGAGCTGCTCGATCTCGAGATCAATCCTTGGAGCCTTATCCGGCCAGCTCATTCTTAAAGCATAGTGAGGGGACCATTAGGGATGTTTGACTATTTGGGGAAGGAGGCGGCTATCGCTTTCACAACTTACATTTTGTCTTATCTTTTCTGTTCTTCCTTTGAGGCGATTCCACCATTACAATACTTGGGAGTTTTTCTTGTTTTAAAACTTTGAATCTTGTTAATCATTAAGTCTTTTTCCATAATCTCTTGCTTAATCATGCTTAGTTTATCTTTCTTTGCATTTGAATCGATTTCAATCATGAGTAGTGAGTAGTTTTCTTGGGGTAAAGGGTTGAGGCGATTCAAGGGTTTATAGGGTTTGAGCTTTTGGATTTCTTTTTGTTCTTAACTTATTCCTTTCTAGGATTTGGGGTCTTAAGGCTTAGGGAGTCTTGGAAAAGATCTCTATGACTCCAGGGCTTCTCTTACCTTGACCGGATTCAGAGATCCTTGAAAACCAAATCCTAGAAACTAATCTACCCTCTCCCAAATGCCATGGATGTAGAGGAGGTTAGTTAAGCTGTTTGTTGAGATCTGTAGTCCATGCTCTTCGATCTCTTTTTCCACTAAAAGCCATGGGTTTGGAGAAGAGATTGAAGAAGGGAATCATACCATACGCCATTGATGAGTCTATTTAAGTTTCCCAAGGCTTAGGGAAAGCTCATCAATGAATAGATCTATGTATTTTAGAACCGAAGCTTGAACCTTTGAACTCTCTTGAACATGACCATCGAACTTGAACCCTCATTTTAGCATATTAAAACCTCTGTTTGCCATTCTCTTGTCAAAAAGCTTGCACCTTGATCATTAGAAATCATTTGTCTTAAGTTTTTAGAATCGACCTGTCTTACCCGTTTTAGCTCTCGAGTTTTAGTTATTAGTAGATTTGCGTTTTTAATACTCTGTTTTCTCCTCGTAGTAGTTAACCTTCTTCCAGGGATTTTAAAATAGTTTCCATAAGCATTTGGTCGTTGCATTTAGTTTTTGTATATTTTACCATCTATTTACCCGTTTCTGCTTAGATTTGCTTAGTACTTGCATTCCTAGTGTTTTTTCGTCACCCAGGCTGGATTGATACTCTCTTGCATACTATACTACAACTATAGGTTGCTTGAGCTTTGATATTTAGACTTGCAAAAATCCTGTTTATCAAATGACGCTGTTGCCAACTTGGGTTTGTTAGAAAGCATTAGGATTTGGTGCTTGGCAAATACTAAGCCTTTTACTTTTATTTTGGTTACTCGTTGCTCTACCTTACTGATTGTGTTTTCAGGTACATGAGTTTGTGCTCCAGGGGTGACAAAAATCTACTTAAAACCCTGGAAAATATTCACCAACTCGGATATGCAAGATCGAAAAGAGCAAGAGAGCAAGCTCAAGCCTTTGAAGAGATTGTGCAAGCTGGTACAGTTGACTTTGAAAGTATGGCTGAGCAGGAACATTCTGAGGGACCTCCACCAGCTCCCGGTGATATAGGAAGGGGTACTGGAAACCCCAACCACGAAGCTAGACCCCCACGGATCATTGGTGCCGGCAATGCTCCAAACACTCATCACAACCGCTTTGGGATCACTCCTCACCAGTCCAAAACAACAACTTTGAGATCACGCCAGGCTTTATCTCTATGGTTCAGAACAACAAGTTCTACGGGCTGGCTATGGAAGACCCTTTGGAGCATCTTGACAATTTTGAGAGAAGTGTGTGGGATGATAAAGATCAATGGGATCTCCGAGGATGCTTTCAAGCTTAGGCTCTTTCCATTTTCTCTTGGAGATAAGGCTAGGCACTGGGAGATGACCCTTCCACAAGGCACCATTACTTCTTGGGCTGATTGCAAGAAGGCATTCCTCTCAAAGTTTTTCTCGAGCACAAGAACAGCTAGGCTGCAAAGTGAGATTAGCAGATTCACTCAAAGACAGAATGAGACATTCAGTGAAGTTATGGAGTGGTTCAAGGACTATACCATTCAGTGTCCTCACCATGGCTTCAGTGAAGAGACTCTCTTGAGCACAATATACCGAGGAGCATTACCCAGGATCAGAATGTTGCTTGATACGGCAAGCAAGGGTAACTTTCTTGGTCAAGAAGTGGAAGAAGGGATTGAGCTCATAGAGAACTTGGCTTTGAATGATGGGAATTACACTGAGGACTACGACCGAGCACCTAGAGGTTCTGAGCTTGAGTCACACAAGAAGGAGCTCAAATCGCTCCATGAGAAGATAGACAAGCTAGTGCTTGCAAATCAGAAGCAAGTACATTTCGTGGGAGAAGCCGAAGAATCTTAGAGGAGTTATAGCTGAGCCAAGAAGAAGCTAATTGGGTTACTGGTCAAAACTACAACAAGCCTCAAGGCTATTCACAAGGCTACCAGGACAACAACAACCTCTCATATAGGAGCACCAACGTGGAGAACCCTAAAAATCAAGTGTACCCCCCTCAACAAGGCAAGCCTTTTGTACCTTACAACAAAGGGTTTCAACAAACCAGTGGGTACCAAGGTCAGAGACAGGGGAACTTCCAAGGTCAGCAGAAACAACAAGGCAACAAAGGCTACACTCCTATGTTCCCTCCTGTTTCGTTCCACAGCATCAACAAATGCAACCCCCACCTCAAGATCCGGTTCAAGCAATGTTCCAACAGTTGCTTCAAGGTCAAGCTTCTACAAATCAGAAGTTTGTTGAGATGAACAACCGGCTAGATTCTTCTCTTACTGACGTCTCTACACAGATCACCAATCTGAACAACAAGATCAAGCAGTTAGAGAAAGGAAAAGCTAGCTCAAGCGGTCAAGGAAGCCTACCTGGAAAGTGTGAGCAAAATCCCAAGGAGTATGCAAACACTATTACTTTGAGAAGTGGGAAAGAGCTTCTGCCGAGAGTTGCACCTAAAGCCAATGAGGACATTGTGGTTCAAGAGGGGGAGAGTAAGCTTTCAGCTGATGAAGAAATCACTTTTGACAATGTGTGGATTGAGAGGCCAAGGAAGTGCAAAGAAGTTGTTCTAGAGAAGAAAGTAGAGGAGGTGAGGAAAGAGAAAGATGCATTTGTTCCTCCACCCGACAAACCGAAGCTTCCTTTTCCTGGTCGGTTCAAGAAACAGCTGCTAGAGAAGCATAGAGCAGTCTTTGAGAAGCATTTGAAAGATGTTGAGATCAAGCTGCCCTTAGTTGATTGTTTGGCCATGATGCCTAAGTGTGCCAAGTTCTTCAAAGATACGCTTACTAAGAAGAGCAAGGAGAGTGAAGAGGTTTTGGTGCTTAGTGAAGAGTGCATCCCCATCATTGACAAAGAGATAGTTCCAAAGAAGCTCGGAGATCCAGGGTCATTCACCATTCCTTGTGCTTTTGGTCCCTTGAAGTTTGAAAGCTGTTTATGCGATTTAGGAGCAAGCATCAATCTTATGCCCCATTCCATTGCAAAGAAGCTCGGTTTTACCATGTTCAAGGAGTGTAGGATCTCTCTGGTGCTAGCTGATAGAAGCATAAGGCTTCCTGTAGGTATGCTTGAAGACTTGCCCGTGAGGATCAGTGGAGTTAACATGCCAACCGACTTTGTTGTATTAGAGATGGATAAAGAGCCAAAGGATCCTCTAATCCTTGGAAGCCGTTTCTTGCAACGGCTGGAGCGATCATTACGTGAAGAATGGCAAGATCTCTCTATACTTGGGCAAGGATATCAAGTTAGACTTTGATATCAATGAAGTCTTGAAGAAGCCAACCATTGGAGGACAAGCTTTCTACATTGAGACTTTGGACGCTCTAGCCGATGAGTTGCTTGGGGAGTTAGCACAAGAAGATCACTTACAGCTAGCCTTGACAAAAGAGTATGGAGAGTTTGGTTTTCTAAGTGAGCAGACTCAGGAATTCGTTCACATCCTTGATTCTCGCAAGGTTGTGAAGGAAGATGAAGGCGGATACCTAGAGATCGATCATGAAATTGAGGAGATCACTCGATCCAGGACAGCAATCGACAAGAAGATCGAGGAGGCTGGTCAATCTGGTCAAGCAAACGATGAGGAGATCAATAGAAGCAACTCGATCAGTTTAGAGAACGACTCAGCAAATCAATCCACTGCTCGATCTAATCGAGCAGGAGATCGATGTGAGTGCAATTGATCCGGACCAGAACGAGTGCAAGATCGACTGGATGACTCGATCTCAGAGGGGACAACGGTTCAAGATGACAGCCTTAAGGCTCATGACTCGGGTTCTAAGGATGCTAATGAGGATGGCAACATCAACACAAGCCATGAGGAGGACTGGAGCGAGCTGCTAGCCCCAAAGGTGGACCTAAAGGAGCTCCCGAATGGGCTAAGGTATGCTTTCTTGGGATCTATTGACACTTATCCCGTAATTGTGAATGAAAATCTGAGTGATGATGAGTTAAACTCACTCCTTAAGGAGTTGAGAAAGTATAGAAGGGCCATTCGGTACTCTCTAAGTAACATCAATGGCCTTTCACCAATGCTTTGTACTCATAGGATTCACTTAGAGAATGAAAACACTTCTTCTATTGAACATCAAAGACGCTTAAACCTGAATTTGAAAGAAGTAGTGGAGAAAGAGATCTTAAAACTGTTAGAGGCTGACGTGATATACCCTATCAGTGATAGCACATGGGTCTCTCCGGTCCATGTGGTATCAAAGAAAGGGGGTATCACTGTCATTAAGAATGAAAAAAATGAATTGATTCCTACTAGAACCATAACTGGTCATCGAATGTGTATAGATTATAGGAAGCTCAATTCAGCTACTAGAAAGGATCATTTTCCTCTTCCTTTTATTGACCAAATGTTATAGAGACTTGCTAATCATCCATACTATTGTTTCTTAGATGGATACATGATAGTGCCATATATTTTGCATATTTTGCATGCATTTAGGATAGTTTTTCATGCATTCGTCATGCATTATATGCTAGTTTGTTCCATTTGTTGCATTCTAGGTCTTAGGTCTCTTTACATTCATATTTTGCATATTTCTTGCCCTTTTGCATCATTGCCAGGTTGTTTGGAACACTCTGGAGTTGTGGAGGTTATGTGGACGTGAGGAGGATCAAAACGAAGCTCGTGGACACTTGGAGAACTCAACCATGCATGCAAAGGACCCGAGATCGAGTAGCGGATCGAGCAAGGCAGGTCGATCTAGATGAGATCGACCAGAAGATCGAGAAGACCAGGCGATCCAAGGAAAATGATCGAGACGAAGATTGAGTGGAGCAATCGATCAAATGGTATGGACGTAAATGACGCCATGCAGAACGAGAGGCAGATCGAGACTACGACTCGATCATCCAAGGATCAAGTAGAAGATCGAACGAAGTACCCGATCCATCCAACCAGATCGACTAGTAGATCGAGCAAGAGAAGGCAATCCCTGAAGACGATCGAGTGAACTGATCGATCTCGGGTACTTTAACCGTTTTTGGAGCGTAGTGGGGGGGGGGGGGGGGGGGGGGGGGGGGGGGGGGGGGGGGGGGGGGGGAGCACCATTCCAGCTGTTGGGCTATTTTGGGATAAGGCGGCCATCGCTTTCTTTACACAATTTTCAGTCTTATCTTTTCTGTTCTTCGTTTTTGGGCGATTAGCCATTGAAAAACCTTAAGCTTTTTCTTGTTTTTGAGCACTTTGAATCCTTTGAATATTAAGTCTTTTTCATTAATCAATTGCTTAATCATGATTAGTTTATCTTTCATTGCATTTCATTCGGTTTCAATCATGAGTACCGAGTAGTTTTTCCTTGGGTAAAGAGTTGAGGCGATTCAAGGGTTTAAGAGGTTTAAGGTTTTGTGTTTTTCTTGATCTTCATTCCTTCTCTTCCAGGATCTTGAGGTTTTATGGCTTAGAGAGTCTTGGAAAAGATCTCTATGATTCCAAGGCTGTCTTACCCTGACCGGATTCAGATATCCTAGAAAGCCAAGTCCTAGAGACTAATTGATCCTCTCCCAAACGCCATGGAAGTAGAGGAGGTTAGTTAGGCCATAGATTGAAATCTGTTTTTCTTGCTCTTTGATCTCTTTTTCCACCAAACGCCATGGGTTTGGAGAAGAGATTGAGGAAGTGAATCATACCACACGCCATGGATGGTTCTTGTTTTGTTTTCAAGGCTTAGGGAAAGCTCATCAAATGAGTAGATCTATGTGTTTTTGATAACAAGATTTTTATGCAAGCGGAGGTTATTATCAAAGCTCAAGCAACCTATGGATGTAGTATAGTGTGCAAGAGGTATGAATCCAACCTAGGAAGCAGGAAGAACACTAAGAATGCAAGGATGAAGCAAATTTAAGTAAATCGGGAAAATGATTGGTAAAATCGAAGAAAACTAAATGCAACGACTAAATGAGATGCAAAACTATTTTAGAATCCCTGGAAGAGGGTTAACTAACACTGAAAGAAAACAGATCAACAAAAGAACAAATCTACTAAAAACTAAAAATCGAGCACTGAATCGAGTAAAATAGACCGATCTAGCAACTTATAGCAAAACGACTTCTAATGAACAAGATGCAAGCTTAAAGATAACAGAATGATGAACAGATGTTTTAAAATGCTAAAAGAGGGCTTAGGGTCGAGGCTCATATTCCAGAGTGTCAAAGGTTTAAGCTTTGGTTTGAAAACATATAGATCTACTAATTTTTGAGCTTTCTCTAAGCCTTGAAAACAAAACAAGAACCATCCATGGTGTGTGGTATGATTCACTTCCTCAATCTCTTCTCCAAACCCATGGCATTTGGTGGAAAAAGATATCAAAGAGCAAGAACAAAAGATTTCAATCTATGGCCTAACTAATATCCTCTACATCCATGGTGTTTGGGAGAGGATCAATTAGTCTCTAGGACTTGGCTTTCTAGGATATCTGAATCCGGTCAGGGTTAGATAGCCTTGGAATCATAGTGATCTCTTCCAAGACTCTCTAAGCCTTAAGACCCCAAGATCCTAGAAGAAAAGGAATGAAGAACAAGAAAAACACAAAACTTAAACCTCTTAAACCCTTTGAATCACCTCAACCCCAAATCCAAAAAGAAAACTACTCACTACTCATCTTTGAAACCGAATGAAACGCAATAAACAAAGAAATAAGCATGATTAAAGAGCGATTAAGGAAAAACTGCTTAATATTAAAAGATTCAAGTTCAAAAACTAAAGAAAAAGCTTCAATCTTCAACAATGGCGATTCGCCTAAGATAAGAGCAGAAAAACTAAAAGCAAGCGTGTCTAAGAAAGTGTAGCCGCCTCTTTCCCCATATAGCCAAACATCTCCAAATGGTCCCCTCACTAGATGCCAAAAGCGGTTAAGGCCGTAGAGATCGATCGGCTCGCTCGATCTTCTTGCTGGATCGCCTTCCTTTGCGATCTTCCAGTCGATCTGGTTGGATGGATCGAGCACCTTCCTCGGTCTTCTTCTCGATCTTTGGATGATCGAGTCTTGGTCTCGATCTAGCTCTCGTTCTGCATGGCGTCATTGACGTCCGTACTCCAGATCGATCGCCTCTCTCGATCTTGGTCTTGATCCTTCCCCTTGAATCGACTTAGGTCGCTCGATCTTCTTGTCTATCTCATCTAGATCGACCTACCTTGCTCGATCCGCTACTCGATCTCGGGTCCTTCGCATGCACGGCTGAGTTCTCCAAGTGTCCACAAGCTCCATTTTGATCCTCCTCACGTCCACATAGCCTCCACAACTCCAGAGTGCTCCAAACAACCTGATAATGATGCAAAAGTGCAAGAAATATGCAAAATCCGAATACAAAGAGACCTAGGACCTTAAATGCAACAAATGGAACAAACTAGCTTATAATGCAAGATGAATGCATGAAAAATTATCCTAAATGCATGCAAAATATGCAGAATATATGGTAATATCAACTCCCCCAAACTTACCTTTTCAATGCCCTCAAGCAAACAAAATTCAAGAACGGAAGAGAGGTTTGAAAGTGGAAGCTCAAAACGAAAGATGGCAATGGAAAAACCGATTCAACGCCCAAGTTATAAGTTCTAAGATGCAAAAGCTTTAGCCATACCCATCAAAGCAAACAATGAACCCTAGCTTAGCCTACACAAGCATTCAAATCAACCAACTCCTTAACATTCATTAAGCGATAACCAATGGATCAAGTTGGTGCACATCAAGCGAAAGCATTTGGTCAAAGGGATATGGTCATGAGATGAAAATAATCTCATTTTAAAGAGGGGTTTTAAAAATTCAGGGGATCACTCAATGAAAGAATCCTATCTTTGGCAAAATGCTAAAGGTATAGGCACACCTATGCATGCAAGTTAAAGCTCCCTTCTACCCATTTTACCCAAGATGATCCTAAAAACTTCTAAAACCCAAAGTTAACCCCTAAATCTATCTTTTCCCAAAGCGCTTGATCATCTTCATTAATCACAATAGGGGAAACTCCTTTTTTCTTTGCCCTGTGGTTGACTTCTTCTTTTTGAACCTTGCTCTTCATTGTTGAATGTTTGGCACCGCTTTCATCACCTTTGGTGGATAGCTTGGTCTGATTTTTCCTTTTGGTTGACCTTTTCTTTGCTTTGTTGCAGCTGGCGCCTTTCTTTTCTTTGACACTTAGAGCATTTTTACCTACTTTACTTAAGCACAATTTACTTGTTCCCCCTTGCTACTAATCCCATACTTCTTTCTTCTTTTAAAAACATATAAACAAGAAACTCTTAAACCACTCAAATGACCTTTTCCCCAAACTCCTAACCTAATACCAAGCTCAAAATGCAAGCTGGTGTCTACAAGGGAGCTTCTCCTTGCCAGCCCTATTCCTAACACTTTTTGCTAAGATAGGATTGAAAATGATGCAATGAAAGCCTCACTACTCACGCAAAAGTGTTTAGGTCTGAAAGAAGGTTTGGTTTAAGGCGTGGTTAACTGTCCCATTATGATGAGGATCAGCTACTTGGATTATCAAGAGTGGTAAGAAAGGAAGAACATAATCCAAGTATGTATATGGGTAAGCCATGCAATCGCTTTCAATGCACAAACAAGATAATTCAAATGTCAAGATTAAGGTTCTACTAAGGTGGAGTTGGCATCAAATCAAAGCGAGTTTCAACATAAGACTAGAGTATCAAATGCAAGTAACCAAGGTATGGTGCAGCCTTAACTTCAAACTCACTCGATGCAATCAAACAACAAACAACCAAGGCATTGAAAACAATTCAAACATTGACAACTTAACAAGTGTTTATCATTTACTCCCTATGCAAATGCAGCAACCTAAATAATTTTTAAAAATTCTAGACTCAATCCTAAAATATTCTACAATGCAAGTGCAACTACATGAATTTTTTTGAAACTTTTTTCAAAATATTTTATCATTTTTTGTTATTTTCTATGCCTTATGATGCAATGCAAGACTCAATGGATGATAACAGAAAATAAGAACAAAGAAAACATGTCAAACACACCACACTCCCCCAAACATGAATGACACCGTCTCGGTGGCAAACAAATTCAAAGGAGTTCAAAACACAAAGCAAAAATTAAAGAAAACAAGTGTGGTATATACAATGGTTTAGTTGTTGGTACCTCGGAGCTAAGTAAGGCTGGAGCTTGAGGTTGCTCCAGAGTTCTTGCTCTTCTTAGGTGTTTCGTGAGCTACTGCCTTGCCTTTATCCATGCTAGCTTGCTCATCAACCGAGTGGCGCACAGGTTGGATTGTTGCTTAGGGCTCACAGAGCTCAATGCCTCTAGTTGATCTCCTCCTCTTCTCGGGTTGCTCAACGTCTTCGCTTGAAGGTGAACCAGGGGAGTTGCCTTTAAGCTTCTTGATCTTCTGAGCAAGCTTCTTGATCATTTTGCTCTGCCACTTGTTCACCTTCCTTTGCATCTCCACAACAGAAGCTAGGAACTTCTCCGCCTTTGTCCTCGGCTCAAAGTCAAGCTTTGGAAGGAAGAAGCTCTCGGGCATCTCAGCATATGAGGTAAGCGACTCTGAACGTGGGCGAGAGGCTTGTATGGGAGTGGCTGTTCCTCCTAGAGGTGCAAAGCACTCCTCTACTCTCGGCAAGAACTCGATGTTGCCAACTCCTTGCAGCTCGGTTTCCTCTTTGTTCGGCAATATGCACACCCTCTTCTCATTCTCACAATCGATGAACAAGTAAGCATAGAAACCCTCGGCTGGCATGTGTCCCAAGCTATCTGTGTTCCTCATATAGATCTCATCCATGTAGGCTCTTTCTGCGCAAGGAACAAAATCAGGAAGTGGCACACCGGCTTGAACAAACATTGGAGTGAGGAAGCCTCCTATCAGCGCCGAGCTCGCCTTGCATCGCATCGCATATGCTTTGTACTTCACCAAGGAAGCAGCTAGGATGCATCCGTAGTTAACATCATCTCCGAGCTCATCCTCCATTGGCTTGTCATTCTCCTTAGGATCGCAAAGGAGGTGTTTAACGCCTTGGAACAGGAAGCAAAGCTCGTTCTTGGTGATAGTAGGAGCCACAGACCGCCCACTGAAGGTGTTGGCGATAAGCTTGAGTGTGTATCTAAGCACGGGACTCCTCACTCTCTTGATCATCGCCGTGTTCGCCTTGTAGTCATCGTTGCTTATGAGATCCCACAAGTCGTTGGCTTGAGTGAAAAAAGGGAGCTCTACTTGCTTGGCATCACCTTTCAAACCGTAGGCTTGGCAAAGCTCGGCGATGGAGAGATGATAGGCCTGTCTTCTGATCTTGAAGGTAATGTGGCCTTGGGAAGGAGTAGGAAGACTCGGATTCTCATAAGTGAACTCCAAAGTGGCAAGGAAATCGATGGTTGCCTCGGGATAGGTTGGCAATCCATTCTTGATAAGCACCGAAGCCCAATGTTTTTGAGAAGCTGGTCAAAGTCTCCAAAGATCCCCATCTTCGACAGCAAATCTCTATTCGCAAACTTGGTGTGATCGAACCTAAGCCTTTCCAGCTATTTCTTGGCTTGCTTCTCCTCTTTGGTCCATCTGACCCTCTCTTGGACCACTTCTTGAGCTTCTCCCTCTTGTGCTGTCTCTTCTCTCGTTCTCTTGGGAGCCATGGTACCTGAAACACAATTATCAAGCAAGAGAATGAGCAAAGGCGGCGAATGTTGAGAGAAAGACAAGGTAGAAGGAAATTTTTTTTAATAATTACCCTAGATTTTTGGGGAATTTATAAAAATATTAGCTAGATAATAGAGAAGGAAATCTAGAGATATGATTAAATCTAGAATGTTTCCTAATATCTAGCTATTTTAAATTTTTTGTTAAACTCCCTAACAACTACCATCAACCAAGGCAAATAAAAGGAAATTTTCTAAAAGATTACAAACAATAAACCGAAAATACCTTTGCAAAGATTGAAAGCAGATGTTGTTTGCCTTTAGGAAAATAAAATCACACTCTCTCTTGCCTTAGAAAACTCGGAATACAAATGAGAGAGAGTGTGTGGTTTCATGAAAATATAAAGGCCAACGAAAATGAAAAACCATGCGCAAAACTTAGTGGTTTCTAACAAAAGTGTGGTCAATGCACATCTTTCATGGTCAAAGATTCTGGCCTTGACCACAATTTAAATTTAAAAAATAGGACGGAAAGAAGATAAGAGGGAAAGAAATCACTTACCTCGGCACGAGATCGAGTCCATGTGGTCGATCTAGGACTCGACCTCATGCCCATATTGACTAGGATCGAGAGGTTTGATCGATCAGGGACTCGATTCAGATTGCATCGAGTCTTACATCGATTGTACCCTCTCGTTCCTTGATTTTTGGTCACTTAGGCTGTATTCCTTGGATCGAGCCACATGATCGATTTGGGGGTCGTTTGGGCTTAGATCGAGTAGACTGATTGATGTATTCTCGAGGATCGAGTGATTCGGTCGATCCACACCTCATTTGCTTTTCAAGCTAAACGCATAGGTGGTTTATCCTCTCATGATCGACCGTTCCACTCGATTATCTACTCGATCTCGTCTAGATCTTGCTGATCTTGCTGCATATTTCGTGTGTTTTGCATGCATATAAGATAGTTTCTCATGCATTTACCTTGCACATTAGGCTAGATTGCATCATTTTAGGTCCTAGAACACTTTTGCATTAGCATTTGCATATTTCTTGTATTATGCATCACATTCAGGTTGTTTTCAGATACTTTGGAGCTTTGGAGGATTCGTGGACGTGCTAAGGCTCGTGAGGAAGTTCGTGGACAATTGGAGAACTCAGGAGTGCATGCTAAGGACCCGAGATCAAGTAGCAGATCGAGCAAGGCAGGTCGATCTAGATGAGATCGACCAGAAGATCGAATGACCAAGTTGATGCAAGGAAACAGATCGAGACTGAGATCGAGTGAGGAGATCGATCAGAAGTACAGACATAAATGACGCCATGCAGATCGAGTACCAGTTTGAGCTTCCAACCCGATCAGCACAAGATCGACTCAGAGATCGACCAAAGCCATCCGATCCAAGATGAAGATCGAGAGCCAGATCGAGTTTCAAGGCCTAGAGAGCCTCTTAAAAGAGTAGATCCAACGTCTTCAAATCAAGCTTTAATCTTTGAGACCCACGAATATGACCTTATACCCTAGAACCTCTTTCTTAGGGTTTTAAACCTCTGCTTATCATTCTGTCATCATAAAGTTTGCATCTTACTCGTTAATCCATCGCATCATTTATCATTTTAAGTTGTTAGCCGAGATCGATCCATATTGCTCGATCTAGTGGTCGATCCAGTGGTCGATCCACTAGTCGATTTTTAGTTTTTTATAGCTTTGCATTTTTGTCATTCCACTTATTCCTCGTGGTAGTTAACCCTCTTCCAGGGATTTTAAAATTGTTTCGCTTTGCATTTGACACTTGCATTTAGTTTTTAAGGATTTTACCAATTATTTTACCATTTTGCTTAGATTTACTCATTCCCTTGCATTCTTAGTGAACTTGCTACCCCTAGTTGTGGATTGATACCTCTCTTGCATGCTATACTACATCTCAGTGTTGCATTAGAGCTTTGATAATCATTGCATTGCAAAAACTTGTTATCAAATGGCGCCGTTGCCATCTTTGGGGATAGAAAGCATTAAGATTTGGGGTTTAGTAAAGACTAAGCCTTTACCTTTAGTTGGTTACTGATTTCTCTACTCTCAAACTTGTGTCTTTCAGGTACATGAATCTGCATTCCAGGGGTGACAACAACTTACTTACACCCTTGGACAATATTCATCAGCTTGGACACGCAAGATCAAGAAGGGTTAGAGAGCAAGCTAGAACCTTTGAGGAGATTGTTCAGCAAGGTTCAGTGGGTTTTGAAGCAATGGCTGAGCAAGAACATCCAGAGGGACCTCCTCCAGCTCATGGGGCAGTAGGAAGGGGTAATGGAAACTCCCACCACGCGGCTAGACCCCCACGGATCATTGGAGCGGGAGATGCTCCTAATACTCACCATAATAGGTTTGGGATCACTCCTCCTCCAGTGCAAAACAACAACTTCGAGATCAAGCCAGGGTTTGTTCAGATGTGCAAAAAAAACAAATTTCATGGGTTAGCTTTGGAGGACCCATTGGCGCATCTAGATAACTTTGAGCAGCTTTGTGAAATGCTCAAGATAAATGGCATCTCGGAGGATAGCTTCAAGCTGCGTTTGTTTCCCTTTTCCTTAGGATACAAGGCACGGCATTGGGAGAAGACTCCCACAAGGAACTATCACTTCTTGGGCTGACTGTAAGAGAGCTTTCCTCTAAAAGTTTTTCTCAAGCTCTCGGACAGCAAGGTTGAGAAGTGAGATCAGTGGCTTCACTCAGAGACAGAATGAGTCATTCAATGAGTCTATGGAGCGTTTCAAGGATTACACTATAGCTTGTCCTCACTATGGTTTCAGTGAAGATACCCTCTTGAGTACCATATACCGCGGAGCTCTCCCAAAGATCAGATTACTACTTGACACGGCAAGCAAAGGAAACTTCCTTGGCCAAGAAGTAGACGAAGGTATAGAGCTCATTGAGAATCTGGCATTGAGTGATGGAACCTATTCAGAGGACAACGACCGTTCTCCAAGATGAGCTGATCTTGAAGCCAACAAGAAAGAAATGAAGTCTCTACATGAGAAGATCGATAAGCTCATGCTTGCTAACCAAATGCATGTACACTTTGTTGGGGAAGCTGCGGATATCTTGGATGAGCTGGAGCAATGCCAAGAAGAAGAAGCTAATTGGGTAGCCGGTCAAAACAACTACAAGCCTCAAGGTTACTCTCAAGGCCACCAAGGCAACAACAAAATGTCTTTTAGAAGCACCAACGTTGAATATCCAAAGGATCAGGTGTACCCTCCTCAACAAGCTAAACCGTTTGTGCCCTATAACAAAGGTTTTCAGCCGAGTGGTGGTTTTTAAGGGAAGAGGCCGGTCAACTATCAAGGACAGCAACACCAGCAAGGAAACAAAGGATATTCACCTATGTTCCCTCCAGGCTTTGTTCCTCAACAACAGATGCAACCGCAACAAGTTGATCCTGTACAAGCCATGTTTCAGCAGTTGCTTCAAGGGCAAGCTTCAATAAACCAGAAGTTCGCCGAGATGAAAAACCGCTTAGACTCCTCTCTCACTGATGTCTCTACTCAGATAACAACTCTAAACAAGAAGATCAAGCAGTTGGAGAAGGGTAAATCAAGTACAAGTGGTCAAAGCAGTTTACTGGGAAAGTGAGAGCAAAATCCCAAGGAATACGCCAATGCTATCACACTAAGAAGTGGGAAAGAGCTTCCACCGAGGGTTGCACCTAAGGACAATGAGGACATTGTGGTTCAAGAGGGGGAGGATAAACCGTCGGCTGATGATGAGATCAACTTCCACAACGTGTGGATAGAGCGGCCAACAAAAGGGAAAGAAGCAGCTGTAAAGAAGCAAGCAGAGAAAGCAACCGGGGAGAAGGATGAGTACATACCTCCACCTTATGTTCCTAAGCTTCCTTTTCCTGACCGCTTCAAGAAACAGCTTATAGAGAAGCATAGGCTATTGTTTGACAAGCATCTAAGGGACGTAGAGATCAAGCTACCTCTCGTGGATTGCCTTGCTATGATGCCTAAGTGTGCAAATTTTTTCAAGGACACGCTTGTAAAGACGAATAAGGAAAGCATGGAAGTGCTGGTGCTTAGTAAGGAGTGTAGCGCCATTATACACAAGGAGATAGTCCCCAAGAAGTTGGGAGATCCAGGAAGCTTCACTATACCATGTGCTCTCGGTCCTTTGATATTTCAGAGCTGTTTATGCGATCTTGGTGCTATATAAATCTGATGCCCCATTCTATAGCAAAGAAGCTCGGTTTTACCCGATTCAAAGACTGTAGAATCTCCTTGGTGCTAGCTGACAGGAGCATGAGCTTACCCGTGGGTTTGCTTGAAGACTTACCAGTGAGGGTGAGTGGTGTAAACGTGCCTACACTTCATTGTGCTTGAAATGGATAAAGAACCTAGGGATCCGCTTATACTTGGGAGGCCATTCCTTGCAACCGTCGGAGCAATCATTGATGTCAAGAATGGGAAGATAGCACCTTCATCTTGGCAAGAATATAAGGCTGGATTTTGATATTAACGAGGTCCTGAAGAAGCCGACCATAGAAGGACAAGCGTTCTACATTGAAACGTTGGATGCTTTAGCCGAGGAACTGCTGGAGGAGTTGGCACAAGAGGATCACTTGAAGCTGGCATTGACTAAGGAGCCAGGGGAGTTTGGTTTTCTAAGTAAGAAGACTCAAGAATACACCAACCTCCTCGATTCTAGGAAGTTTTTGATGGAAAATGAAGGCGGCTGCCTTGAAATCGATCAGGAAATCGAGGAGATCACTCGATCCAGGACAGCAATCGACCAGAAGATCGAGGAGACTGGTCGATCCAGAGAAGAGAACGTTTCAGACGCTCGATCTACTACTCGATCCCAATCAAATCGAGTAAGTGATCGACCTGAGTGCAGTCGATCCAGCAAGACAATCGATGGGAAGATCGAGAGAAGCCAATCGATCAGTTCAGAGAACGAGAAGGGGACTCGATCTCTTGCTCGATCCCAATTAAATCGAGTAGGAGAATCGAGTGAAATTGCTCGATCCGGACCAGAACGAGTGCAAGATCGACTGGAAGACTCGATTTCGGAGAGGACAATGGTTCAAGAAAGCAGTCTTTTGGGTCATGTCTCGGGTTCTAAGGAGGCTACTGAGGATGGGAACGTCAACAAGAGCAACGAGGAGGACTGGAGCGAGCTGCTAGCCCTAAAGGTGGACCTTAAGGAGCTCCCAAAAGGGCTAAGGTATGATTTCTTAGGGCTTAATGAAACATATCCCGTGGTTGTGAATGAGAACTTAAGTGAGGATGAGTTTTAATCGCTCCCAAATGAGCTGAGAAAGTATAGGAAGGCCATTGGGTACTCTCTAAGTGACATCAAGGGCCTTTCACCAATGCTTTGCACTCATAAGATTCACTTGGATAATGAGAATGCCTCTTCTATAGAACACCAAAGGTGTTTGAATCCTAATTTAAAGGAGGTTGTTAAGAAAGAGATTCTTAAGCTGCTAGAGGCTGACGTGATCTATCCCATAAGTGACAGCACGTCGATTTCCCTGTACACGTGGTGCCTAAGATGGGAGGGATCACGGTCATTAAGAATGATAAAGATGAGCTTCTACCTACTAGGACTATTACAGGACACCGTAGGTGTATAGACTATAGAAAGCTTAATCTTGCTACTAGAAAGGATCATTTTCCTTTACCATTTATTGATCAAATGCTTGAGAGGCTTGCTAATCATCCTTATTATTTCTTTCTTGATGGATATAGTGGTTTCTTTCAAATACCAATCCATCCGAATGATCAAGAGAAGACAACCTTTACATGCCCTTATGGCACCTTTGCATATCGAAGGATGGCATTCGGGTTGTGTAATGCACCGGCTACGTTTCAGCGGTGTATGATGTTGATCTTCTCTGATCTAATAGAAGAGATGGTAGAAGTGTTTATGGATGACTTCTCTGTATATGGTGCGTCTTTTTCTGCGTGTTTGTAGAATCTTTGCAAGGTACTAAAGCGTTGTGAAGAGACGAATCTTGTGTTTAACTGTGAGAAGTGTCACTTCATGGTGAAGGAAGGGATCGTGCTTGGCCACAAGATATCAGAGAAAGGCATAGAGGTTGATAAAACCAAAGTTGAGGTCATGATGAGTCTTGAGCCGCCGGTTAATGTCAAAGGAGTGAGGAGTGTCCTAGGCCATGCTCGCTTCTACAGGCGCTTCATCATAGATTTTTCCAAGATTGCACGCCCTCTCACAAGGCTGTTATGCAAGGAAGCTGACTTTGTGTTTGATGAGGATTGCCTTCATACTTTCGTGACCATCAAGGAAGCTCTAGTATCCGCGCCTATAGTGCAAGCACCGGACTGGACTCTACCGTTCGAGATAATGTGTGACGCGAGCGACTACGTCGTGGGAGCTGTTCTTGGTCTGAGGAAAGACAAGCGGCTGCATGTGATTTACTATGCTTCACGTACCTTGGATGACACGCAAGCCAGATACACTACGACTGAGAAGGAGTTGCTGGCAGTTGTATTCGCCTATGAGAAGTTCAGGTCATACCTCGTAGGCTCCAAGGCCATCGTCTACACAGATCACGCAGCTCTGAGGTACATCTATTCCATGAAAGACACTAAACCGAGACTCTTGAGATGGATCCTTTTGCTCCAAGAATTCGACATGGAAATTAAGGATAAGAAAGGGATAGAGAACAGCGTGGCAGATCACCTCTCTAGGATGAGAATCAATGAGTCTCTGCCCTTAGATGATTCGCTTCCAGAAGAACAACTCATGATGATCACTACGGATGTTTGGGGAAGGCTAGAAGGGCAGTTTGAAGAGGTTCTGAGTTTCAAGGAAGAGGATCTTCCTTGGTACGCTGACATTGTAAACTTCTTGGCATGTGGAGAGGAGCCAACTCACCTTGATCATTACCACAAGAAGAAGTTTATGAGAGATGTTGCCTACTAGTTTTAGGATGAGCCCTACTTATACAAAAGAGGGGTTGATAGCTTGTACAGAAGATGTGTCTCAAGGGATGAAGCTCAAGACATTCTACTTCACTGCCATGGATCTTCTTACGGAGGACACTTTGCTTCTTTCAAAACCGCTACAAAGGTGTTACAAGCGGGTTTTTGGTGGCCATCTTTCTTCAAGGATGCTCACGAGTTTGTACAGAGTTGTGAAGCATGTCAAAGAGCAGGAAACATTACTTCCCCTACAAACGACTCTATGGTGGTGATCAAGCTCTTTAAAACCATCATATTCCCAAGATTTGGAGTCCCCAAGGTAGTAATCAGCGACGGTGGAAGCCATTTCATCAACAAAGTGTTTGAAAGCCTTCTAAGGAAGTATGGCGTGAAGCACAAGGTAGCTACACCTTACCATCCTCAAACGAGTGGGCAAGTAGAAGTCTCTAACCGGCAGATCAAAGCTATACTCGAGCGGACAGTTGGTACTACTGATGTTACTGCATATTGCATGCATTTTGCATACATATTAGTTAGCTTTTCATGCATTTACATCACAATTTAGACTAGATTGCATCACTTAGGGTCCTAGAGCATTCTCGCACCAGCATACGCATGTTCCTTGCATTTTGCATCACATTCAGGTTGTTTCTGGCTAATTTGGAGTCGTGGAGGTTCGTGGACGTGCTGAAGCTGTTGTGGCGGTTCATGGAAGGTCGGATGTTTGCTAAGGACCAGAGATCGGGGAGCAGATCGAGCATAGATTGACCAGAAGATCGAGAAGACCAGGCGATCCAAGGAAAATGATCGAGACGAAGATCGAGTGGAGCAATCAATCAAATGGTATGGACGTAAATGACGCCATGCAAAGCGAGAGCCAGATCGAGTCCACCACTCGATCCAACCGAAGATCGATACCAAGATCGGATGCAACACTCGATCCGCCGAAGATGATCGAGACCCAGATCGAGTTGAAGACACAATATCCAAAAGTGATCGAGAGAGCCGCTCGATCCCGAAGTCGATCTCTGTCCTTTCAACCTCTTTTGGCCGCTAGCGAAGGGGGGACCATCGAGCTGTTTTCGCCATTTTGGGAAGGCGGCAATGTCTCTTTCCACACACAGTTTTCAATCTTATCTTTTTATACTTTTTCTCTCTGGTTTGGACTTGAAGCTTTTCTTGAAGCTTTTCTTTCAATATCCGGCATTGTTGAACTTGAAGCTTTTCTTGCTTTTGTATTCGAATCGTTTGAAGTTTAATCTAGTTCTTTTTCATGTTCATCGTTTCTTTCTTCATGCTTTGCTTGATTTACCTTATGTGTAGTGAGTAGTTTCGTTTGGGTTTCGGGGTTGAGAGGATTCAGGGGGTCTGATAATCACTTTTAGTATGGGTTATATTGCAGTGAGGTTATCAAACTCAAATGCAAGATATGTTGTAGTACAGCAAGCAAGAGAGAGTCAATCCACTTCAAGGATGATAGAGAATGCACAGAGAATACAAGGACTAATGCAAATCTAAGAGAAATGAGACGGTTTATGAGAAAATCTCTAAAAACTAGATGTAGCAACTTAAACAGAATGAAACCTATTTTAAAAATACTAGAAAGTAAGAAACTACCACGAGAAACAAACAGAATAATTAAAGGAGAAAGCTTCGAATTATTAAAATTCGACTAGTGGATCGACCATGAGATCGACCACTAGATCGAGCAGTAACAATCGATCTCGTCTAAAAATGCAAGAACAGTAAAACTAATGACCAGGATGCTATCAGAGAGCAAGCGAAAGATGAGATAAGATGTAAAGATGCTAAGAGAAAGAGCCTAGGGTTGAGATTCATGGTTAGGGGTTTCAAAGGTTCGACCTTGGGTTTAAAACTTTAAATCGACTCACTTGGTGAGGATCTCTAAGCCTTGAAAACTAAACAAGATCTATCCGTGGCTTTCGGTATAGATCACTCCTTCATCCTCTCCTCCAAACCCATGGCTTTTGGTGGAAAGAGAGGTCGAAGGGCAAGGAAAACAGATTTCAAACGAATGGCTTAACTAATCCCCCAAACTTTCATGGCTTTTGGGAAGGGGTAACTAGTCTCTAAGGTGTGATCTTCCGAGGCTCCTGAATCCTGTCAAGGTAAGGAACCTCTCGGATCATGGAGCTCTTGGCATGAGAGTCTTCAAGCATTGAGATCTCATCACCTTAGAAGAGATAGCCTTTGAAAACGTTTAGAAAACCCCAAGATCAAAACCCTTTAGACCCCTTAATCCTCTCAACCCCGAACCCAAAGAAACTACTCGCTACACATAGAGTAAATCAAGCAAAGCATATGAAATGAGATGATGAATAAGAAAAGAAAACTAGATTGAACAGAAATGATTCGAATACAAAGCTTAAGAAAAACGCGAGTTCAACAATGGTGTTCTTCACGAAAACGAGAGAGAAAACATAAAGGAAATGATAAGGATCTAAAAAGTTCTGGGAAGAAGGACATCGCCGCCTTCCCAAAATGCCGAAACAAGCTAATGTTCCCTCCTTCGCTAGCGGCCAAAAACGGTTGAAAGGACAGAGATCGACTCCAAGATCGAGTGGTTCTCTCGATCATATCCGGACATCGTGTCTTCGGCTCGATCTGGGTCTCGATCAACATCGGCGAATCGAGTGTTGCATCCGATCTTGGTATCGATCTTCGGCTGGATCGAGTGGTGTACTCGATCTGACTCTCGCTCTGCATGGCGTCATTTACGTCTATACCGTTTGATCGATTGCTTCACTCGATCCTTGTCTCGATCATTCTCCTTGGATCGTCTGGTTGGCTCGATCTTCTGGCCGATCAACTCTTAGATCGACCAGCCATGCTCGATCTGCTCCTCGATCTCTGATCCTTAGCATATATTCGAGCTCCCACGAACTGCTACATCAGCCTCAACATGTCCACAAACCTCCATGACTCCAAAGCAGCCCGAAACAACCTCAATGTGATGCAAAATGCAAGGAAAATGCGTATGCTGATGCAAGAATGCTCTGAACCCTAAGTGATGCAATGTAACCTACAACATGATACAAATGCATGAAAAGCTAACTAATGAGTATGCAAAATGTATGCAATATGCAATAACATCAACTCCCCCAAACTTACTTCTTGCTTGCCCTCAAGCAACATAAAATAAGTAAGGAAGAGAGGTTTTCAGAAAAAATGAATGGGGGTTTAAATTTTTTTGCAAAGGTGCCTTTCAAATGAATCAATCTCAATGTCCTAGTTAACAATTCTAAAATGCTATGCTTACACTCATACTCCAAAGAACTTAGCCATACTCATCACACAAGAAATTCAAATCATGACTCTCCTATTCCTAACAATCAAAGAAACTCATCCTTATGCACTTTAAAGCAAAACACATTTGGCTACGGGTTTAGGTTATGAGCATTGAATGATCTCATTTGAAAAGGGTTTATAATTAGAACAAGGATTTCTCTAAAAAATGGCTGAACTTGTGCATAATGCTAAAGGTAAAGACAATTTATGCATACATGATTAGATTCTCATCTACCCATGTAAACTATCAAACGATCCTATACCCCTCTCATTTAAGAAATTTTATCCTCACTCACCACTTAAGAGTCTACCTTTTTCTTCACAAACTTAACAATCCCCATTTCGAAACAAAGACATTTTCAAACTTTTTAGGCTAGTGAAAAGGTTTTGAAAAATATTTTTTCTCTTTAGATATTTCTTATTAGTAGCTCTCTTATTATTATTTTTTTTTCTTTTCTTTTTATTTTTATTTGGCACTTAGGCTCTTTTATTTCTTTTTCTCTTTTTTTTTTTATTTTTTTTATTTTTTTGGGAGAGCTACCTCCTGAAATTTATTAGAGCATACTTAGTTTTAAAAACAACCTTTCACTTAAAACCCATTTCTTTCCTTAAAACACAAAGCTCTTTGAAACCGAGAACAAATAGACAGGAAAGCAACCCCAATGATCCCCCAAACTTATCCTAAGCCTATACCTAGCTTCCATATGCAAAGCTAGCAACAATATGAAAACCAAATCATGTCGCCTAAACCTAACACTTTATGCCAAGTTCAAACCGAAAGGAAGGCCTCACAAAGATGTCACACAAGAACATTTGGCTTCAAAGAAGGGTAAGGTTCAAGGAGGGAATTCTACTTAGACTCACAAAGAGTGGTAAAAAGGAAGAAGAGAGCCTAAATATTTTAAAACCATGTGTTTATTTTCAAATGCATAAGAATGATAATTAGAATTTCAAATTAAGGTTTTCACTTATTAGGATTAGTATCAAATCATGAGAGTTCAATTTAAGCTACGAAAATCCTAACAAGTGATCCAAGCATGGTAAGAACCTACTTTCAAAGCATAGACAAAGCATTAGAGAACTACTAACTAGGGCATTGAAACAATTCATAAGTAAAAACACCTTTTTAAGAAATTCTAACCCCTTATGCAAAATGCAAACAACCTAGATGCTATGAGAAACTCTAGACTCAATCTTAACATGTTTTAAAAAGATGAATGCAACTACATGAATCTTTGAAAAAATTTTAAAAACTTTACCAATTTTTCATGAACTAAAGACTCAAGGATGCTAAAGGAAAATAAGACCAAAGAACACAAGTCAAATCACACATGTATTCCCCCAAACTTGCTTGACACCGTCCCGGTGGCAAACTCATCCGAAGGAGCATCAAAAAACAATGCAAAAAGAAAAAAACATGAGCGGTTATATACAATGGAAGAAGGTTGTTACCTCTGGTCTAGTCTCGGCTGGAACTTGAGGATGTTCCAGAGGAGCTAGAGACTATGGTCTTGCCTTTGTCACCTGGTTCTTGGAGAGAGTGGCGCACCGGCTGAATGGTGGTTCCTTGGGTCTCGCGGATGACAACTCCACCGGTTGAGAGCCTTCTCTTCTCGGGTTGTTGCACCTCTTGGCTCGCAGCTTTCTTAGGTGAGCCTCCCTGAAGTGCTTTGACCTTCTTTCCAAGCTTCTTGAGCATCTTGCCTTACCACTTGTTGATCTTCCTTTGCATCTCCACAACCGATGCGAGGAACTTCTCGGTTTTCATCCTCGGCTCGAAGTCTAGCTTCGGAAGTGTGTAGGCCTCAGGCATCTCATCTTCCGTGGCTGGAGACTCTGACCTTTGGCGAGGGGCAATCGCTGAAGCAGGTGGTCCTCCTAAAGGGGCAAAGCATTCTTCCTCCGTGGGCAAGAACTCAATATTCCCAACACCAAGCAGCTCGGTTTCATCTTTGTTGGGCAGGATGCACACTCTCTTCTTGTCTTCGTCATCTACGAAGAGGTAGGCGTAGAACCCTTCCGCTGGCATGCGTCCCAAGCTGTCAGTATTCCTCATGTATGCGTCGTCCATGAAAGCTCTGGTTGGGACGTGAGCAAAGTCATGAATGGGCACATCGGCTTGCACGAACAGAGGAGTAAGGAAACCGCCAATGTAAGAGGAAGTTGCCATGCACCGCAAGGCATAAGCCTTGTATTTCACCAAAGAAGCCGCGAGCACACACCCGTAGTTCACTTCATCGCCGAGTTCATCCTCCATAGGCTCGTCGTTTGCATCCGGATCACACACCAAGTGCTTCACACCTTGGAACAGGAAGCACAGCTCCGTCTTCGTGACCGTAGGAGCAACAGACCACCCACTAAATGTGTTGGCAATCAGCTTCAGAGTGTACCTCAGCACCGGGCTCCTTACTCGCTTGATCTTGGCGGTGTTGGCTTTGTAGTCTTCATTGCTGATCAGGTCCCAAAAGTCGTCGGCTTTCTTGAAGGCTGGGAACTCGACCTTGTATGCATCCGCGTTGAGACCATAAGCTTGGCATAGCTCAGGGATGGAGAGTGTATAGGCTTGACGGCCAACCTTGAAGTAGAGGCGACCTTGAGATGGCACGGGTGCGCTAGGATTCTCGTACCGGAACTCCAAGGTGGCAAGGAAGTCTATTGTCACTTCAGGAATGGTTGGGCAATCCATTCGTGACAGACATCTTAAGCCAATGTTCTTGAGGAGTTGGTCGAAATCCCCAAGAATCCCTAGCTTAGACAACAGCTCTCGATCAGCAAACTTGGTAGGCTCAAACCGAAGCCTTTCTAACCGTTTCTTGTCCCTCTTCTCATCCTTACTCCACCGGACCCTCTCTTGAACTGCCACTTCTTGTCCTTCTCCTTCTTGTGCTTGCTCTTCTCTTGTTCTCTTTGGGGCCATTGCTCCTGAAACAAGTTTCTAAAGAGATTGATAAGCAAACGGCGATTTGATGAGAATGAGAGAAGAGAAGGAGAGAACTTATAAAAACTACCCTAGAATTTTGGGGAATAAATAAAAATCATAGCTAAATAAAGGAGAATCAAATCTTTAGATACTGAAAAATCTAGAATTTTTTCTTTTACTTAGCTAGTTTTTAAAAATCAGAATCGATCCTATATTCTAGAACAAGATCTTGCGACATTAAAGGAGATTTTCTAAAATTAAATCATTAAATTTTTGAAAATACCTTTGCAAGAAATGCAGAATATCTTTGCTAGCTTTTGAAAACTGAAACTCTCACTCTCTTTGTTTAAAATTTTCAAGAAAAACAGGAATGAGAGGGTGAGAGGTTGTTGAAATATTTAAAGACTAGCAAAACCAAAACAATGGGTAGCAAAAGTGGTTTTTCTGACAAAGTCTTGGTCAAGGCACATCTTTCATGGTCAAAGATGCTTGCCTTGACCAAGTTTTGAATTCAAAAGTTGGAGGGAAAAGAGTTAAGGAGGGAAAGAAAATGTTACCTCGACATGAGATCGAGTCCATTCGGTCGATCTAGGACTCGATCTCATGCCCATAATGGCTTAGATCGAGAGGGTTACTCGATTTGAGACTCGATTCATAGTGAATCGAGTCTCAAATCGATTGGCTCTCTCGATCATTGAGATGTTGGCTCCACGGCTAAGTCCTCATGATCGAGCTATGTCCTCAATTTAGGGGTCGATTTGGCATAGATCGAGTGATGGATCGAGTCGAGTGATCGATCTATTTTCAACAGATTTTCCCGAGAGAAATTAGATCTGTCGATCCAATTTGGATCGATCGATCCTTTTTCGTCAAGGTCGATCTTGTCACTCGTTCTCGTCTAGATCGACTGGCTCCTCCCGATTCACTGACTCGATCTGGCAAAGATCGAGCCAGGATCAGTCGATCTAGCACTGGATCTCTAGCCTTATCTTAACCCCTATCGCCTCTTTTGGACCTCAAAGTTAAGGTTTAGACTCCTTATATCTGTTCCTACACACTTGCAGAATAAAAACATAAAACTGAAAGGGAAATTAAGCAGGAATATGTATAAGATAAACATGGGAATGCCTCCCAATTGCGCTTTCTTTAACGTCTTTAGCTAGACCTTACTTGGTTTAGGCGGGTGGTGGGTCTTGGAGAAGGACCGAGGTACTCTCCTTGTCATAGCTATCTGCCAAGTAGGGCTTGACTCTGTGTCCGTTAACGGTGAATGCACTGCCACTTTTTCCCATCAGAGTAACAGCTCCATAAGGCAACACTTCTTGAATCACGAATGGTCCGCTCTACCTTGATTTCAGCTTGCCCGGGAAGAGTTTGAGCCTCGAGTTGTACAGCAACACTAGTCCTCCTTCCTTAAGCTCCTTGGCAACCAACTTCTTGTCATGAGTCTCCTTAGTCCGCTCCTTGTATATCCGAGAGCTCCCGTAAGCGTTCAGCCTCAACTCGTCCAGTTCGTGTAGCTGAATAAGGCGCCTCTCCTGAGCAGTCTTAAGGTCAAAGTTCAGCCTCTTCACAGCCCACAACGCACGGTGTTCCAGCTCAACCGGGAGGTGACAGCCCTTGCCATAGAGTAGAGTGAAAGGAGTTGTATCAATCGGCATTTTGAAGGCGGTACGGTAGGCCCAAAGAGCGTCGTCCAGCTTCACTGCCCAGTCTTTCCTTGTTGCTCCGACGGTCTTCTCTAGTATAGCCTTGATTTGCCTGTTGGAGACTTCCACTTGACCGCTTGTTTGAGGATGATACGGTGTCGCCACCTTATGCTTAACTCTATACTTTCTCAAGAGGTTCTCAAAGACCTTGTTTATAAAGTGGCTTCCTCCATCGCTTATAACAACCTTGGGTACCCCAAACCTCGGGAAGATGATAGTCTTGAACAGCTTGATTACCACCTTAGAGTCATTTGTAGGGGAAGCAACAGCCTCAACCCATTTAGAGACATAATCCACTGCTACTAAGATATATTTGTTGCCATATGAAGAAGGAAATGGCCCCATGAAGTCTATCCCCCACGCGTCGAACACGTCAACCTCGAAGATAGGAACTTGAGGCATTTCGTTCCTCTTAGTGATATTCCCTGCTCGTTGACAGGCCTCACAGCTCTTCACAAACTCGTGTGCATCTTTAAAAATGGACGGCCACCAGAAACCGGCTTGCAACACTTTCGTGGCATTCTTGAATGAGGCGAAGGGTCCTCCGTAGGAAGAGCCATGGCAATGATAGAGGATGTCCCTGGCTTCTTCCTTTGTAACACATCTCCGGTACAAGCTGTCTACTCCTCTCTTGTATAAGTAGGGCTCGTCCCAAAAGTAGTCACTAGCCTCTCTCATAAACCGCTTCTTGTGATAGCTGTTGAGCTGTGTTGGCTCCTCACCACACGCTAGATAGTTCACTAGATCAGCATACCACGGTAGATCCTCCTCAAACCTCCCTTCTAGCTTTCCACAAACATCCATAGTAATCGCCATAAGCTGCTCTTCTGGAAGAGAGTCATCTAAGGGGAGAGACTCGTTGATCCTTAGCCGTGAGAGGTGGTCGGCGACTCCGTTTTCTATCAATTTCTTGTCTTTAATCTCCATGTCAAACTCCTGGAGTAAGAGAATCCATCTTAAGAGCCGAGGCTTGGTGTCTTTCTTCGAGTAGATGTATCGCAAGGCAGCGTGATCCGTGTATACAATAGCCTTGGAACCAACGAGATACGATCTGAACTTCTCAAAGGCGAAGACCACTGCAAGCAACTCCTTCTCTGTAGTGGTGTATCTTGATTGCGTGTCATCCAAGGTTCTTGAAGCATAGTAGATCACGTGTAGCTTCTTGTCTTTCTTCTGACCGAGAACGGCTCCTACGTCGTAGTCACTAGCATCACACATGATCTCAAAGGGAAGAGACCAGTATGGTGCTTGGACTATAGGAGCTGATGTAAGGGCTTCCTTGATGGTCACGAAAGCTTTCAAACACTCCTCATCAAATACAAACTCAGCTTCCTTGCACAACAGCCGTGTAAGAGGGCGTGCAATCTTGGAGAAATCCTTGATGAAGCGCCTATAGAACCCTGTGTGTCCCAAGAAGCTTCTGACTCCCTTAACATTAACCGGCGGCTCAAGACCCATCATGACCTCCAATTTAGCCTGATCAACCTCAATGTCCTTCTCTGATATCTTATGACCAAGCACGATCCCTTCCTTAACGATAAAGTGGCATTTCTCCCAGTTCAGCACCAAGTTTGTCTCTTCATAACTTTTTAGTACCCTGCAAATATTCAACAAACACGCAGGAAAGGACGCACCATAGACAGAGAAGTCATCCATGAACACCTCTACCATCTCCTCTATAAGATCGGAGAAGATCGACATCATACACCGCTGAAACGTAGCCGGTGCATTACACAGTCCAAACGGCATCCTTCAATATGCAAAGGTACCGTAAGAACATGTGAAGGTCGTCTTCTCCTGATCATTTGGGTGAATAGGTATTTGAAAGAAACCGCTATACCCATCGAGAAAACAGTAGTAAGGGTGGTTAGCAAGTCTCTCAAGCATTTGATCAATAAAAGGCAAGGGGAAATGGTCTTTCCTAGTCGCAAGGTTGAGTTTCCTATAATCAATACACATCCTATGACCAGTGATGGTTCTAGTAGGAATAAGCTCATCCTTTTCATTCCTTATGACCGTGATCCCTCCCTTCTTATGCACCACATGTACAGGAGAAACCCACGTGCTGTCACTTATGGGATAGATCACGTCAGCCTCTAAAAGCTTAAGGATTTCCTTCTTAACAACCTCTTTCAAATTAGGATTCAAAACGCCTCTGATGTTCTTTAGAGGAGGCGTTCTCATTATCCAAGTGAATCCTATGAGTGCAAAGCATTGGTGAAAGGCCCTTGATGTCACTTAAAGAGTACCCAATGGCCTTCCTATACTTTCTCAGCTCAGTCAGGAGCGAGTGCAACTCATCATCACTAAGGTTTTCATTCACAATCACGGGATAGGTGTTATTAGGCCCTAAGAAAGCATACCTTAGCCCTTTTGGGAGCTCCTTAAGGTCCACCTTTGGGGCTAACAGCTCACTCCAGTCATCCTCGTGGCTGTTGTTGTTGCTTTCCTCGTTGGAACTCTCCTTTGAACCCGAGGCATGGCCCTTCAGACTGCTTTCCTCCATCGCTATCCCTTCTGAGATCGAGTCCTCCGGTCGATTCGCCTCTCGATGTCGTCTAGATCGAGCCATTTCGCTCGATTCACTTACTCGATTTGATGTGGATCGAGTAAGGGATCGAGACGCTAAGTCGATCTCTTGATTGGACTCCAAAATGATCGGGAGGTCTCTCTTGATCGCCGACTCGATTGTTTTTCCTGATCGAGCATTCTTCTCGATCTGTCTGTCGATTGTTGCACCGGATCGAGTTGTGTTCTCGATTACCTTGTCGAACTGACTCCTGGATCGAGTGATAGCGTCGATCTCGGGATCGATCTCTAGGCAGCAACCTTCTTCATTCTTAACGATCCTCCTAGAATCCAGCAGGTTGACGTACTCCTGGGTTCTCTGGTCCACATAGCCAAACTCCCCTGGCTCCTTAGTCAGTGCTAGCTTCAGAAGGTCTTCTAGAGCCAGCTCTTCCAGCAACTCATCCGCTAAAGCATCCATCGTTTCAATATAGAAAGCTTGCCCTTCAATGGTTGGCTTCTTCAGAACCTCGTTGATGTCGAAGTCAAGCCTGATCTCCTTTCCCAAATGCAAGGCAATCTTCCCATTTTTCACATCTATGATAGCCCCGGCGGTTGCAAGGAACGGTCTCCCTAAGATGAGTGGATCCTTAGGCTCTTCATCCATCTCCAACACTACGAAGTCCGTAGGTACGTTCACACCACTGATTCGCACCGGTAAATCCTCAAGCAGCCCTACTGGTAGCCTCACACTCCTATCAGCCAGTACCAATGAGATCCGACAGTCTTTGAAACGTGTAAAACCAAGCTTCTTAGCCACGGAGTGAGGCATCAGGTTTATGCTAGCTCCGAGATCACATAAGCAACTCTTGAACTCTAGAGGGCCTAAAGCGCAGGGTATAGTGAAGCTTCTAGGGTCTCCCAACTTCTTAGGGACTATATCCTTATGTATAACCGCACTACACTCTTCACTTAGAACAAGTACCTCTTTGCTTTCCTTATTCTTCTTCACAAGAGTGTCTTTGAAGAATTTGGCGCATTTAGGCATCATTGCATGGCAGTCAATGAGAGGTAGCTTGATCTCCACGTCCTTAAGATGCTTCTCAAAGAGGATTCTATGCTTCTCTATGAGTTGCTTCTTGAAGCGGCCAGGAAAAGGCAGCTTAGGTACATAAGGTGGAGGCACATAAGCATTCTTCTCCTTAGTGGTTTGCTCAGCTTTCTTCTCAGCAACTGCTTTGTCTCCTCTTCTTGGCCCTTGGATCCAAACGTTGTCAAAGTTGATCTCATCATCATCAGCCGAAGGTTTACCCTCCCCCTCTTGAATTACAACGTCCTCGTTGTTCTTTGTAGAGACCGGATGTTCGAGCTCTTTACCGCTTCTCAACGTTATGGCATTAGCATACTCCTTGGGATTCTGCTCACACTTTCCCGGAAGACTATTCTGACCACTCGTACTTGCTTTCCTTTTCTCCAGCTGCTTGATCTTGTTGTTTAAGTTGGTGATCTGAGTGGAGAAGTCGGTGAGAGTTGAGTCTAGGCGAGTGTTCATCTCGGCGAACATCTGGTTTGTAGAGGCTTGCCCTTGTATTAGCTGTTGAAACATTGCTTGAACCGGATCAACTTGTTGTTGCATCGGTTGTTGCTGTTGAGGTGCAAAGCCCGGAGGGTAGTTAGGTGTATAACCCTTGTTGTTTTGATGTTGCCCTTGGAAGTTGCCCTTGACCTTGGAAAACACCACTCGGTTGAAAACCTTTGTTGTAAGGGATGAAAGTTTTGCTTGCTGAGCAGGGTACACTTGATCTTTAGGGTTGGCTACGTTGGTGCTTCGGTAAGAGAGGTTGTTGTTCTGGTAGCCTTGGTTGTAGCCTTGAGACTTGTAGTTGTTCTGTCCCGCCACCCAATTGGCTTCTTCTTGGCTCAACTCTAACTCCTCTTGGTTCTCATCAGCTTCACCAACAAAGTGAACATGCTTCTGATTGGCTAACACCAGCTTATCTATCTTCTCATGCAAAGATTTGAGCTCCTTCTTGTGAGACTCTAACTCTGATCCTCTCGGTACACGGTCATAATCTTCAGCATAGTTTATATCACTCAACGCCAAGTTTTCTATCAGCTCCATACCTTCTTCTACCTCCTGACCGAGGAAGTTCCCTTTGCTAGCTGTGTCAAGCAATATTCGGATCTTTGGTGAAGCTCCACGGTATATGGTATTGAGTAGTGTCTCCTCGCTGAACCCGTGATGAGGACATTGGATTGTGTAGTCTTTAAAATGTTCCATTGCCTCGTTGAATGTCTCATTGTTCCTTTGAGTGAAACCGCTGATTTCGCTTCTCAACCGTGCTGTCCTGGTGCTTGAGAAGAACATTGAGAGAAAAGCCTTCTTGCACTCAGCCCATGATGTGATCGTGCCTTGTGGGAGGGTCTTCTCCCAATGTCTAGCTTTGTCTCCGAGTGAAAAGGGGAAGAGACGCAGCTTGAAAGCATCTTCAGATATGCCATTGATCTTTATCATCCCACATACTTGCTCGAAGTTGTCTAGGTGCTCCAAGGGATCTTCCATTGCTAAGCCGTGGAACTTGTTGTTTTGCACCATTGAGATGAAACCTGGCTTGATCTCGAAGTTGTTGTTTTGTACAGGAGGAGGAGTGATCCCAAACCTATTGTGGTGGGTATTGGGAGCATCTCCGACTCCTATGATCCTTGGGGGTCTAGCCGCGTGTTGGGGGTTTCCATTGCCCCATCCTGCTGCCCCGTGAGCTGGAGGAGGTCCTTCTGGATGCTCGTGTTCAGCCATAGCTTCAAAGTCAACCAAACCGTGCTGAACAATCTCCTCAAAGGCTCTTGTTTGCTCTCTGACTCTTCTTTGCCGTGAGTGACCAAGCTGATGAATGTTGTCTCAGGGTTGTAGTAGATTGTTGTCTCCCCTTGAACGAAGATTCATGTACCTGAAAACACACGTTTGAGAGTAGAATGATTAGTAACTTGAAAAAGGTAAAGACTTAGTCTTTGCTAAGACCCAAATCTCTATGTTCTCTAAACAGTCCTGGAATGGCAACAGCGCCATTTGATAATCACTATTAGTATGGGTTATATTGCAGTGAGGTTATCAAACTCAAATGCAAGATATGTTGTAGTACAGCAAGCAAGAGAGAGTCAATCCACTTCTAGGATGATAGAGAATGCACAGAGAATACAAGGACTAATGCAAATCTAAGTGAAATGAGACGGTTTATGAGAAAATCTCTAAAAACTAGATGCAGCAACTTAAACAGAATGAAACCTATTTTAAAAATACTAGAAAGGAAGAAACTACCACGAGAAACAAACAGAATAATTAAAGGAGAAAGCTTCGAATTATTAAAATTCGACTAGTGGATCGACCATGAGATCGACCACTAGATCGAGCAGTTACAATCGATCTCGTCTAAAAATGCAAGAACAGTAAAACTAATGACAAGGATGCTATCAGAGATTAAGCGAAAGATGAGATAAGATGTAAAGATGCTAAGAGAAAGGGCCTAGGGTTGAGATTCATGGTTAGGGGTTTCAAAGGTTCGACCTTGGGTTTAAAACTTTAAATCGACTCACTTGGTGAGGATCTCTAAGCCTTGAAAACTAAACAAGATCTATCCGTGGCTTTCGGTATAGATCACTCCTTCATCCTCTCCTCCAAACCCATGGCTTTTGGTGGAAAGAGAGGTCGAAGGGCAAGGAAAACAGATTTCAAACGAATGGCTTAACTAATCCCCCAAACTTCCATGGCTTTTGGGAAGGGGTAACTAGTCTCTAAGGTGTGATCTTCAGAGGCTCCTGAATCCTGTCAAGGTAAGGAACCTCTCGGATCATGAAGCTCTTGGCGTGAGAGTCTTCAAGCATTGAGATCTCAACACCTTAGAAGAGATAGCCTTTGAAAACGTTTAGAAAACCCCAAGATCGAAACCCTTTAGACCCCTTAATCCTCTCAACCCCGAACCCAAAGAAACTACTCGCTACACATAGAGTAAATCAAGCAAAGCATATGAAACGAGACGATGAACAAGAAAAGAAAACTAATTGAACAGAAATGATTCGAATACAAAGCTTAAGAAAAACGCGAGTTCTACAATGGTGTTCTTCACGAAAACGAGAGAGAAAACATAAAGGAAAAGATAAGGATCTAAAAAGTTCTGGGAAAAAGGACATCGCCGCCTTCCCAAAATGCTGAAACAAGCTAATGGTCCCTCCTTCGCTAGCGGCCAAAAACAGTTGAAAGGACAGAGATCGACTCCAAGATCGAGTGGTTCTCTCGATCATATCCGGACATCGTGTCTTCGGCTCGATCTGGGTCTCGATCAACATCGGCGAATCGAGTGTTGCATCGGATCTTGGTATCGATCTTCGGCTGGATCGAGTGGTGTACTCGATCTGACTCTCGCTCTGCATGGCGTTATTTACGTCCGTACCGTTTGATCGATTGCTTCACTTGATCCTTGTCTCGATCATTCTCCTTGGATCGTCTGGTTGGCTCGATCTTCTGGTCGATCAACCCTTAGATTGACCGGCCATGCTCGATCTGCTCCTCGATCTCTGATCCTTAGCATATATCTGAGCTCCCACGAACTGCTACATCAGCCTCAACATGTCCACGAACCTCCATGACTTCAAAGCAGCAAAATGCAAGGAAAATGTGTATGTTGATGCAAGAATGCTCTAGGACCCTAAGTGATGCAATCTAACCTAAAACGTGATACAAATGCATGAATAGCTAACTAATGAGTATGCAAAATGTATGCAATATGAAATAACATCAGGGTCAAAAAGGTTTTCAATCTTGGAGTGTTCTAGCGCTTAATGGCTATCTCTTCTAGGGTGTTGAGTTCCTAAGGCTTAAAGACTCTCACGCCAAGAGCTTTATAATCTGAGAGGTCTCTTACCTTGACAGGATCCAGAGACCTCTGAAGATCGCACCCTAGAGGCTAGTTAGCCCTTCCCAAAAGCCATGGAAGTTTGGGGAACTAGTTAAGCCATGTGTTTGAAATCTGTTTTTCCTGCCCTTCAACCTCTCTTTCCACCAGAAGCCATGGGTTTGGAGGAGAGGATGAAGGAGTGATCTATACCGAAAGCCACGGATGGATCTTATTTCGTTTTCAAGGCTTAGAGATTCTCACAAAGTGAGTCGATTTAAAGTTTTCAACCCAAGCTCGGACCTTTGAAACCCCTGACCATGAATCTCAACCCTAGACCCTCATTCTTAGCATTTTTCCATCCTCTCTCATCATTCGCTTGATCTTTGATTGCATCCTGGTCGTTAGTTTCGCTGCTCTTACATTTTTAGACGAGATCAATCGTTATTGCTCGATCTAGTGGTCGATCCCGTGGTCGATCCACTAGTCGAATTTTAGTAATTCGTAGCTTTATTCTTTAATTATTCTGTTTGTTCCTCATAGTAGTTTGATCATTCCTGGTAATTTTAAAATAGTTTTGCATTCCATTTAGTTGCTCATCTAGTTTTTAGGGATTTTCTCAAAACCGATCTTTATTCGCTTAGATTTGCAAAGCCCTTGCATTCTCCTTGATCTTCCTAGCTCCTAGAAATGGATTGACTCTCACTTGCATACTATACTACAATCAAAGTGTTACATTTGAGTTTGATAGCCTCATTGCATCCTCACCCTTGCAAAGAAACTAGTTATCAAATGGCGCCATTGCCGTTCTAGGAGTGTTAGAAAGCATAAAGATTTGGAGCTTAGTAAAGACTAAGTATTTACCTTGTTTTAGTTACTAATCTCTCTACTCTAAAACGTGTGTCTCTTAGGCACATGAATCTTCGTTCAAGGGGAGACAATAATCTACTTTAACCCTTGGACAACATTCATCAGCTTGGTCATTCACGGCAAAGAAGAGTTCGAGAACAAGCCAGAGCCTTTGAGGAGATTGTTCAGCACGGTTTAGTTGAATTTGAAGCTATGGCTGAACACGAGCATCCAGAGGGACCTCCTCCAGCTCACGGGGCAGTGGGAAGGGGCAATGGAAACCCCCAACACGCGGCTAGACCCCCAACGATCATAGGAGCCGGAGATGCTCCCAATACTCATCATAATAGGTTTGGGATCACTCCTCCTCCTGTACAAAAAAACAACTTCGAGATTAAGCCGGGTTTCATCTCCATGGTGCAAAACAACAAGTTCCACGGCTTAGCAATGGAAGATCCCTTGGAACACCTTGACAATTTCGAGCAAGTATGTGGGATGATCAAGATAAACGGCATATCAGAAGATGCTTTGAAGCTGCGTCTCTTTCCCTTTTCACTCGGAGACAAAGCTAGGCATTGGGAAAAGACCCTTTCATAAGGCACCATCACCTCATGGGCCGAGTGTAAAAAGGCATTTCTCTCAAAATTCTTCTATAGCACCAGAACAGCACGGTTGAGAAGCGAAATCAGCGGCTTCACTCATCGGAACAATGAGACATTCAATGAGGCAATGGAACGTTTTAAAGACTACGCGATCCAATGTCCTCATCACGGTTTCAGTGAGGAGACCTTACTCAGCACCAGCTACCGTGGAGCTTCACCAAAAATCAGGTTGTTGCTTGACACAGCTAGTAAAGGGAACTTCCTTGGTCAGGAGGTAGAAGAGGGCATGGAGCTGATTGAAAACTTGGCATTGAGTGATGGCAACTATGCTGAAGATTATGACCGTGCACCGAGAGGATCTGAGCTAGAATCTCACAAAAAGGAGCTGAAATCCTTGCATGAGAAGATTGATAAGCTGGTGTTAGCCAACCAGAAGCATGTTCACTTTGTTGGTGAAGCTGATGAGAATCAAGAAGAGATTGAGTTGAGCCAGGAAGAAGCCAATTGGGTGGCAGGACAGAACAATTACAAACCTCACGGCTACAACCAAAGCTACAACCAGAACAATAATCTCTCCTACCATAGTACCAACGTCGCCAACCCTAAAGACCAAGTGTACCCTGCTCAGCAAGCAAAACCTTTCCTACCTTACAACAAAGGTTTTCAGCCGAGTGGTGGCTTCCAAGGTCAAGGGCAGAACAAATTCCAAGGGCAACATCAAGGTAACAAGGGTTATACGCCAAACTACCCTCCGGGCTTTGCACCTCAGCAGCAACAGCCGATGCAACAACAAGTTGATCCGGTTGAGGCCATGTTTCAGCAGCTGATCCAAGGGTAAGCCTCTATAAAACAGAAGTTTGCCGAGATGAACACTCGTCTAGACTCGTCTCTCACTGACTTCTCCACTCAGATCACCAACTTAAACAACAAGATCAAGCAGCTAGAGAAGGGGAAAGCGAGCACAAGTGGTCAGAATAGCCTACCGGGCAAGTGTGAGCAGAATCCTAAGGAATATGCCAATGCCATCATGTTAAGAAGCGGCAAAGAGCTAGCACCTCCGGTTACTCCTAAGAACAACGAGGACGTTGTAATTCAAGAGGGGGAGGGTAAGCTTTCCGCTGATGATGATATCAATTTTGACAATGTCTGGATTTTCAAGGGCCAAGAAGAGGAGACAAAGCAGTTGCTGAGAAGAAAGCGGAACAAACTACTAAGGAGAAGGATGCTTATGTACCTCCACCGTATGTACCTAAGCTGCCTTTTCCTGGCCATTTCAAGAAGCAACTCATAGAGAAGCATATAATCCTCTTTGAGAAACATCTTAAGGACGTAAAGATCAAGCTACCTCTCGTTGACTGCCTTGCAATCAAGATTTGGGGTTTAGTAAAGACTAAGCCGTTACCTTAAGTTGGTTATTGATTTCTCTACTCTCAAACTTGTGTCTTTCAGGTACATGAATCTGCGTTCCAGGGGTGACAACAACTTACTTACACCCTTGGACAATATTCATCAGCTTGGACACGCAAGATCAAGAAGGGTTAGAGAGCAAGCTAGAACCTTTGAGGAGATTGTTCAGCAAGGTTCAGTGGGTTTTGAAGCAATGGCTGAGCAAGAACATCCAGAGGGACCTCCTTCAGCTCATGGGGCAATGGGAAGGGGTAATGGAAACTCCCACCACGCGGCTAGACCCTCACGAATCATTGGAGCGGGAGATGCTCCTAATACTCACCATAATAGGTTTGGGATCACTCCTCCTCCAGTGCAAAACAACAACTTCGAGATCAAGCCACGGTTTGTTCAGATGGTGCAAAAAAACAAATTTCATGGGTTAGCTTTGGAGGACCCATTGGCGCATCTAGATAACTTTGAGCAGCTTTGTGAAATGCTCAAGATAAATGGCATCTCGGAGGATAGCTTCAAGCTGCGTTTGTTTCCCTTTTCCTTAGGATACAAGGCACGGCATTGGGAGAAGACTCCCACAAGGAACTATCACTTCTTGGGCTGACTGTAAGAAAGCTTTCCTCTAAAAGTTTTTCTCAAGCTCTCGGACAGCAAGGTTGAGAAGTGAGATCAGTGGCTTCACTCAGAGACAGAATGAGTCATTCAATGAGTCTATGGAGCGTTTCAAGGATTACACTATAGCTTGTCCTCACTATGGTTTCAGTGAAGAGACCCTCTTGAGTACCATATACTGCGGAGCTCTCCCAAAGATCAGATTACTACTTGACACGACAAGCAAAGGAAACTTCCTTGGCCAAGAAGTAGACGAAGGTATAGAGCTCATTGAGAATCTGGCATTGAGTGATGGAACCTATTCAGAGGACAACGACCGTGCTCCAAGATGAGCTGATCTTGAAGCCAACAAGAAAGAAATGAAGTCTCTACATGAGAAGATCGATAAGCTCATGCTTGCTAACCAAATGCATGTACACTTTGTTGGGGAAGCTGCGGATATCTTGGATGAGCTAGAGCAATGCTAAGAAGAAGAAGCTAATTGGGTAGCCGGTCAAAACAACTACAAGCCTCAAGGTTACTCTCAAGGCTACCAAGGCAACAACAACTTGTCTTATAGAAGCACCAACGTTGAATATCCAAAGGATCAGGTGTACCCTCCTCAACAAGCTAAACCGTTTGTGCCCTATAACAAAGGTTTTCAGCCGAGTGGTGGTTTTTAAGGGCAGAGGCCGGTCAACTACCAAGGACAGCAACACCAGCAAGGAAACAAAGGATATTCACCTATGTTCCCTCCAGGCTTTGTTCCTCAACAACAGATGCAACCGCAACAAGTTGATCCTGTACAAGCCATGTTTCAGCAGTTGCTTCAAGGGCAAGCTTCAACAAACCAGAAGTTCGCCGAGATGAAAAACCGCTTAGACTCCTCTCCCACTGATGTCTCTACTCAGATAACAACTCTAAACAAAAAGATCAAGCAGTTGGAGAAGGGTAAATCAAGTACAAGTGGTCAAAGCAGTTTACCGGGAAAGTGTGAGCAAAATCCCAAGGAATACGCCAATGCTATCACACTAAGAAGTGGGAAAGAGCTTCCACCGAGGGTTGCGCCTAGGGACAATGAGGACATTGTAGTTCAAGAGGGGGAGGATAAACCGTCGGCTGATGATGAGATCAACTTCCACAACGTGTGGATAGAGCGGCCAACAAAAGGGAAAGAAGCAGCTGTAAAGAAGCAAGCAGAGAAAGCAACCGGGGAGAAGGATGAGTACATACCTCCACCTTATGTTCCTAAGCTTCCTTTTCCTGACCGCTTCAAGAAACAGCTTATAGAGAAGCATAGGCTATTGTTTGAGAAGCATCTAAGGGACGTAGAGATCAAGCTACCTCTCGTGGATTGTCTTGCTATGATGCCTAAGTGTGCAAATTTTTTCAAGGACACGCTTGTAAAGAAGAATAAGGAAAGCAAGGAAGTGCTGGTGCTTAGTGAGGAGTGTAGCGCCATTATACACAAGGAGATAGTCCCCAAGGAGTTGGGAGATCCAGGAAGCTTCACTATACCATGTGCTCTCGGTCCTTTGACATTTCAGAGCTGTTTATGCGATCTTGGTGCTAGTATAAATCTGATGCCCCATTCTATAGCAAAGAAGCTCGGTTTTACCCGATTCAAAGACTGTAGAATCTGCTTGGTGCTAGCTGATAGGAGTGTGAGCTTACCCGTGGGTTTGCTTGAAGACTTACCAGTGAGGGTCAATGGTGTAAACGTGCCTACAAACTTCGTTGTGCTTGAAATGGATAAAGAACCTAGGGATCCGCTTATACTTGGGAGGCCATTCCTTGCAACCATCGGAGCAATCATTGATGTCAAGAATGGGAAGATAGCACCTTCATCTTGGCAAGAATATAAGGCTGGATTTTGATATCAATGAGGTCCTGAAGAAGCCGACCATAGAAGGACAAGCGTTCTACAATGAAACGTTGGATGCTTTAGCCGATGAACTGCTGGAGGAGTTGGCACAAGAGGATCACTTGAAGCTGGCATTGACTAAGGAGCCAGGGGAGTTTGGTTTTCTAAGTAAGAGGACTCAAGAATACACCAACCTCCTCGATTCTAGGAAGTTTGTGATGGAAAATAAAGGCGGCTGCCTTGCGATCGATCAGGAAATCGAGGAGATCAATCGATCCAGGACAGCAATTGACCAGAAGATCAAGGAGACTGGTCGATCCAGAGAAGAGAACGTTTCAGACGCTCGATCTACTACTCGATCCCAATCAAATCGAGTAAGTGATTGACCTGAGTGCAGTCGATCCAGCAAGACAATCGATGGGAAGATCGAGAGAAGCCAATCGATCAGTTCAGAGAACGAGACGGGGACTCGATCTCTTGCTCGATCCCAATTAAATCGAGTAGGAGAATCGAGTGAAATTGCTTGATCCGGACCAGAACGAGTGCAAGATCGACTGGAAGACTCGATTTCAGAGAGGACAACGGTTCAAGAAAGCAGTTTTTTGGGTCATGTCTCGGGTTCTAAGGAGGCTACTGAGGATGGGAACGTCAACAAGAGCAACGAGGAGGACTGTAGCGAGCTGCTAGCCCTAAAGGTGGACCTTAAGGAGCTCCTAAAAGGGCTAAGGTATGCTTTCTTAGGGCTTAATGAAACATATCCCGTGGTTGTGAATGAGAACTTAAGTGAGGATGAGTTGCAATCGCTCCCAAATGAGCTGAGAAAGTATAGGAAGGCCATTGGGTACTCTCTAAGTGACATCAAGGGCCTTTCACCAATGCTTTGCACTCATAAGATTCACTTGGATAATGAGAATGCCTCTTCTATAGAACACCAAAGGTGTTTGAATCCTAATTTAAAGGAGGTTGTTAAGAAAGAGATTCTTAAGCTGCTAGAGGCTGACGTGATCTATCCCATAAGTGACAGCACGTCGATTTCCCTGTACACGTGGTGCCTAAGATGGGAGGGATCACGGTCATTAAGAATGATAAAGATGAGCTTATACCTACTAGGACTATTACAGGACACCATAGGTGTATAGACTATAGAAAGCTTAATCTTGCTACTAGAAAGGATCATTTTCCTTTACCTTTTATTGATCAAATGCTTGAGAGGCTTGCTAATCATCCTTATTATTGCTTTCTTGATGGATATAGTGGTTTCTTTCAAATACCAATCCATCCGAATGATCAAGAGAAGACAACCTTTACATGCCCTTATGGCACCTTTGCTTATCGAAGGATGCCATTCGGGTTGTGTAATGCACCGGCTACGTTTCAGCGTTGTATGATGTCGATCTTCTCTGATCTAATAGAAGAGATGGTAGAAGTGTTTATGGATGACTTCTCTGTATATGGAGCGTCTTTTTCTGCGTGTTTGTAGAATCTTTGCAAGGTACTAAAGCGTTGTGAAGAGACGAATCTTGTGTTTAACTGTGAGAAGTGTCACTTCATGGTGAAGGAAGGGATCGTGCTTGGCCACAAGATATCAGAGAAAGGCATAGAGGTTGATAAAGCCAAAGTTGAGGTCATGATGAGTCTTGAGCCGCCGGTTAATGTCAAAGGAGTGAGGAGTGTCCTAGGCCATGCTCGCTTCTACAGGCGCTTCATCATAGATTTTTCCAAGATTGCACGCCCTCTCACAAGGCTGTTATGCAAGGAAGCTGACTTTGTGTTTGATGAGGATTGCCTTCATGCTTTCGTGACCATCAAGGAAGCTCTAGTATCCGCGCCTATAGTGCAAGCACCGGACTGTACTCTACCGTTCGAGATAATGTGTGACGCGAGCGACTACGCCGTGGGAGCTGTTCTTGGTCAGAGGAAAGACAAGCGGCTGCATGTGATTTACTATGCTTCATGTACCTTGGATGACATGCAAGCCAGATACACTACGACTGAGAAGGAGTTGCTGGCAGTTGTATTCGCCTTTGAGAAGTTCAGGTCATACCTTGTAGGCTCCAAGGCCATCGTCTACTCAGATCACGCAGCTCTGAGGTACATCATTTCCATGAAAGACACTAAACCGAGACTCCTGAGATGGATCCTTTTGCTCCAAGAATTCGACATGGAAATTAAGGATAAGAAAGGGATAGAGAATGGCGTGGCAGATCACCTCTCTAGGATGAGAATCAATGAGTCTCTGCCTTTAGATGATTCGCTTCCAGAAGAACAACTCATGATGATCACTACGGATGTTTGTGGAAGGCTAGAAGGGCAGTTTGAAGAGGTTCTGAGTTTCAAGGAAGAGGATCTTCCTTGGTACGCTGACATTGTAGACTTCTTGGCATGTGGAGAGGAGCCAACTCACCTTGATCATTACCACAAGAAGAAGTTTATGAGAGATGTTGCCTACTACTTTTGGGATGAGCCCTACTTATACAAAAGAGGGGTTGATAGCTTGTACAGAAGATGTGTCTCAAGGGATGAAGCTTAAGACATTCTACTTCACTGCCATGGATCTTCTTACGGAGGACACTTTGCTTCTTTCAAAACCGCTACAAAGGTGTTACAAGCTGGTTTTTGGTGGCCATCTATCTTCAAGGACGCTCACAAGTTTGTAAAGAGTTGTGAAGCGTGTCAAAGAGCAGGAAACATCACCAAGAGAAACGAGATGCCTCAGGTTCCTATCTTTGAAGTTGATGTCTTTGACGCATGGGGGATAGATTTTATGGGTCCATTCCCATCTTCTTACGGCAATAAGTACATCTTGGTGGCGGCTGATTATGTATCTAAATGGGTTAAGGCCATTACTTCCCCTACAAACGACTCTATGGTGGTGATCAAGCTCTTTAAAACCATCATATTCCCAAGATTTGGAGTCCCCAAGGTAGTAATCAGCAACGGTGGAAGCCATTTCATCAACAAAGTGTTTGAAAGCCTTCTAAGGAAGTATGGCGGGAAGCACAAGGTAGCTACACCTTACCATCCTCAAACGAGTGGGCAAGTAGAAGTCTCTAACCGGCAGATCAAAGCTATACACGAGCGGACAGTTGGTACTACTGATGTTACTGCATATTGCATGCATTTTGCATACATATTAGTTAGCTTTTCATGCATTTACATCACGCTTTAGACTAGATTGCATCACTTAGGGTCCTAGAGCATTCTCGCACCAGCATACGCATGTTCCTTGCATTTTGCATCACATTCAGGTTGTTTCTGGCTAATTTGGATTCGTGGAGGTTCGTGGACGTGCTGAAGCTGTTGCGGCGGTTCGTGGAAGGTCGGATGTTTGCTAAGGACCAGAGATCGGGGAGCAGATCGAGCATAGATTAACCAGAAGATCGAGAAGACCAGGCGATCCAAGGAAAATGATCGAGACGAAGATCGAGTGGAGCAATCGATCAAATGGTACAGACGTAAATGACGCCATGCAAAGCGAGAGCCGGATCGAGTCCACCACTCGATCCAACCGAAGATCGATACCAAGATCGGATGCAACACTCGATCCGCCGAAGATGATCGAGACCCAGATCGAGTTGAAGACACGATGTCCAAAAGTGATCGAGAGAGCCGCTCGATCCCAAAGTCGATCTCTGTCCTTTCAACCTCTTTTGGCCGCTAGCGAGGGGGGGACCATCGAGCTGTTTTCGCCATTTTGGGAAGGCGGCAATGTCTCTTTCCACACACACTTTTCAATCTTATCTTTTTATACTTTTTCTCTCTGGTTTGGAGAATAACCACCATTGTTGAACTTGAAGCTTTTTTTGCATTTGTATTCGAATCGTTTGAAGTTTAATCTAGTTCTTTTTCATGTTCATCGTTTCTTTCTTCATGCTTTGCTTGATTTACCTTATGTGTAGTGAGTAGTTTCGTTTGGGTTTCGGGGTTGAGAGGATTCAGGGGGTCTGATAATCACTTTTAGTATGGGTTATATTGCAGTGAGGTTATCAAACTCAAATGCAAGATATGTTGTAGTACAGCAAGCAAGAGAGAGTCAATCCACTTCTAGGATGATAGAGAATGCACAGAGAATACAAGGACTAATGCAAATCTAAGCGAAATGAGACGGTTTATGAGAAAATCTCTAAAAACTAGATGCAGCAACTTAAACAGAATGAAACCTATTTTAAAAATACTAGAAAGGAAGAAACTACCACGAGAAACAAACAGAATAATATAAAAAAGAAAGCTTCGAATTATTTAAATTCGACTAGTGGATCGACCATGAGATCGACCACTAGATCGAGCAGTAACAATCGATCTCGTCTAAAAATGCAAGAACAGTAAAACTAATGACCAGGATGCTATCAGAGAGCAAGCGAAAGATGAGATAAGATGTAAAGATGCTAAGAGGAAAGGCCTAGGGTTGAGATTCATGGTTAGGGGTTTCAAAGGTTCGACCATGGGTTTAAAACTTTAAATCGACTCACTTGGTGAGGATCTCTAAGTCTTGAAAACTAAACAAGATCTATCCGTGGCTTTCGGTATAGATCACTCCTTCATCCTCCTCCAAATCCATGGCTTTTGGTGGAAAGAGAGGTCGAAGGGCAAGGAAAACAGATTTCAAACGAATGGCTTAACTAATCCCCCAAATTTTCATGGCTTTTGGGAAGGGGTAACTAGTCTCTAAGGTGTGATCTTCCGAGGCTCCTGAATCCTGTCAAGGTAAGGAACCTCTCGGATCATGAAGCTCTTGGCGTGAGAGTCTTCAAGCATTGAGATCTCAACACCTTAGAAGAGATAGCCTTTGAAAACGTTTAGAAAACCCCAAGATCAAAACCCTTTAGACCCCTTAATCCTCTCAACCCCGAACCCAAAGAAACTACTCGCTACACATAGAGTAAATCAAGCAAAGCATATGAAATGAGACGATGAACAAGAAAAGAAAACTAATTGAACAGAAATGATTCGAATACAAAGCTTAAGAAAAACACGAGTTCTACAATGGTGTTCTTCACGAAAACGAGAGAGAAAACATAAAGGAAAAGATAAGGATCTAAAAAGTTCTGGGAAAAAGGACGTCGCCGCCTTCCCAAAATGCCGAAACAAGCTAATGGTCCCCCCTTCGCTAACGGCCAAAAATGGTTTAAAGGACAGAGATCGACTCCAAGATCGAGTGGTTCTCTCGATCATATCCAGACATCGTGTCTTCGGCTCGATCTGGGTCTCGATCAACAATGGCGAATCGAGTGTTGCATCCGATCTTGGTATCGATCTTCGGCTGGATCGAGTGGTGTACTCGATCTGACTCTCGCTCTGCATGGCGTCATTTACATCCGTACCGTTTGATCGATTGCTTCACTCGATCCTTGTCTCGATCATTCTCCTTGGATTCTCTGGTTGGCTCGATCTTCTGGTCGATCAACTCTTAGATCGACCGGCCATGCTCGATCTGCTCCTCGACCTCTGATCCTTAGCATATATCTGAGCTCCCATGAACTGCTACATCAGCCTCAACATGTCCACGAACCTCCATGACTCCAAAGCAGCCAGAAACAACCTGAATGTGATGCAAAATGCAAGGAAAATGCGTATGCTGATGCACGAATGCTCTAGGACCCTAAGTGATGAAATCTAACCTAAAACGTGATACAAATGCATGAAAAGCTAACTAATGAGTATGCAAAATGTTTGCAATATGCAATAACATCAACTCCCCCAACCTTACTTCTTGCTTGCCCTCAAGCAACAGAAAATAAGTAAGGAAGAGAGGTTTTCAGAAAAAAATGAATGGGGGTTTAAACTTTTTGCAAAGGTGCTTTTCAAATGAATCAATCTCAATGTCCTAGTTAACAGTTCTAAAATGCTATGCTTACACTCATACTCCAAAGAACTTAGCCATACTCATCACACAAGAAATTCAAATCATGACTCTCCTATTCCTAACAATCAAAGAAACTCATCCTTTAACATTCATTAACATTCGACCCATGAATCAAACTTATGCACTTTAAAGCAAAACATATTTGGCTAAGGGTTTAGGTTATGAGCATTGAATGATCTCATTTGAAAAAGGTTTATAATTAGAACAAGGGTTTCTCTCAAAAATGGCTGAACTTGTGCATAATGCTAAAGGTAAAGACAATTTATGCATACATGATTAGATTCTCATCTACCTATGTAAACTATCAAACGATCCTATACCCCTCTCATTTAAGAAATTTTATCCTCACTTACCACTTAGGAGTCTACCCGTTTCTTCACAAACTTAACAATCCCCATTTCGAAACAAAGACATTTTCAAACTTTTTAGGCTAGTGAAAAGGTTTTGAAAAATATTTTTGCTCTTTAGATATTTCTTATTAGTAGCTCTCTTATTATTTTTTTTTTTTTCTTTTTATTTTTATTTGGCACTTAGGCTCTTTTATTTCTTTTTTTTTTTTTTTTTTTTTTTTTTTGGGAGAGCTACCTCCTGAAATTTATTAGAGCATACTTAGTTTTAAAAACAACCTTTCACTTAAAACCCATTTCTTTCTTTAAAACACAAAGCTCTTTGAAACCGAGAATAAATAGACAGGAAAGCAACCCCAATGATCCCCCAAACTTATCCTAAGCATATACCTAGCTTCAAAATGCAAAGCTAGCAACAATATGAAAACCAAATCATGTCGCCTAAACCTAACACTTTATGCCAAGTTCAAACCGAAAGGAAGGCCTCACAAAGATGTCACACAAGAACATTTGGCTTCAAAGAAGGGTAAGGTTCAAGGAGGGAGTTCTACTTAGGCTCACAAAGAGTGGTAAAAAGGAAGGAGAGAGCCTAAATATTTTAAAACCATGTGTTCATTTTCAAATGCATAAGAATGATAATTAGAATTTCAAATTAAGGTTTTCACTTATTAGGATTAGTTTCAAATCATGAGAGTTCAATTTAAGCCACGAAAATCCTAACAAGTGATCCAAGCATGGTAAGAACTTACTTTCAAAGCATAGACAAAGCATTAGAGAACTACTAACTAGGGCATTGAAACAATTCATAAGTAAAAACACCTTTTTAAGAAATTCTAACCCCTTGCTGATGTAGTCTTCATTGCTGATCAGGTCCCAAAAGTCGTCGGCTTTCTTGAAGGCTGGGAACTCGACCTTGTATGCATCCGCGTTGAGACCATAAGCTTGGCATAGCTCAGGGATGGAGAGTGTATAGGCTTGACGGCCAACCTTGAAGTAGAGGCGACCTTGAGATGGCACAGGTGCGCTAGGATTCTCGTACCGGAACTCCAAGGTGGCAAGGAAGTCTATTGTCACTTCAGGAATGGTTGGGCAATCCATCCGTGACAGACATCTTATGCCAATGTTCTTGAGGAGTTGGTCGAAATCCCCAAGAATCCGTAGCTTACACAACAGCTCTCAATCAGCAAACTTGGTAGGCTCAAACCGAAGCCTTTCCAACCGTTTCTTGTCCCTCTTCTCATCCTTACTCCACCGGACCCTCTCTTGAACTGCCACTTCTTGTCCTTCTCCTTCTTGTGCTTGCTCTTCTCTTGTTCTCTTTGGGGCCATTGCTCCTGAAACAAGTTTCTAAAGAGATTGATAAGCAAACGGCGATTTGATGAGAATGAGAGAAGAGAAGGAGAGAACTTATAAAAACTACCCTAGAATTTTGAGGAATAAATAAAAATCATAGCTAAATAAAGGAGAATCAAATCTTTAGATACTGAAAAATATAGAATTTTTTCTTTTACTTAGCTAGTTTTTAAAAATCAGAACTGATCCTATATTCTAGAATAAAATCTTGCGACATTAAAGGAGATTTTCTAAGAAGCTTCTGACTCCCTTAACCCTGCGTGTCCCAAGAAGCTTCTGACTCCCTTAACATTAACCGGCGGCTCAAGACCCATCATGACCTCCACTTTAGCCTGATCAACCTTAATGCCCTTCTCTGATATCTTATGACCAAGCACGATCCCTTCCTTAACCATAAAGTGGCATTTTTCCCAGTTCAGCACCAAGTTTGTCTCTTCATAACGTTTTAGTACCCTGCAAAGATTCAACAAACACGCAGGAAAGGACGCACCATAGACAGAGAAGTCATCCATGAACACCTCTACCATCTCCTCTATAAGATCGGAGAAGATCGACATCATACACCGCTGAAACGTAGCCGGTGCATTACACAGGCCAAACGGCATCCTTCGATATGCAAAGGTACCGTAAGCACATGTGAAGGTCGTCTTCTCCTGACAATTTGGGTGAATAGGTATTTGAAAAAAACCGCTATACCCATCGAGAAAACAGTAGTAAGGGTGGTTAGCAAGTCTCTCAAGCATTTGATCAATAAAAGGCAAGGGGAAATGGTCTTTCCTAGTCGCAAGGTTGAGTTTCCTATAATCAATACACATCCTATGACCAGTGATGGATCTAGTAGGAATAAGCTCATCCTTTTCATTCCTTATGACCGTGATCCCTCCCTTCTTAGGCACCACGTGTACAGGAGAAACCCACGTGTTGTCACTTATGGGATAGATCACGTCAGCCTCTAAAAGCTTAAAGATTTCCTTCTTAACAACCTCTTTCAAATTAGGATTCAAACGCCTCTGATGTTCTATAGAGGAGGCGTTCTCATTATCCAAGTGAATCCTATGAGTGCAAAGCATTGGTGAAAGTCCCTTGATGTCACTTAAAGAGTACCCAATGGCCTTCCTATACTTTCTCAGCTCAGTTAGGAGCGAGTGCAACTCATCATCACTAAGGTTTTCATTCACAATCACGGGATAGGTGTTATTAGGCCCTAAGAAAGCATACCTTAGCCCTTTTGGGAGCTCCTTAAGGTCCACCTTTGGGGCTAACAGCTCACTTCAGTCATCCTCGTGGCTGTTGTTGTTGCTTTCCTCCTTGGAACTCTCCTTTGAACCCGAGGCATGGCCCTTCAGACTGCTTTCCTCCATCCCTATCCCTTCTGAGATCGAGTCCTCCAGTCGATTCTCCTCTCGATGTCGTCTAGATCGAGCCATTTCGCTCGATTCACTTACTCGATTTGATGTGGATCGAGTAAGGGATCGAGACGCTAAGTCGATCTCTTGATTGGACTCCAAAATGATCGGGAGGTCTCTCTCGATCGCTGACTCGATTGTTTTTCCTGATCGAGCGTTCTTCTCGATCTGTCTGTCGATTGTTGCACCGGATCGAGTTGTGTTCTCGATTAGCTTGTCGAACTGACTCCTGGATCGAGTGATAGCGTCGATCTTGGGGTCGATCTCTAGGCAGCAACCTTCTTCATTCTTAACGATCCTCCTAGAATCCAGCAGGTTGACGTACTCCTGGGTTCTCTGGTCCACATAGCCAAACTCCCCTGGCTCCTTAGTCAGTGCTAGCTTCAGATGGTCTTCTAGAGCCAGCTCTTCCAGCAACTCATCCGCTAAAGCATCCATCGTTCCAATATAGAAAGCTTGCCCTTCAATGGTTGGCTTCTTCAGAACCTCGTTGATGTCGAAGTCAAGCCTGATCTCCTTTCCCAAATGCAAGGCAATCTTCCCATTTTTCACATCTATGATAGCCCCGGCGGTTGCAATGAACGGTCTCCCTAAGATGAGTGGATCCTTAGGCTCTTCATCCATCTCCAACACTACGAAGTCCGTAGGTACGTTCACACCACTGATTCACACCGGTAAATCCTCAAGCAGCCCCACTGGTAGCCTCACTCTCCTATCAGCCAGTACCAATGAGATCCGACAGTCTTTGAAACGTGTAAAACCAAGCTTCTTAGCCACGGAGTGAGGCATCAGGTTTATGCTAGCTCCGAGATCACATAAGCAACTCTTGAACTCTAGAGGGCCTAAAGCGCAGGGTATAGTGAAGCTTCCAGGGTCTCCCAACTTCTTAGGGACTATCTCCTTATGTATAACCGCACTACACTCTTCACTTAGAACAAGTACCTCTTTGCTTTCCTTATTCTTCTTCACGAGAGTGTCTTTGAAGAATTTGGCGCATTTAGGCATCATTGCAAGGCAGTCAACGAGAGGTAGCTTGATCTCCACGTCCATAAGATGCTTCTCAAAGAGGATTCTATGCTTCTCTATGAGTTGTTTCTTGAAGCGGCCAGGAAAAGGCAGCTTAGGTACATAAGGTGGAGGCACATAAGCATTCTTCTCCTTAGTGGTTTGCTCAGCTTTCTTCTCAGCAACTGCTTTGTCTCCTCTTCTTGGCCCTTGGATCCAAACGTTGTCAAAGTTGATCTCATCATCATCAGCCGAAGGTTTACCTTCCCCCTCTTGAATTACAACGTCCTCGTTGTTCTTTGTAGAGACCGGATGTTCGAGCTCTTTACCGCTTCTCAACGTTATGGCATTAGCATACTCCTTGGGATTCTGCTCACACTTTCCCGGAAGACTATTCTGACCACTCGTACTTGCTTTCCCTTTCTCCAGCTGCTTGATCTTGTTGTTTAAGTTGGTGATCTGAGTGGAGAAGTCGGTGAGAGATGAGTCTAGGCGAGTGTTCATCTCGCCGAACTTCTGGTTTGTAGAGGCTTGCCCTTGTATTAGCTGTTGAAACATTGCTTGAACCGGATCAACTTGTTGTTGCATCGGTTGTTGCTGTTGAGGTGCAAAGCCCGGAGGGTAGTTAGGTGTATAACCCTTGTTGTTTTGATGTTGCCCTTGGAAGTTGCTCTGCCCTTGACCTTGGAAACCACCACTCGGTTGAAAACCTTTGTTGTAAGGGATGAAAGGTTTTGCTTGTTGAGCAGGGTACACTTGATCTTTAGGGTTGGCTACGTTGGTGCTTCGGTAAAAGAGGTTGTTGTTCTGGTAGCCTTGGTTGTAGCCTTGAGACTTGTAGTTGTTCTGTCCCGCCACCCAATTGGCTTCTTCTTGGCTCAACTCTAACTCCTCTTGGTTCTCATCAGCTTCACCAACAAAGTGAACATGCTTCTGATTGGCTAACACTAGCTTATCTATCTTCTCATGCAAAGATTTGAGCTCCTTCTTGTGAGACTCTAACTCTGATCCTCTTGGTACACGGTCATAATCTTCAGCATAGTTTCCATCACTCAACGCCAAGTTTTCTATCAGCTCCATACCTTCTTCTACCTCCTGACCGAGGAAGTTCCCTTTGCTAGCTGTGTCAAGCAATAATCGGATCTTTGGTGAAGCTCCACGGTATATGGTACTGACTAGTGTCTCCTCGCTGAACCTCGATGTAGATTTAAAACGTTTAGAAAACAAACCAAGATCGAACCTTTTCTACCCTTCAATCCTCTCAACCCTTAACCCTGGATGAACTACTCACTACACATAAAGGAAATCAAGCAAAGACGAAGAAAAGAAACGATAGACATGAAAGATAAACTGGATTAAAAACGATAAAGATTCGAAAATACAAAAGCTTGAAACTCTTCTACAATGGGTGTTCTTCCGAAAAACCAGAGAGAAAAACTTAAAAATTTTGAGAGAAGGTAAAAATCTCAAAAGTTATCAAAAAGTAGTCGCCGCCTTTGCCAAAAATGCCAAAACAGTCCAATGGTCCCCCCCGTCGCTAACAGCCAAAAACGGTTGAAAGGACAGAGATCGACCATTGGATCGAGTTGGTCTCTCGATCATATACGGGCATCGTGTCTTCGGCTTGATCCGGGTCTCGATCTCCTTCGGCGAATCGAGTGTTGCATCCGATCTCGGTATCGATATCCGGGAGGATCGAGTGGTGTACTCGATCCGGCTCTCGCTCTGCATGGCGTCATTTACGTCCGTACCGATGCATCGACTGCTTCACTTGATCTCCGTCTCGATCATTATCCTTGGATCACCTAGTTGGCTCGATCTTCTGGTCGATCAACTCCTAGATCGACCGGCCATGCTTGATCTGCTCCTCGATCACTGGTCCTTAGCATTTTCCCGAGCTTCCATGAACCGCTACATTGGTCTCCACGCCTCCACGAACCTCCGTGTCTCCAAAGCAACCATAAACAACCTGGAATGGATGCAAAATGCAGAGAAAATGCAAATGCTGATGCAAGAATGCTCTAGGACTCTAAGTGATGCAATCTAACCTAAAACATGATACAAATGCATAAAAAAACTATCTAATGAGTATGCAAAATGTATGCAAAATGCAATGACATCAACTCCCCCAAACTTACTCCTTGCTTGCCCTCAAGTAACGAAAAATAAGTAAGGAAGAGAGGTTTTCAGAAAAATCAAAGGGGTTTTAAACTTTTTGCAAAGGTGCCTTTCGAATAGGTCATCTCAATGTCCTAGTTAACAATTCTAAAATGCTAAGCTTATACTCATACTCCAAAGGACTTAGCCATACTCATCACACAAAGAAATTCAAATCATGACTCTCTTATTCCTAACAATCAAAGAAATTCATCCTTTAACATTCATTAACATTCGAACCATGAATCAAACTTATGCACTTTAAAGCAAAACACATTTGGCTAAGGGTTATGGTTATGAGCATAAAATGATCTCATTTGAAAAGGGTTTATAATTAGACAAGGGTTTCTCTCAAAAATGGTTTGAACTAATGCATAATGCTAAAGGTAAAGACAATTTATGCATACATGATTAGATTCTCATCTACCCACGTAAACTATCAAACAGTCCTATACCCCTCTCATTTAAGAAATTTAATCCTCACTCACCTCTTAAGAGTCTACCCCTTTCTTCTCAACTTAGCAATCCCCAATTCAAAACAAGAACATTTTTAAACTTTTTAGGCTAGTGAAAAGGTTTTGAAAATAATTTTGCTCTTTAGATATTTCTTATTGGTAGCTCTCTTATTATTATTTTTTTTTCTTTTCTTTTTATTTTTATTTGGCACTTAGGCTCTTTTATTTATTTTTTTCTTTTCTTTTTCTCCCTCTTTTTTTTTTTTTTATTATGGGAGAGCTACCTCCTGAAATTTATTAGAGCATACTTAGTTTTTAAAACACAACCTTTCACTTAAAACCCATTTCTTTCTTTAAAACACAAAGTTCTTTGAAACCGAGAACAAATAGGAAGGGAAAGCAACCCCAATGATCCCCAAACTTATCCTAAGCCTATCCCTAGCTTCAAAATGTAAAGCTAGCAATCAATTATGAAAACCAAATCATGTCGCCTAAACCTAACACTTTATGCCAAGTTCAAACCGAAAATAAGACCTCACAAAGATGTCACACAAGAACATTTGGCTTCAAAGGAGGGTAAGGTTCAAGGAGGGAGTTCTACTTAGGCTCACAAAGAGTGGTAAAAAGGAAGAAGAGAGCCTAAATATTTTAAAACCATGCGTTCATTTTCAAATGCATAAGAATGATAATTAGATTTTCAAATTAAGGTTTTCACTTAGTAGGATGAGTTTCAAATCATGAGAGTTCAATTCAAGTCACGAAAATCCTAACTAATGATCCAAGCATGGTTAGAACTTACTTTCAAAGTATAAACAAAGCATTAGAGAACTACTAACTAGGGCATTGAAATGATTCATAAGTAAAACACCTTTTTAAGAAATCCTAACCCCTTATGCAAATGCAATCAACCTAAGTGATATGAGAAATTCTAGACTCAATCCTACATGTTTTTAAAGAAATGAATGCAACTACATGAATTTTGAAAAAAAAATTTTTTTTTAAATTTTACCAATTTTTCATGACTAAGACTCAAGGATGCAAAAGAAAGATAAGATCAAAGAACACAAGATTAAATCACACAAGTACTCCCCCAAACTTGCTTAACACCGTCCCGGTGGCAAACTCATCCGAAGGAGCAATCAAACACAATGCAAGAAATAAGAGATGTGCGGTTATATACAATGGAGGAAGGTTGTTACCTCTTGTCTAGGCTCGGCTGGAACTTGAGGACGTTCCAGAGGAGCTAGAGATTGTTGCCTTTCCTTTGTCGTCTGGTTCTTGGAGGGAGTGGCGAGCTGGTTGAATGTTTTCTCCTTGGGTCTCGCGGATCACAACTCCTCCGGTTGAGAGTCTCCTCTTCTCGGGTTGTTGTTATTCCTGGCTTGCAGCTGGCATAGGCTGGCTTCCTTGGAGTTGTTTGACCTTCTTCCCCAGCTTCTTAAGCATCTTCCCTTGCCACTTGTTGATCTTCCGCTGCATCTCCACCACCGAGGCTAAGAACTTCTCGGCTTTGGTCCTTGGCTCAAAATCCAGCTTTGGCAATGTGTAAGCCTCGGGTATCTCATCCTCTGTCCCTGGAGATTCTGACCTTTGGCGCGGTTGAATGGCTGCAGCTGGCGGTCCTCCTAAAGGAGCAAAACACTCCTCCTCCGTCGGTAAGAACTCGATGTTCCCAACACCAAGTAGCTCCGTTTCATCCTTGTTGGGAAGAATGCACACTCGCTTCTTGTCCTCATCATCAATGAAGAGGTAAGCATAGAACCCCTCAGCTGGCGTGCGTCCCAAGCTATCAGTGTTTCTCATGTATGCTTCATCCATGAAGGCTCGGTTTGGGACGTGAGCAAAGTCATGGATGGGCACACCGGCTTGCACGAACAAGGGAGTAAGGAAGCCGCCAATGTAGGATGATGTTGCCTTGCACCGTAAGGCATAACCCTTGTACTTCACCAGAGAAGCCGCGAGTACACAGCCGTAGTTCACTTCATCGCCAAGTTCATCTTCAATGGGATCTTCATTCTCATCCGGATCGGACACCAAATGCTTCAAACCTTGGAAAAGGAAGCACAGCTCTGTCTTCGTGACAGTAGGAGCAACTGACCTTCCACTGAATGTATTAGCAATCAGCTTCAAGGTATACCTCAGCACTGGATTCCTGACTCTCTTGATCTTGGCGGTGTTGGCTTTGTAATCCTCCTTGCTGATGAGATCCCACAACTCGTCGGCTTTCTTGAAGGCAGGGAACTCCACCTTGTGTGCATCAGCCTTGAGACCGTAGGCTTGGCATAGCTCGGGGATGGATAGCGTGTAAGCTTGGCGGCCAACCTTGAAGTAGAGACGGCCTTGAGAAGGAACAGGAGCACTCGGATTCTCGTACCGGAACTCCAAGGTTGCAAGGAAATCAATTGTCACCTCGGGGATAGTAGGGCAGTCCATCCGCGACAAACACCTCAGACCGATGTTGTTGAGGAGTTGATGGAAGTCTCCAAGAAGCCCGAGCCTGGACAGAAGCCCTCGATCAGCAAACTTCGTGGGTTCAAACCGGAGCCTCTCCAACCTCTTCTTATCCCTCTTCTCTTCTTTGCTCCACCGGACCCTCTCTTGAGCAACCACCTCTTGAGTTTCTCCTTCTTGTTCTTGCTCCTCTCTTGTTCTCTTTGGTGCCATTGCTCCTGAAAAAGAAATTTCTAGAGAATGTTTAGCAAAGGGCGATTTGATGAGAATAAGAGGATAAGAGAAGAAGATTTATATAGACTACCCTAGAATTTTGGGGATCAAGCAAAAATATTAGCTAAATAAAAGGAAATCAAATCTTTGAGATACTGAAAATCCAGAATTTTTCCTAATACTTAGCTAATTTTAAAAATTCAAATCTGATCCTATATCCTAAAACAAGAACTTGCGATTTTTAAGGAGATTTTCTTGAAATAAAATCATTAAAATCCGAAAATACCTTTTGCAAGTGTGAAGGATACTTTGTTAAACCTTAAAGCTTTTAAAAACTCTCACTCTCTTTGTAGGAAAACTCGAGCAAACAGAAGTGAGAGAGTGAGAAGCAAGTTGAAACATTTAAAGAGTTTAACAAAACCAAAACAATGGGTGGTCAAAGCGGTTTTCTGACAAAAGTCTTGGTCAAGGCACATCTTTCATGGTCAAAGATGCTTGCCTTGACCAAGTTTGAATTTAAAAACTGGAGGGAAAAGCAATAAAGAGGGAAAAAAATTTGTTACCTCGGCATGAGATCGAGTCCTTTTGGTCGATCTAGGACTCGATCTCATGCCTAAAATGGCTTAGATCGAGAGGGTTACTCGATTTGGGACTCGATTCAAAGTGAATTGAGTCTTGGATCGATTGGCTCTCTCGATCAATGAGATGTTGGCTCCTCGGCTAAGTCCCTCTGATCGAGTTAAGTCCCCGATTTAGGGGTCGATTTGGCTTGGATCGAGTGGTGGATCGAGTCGAGTGATCGATCAATTTTCCACAGATTTTCCCGAGAGAAATTAGATCGGTCGATCTGGTTTGAATCGATCGATCCTTTTTCGTCAAGGTCGATCTTGTCACTCGTTCTCGTCTAGATCGACTGGCTCCTCTCGATTCACTGACTCGATCTAGCAAAGATCGAGTCAGGTTCAGTCGATCTAGCACTCGATCTCTAGCCTTATCGTAGCCCCTATTGCTCCTTTTGGACCTCAAAGACAAGTTTAAAACTAGAAGAGAAATGAAAGCAAAAATATGTACAAGATAGACATGGGAATGCCTCCCAAGTGCGCTTTCTTTAACGTCTTTAGCTAGACCTTACTTGGCTAGGCGGATGGTGGGTCTTGGAGAAGCACCGAGGTACTCTCCTTGTCAAAGCTGTCTGCTAGGTAGGGCTTGACTCTATGCCCGTTGACGGTGAATGCACTACCGCTTCTTCCCATCAGAGTAACAGCTCCGTAAGGCAAGACCTCCTGAATCACGAACGGTCCGCTCCACCTTGATTTTAGCTTGCCCGGGAAGAGCTTCAGCCTCGAGTTGTACAACAACACCAGTCCTCCTTCCTTAAGCTCCTTGGCAACCAGTTTCTTGTCATGAGCCTCCTTCGCTCCTTGTAGATCTTGGAACTCTCGTAAGCATTCAACCTCAACTCGTCCAGTTCATGTAGCTGAATGAGACGCTTTTCCTGAGCCGTCTTGAGATCAAAGTTCAGCCTCTTCACGGCCTATAATGCACGGTGTTCGAGCTCAACCGGGAGGTGACAACTCTTTCCATATAGTAGAGTGAAAGGAGTTGTACCAATCGGTGTTTTGAAAGCGGTACGGTAAACCCAAAGAGCATCGTCCAGCTTCACTGACCAGTCCTTCCTTGTTGCTCCAACGGTCTTCTCCAGAATAGCTTTGATCTGCCTGTTAGAGACTTCCACCTGACCGCTCGTTTGAGGATGATATGGTGTAGCCACCTTATGCTTAACCCCATACTTTCTCAAGAGGCTCTCAAAAACCTTGTTTACAAAATGGCTTCCTCCATCACTTATAACAACCTTGGGTACCCCAAACCTTGGAAAGATGATACTCTTGAACAACTTGATCACAACCTTAGAGTCGTTTGTAGGGGAAGCAACAGCCTCAACCCATTTGGAGACATAATCCACAGCTACTAAGATGTATTTGTTGCCGTATGAAGAAGGGAAAGGCCCCATGAAGTCAATACCCCATGCATCGAACACGTCAACCTCGAAGATAGGAACTTGGGGGCATTTCATTCCTTTTGGTAATGTTCCCCGCTCGCTGACATGCCTCACAGCTCTTCACAAACTCGTGTGCATCTCTGAATATAGACGGCCACCAGAAACCCGCTTGCAACACCTTCGTGGCTGTTTTGAACGAAGCGAAATGTCCTCCGTAGGAAGAGCCGTGGCAATGATAGAGAATATCCTTGGCTTCTTCCTTTGTAACACATCTCCGGTACAAGCTGTCTACTCCTCTTTTGTATAAGTAGGGCTCATCCCAAAAGTAGTCACTAGCCTCCCTCAAAAACTTTTTCTTGTGATAACCGTTGAGATGTGTTGGCTCCTCACCACATGCTAGGTAGTTCACCACATCAGCATACCATGGTAGATCCTCCTCTTTGAAACTCAACACTTCCTCAAACCTTCCTTCTAGCTTCCCACAAACCGCGGTAGTAATTGCCATAAGTTGTTCTTCTTGAAGAGAGTCGTCTAAAGGGAGAGACTCGTTGATCCTTAGCCTTGAGAGGTGGTCAGCGACTCCATTTTCTATCCCCTTCTTGTCTTTAATCTCCATGTCGAACTCCTGAAGTAAGAGAATCCATCTTAAGAGCCGAGGTTTGGTATCTTTCTTTGAGTAGATGTACCGTAGAGCAGCATGATCCGTGTATACAATAGCCTTGGAGCCAACGAGATATGATCTGAACTTCTCGAACGCGAAGACTACTGCAAGCAGCTCCTTCTCCGTAGTGGTGTATCGTGATTGCGTGTCATCCAAGGTCCTTGAAGCATAATAGATCACATGCAGCTTCTTGTCCTTCTTCTGACCAAGGACTGCTCCTACAGCGTAATCACTAGCATCACACATGATCTCGAAAGGGAGAGACCAGTCTGGTGCTTGGACTATAGGGGCTGACGTGAGGGCTTCCTTGATGGTCACGAAAGCCTTCAAACACTCCTCATCGAATACAAACTCAGCTTCTTTGCATAACAGCCGTGTAAGGGGGCGTGCAATCTTGGAGAATTCTTTGATGAAGCGCCTATAGAACCCCGCGTGTCCCAAGAAGCTTCTGATCCCTTTAACATTAACCGGTGGCTCCAAACCCATCATAACCTCAACCTTAGCCTGATCAACCTCAATACCCTTCTCTGAAATCTTGTGACCGAGTACTATCCCTTCCTTGACCATGAAGTGGCATTTCTCCCAATTCTGCACCAGGTTTGTTTCTTCACAACGTTTAAGTACCCTGCAAAGATTCAACAAACACGCAGGAAAGGACGCACCATACACAGAGAAGTCATCCATAAACACCTCTACCATCTCCTCTATAAGATCTGAGAAGATCGACATCATACACCGCTGAAAGGTAGCCGGTGCATTACACAATCCAAACGGCATCCTTCGATATGCAAAGGTACCGTAGGGACATGTAAAAGTTGTTTTCTCCTGATCGTTTGGGTGAATAGGTATTTGAAAGAAACCGCTATACCCATCGAGAAAACAGTAGTAAGGGTGATTTGCAAGTCTCTCAAGCATCTGATCAATAAAAGGCAAAGGGAAATGGTCTTTTCTCGTCGCAAGGTTAAGCTTTCTATAGTCAATACACATTCTATGACCAGTAATGGTCCTAGTAGGGATAAGTTCATCCTTTTCATTTCTTATGACCGTGATCCCTCCCTTCTTAGGCACCACGTGTACAGGTGAAACCCACGTGCTGTCACTTATGGGATAGATCACGTCAGCCTCTAAAAGCTTAAGGATTTCTTTCTTAACAACCTCTTTCAAGTTAGGATTCAAACGCCTTTGATGTTCTACAGAAGTAGCGTTCTCATTATCCAAGTGAATCCTATGAGTGCAAAGCATTGGTGAAAGGCCTTTGATGTCACTTAAAGAGTACCCAATGGCCTTCCTATACTTTCTCAGCTCAGTTAAGAGCGAGTGCAACTCATCATCACTAAGGTTCTCGTTTACTATCACAGGATAGGTGTCATTAGGTCCTAAGAAAGCATACCTTAGCCCTTTTGGGAGCTCCTTAAGGTCCACTTTTGGGGCTAACAGCTCACTCCAGTCATCCTCGTGGCTGTTGTTGTTGTTTTCCTCCTTGGAACTCTCCTTTGAACTCGAGGCATGGCCCTTCAGACTGCTTTCCTCTATCGCTATCCCTCCTGTGATCGAGTCTTCCGGTCGATTCTCCTCTCGATGTCGTCTAGATCGAGCCATTTCACTCGATTCAATTACTCGATTTGATATGGATCGAGTAAGGGATCGAGGCATTGAGTCGATCTTTTGATTGGACTCCAAAATGATCGGGACACTTCTCTCGATCGTCGACTCGATTATTTCTCCTGATCGAGCGTCCTTCTCGATCTGTTGGTCGATTGTTGGACCGGATCGAGTTGAGTGCTCGATTGGCTTATCGATCTGACTCCTGGATCGAGTGATGGCGTCGATCTCGGGGTCGATTTCTAGGTAACATCCTTCTTCATTCTTGATGATCCTCCTCGAATCTAGCAGGTTCACGTGCTCTTGAGTTCTCTGGTCCACATAGCCAAACTCTCCTGGCTCCTGAGTGAGTGCTAACTTCAAATGGTCTTCTATAGCTAGCTCTTCTAGCAACTCATCCGCCAAGGCATCCATCGTTTCGATATAGAAAGCTTGTCCTTCAATGGTTGGCTTCTTTAGAACCTTGTTGATGTCAAAGTCTAGCCTGATTTCTTTCCCCAAATGCAAGGCAATCTTCCCATTCTTCACGTCTATTATGGCTCCGGCGGTTGCTAGGAATGGTCTCCCTAAGATGAGTGGGTCTTTTGGCTCCTCGTCCATCTCCAGCACTACAAAGTCTGTAGGTACGTTTACTCCACTGATTCGCACCGGCAAGTCTTTAAGCAACCCCACTGGTAGTCTCACGCTCCTATCAGCCAACACCAATGAGATCCGACATTCCTTAAACCGAGTGAAACCAAGCTTCTTAGCCACGGAGTGAGGCATCAAGTTTATGCTGGCTCCGAGATCACACAAGCAGCTCTTGAACTCAAGGGGACCCAAAGCACACGGTATGGTGAAGCTTCCAGGATTTCCCAGTTTCTTAGGCAATATCTCCTTATGAATAACCGCGCTACACTCTTCGCTTAGTACAAGCACTTCTTTGCTTTCTTTGTTCTTCTTGGCAAGGGTGTCTTTGAAAAACTTGGCGCACTTGGGCATCATGGCGAGACAGTCTACAAGAGGCAGCTTCATCTCCACGTCTCTCAAGTGATTCTCAAATAGGATTCGGTGCTTCTCTATTAACTGCTTTTTGAACCGACCCGGGAATGGCAACTTTGGTACGTAAGGTGGGGGCATGTATTCATCCTTCTCCTTGGTGGTTTTCTCAGCCTTCTTCTCAACGAACGCCTTGTCACCTCTCCTCGGTCCTTGGATCCATACGTTGTCAAAGTTTATCTCCTCATTATCAGCTGAAAGTTTACCCTCCCCCTCTTGAATTACAACGTCCTCGTTGGTCTTTGTAGAAACCGGAGGATCAAGCTCTTTGCCACTTCTCAACGTAATAGCATTGGCATACTCCTTTGGATTTTGTTCACACTTTCCCGGAAGGCTGTTCTGTCCACTCGTGCTTGCTTTGCCCTTCTCTAGCTGCTTGATCTTGTTGTTGAGGTTTGTTATTTGAGTAGAGAAGTCGATTAAGGATGAATCCAGCCGAGTGTTCATTTCAGCGAACTTTTGATTTGTAGAAGCTTGCCCTTGTATTAACTGTTGGAACATTGCTTGAACCGGATCAACTTGTTGTTGCATCGGTTGTTGTTGTTGTTGAGGTGCAAAGCCCGGAGGGTAGTTAGAAGTATAACCCTTGTTTTGTTGTTGTTGCCCTTGGAAGTTGCCTTGCCCTTGGCCTTGGAATCCACCGCTTGGTTGAAAGCCTTTGTTGTAAGGGATGAAAGGCTTAGCTTGTTGAGCAGGGTACACTTGATCTTTAGGGTTGGCTACATTGGTGCTTCGGTAAGAGAGGTTGTTGTTCTGGTAGCCTTGGTTGTAGCCTTGAGACTTGTAGTTGTTCTGACCGGCTACCCAATTTGCTTCTTCTTGGCTTAGCTCTAACTCTTCTTGGTTGTCCTCAGCTTCACCAACGAAGTGAACATGCTTCTGATTAGCTAAGACCAACTTGTCAATCTTCTCATGCAACGATTTGAGCTCCTTCTTGTGAGACTCTAGTTCTGATCCCCTTGGTGCTCGGTCATAATCCTCGGCATAGTTTCCATCACTCAACGCAAGGTTCTCTATTAGCTCCATACCCTCTTCTACTTCTTGACCAAGGAAGTTGCCTTTGCTAGCTGTATCAAGCAACAACCGGATCTTTGGTGAAGCTCCACGGTAGATTGTGCTGAGTAGAGTCTCCTCACTGAACCCGTGATGAGGACATTGGATCGTGTAGTCTTTGAAACGCTCCATAGCCTCATTGAATGTCTCGTTGTTCCTTTGAGTGAAACCGCTGATTTCGCTTCTCAACTGAGCAGTCCTTGTGCTTGAGAAGAACTTGGAGTGGAAAGCCTTCTTACACTCAGCCCATGATGTGATGGTGCCTTGTGGTAGGGTCTTCTCCCAATGTCTAGCTTTGTCTCCGAGGGAAAAGGGGAAGAGACGCAGCTTGAAGGCATCTTCTGATATACCGTTGATCTTGATCATTCCACACACTTGCTCAAAATTGTCCAAGTGTTCCAACGGGTCTTCCATTGCTAAGCCGTGGAACTTGTTGTTTTGCACCATAGATATGAAGCCTGGCTTGATCTCAAAGTTGTTGTTTTGTACCGGAGGAGGAGTGATCCCAAACCTATTGTGGTGGGTATTGGGAGCATCTCCGGCTCCTATGATCCTCGGAGGTCTAGCCGCGTGTTGGGGGATATCATTGCCCCGTCCTGCTAGAGGAGGACCTTCAGGATGGTCATTCTCAGCCATTTCTTCAAAGTTGACCTGACCGTTCTGAACTATCTCTTCAAATGCTCTTGTTTGATCTCTGACTCTCCTTTGACGTGAGTGTCCGAGTTGATGTATGTTGTCAAGCGGTTGAAGAAGGTTGTTATCTCCACGTGAACGTAAATTCATGTACCTGAAAGTACACGGTTTAGAATAGTATTAGTAACTTGTAAAAAGGTAAAGACTTAGTCTTTGCTAAGACCCAAATCTCTATGTTCTCTAATGTGTGATCTTCCGAGGCTCCTGAATCTTGTCAAGGTAAGAAACCTCTCGGATCATGAAGCTCTTGGCGTGAGAGTCTTCAAGCATTGTGATCTCAACACCTTAGAAGAGATAACCTTTGAAAACGTTTAGAAAACCCCAAGATTGAAACTCTTTAGACCCCTTAATCCTCTCAACCTCGAACCCAAAGAAACTACTCGCTACATATAGAGTAAATCAAGCAAAGCATATGAAACGAGACGATGAACAAGAAAAGAAAACTAGATTGAATAGAAATGATTCAAATACAAAAGCTTAAGAAAAACGCGAGTTCAACAATGGTGTTCTTCACGAAAACGAGAGAGAAAACATAAAGGAAAAGATAAGGATCTAAAAAGTTCTGGGAAAAAGGACGTCGCCGCCTTCCCAAAATGCCGAAACAAGTTAATGGTCCCCCCTTCGCTAGCGGCCAAAAACGGTTGAAAGGACAGAGATCTACTCCAAGATCGAGTGGTTCTCTCGATCATATCCGGACATCGTGTCTTCAGCTCGATCTGGGTCTCGATCAACATCGGCAAATCGAGTGTTGCATCCGATCTTGGTATCGATCTTCGGCTGGATCGAGTGGTGTACTCGATCTGACTCTCGCTCTGCATGGCGTCATTTACCTCTGTACCGTTTGATCGATTGCTTCACTCGATCCTTGTCTCGATCATTCTCCTTGGATCGTCTGGTTGGCTCGATCTTCTGGTCGATCAACTCTTAGATCGACCGGCCATGCTCGATCTGCTCCTCATATATCCGAGCTCCCACGAACTGCTACATCAGCCTCAACATGTCCACGAACCTCCATGACTCCAAAGCAGCCAGAAACAACCTGAATGTGATGCAAAATGCAAGGAAAATGCGTATGCTGATGCAAGAATGCTCTAGGACCCTAAGTGATGCAATCTAACCTAAAACGTGATACAAATGCATGAAAAGCTAACTAATGAGTATGCAAAATATATGCAATATGCAATAACATCAGGGTCAAAAAGGTTTTCAATCTTGGAGTGTTCTAGCGCTTAATGGCTATCTCTTCTAGGCTGTGGAGTTCCTAAGGCTTAAAGACTCTCACGCCAAGAGCTTTATAATCCGAGAGGTCTCTAACCTTGACAGGATCCAGAGACCTCTGAAGATCGCACCCTAGAGGCTAGTTACCCCTTCCCAAAAGCCATGGAAGTTTGGGGAACTAGTTAAGCCATGTGTTTGAAATCTGTTTTTCATGCCCTTCAACCTCTCTTTCCACCAGAAGCCATGGGTTTGGAGGAGAGGATGAAGGAGTGATCTATACCGAAAGCCACAGATGGATCTTATTTCGTTTTCAAGGCTTAGAGATTCTCACAAAGTGAGTTGATTTAAAGTTTTCAACCCAAGCTCGGACCTTTGAAACCCCTGACCATGAATCTCAACCCTAGACCCTCATTCTTAGCATTTTTACATCCTCTCTCATCATTCGCTCGATCTTTGATTGCATCCTGGTCGTTAGTTTCGCTGCTCTTACATTTTTAGGCGAGATCGATCGTTGTTGCTCGATCTAGTGGTCGATCCCGTGGTCGATCCACTAGTCATTGGGAAAAAGCTAGGCATTGGGAAAAGGTAGGCATACGCATTCGGAGACAAAGCTAGGCATTGGGAAAAGACCCTTTCATAAGGGACCATCACCTCATGGGCCGAGTGTAAAAAGGCATTTCTCTCAAAATTCTTCTCTAGCACCAGAACAGCACGGTTGAGAAGCGAAATCAGCGGCTTCACTCAGCGGAACAATGAGACATTCAATGAGGCAATGGAACGTTTTAAAGACTACACGATCCAATGTTCTCATCACGGTTTCGGTGAGGAGACCTTACTCAGCACCAGCTACCGTGGAGCTTCACCAAAAATCAGGTTGTTGCTTGACACATCTAGTAAAGGGAACTTCCTTGGTCAGGAGGTAGAAGAGGGCATGGAGCTGATTGAAAACTTGGTATTGAGTGATGGCAACTATGCTAAGGATTATGACCGTGCACCGAGAGGATCTAAGCTAGAATCTCGCAAAAAGGAGCTGAAATCCTTGCATGAGAAGATTCATAAGCTGGTGTTAGCCAACCAGAAGAATGTTCAATTTGTTGGTGAAGCTGATGAGAATCAAGAAGAGATTGAGTTGAGCCAGGAAGAAGCCAATTGGGTGGCAGGACAGAACAATTACAAACCTCACGGCTACATCCAAAGCTACAACCAGAACAATAATCTCTCCTACCGTAGTACCAACGTCACCAACCCTAAAGACCAAGTGTACCCTGCTCAGCAAGCAAAACCTTTCATACCTTACAACAAAGGTTTTCAGCCGAGTGGTGGCTTCCAAGGTCAAGGGCATAACATCTTCCAAGGGCAACATCAAGGTAACAAGGGTTATACGCCAAACTACCCTCTGGGCTTTGCACCTCAGCAGCAACAGCCGATGCAACAACAAGTTGATCCGGTTCAGGCCATGTTTCAGCAGCTGATCCAAGGGCAAGCCTCTATAAAACAGAAGTTCGCCGAGATGAACACTCGTCTAGACTCGTCTCTCACTGACTTCTCCACTCAGATCACCAACTTAAACAACAAGATCAAGCAGCTAGAGAAGGGGAAAGCGAGCACAAGTGGTCAGAATAGCCTACCGGGCAAGTGTGAGCAGAATCCTAAGGAATATGCCAACGCCATCACGTTAAGAAGCGGCAAAGAGCTAGCACCTCCGGTTACTCCTAAGAACAACGAGGACGTTGTAATTCAAGAGGGGGAGGGTAAGCTTTCCGCTGATGATGATATCAACTTTGACAATGTCTGGATTCAAGGGCCAAGAAGAGGAGACAAAGCAGTTGCTGAGAAGATAGCGGAACAAACTACTAAGGAGAAGGATGCTTATGTACCTCCACCGTATGTACCTAAGCTGCCTTTTCCTGGCCGTTTCAAGAAGTAACTCATAGAGAAGCATAGAATCCTCTTTGAGAAACATCTTAAGGACGTAGAGATCAAGCTACTTCTCGTTGACTGCCTTGCAATGATGCCTAAATGCGCCAAATTCTTCAAAGAAACTCTCGTGAAGAAGAATAAGGAAAGCAAGGAGGTGCTTGTTCTAAGTGAGGAGTGTAGTGCTGTGATACATAAGGAGATAGTCCCTAAGAAGTTGGGAGACCCTGGAAGCTTCACTATACTTTGCGCTTTAGGCCCTTTGGGGTTCAAGAGCTGCCTTTGTGATCTCGGAGCTAGCATAAATCTGATGCCTCATTCCGTGGCGAAGAAGCTTGGCTTTACTCGTTTCAAAGACTGTAGAATCTCGTTGGTACTGGCTGATAGGAGTGTGAGGCTACCAGTGGGGCTGCTTGAAGATCTACCGGTGCAAATCAGCGGTGTGAACGTGCCTACGGACTTCGTCGTGTTGGAAATGGATGAAGAGCCTAAAGACCCACTCATCCTTGGAAGGCCAATCCTTGCAACCGCCGGGGCTATCATTGACGTCAAGAACGGGAAGATTGCCTTGACCTTGGGAAAGGATATAAGGCTGGACTTCGATATCAATGTGATTCTGAAGAAGCCGACAATAGAAGGGCAAGCTTTCTACATTGAAACGATGGATGCCTTAGCGGATGAGTTGCTGGAAGAGCTGGCTCAGGAAGATCATTTGAAGCTGGCACTGACTAAGGAGCCAGGAGAGTTTGGTTATGTGGATCAGAGGACTCAGGAGTACGTCAACTTGCTGGATTCTAGGAAGGTTGCTAAGAAGGATGAAGGCTGCTGCCTAGAGATCGACTCTGAAATCGACGCTATCACTCGATCCAGATGTCAGATCGACAAGGCAATCGAGAACACAACTCGATCCGGTGCAGCAATCAACAGACAGATCGAGAGGGGTGATCGATCTGGGAAAACAATCGAGTCAAAGATCGAGAAAGACCATCCGATCAGTTTGGGGTCTAATCCGGAGATCGACTCAGCGTCTCGATCCCTTATTCGATCCACTGCTCGATCTAGACAACATCGAGAACCAGATCGACTGGACGACTCGATTTCAGAAGGGATAGCGGTTAAGGAAAGCAGTCTTAAGGGCCATGCCTCGGGTTCTAAGGAGGGCTTCAAGGAGGAAAACAACAACAACAGCCACGAGGATGACTGGAGTGAGCTGTTAGCCCCAAAGGTGGACCTTAAGGAGCTCTCAAAACGGCTAAGGTATGCTTTCTTAGGGCCTAATAACACCTATCCCGTGATTGTGAATGAAAACTTAAGTGATGATGAGTTGCACTCGCTCCTGACTGAGCTGAGAAAGTATAGGAAGGCCATTGGGTACTCTCTCAGTGACATCAAGGGCCTTTCACCAATGCTTTGCACTCAGAGGATTCACTTGGATAATGAGAACGCCTCTTCTATAGAACATCAAAGGCGTTTAAATCCTAATTTGAAAGAGGTTGTTAAGAAAGAGATCCTTAAGCTTTTAGAGGCTGATGTGATCTATCCCATAAGTGACACCACGTGGGTTTCTCATGTACACGTGGTGCCTAAGAAGGGAGGGATCACGGTCATAAGGAACGATAAAGATGAGCTTATTCCTACTAGGACAATCACTGGTCATAGGATGTGTATTGATTATAGGAAACTTAATCATGCAACTAGGAAAGATCATTTCCCTTTGCCTTTTATTGATCAAATGCTTGAGAGACTTGCTAATCACCCTTACTACTGTTTCCTCGATGGGTATAGCGGTTTCTTTCAGATACCAATTCACCCAAATGATCAGGAGAACACGACCTTCACATGTCCCTACGGTACCTTTGCTTATCGAAGGATGCCGTTTGGATTGTGTAATGCACCGGCTACGTTTCAGCGGTGTATAATGTCGATCTTCTCCGATCTATTAAAAGAGATGGTAGAGGTGTTTATGGATGACTTCTCTGTCTATGGTGCGTCCTTTTCTGCGTGTTTGTTGAATCTTTGCAGGGTACTAAAGAGTTGTGAAGAGACAAACTGGTGCTAAACTGGGAGAACTGCCACTTTATTGTTATTGAAGGGATCATGCTTGGTCATAAGATATCAGAGAAGGGCATTGAGGTTGATCAGGCTAAAGTGGAAGTCATGATGGGTCTTGAGGCGCCGGTTAACGTTAAGGGAGTCAGAAGTTTCTTGGGACACGCCGGGTTCTATAGGCGCTTCATCAAGGACTTCTCCAAGATTGCACGCCCTCTTACACGGTTGCTGTGCAAAGAGGCTGAGTTTGTGTTCGATGACGAGTGCATGCGAGCTTCCGTGACCATCAAGGAAGCCCTTACATCAGCCCCTATAGTTCAAGCACCAGATTGGACACTACCCTTCGAGATTATGTGTGATGCTAGCGACTACGCCGTGGGAGCCGTTCTTGGTCAGAGGAAAGACAAGAAGCTGCATGTGATTTACTATGCTTCAAGAACGTTGGATGACACGCAAACGAGGTACACTACTACAGAGAAGGATTTGCTTGCAATAGTGTTTGCCTTTGAGAAGTTCCGGTCGTATCTTGTGGGTTCCAAGGCTATTGTCTACACAGATCATGCGGCTTTGTGATACATATATTCAAAGAAGGACACTAAGCCTCGGCTTTTGAGGCGGATCCTCTTGCTTCAAGAATTTGACATGGAGATTAAAGACAAGAAGGGAATAGAAAACGGAGTTGCTGACCATCTATCTCGGCTAAGGATCAACGAGTCTCTTCCTTTAGATGATTTTCTCCAGAAGAGCAACTCATGGCGATCACTATGGCTGTTTGTGGAAGGCTAGAAGGGAAGTTTGAGGAGGTGTTGAGCTTCAAAGAGGAGGATCTTCCCTGGTACGCTGATGTTGTGAACTACTTAGCATGCGGAGAGGAGCCAACACATCTCAACAGCTATCACAAGAAGCGGTTCATGAGAGAGGCGAGTGACTACTTTTGGGACGAGCCCTACTTATACAAGAGAGGGGTGGACAGTTTGTACCGGAGGTGTGTTACAAAGGAAGAAGCTAGAGACATCCTCTATCACTGTCATGGCTCTTCCTACAGAGGACACTTCGCTTCATTCAAGACTGCCACGAAAGTGTTGCAAGCTGGTTTCTGGTGGCCGTCCATCTTCAAAGATGCACACGAGTTTGTGAAGAGCTGTGAGGCATGTCAACGAGCAGGGAATATCACTAAGAGGAACGAGATGCCTCAGGTTCCTTTCTTCGAGGTTGACGTGTTCGACGCGTGGGGCATAGACTTCATGGGGCCATTTCCTTCTTCATACGACAACAAGTACATCTTAGTGGCAGTTGATTATGTCTCTAAATGGGTTGAGGCTGTTGCTTCTCCTACAAACGATTCTAAGGTGGTGATCAAGCTGTTTTAAAGCATCATTTTCCCTAGGTTTGGGGTACCAAAGGTGGTTATAAGCGATGGAGGAAGCCACTTTATAAACAAGGTCTTTGAGAACCTTTTGAGGAAATACGGCGTTAAGCATAAAGTGGCTACACCGTATCATCCTCAAAAGAGCGGTCAAGTGGAAGTCTCCAACCGGCAAATCAAGGCTATACTAGAGAAGACTGTCGTTGCAACAAGGAAACACTGGGCAGTAAAGCTGGACGACGCTCTTTGGGCCTATCGCACCACCTTTAAAACACCGATTGGTACGACCCCTTTCACTCTGCTCTATGGCAAAGGCTGTCACCTCCCGGTTGAGCTGGAACACCGTGCATTGTGGGCTGTAAAGGGGCTGAACTTTGACCTCAAGACTGCTCAAGAAAGGCGCCTCATCCAGCTACATGAACTGGACGAACTAAGGTTGAACGCTTATGAGAGCTCTCGGATATACAAGGAGCAGACTAAGGAAGCTCATGACAAGAAGTTGGTTGCCAAGGAGCTTAAGGAAGGAGGTTTGGTATTGCTGTACAATTCAAGACTCAAACTCTTCCCGGGAAAGCTGAAGTCAAGGTGGAGTGATAAAGGTTTTTTCTTTACGGTCTAATGCAGCAGAGAACTTATCAAAACTCTAATGCATGCAATGTTGTAGTAAGGCAAGCAGAGAGTGTCAATCCAGTTCTAGGTGATAGAGAATCCACAGAGAATGCAAGATCTAGGACAAATCTAAGTGAAATGAGACAGTTTGTTGAGAAAATCTTGAAAACTAATTGCAGCAACCTAAACAGAGTGAAACCTATTTTAAAAATACTAGAAAGCAAGCAGTTACCACGAGGAACAAACAGATAAATTAAAGGGAAGAGCTTCGAATTGTTAAAATTCGACTAGTGGATCGACCACAAGATCGACCACTAGATCGAGCAGAAACGATCGATCTCGTCTAAAATCGTAAGAACAAGGAATCTAAAGACCAGGAAGCTATCAAACAACAAGCAAAAGGTGATATGCGACGCAAATAAGCTAAAGAGAAGGGTTTCAGGGTCGAGATTCATATAAGGGGTTTCAAAGGTTGATCTTGGGTTTGAAACTTTAGATCGACTCACTTGGTGAGGGTCTCTAAGCCTCGAAAACAGAACAAGATCTATCTGTGGCTTTCGGTATAGATCACTCTTTCATCCTCTCCTCCAAACCCATGGCTTTTGGTGGAAAAAGAGGTTGAAAGGCAAGGAAAACAGATTTCGAACAATGGCTTAACTAGTCCCCCAAACTACCATGGCTTTTGGGAAGGGGTAACTAATCACTAAGGTGAGATCTTCCGAGGTCCCTGGATCCTGTCGAGGTAAGGGACCTCTCGGATCGTGAAGCTCTTGGCGTGAGAGTCTTCAAGCATTAAGCTTTCATCACCTTAGAAGAGATAGATTTAAAACGTTTAGAAAACAAACCAAGATCGAACCTTTTCTACCCTTCAATCCTCTCAACCCTTAACCCTGGATGAACTACTCACTACACATAAAGGAAATCAAGCAAAGACGAAGAGAAGAAACGATAGACATGAAAGATAAACTGGATTAAAAACGATAAAGATTCGAAAATACAAAAGCTTGAAACTCTTCTACAATGGGCGTTCTTTCGAAAAACCAGAGAGAAAAACTTAAAAAACTTGGAGAGAAGGTAAAAATCTCAAAAGTTATCGAAAAGTAGTCGCCGCCTTTGCCAAAAATGCCAAAACAGTCCAATGGTCCCCCCCGTCGCTAACAGCCAAAAACGGTTGAAAGGACAGAGATCGACCATAGGATCGAGTTGGTCTCTCGATCATATCCGGGCATCGTGTCTTCGGCTCGATCCGGGTCTCGATCTCCTTCGGCGAATCGAGTGTTGCATCCGATCTCGGTATCGATATCCGGGAGGATCGAGTGGTGTACTCGATCCGGCTCTCGCTCTGCATGGCGTCATTTACGTCCGTACCGATGCATCGACTGCTTCACTCGATCTCCGTCTCGATCATTATCCTTGGATCGCCTAGTTGGCTCGATCTTCTGGTCGATCAACTCCTAGATCGACCGGCCATGCTCGATCTGCTCCTCGATCACTGGTCCTTAGCATTTTCCCGAGCTTCCATGAACCGCTACATTGGTCTCCACACCTCCACGAACCTCCGTGTCTCCAAAGCAACCATAAACAACCTGGAATGGATGCAAAATGCAGAGAAAATGCAAATGCTGATGCAAGAATGCTCTAGGACTCTAAGTGATGCAATCTAACCTAAAACATGATACAAATGCATAAAAAAAACTATCTAATGAGTATGCAAAATGTATGCAAAATGCAATGACATCAACTCCCCCAAACTTACTCCTTGCTTGCCCTCAAGCAACGAAAAATAAGTAAAGAAGAGAGGTTTTCAGAAAAATCAAAGGGGTTTTAAACTTTTTGCAAAGGTGCCTTTCGAATAGGTCATCTCAATGTCCTAGTTAACAATTCTAAAATGCTAAGCTTACACTCATACTCCAAAGGACTTAGCCATACTCATCACACAAAGAAATTCAAATCATGACTCTCTTATTCCTAACAATCAAAGAAATTCTTCCTTTAACATTCATTAACATTCGAACCATGAATCAAACTTATGCACTTTAAAGCAAAACACATTTGGCTAAGGGTTATGGTTATGAGCATAAAATGATCTCCTTTGAAAAGGGTTTATAATTAGACAAGGGTTTCTCTCAAAAATGGTTTGAACTAATGCATAATGCTAAAGGTAAAGACAATTTATGCATACATGATTAGATTCTCATCTACCCACGTAAACTATCAAACAGTCCTATACCCCTCTCATTTAAGAAATTTAATCCTCACTCACCTCTTAAGAGTCTACCCCTTTCTTCTCAACTTAGCAATCCCCAATTCAAAACAAGAACATTTTAAAACTTTTTAGGCTAGTGAAAAGGTTTTGAAAATAATTTTGCTCTTTAGATATTTCTTATTGGTAGCTCTCTTATTTATTTATTTTTTCTTTTCTTTTTATTTTTATTTGGCACTTAGGCTCTTTTATTTATTTTTTTTCTTTTCTTTTTCTCCCTCTCTGTTTTTTTTTTTTTTTTTTTTTTTTTTTATTATGGGAGAGCTACCTCCTGAAATTTATTAGAGCATACTTAGTTTTTAAAACACAAACCTTTCACTTAAAACCCATTTCTTTCTTTAAAACACAAAGTTCTTTGAAACCGAGAACAAATAGGAAGGGAAAGCAACCCCAATGATCCCCAAACTTATCTTAAGCCTATCCCTAGCTTCAAAATGTAAAGCTAGCAATCAATTATGAAAACCAAATCATGTCGCCTAAACCTAACACTTTATGCCAAGTTCAAACCGAAAATAAGGCCTCACAAAGATGTCACACAAGAACATTTGGCTTCAAAGGAGGGTAAGGTTCAAGGAGGGAGTTCTACTTAGGCTCACAAAGAGTGGTAAAAAGGAAGAAGAGAGCCTAAATATTTTAAAACCATGCGTTCATTTTCAAATGCATAAGAATGATAATTAGATTTTCAAATTAAGGTTTTCACTTAGTAGGATGAGTTTCAAATCATGAGAGTTCAATTCAAGTCACGAAAATCCTAACTAATGATCCAAGCATGGTTAGAACTTACTTTCAAAGTATAAACAAAGCATTAGAGAACTACTAACTAGGGCATTGAAATGATTCATAAGTAAAATACCTTTTTAAGAAATCCTAACCCCTTATGCAAATGCAATCAACCTAAGTGATATGAGAAATTCTAGACTCAATCCTACATGTTTTTAAAGAAATGAATGCAACTACATGAATTTTGAAAAAAAAAATTTTTTTAAATTTTACCAATTTTTCATGACTAAGACTCAAGGATGCAAAAGAAAGATAAGATCAAAGAACACAAGATTAAATCACACAAGTACTCCCCCAAACTTGCTAGACACCGTCCCGGTGGCAAACTCATCCGAAGGAGCAATCAAACACAATGCAAGAAATAAGAGATGTGCGGTTATATACAATGGAGGAAGGTTGTTACCTCTTGTCTAGGCTCGGCTGGAACTTGAGGACGTTCCAGAGGAGCTAGAGATTGTTGCCTTTCCTTTGTCGCCTGGTTCTTGGAGGGAATGGCGAGCTGGTTGAATGTTTTCTCCTTGGGTCTCGTGGATCACAACTCCTCCGGTTGAGAGTCTCCTCTTCTCGGGTTGTTGTATTTCCTGGCTTGCAGCTGGCTTAGGCTGGCTTCCTTGGAGTTGTTTGACCTTCTTCCCCAGCTTCTTAAGCATCTTCCCTTGCCACTTGTTGATCTTCCGCTGCATCTCCACCACCGAGGCTAAGAACTTCTCGGCTTTGGTCCTTGGCTCAAAATCCAGCTTTGGCAATGTGTAAGCCTCGGGTATCTCATCCTCTGTCCCTGGAGATTCTGACCTTTGGCGCGGTTGAATGGCTGCAGCTGGCGGTCCTCCTAAAGGAGCAAAACACTCCTCCTCCGTCTGTAAGAACTCGATGTTCCCAACACCAAGTAGCTCCGTTTCATCCTTGTTGGGAAGAATGCACACTCGCTTCTTGTCCTCATCATCAATGAAGAGGTAAGCATAGAACCCCTCAGCTGGCGTGCGTCCCAAGCTATCAGTGTTTCTCATGTATGCTTCATCCATGAAGGCTCGGTTTGGGACGTGAGCAAAGTCATGGATGGGCACACCGGCTTGCACGAACAAGGGAGTAAGGAAGCCGCCAATGTAGGATGATGTTGCCTTGCACCGTAAGGCATAACCCTTGTACTTCACCAGAGAAGCCGCGAGTAGACAGCCGTAGTTCACTTCATCGCCAAGTTCATCTTCAATGGGATCTTCATTCTCATCCGGATCGGACACCAAATGCTTCAAACCTTGGAAAAGGAAGCACAACTCTGTCTTCGTGACAGTAGGAGCAACTGACCTTCCACTGAATGTATTAGCAATCAGCTTCAAGGTATACCTCAGCACTGGATTCCTAACTCTCTTGATCTTGACGGTGTTGGCTTTGTAATCCTCCTTGCTGATGAGATCCCACAACTCGTCGGCTTTCTTGAATCAGCCTTGAGACCGTAGGCTTGGCATAGCTCGGGGATGGATAGCGTGTAAGCTTGGCGGCCAACCTTGAAGTAGAGACGGCCTTGAGAAGGAACAGGAGCACTCGGATTCTCGTACCGGAACTCCAAGGTTGCAAGGAAATCAATTGTCACCTCGGGGATAGTAGGGCAGTCCATCCGCGACAAACACCTCAGACCGATGTTGTTGAGGAGTTGATCGAAGTCTCCAAGAAGCCCGAGCCTGGACAGAAGCCCTCGATCAGCAAACTTCGTGGGTTCAAACCGGAGCCTCTCCAACCTCTTCTTATCCCTCTTCTCTTCTTTGCTCCACCGGACCCTCTCTTGAGCAACCACCTCTTGAGTTTCTCCTTCTTGTGCTTGCTCCTCTCTTGTTCTCTTTGGTGCAATTGCTCCTGAAAAAAAATTTCTAGAGAATGTTTAGCAAAGGGCGATTTGATGAGAATAAGAGGATAAGAGAAGAAGATTTATATAGACTACCCTAGAATTTTGGGGATCAAGCAAAAATATTAGCTAAATAAAAGAAAATCAAATCTTTGAGATACTGAAAATCCAGAATTTTTCCTAATACTTAGCTAATTTTAAAAATTCAAATCTGATCCTATATCCTAAAACAAGAACTTGCGATTTTTAAGGAGATTTTCTTGAAATAAAATCATTAAAATCCGAAAATACCTTTTGCAAGTGTGAAGGATACTTTGTTAAACCTTAAAGCTTTTAAAAACTCTCACTCTCTTTGTAGGAAAACTCGAGCAAACAGAAGTGAGAGAGTGAGAAGCAAGTTGAAACATTTAAAGAGTTTGACAAAACCAAAACAATGGGTGGTCAAAGCGGTTTTCTGACAAAAGTCTTGGTCAAGACACATCTTTCATGGTCAAAGATGCTTGCCTTGACCAAGTTTGAATTTAAAAACTGGAGGGAAAAGCAATAAAGAGGGAAAGAAATTTGTTACCTCGGCATGAGATCGAGTCCTTTTGGTCGATCTAGGACTCGATCTCATGCCTAAAATGGCTTAGATCGAGAGGGTTACTCGATTTGGGACTCGATTCAAAGTGAATCGAGTCCTAGATCGATTGGCTCTCTCGATCAATGAGATGTTGGCTCCTCGGCTAAGTCCCTCTGATCGAGCTAAGTCCCCGATTTAGGGGTCGATTTGGCTTGGATCGAGTGGTGGATCGAGTCGAGTGATCGATCAATTTTCCACAGATTTTCCCGAGAGAAATTAGATCGGTCGATCTGGTTTGAATCGATCGATCCTTTTTCGTCAAGGTCGATCTTGTCACTCGTTCTCGTCTAGATCGACTGGCTCCTCTCGATTCACTGACTCGATCTAGCAAAGATCGAGTCAGGTTCAGTCGATCTAGCACTCGATCTCTAGCCTTATCGTAGCCCCTATTGCTCCTTTTGGACCTCAAAGACAAGGTTTAGATTCCTTAAACCTGCTCCTACACACTAAAAACATAAAAGCATAAAACTAGAAGAGAAATGAAAGCAAAGATATGTACAAGATAGACATGAGAATGCCTCCCAAGTGCGCTTTCTTTAACGTCTTTAGCTAGACCTTACTTGGCTAAGCGGATGGTGGGTCTTGGAGAAGCACCGAGGTACTCTCCTTGTCAAAGATGTCTGCTAGGTAGGGCTTGACTCTATGCCCGTTGACGGTGAATGCACTACCGCTTCTTCCCATCAGAGTAACAGCTCCGTAAGGCAAGACCTCCTGAATCACGAACGGTCCGCTCCACCTTGATTTTAGCTTGCCCGGGAAGAGCTTCAGCCTCGAGTTGTACAACAACACCAGTCCTCCTTCCTTAAGCTCCTTGGCAACCAGTTTCTTGTCATGAGCCTCCTTACTTCGCTCCTTGTAGATCCTGGAACTCTCGTAAGCATTCAACCTCAACTCGTCCAGTTCATGTAGCTGAATGAGACGCTTTTCTTGAGCCGTCTTGAGATCAAAGTTCAGCCTCTTCACAGCCCATAATGCACGGTGTTCCAGCTCAACCGGGAGGTGACAACTCTTTCCATATAGTAGAGTGAAAGGAGTTGTACCAATCGGCGTTTTGAAAGCGGTACGGTAAGCCCAAAGAGCATCGTCCAGCTTCACTGACCAGTCCTTCCTTGTTGCTCCAACGGTCTTCTCCAGAATAGCTTTGATCTGCCTGTTAGATACTTCCAACTGACCGCTCGTTTGAGGATGATACGGTGTAGCCACCTTATGCTTAACCCCATACTTTCTCAAGAGGCTCTCAAAAACCTTGTTTACAAAATGGCTTCCTCCATCACTTATAACAACCTTGGGTACCCCAAACCTTGGAAAGATGATACTCTTGAACAACTTGATCACAACCTTAGAGTCGTTTGTAGGGGAAGCAACAGCCTCAACCCATTTGGAGACATAATCCACAGCTACTAAGATGTATTTGTTTCCGTATGAAGAAGGGAAAGGCCCCATGAAGTCAATACCCCACGCATCGAACACGTCAACCTCGAAGATAGGAACTTGGGGCATTTCATTCCTTTTGGTAATGTTCCCCGCTCGCTGACATGCCTCACAGCTCTTCACAAACTCGTGTGCATCTCTGAATATAGACGGCCACCAGAAACCCGCTTGCAACACCTTCGTGGCTGTTTTGAACGAAGCGAAATGTCCTCCGTAGGAAGAGCCGTGGCAATGATAGAGAATATCCTTGGCTTCTTCCTTTGTAACACATCTCCGGTACAAGCTGTCTACTCCTCTTTTGTATAAGTAGGGCTCATCCCAAAAGTAGTCACTAGCCTCCCTCAAAAACTTTTTCTTGTGATAACCGTTGAGATGTGTTGGCTCCTCACCACATGCTAGGTAGTTCACCACATCAGCATACCATGGTAGATCCTCCTCTTTGAAACTCAACACTTCCTCAAACCTTCCTTCTAGCTTCCCACAAACCGCGGTAGTAATTGCCATAAGTTGTTCTTCTGGAAGAGAGTCGTCTAAAGGGAGAGACTCGTTGATCCTTAGCCTTGAGAGGTGGTCAGCGACTCCATTTTCTATCCCCTTCTTGTCTTTAATCTCCATGTCGAACTCCTGAAGTAAGAGAATCCATCTTAAGAGCCGAGGTTTGGTATCTTTCTTTGAGTAGATGTACCGTAGAGCAGCATGATCCGTGTATACAATAGCCTTGGAGCCAACGAGATATGATCTGAACTTCTCGAAGGCGAAGACTACTGCAAGCAGCTCCTTCTCCGTAGTGGTGTATCGTGATTGCGTGTCATCCAAGGTCCTTGAAGCATAATAGATCACATGCAGCTTCTTCTCCTTCTTCTGACCAAGGACTGCTCCTACAGCGTAATCACTAGCATCACACATGATCTCGAAAGGGAGAGACCAGTCTGGTGCTTGGACTATAGGGGCTGACGTGAGGGCTTCCTTGATGGTCACGAAAGCCTTCAAACACTCCTCATCGAATACAAACTCAGCTTCTTTGCACAACAGCCGTGTAAGGGGGCGTGCAATCTTGGAGAAATCTTTGATGAAGCGCCTATAGAACCCCGCGTGTCCCAAGAAGCTTCTGATCCCTTTAACATTAACCGGTGGCTCCAAACCCATCATAACCTCAACCTTAGCCTGATCAACCTCAATACCCTTCTCTGAAATCTTGTGACCGAGTACTATCCCTTCCTTGACCATGAAGTGGCATTTCTCCCAATTCAGCACCAGGTTTGTTTCTTCACAACGTTTAAGTACCCTGCAAAGATTCAACAAACACGCAGGAAAGGACGCACCATACACAGAGAAGTCATCCATAAACACCTCTACCATCTCCTCTATAAGATCTGAGAAGATCGACATCATACACCGCTGAAAGGTAGCCGGTGCATTACACAATCCAAACGGCATCCTTCGATATGCAAAGGTACCGTAGGGACATGTAAAAGTTGTTTTCTCCTGATCGTTTGGGTGAATCGGTATTTGAAAGAAACCGCTATACCCATCGAGAAAACAGTAGTAAGGGTGATTTGCAAGTCTCTCAAGCATCTGATCAATAAAAGGCAAAGGGAAATGGTCTATTCTCGTCGCAAGGTTAAGCTTTCTATAGTCAATACACATTCTATGACCAGTAATGGTCCTAGTAAGGATAAGTTCATCCTTTTCATTTCTTATGACCGTGATCCCTCCCTTCTTAGGCACCACGTGTACAGGTGAAACCCACGTGCTGTCACTTATGGGATAGATCACGTCAGCCTCTAAAAGCTTAAGGATTTCTTTCTTAACAACCTCTTTCAAGTTAGGATTCAAACGCCTTTGATGTTCTACAGAAGTGGCGTTCTCATTATCCAAGTGAATCCTATGAGTGCAAAGCATTGGTGAAAGGCCTTTGATGTCACTTAAAGAGTACCCAATGGCCTTCCTATACTTTCTCAGCTCAGTTAAGAGCGAGTGCAACTCATCATCACTAAGGTTCTCGTTTACTATCACAGGATAGGTGTCATTAGGTCCTAAGAAAGCATACCTTAGCCCTTTTGGGAGCTCCTTAAGGTCCACCTTTGGGGCTAACAGCTCACTCCAGTCATCCTCGTGGCTGTTGTTGTTGTTTTCCTCCTTGGAACTCTCCTTTGAACTCGAGGCATGGCCCTTCAGACTGCTTTCCTCTATCGCTATCCCTCCTGTGATCGAGTCTTCCGGTCGATTCTCCTCTCGATGTCGTCTAGATCGAGCCATTTCACTCGATTCAATTACTCGATTTGATATGGATCGAGTAAGGGATCGAGGCGTTGAGTCGATCTTTTGATTGGACTCCAAAATGATCGGGACACTTCTCTCGATCGTCGACTCGATTATTTCTCCTGATCGAGCGTCCTTCTCGATCTGTTGGTCGATTGTTGGACCGGGTCGAGTTGAGTGCTCGATTGGCTTATCGATCTGACTCCTGGATCGAGTGATGGCGTCGATCTCGGGGTCGATTTCTAGGTAACATCCTTCTTCATTCTTGATGATCCTCCTCGAATCTAGCAGGTTCACGTACTCTTGAGTTCTCTGGTCCACATAGCCAAACTCTCCTGGCTCCTTAGTGAGTGCTAGCTTCAAATGGTCTTCTATAGCTAGCTCTTCTAGCAACTCATCCGCCAAGGCATCCATCGTTTCGATATAGAAAGCTTGTCCTTCAATGGTTGGCTTCTTTAGAACCTTGTTGATGTCAAAGTCTAGCCTGATTTCTTTCCCCAAATGCAAGGCAATCTTCCCATTCTTCACGTCTATTATGGCTCCGGCGGTTGCTAGGAATGGTCTCCCTAAGATGAGTGGGTCTTTTGGCTCCTCGTCCATCTCCAGCACTACAAAGTCTGTAGGTACGTTTACTCCACTGATTCGCACCGGCAAGTCTTCAAGCAACCCCACTGGTAGTCTCACGCTCCTATCAGCCAACACCAATGAGATCTGACATTCCTTAAACCGAGTGAAACCAAGCTTCTTAGCCACGGAGTGAGGCATCAAGTTTATGCTGGCTCCGAGATCACACAAGCAGCTCTTGAACTCAAGGGGACCCAAAGCACACGGTATGGTGAAGCTTCCAGGATTTCCCAGTTTCTTAGGCAATATCTCCTTATGAATAACCGCGCTACACTCTTCGCTTAGTACAAGCACTTCTTTGCTTTCTTTGTTCTTCTTGGCAAGGGTGTCTTTGAAAAACTTGGCGCACTTGGGCATCATGGCGAGACAGTCTACAAGAGGCAGCTTTATCTCCACGTCTCTCAAGTGATTCTCAAATAGGATTCGGTGCTTCTCTATTAACTGCTTTTTGAACCGACCCGGGAATGGCAACTTTGGTACGTAAGGTGGGGGCATGTATTCATCCTTCTCCTTGGTGGTTTTCTCAGCCTTCTTCTCAACGAACGCCTTGTCACCTCTCCTCGGTCCTTGGATCCATACGTTGTCAAAGTTTATCTCCTCATTATCAGCTGAAAGTTTACCCTCCCCCTCTTGAATTACAACGTCCTCGTTGGTCTTTGTAGAAACCGAGGATCAAGCTCTTTGCCACTTCTCAACGTAATAGCATTGGCATACTCCTTTGGATTTTGTTCACACTTTCCCGGAAGGCTGTTCTGTCCACTCGTGCTTGCTTTGCCCTTCTCTAGCTGCTTGATCTTGTTGTTGAGGTTTGTTATTTGAGTAGAGAAGTCGACTAAGGATGAATCCAGCCGAGTGTTCATTTCAGCGAACTTTTGATTTGTAGAAGCTTGCCCTTGTATTAACTGTTGGAACATTGCTTGAACCGGATCAACTTGTTGTTGCATCGGTTGTTGTTGTTGTTGAGGTGCAAAGCCCGGAGGGTAGTTAGAAGTATAACCCTTGTTTTGTTGTTGTTGCCCTTGGAAGTTGCCTTGCCCTTGGCCTTGGAATCCACCGCTTGGTTGAAAGCCTTTGTTGTAAGGGATGAAAGGCTTAGCTTGTTGAGCAGGGTACACTTGATCTTTAGGGTTGGCTACATTGGTGCTTCGGTAAGAGAGGTTGTTGTTCTGGTAGCCTTGGTTGTAGCCTTGAGACTTGTAGTTGTTCTGACCGGCTACCCAATTTGCTTCTTCTTGGCTTAGCTCTAACTCTTCTTGGTTGTCCTCAGCTTCACCAATGAAGTGAACATGCTTCTGATTAGCTAAGACCAACTTGTCAATCTTCTCATGCAACGATTTGAGCTCCTTCTTGTGAGACTCTAGTTCTGATCCCCTTGGTGCTCGGTCATAATCCTCGGCATAGTTTCCATCACTCAACGCAAGGTTCTCTATTAGCTCCATACCCTCTTCTACTTCTTGACCGAGGAAGTTGCCTTTGCTAGCTGTATCAAGCAACAACCGGATCTTTGGTGAAGCTCCACGGTAGATTGTGCTGAGTAGAGTCTCCTCACTGAACCCGTGATGAGGACATTGGATCGTGTAGTCTTTGAAACGCTCCATAGCCTCATTGAATGTCTCGTTGTTCCTTTGAGTGAAACCGCTGATTTCGCTTCTCAACTGAGCAGTCCTTGTGCTTGAGAAGAACTTGGAGAGGAAAGCCTTCTTACACTCAGCCCATGATGTGATGGTGCCTTGTGGTAGGGTCTTCTCCCAATGTCTAGCTTTGTCTCCGAGGGAAAAGGGGAAGAGACGCAGCTTGAAGGCATCTTCTGATATACCGTTGATCTTGATCATTCCACACACTTGCTCAAAATTGTCCAAGTGTTCCAACGGTTTTCCATTGCTAAGCCGTGGAACTTGTTGTTTTGCACCATAGATATGAAGCCTGGCTTGATCTCAAAGTTGTTGTTTTGTACCGGAGGAGGAGTGATCCCAAACCTATCGTGGTGGGTATTGGGAGCATCTCCGGCTCCTATGATCCTCGGAGGTCTAGCCACGTGTTGGGGGATATCATTGCCCCGTCCTGCTAGAGGAGGACCTTCAGGATGGTCATTCTCAGCCATTTCTTCAAAGTTGACCTGACCGTTCTGAACTATCTCTTCAAATGCTCTTGTTTGATCTCTGACTCTCCTTTGACGTGAGTGTCCGAGTTGATGTATGTTGTCAAGCGGTTGAAGAAGGTTGTTATCTCCACGTGAACGTAAATTCATGTACCTGAAAGTACACGGTTTAGAATAGTATTAGTAACTTGTAAAAAGGTAAAGACTTAGTCTTTGCTAAGACCCAAATCTCTATGTTCTCTAATGTGTGATCTTCCGAGGCTCCTGAATCCTGTCAAGGTAAGAAACCTCTCGGATCATGAAGCTCTTGGCGTGAGAGTCTTCAAGCATTGTGATCTCAACACCTTAGAAGAGATAACCTTTGAAAACGTTTAAAAAACCCCAAGATTGAAACCCTTTAGACCCCTTAATCCTCTCAACCTCGAACCCAAAGAAACTACTCGCTACATATAGAGTAAATCAAGCAAAGCATATGAAACAAGACGATGAACAAGAAAAGAAAACTAGATTGAATAGAAATGATTCGAATACAAAGCTTAAGAAAAACGCGAGTTCAACAATGGTGTTCTTCACGAAAACGAGAGAGAAAACATAAAGGAAAAGATAAGGATCTAAAAAGTTCTGGGAAAAAGGACGTCGCCGCCTTCCCAAAATGCCGAAACAAGCTAATGGTCCCCCCTTCGCTAGCGGCCAAAAACGGTTGAAAGGACAGAGATCTACTCCAAGATCGAGTGTCTTCGGCTCGATCTGGGTCTCGATCAACATCGGCAAATCGAGTGTTGCATCCGATCTTGGTATCGATCTTCGGCTGGATCGAGTGGTGTACTCGATCTGACTCTCGCTCTGCATGGCGTCATTTACCTCTGTACCGTTTGATCGATTGCTTCACTCGATCCTTGTCTCGATCATTCTCCTTGGATCGTCTGGTTGGCTCGATCTTCTGGTCGATCAACTCTTAGATCTACCGGCCATGCTCGATCTGCTCCTCATATATCCGAGCTCCCACGAACTGCTACCTCAGCCTCAACATGTCCACGAACCTCCATGACTCCAAAGCAGCCAGAAACAACCTGAATGTGATGCAAAATGCAAGGAAAATGCGTATGCTGATGCAAGAATGCTCTAGGACCCTAAGTGATGCAATCTAACCTAAAACGTGATACAAATGCATGAAAAGCTAACTAATGAGTATGCAAAATATATGCAATATGCAATAACATCAGGGTCAAAAAGGTTTTCAATCTTGGAGTGTTCTAGCGCTTAATGGCTATCTCTTCTAGGGTGTTGAGTTCCTAAGGCTTAATGACTCTCACGCCAAGAGCTTTATAATCCGAGAGGTCTCTTACGTTGACAGGATCCAGAGACCTCTGAAGATCGCACCGTAGAGGCTAGTTACCCTTTCCCAAAAGCCATGGAAGTTTGGGGAACTAGTTAAGCCATGTGTTTGAAATCTGTTTTTCCTGCCCTTCAACCTCTCTTTCCACCAGAAGCCATGGGTTTGGAGGAGAGGATGAAGGAGTGATCTATACCGAAAGCCACGGATGGATCTTATTTCGTTTTCAAGGCTTAGAGATTCTCACAAAGTGAGTTGATTTAAAGTTTTCAACCCAAGCTCGGACCTTTGAAACCCCTGACCATGAATCTCAACCCTAGACCCTCATTCTTAGCATTTTTACATCCTCTCTCGTCATTCGCTTGATCTTTGATTGCATCCTAGTGGTTAGATTCGCTGCTCTTACATTTTTAGACGAGATCGATCGTTGTTGCTCGATCTAGTGGTCGATCCCGTGGTCGATCCACTAGTCAAATTTTAGTAATTCGTAGCTTTGTTCTTTAATTATTCTATTTGTTCCTCATAGTAGTTTGATCATTCCTGGTAATTTTAAAATAGTTTTGCATTCCATTTAGTTGCTGCATCTAGTTTTTAGGGATTTTCTCAAAATCGATCTTTATTCGCTTAGATTTGCAAAGCCCTTGCATTCTCCTTGATCTTCCTAGCTCCTAGAAATGGATTGACTCTCACTTGCATACTATACTACAATCAAAGTGTTGCATTTGAGTTTGATAGCCTCATTGCATCCTCACCCTTGCAAAGAAACTAGTTATCAAATGGCGCTGTTGCTGTTCTAGGAGTGTTAGAAAGCATAGAGATTTGGAGCTTAGTAAAGACTAAGTATTTACCTTGTTTTAGTTACTAATCTATCTACTCTAAAACGTGTGTCTCTCAGGTACATGAATCTTCGTTCAAGGGGAGACAATAATCTACTTTAACCCTTGGAGAACATTCATCAGCTTGGTCATTCACGGCAAAGAAGAGTTCGAGAACAAGCCAGAGCCTTTGAGGAGATTGTTCAGCACGGTTTAGTTGACTTTGAAGCTATGGCTGAACACGAGCATCCAGAGGGACCTCCTCCAGCTCACGGGGCAGTGGGAAGGAGCAATGGAAACCCCCAACACGCGGCTAGACCCCCAAGGATCATAGGAGCCGGAGATGCTCCCAATACTCATCACAATAGGTTTGGGATCACTCCTCCTCCTGTACAAAACAACAACTTCGAGATTAAGCCGGGTTTCATCTCCATGGTGCAAAACAACAAGTTCCACGACTTAGCAATGGAAGATCCCTTGGAACAGCTTGACAATTTCGAGCAAGTATGTGGGATGATCAAGATAAACGGCATATCAGAAGATGCTTTCAAGCTGCGTCTCTTTCCCTTTTCACTCGGAGACAAAGCTAGGCATTGGGAAAAGACCCTTCCATAAGGCACCATCACCTCATGGGCCAAGTGTAAAAAGGCATTTCTCTCAAAATTCTTCTCTAGCACCAGAACAGCACGGTTGAGAAGCGAAATCAGCGGCTTCACTCAGCGGAACAATGAGACATTCAATGAGGCAATGGAACGTTTTAAAGACTACACGATCCAATGTCCTCATCACGGTTTCGGTGAGGAGACCTTACTCAGCACCAGCTACCGTGGAGCTTCACCAAAAAATCAGGTTGTTGCTTGACACAGCTAGTAAATGGAACTTCCTTGGTCAGGAGGTAGAAGAGGGCATGGAGCTGATTGAAAATTGACATTGAGTGATGGCAACTATGCTGAGGATTATGACCGTGCACCGAGAGGATCTGAGCTAGAATCTCGCAAAAAGGAGCTGAAATCCTTGCATGAGAAGATTGATAAGCTGGTGTTAGCCAACCAGAAGCATGTTCACTTTGTTGGTGAAGCTGATGAGAATCCAGAAGAGATTGAGTTGAGCCAGGAAGAAGCCAATTGGGTGGCAGGACAAAACAATTACAAACCTCACGGCTACAACCAAAGCTACAACCAGAACAATAATCTCTCCTACCGTAGTACCAACGTCGCCAACCCTAAAGACCAAGTGTACCCTGCTCAGCAAGCAAAACCTTTCATACCTTACAACAAAGGTTTTCAGCCGAGTGGTGGCTTCCAAGGTCAAGGGCAGAACAACTTCCAAGGGAAACATCAAGGTAACAAGGGTTATACTCCAAACTACCCTCCGGGCTTTGCACCTCAGCAGCAACAGCCGATGCAACAACAAGTTGATCCGGTTCAGGCCATGTTTCAGCAGCTGATCCAAGGGCAAGCCTCTATAAAACAGAAGTTCGCCGAGATGAACACTCGTTTAGACTCGTCTCTCACTGACTTCCCCACTCAGATCACCAACTTAAACAACAAGATCAAGCAGCTAGAGAAGGGGAAAGCGAGCACAAGTGGTCAGAATAGCCTACCGGGCAAGTGTGAGCAGAATCCTAAGGAATATGCCAACGCCATCACGTTAAGAAGCGGCAAAGAGCTAGCACCTCCGGTTACTCCTAAGAACAACGAGGACGTTGTAATTCAAGAGGGGGAGGGTAAGCTTTCCGCTGATGATGATATCAACTTTGACAATGTCTGGATTCAAGGGCCAAGAAGAGGAGACAAAGCAGTTGCTGAGAAGAAAGCAGAACAAACTACTAAGGAGAAGGATGCTTATGTACCTCCACCGTATGTACCTAAGCTGCCTTTTCCTGGCCGTTTCAAGAAGCAACTCATAGAGAAGCATAGAATCCTCTTTGAGAAACATCTTAAGGACGTAGAGATCAAGCTACTTCTCGTTGACTGCCTTGCAATGATGCCTAAATGCGCCAAATTCTTCAAAGAAACTCTCGTGAAGAAGAATAAGGAAAGCAAGGAGGTGCTTGTTCTAAGTGAGGAGTGTAGTGCTGTGATACATAAGGAGATAGTCCCTAAGAAGTTGGGAGACCCTGGAAGCTTCACTATACTTTGCGCTTTAGGCCCTTTGGGGTTCAAGAGCTGCCTTTGTGATCTCGGAGCTAGCATAAATCTGATGCCTCATTCCGTGGCGAAGAAGCTTGGCTTTACTCGTTTCAAAGACTGTAGAATCTCGTTGGTACTGGCTGATAGGAGTGTGAGGCTACCAGTGGGGCTGCTTGAAGATCTACCGGTGCAAATCAGCGGTGTGAACGTGCCTACGGACTTCGTCGTGTTGGAAATGGATGAAGAGCCTAAAGACCCACTCATCTTTTGAAGGTCATTCCTTGCAACCGTCGGGGCTATCATTGACGTCAAGAACGGGAAGATTGCCTTGCACTTGGGAAAGGATATAAGGCTGGACTTCGATATCAATGAGGTTCTGAAGAAGCCGACCACAGAAGGGCAAGCTTTCTACATTGAAACGATGGATGCCTTAGCGGATGAGTTGCTGGAAGAGCTGGCTCAGGAAGATCATTTGAAGCTGGCACTAACTAAGGAGCCCGGAGAGTTTGGTTATGTGGATCAGAGGACTCAGGAGTATGTCAACTTGCTGGATTCTAGGAAGGTTGCTAAGAAGGATGAAGGCTGCTGCCTAGAGATCGACTCTGAAATCAACGCTATCACTCGATCCAGATGTCAGATCGACAAGGCAATCGAGAACACAACTCGATCCGGTGCAGCAATCGACAGACAGATCGAGAGGGGTGATCGATCTGGGAAAACAATCGAGTCAAAGATCGAGAAAGACCATCCGATCAGTTTGGGGTCTAATCCGGAGATCGACTCAGCGTCTCGATCCCTTACTCGATCAGCATCAAATCGAGTAAGTGAATCGAGCAAAACTGCTCGATCTAGACAACATCGAGAGCAAGATCGACTGGACGACTCGATTTCAGAAGGGATAGCGGTTGAGGAAAGCAGTCTTAAGGGCCATGCCTCGGGTTCTAAGGAGGGCTTCAAGGAGGAAAACAACAACAACAGCCACGAGGATGACTGGAGTGAGCTGTTAGCCCCAAAGGTGGACCTTAAGGAGCTCTCAAAAGGGCTAAGGTATGCTTTCTTAGGGCCTAATAACACCTATCCCGTGATTGTGAATGAAAAATTAAGTGATGATGAGTTGCACTCGCTCCTGACTGAGCTGAGAAAGTATAGGAAGGCCATTGGGTACTCTCTCAGTGACATCAAGGGCCTTTCACCAATGCTTTGCACTAAGAGGATTCACTTGGATAATGAAAACGCCTCTTCTATAGAACATCAAAGGCGTTTGAATCCTAATTTGAAAGAGGTTGTTAAGAAAGATTAGATCCTAGAGGCTAATCCTTCCTTACCCACATGCCATGGTTGTTTAGGGGATTAGTAAGGTCATTTGTTTGAAATCTGTGTTCCAAGCTCTTCGGTCTCTTTTTCCACCAAACGCCATGGGTTTGGAGAAGAGACTGAGGAAGTGACCCATACCACACGCCATGGATGGGTCTTGTTTTGTTTTCAAGGCCTAGAGAACCTCTTAAAAGAGTAGATCCAACGTTTTCAAATCAAGCTTTAATCTTTGAGACCCACGAATATGACCCTCAACCCTAAGCTCTCTCTCTTAGTGTTTTAAACCTCTGCTTATCATTCTGTCATCATAAAGTTTGCATCTTGTTCGTTAATCCATCGCATCATTCATCATTTTAAGTTGTTAGACGAGATCGATCCATATTGCTCGATCTAGTGGTCGATCCAGTGGTCGATCCACTAGTCGATTTTTAGTTTTTTATAGCTTTGCATTTTTGTCATTCCACTTGTTCCTTATGGTAGTTAACCCTCTTCCAGGGATTTTAAAATTGTTTCGCTTCGCATTTGACACTTGCATTTAGTTTATAAGGATTTTACCAATCATTTTACCATTTTGCTTAGATTTACTCATTCCCTTGCATTCTTAGTGAACTTGCTACCCCTAGGTGTGGATTGATACCTCTCTTGCATGCTATACTACATCTCAGTGTTGAATTAGAGCTTTGATAATCATTGCATTGCAAAAACTTGTTATCAAGTACCAATGGGGGTTTTGAAAGCGGTCCGATAAGCCCATAAAGCATAATCAAGTTTGACCGCCCAATCTTTTCTAGTTGCCCCAACTGTCCTCTCTAGTATAGCCTTGATCTGTCTGTTAGATTCCTCTACTTGCCCACTAGTTTGAGGATGATATGGTGTCGCTACCTTGTGCTTAACACCATACTTCCTTAAGAGACCTTCAAAGACTTTGTTGATGAAGTGGCTGCCCCCATCACTGATCACTACTTTCGGAACTCCAAACTATGGGAAGATGATGTTCTTGAAGAGCTTGATCACCACTTTTGCATCGTTTGTTGGAGAAGCTATAGCCTCAACCCACTTAGACACATATTCAATGGCTACCAAGATGAATTTGTTGCCGTAAGAAGATGGGAATGGACCCATAAAATCTATCCCCCATGCATCAAAGACATCAACTTCAAAGATTGGCACCTGAGGCATCTCATTCCTCTTCGTGATGTTTCCAGCTCTTTGACAAGCTTTACAAGCCTTAACATGTTCATGAGCGTCTTTGAACAGCGATGGCCACCAAAAGCCGACTTGTAACACCTTTGTAGCGGTCTTGAAGGAAGTGAAATGACCACCATATGAAGAGCCGTGACAATGTTGAAGAATGTCTTGAGCTTCTTCTCTTGAAACACATATTCTATACAAACTGTCCACTCCTCTTTTGTACAAGTATGGCTCGTCCCAAAAATAATGGGAGGTGTCTCTCATGAACTTCTTCTTGTAGTAGTGGTCTAGATGAGAAGGCTCCTCTCCACAAGCTAAGTAGTTTACTATGTCAGCGTACCAAGGCAAGTCTTCTTCCTTGAAACTCAAAACCTCTTCAAACTTGTCTTCAAGCTTTTCACATACTGCCGTGGTGATCATCATGAGCTGCTCCTCGAGAAGTGAATCATCTAATGGCAAAGATTCATTCACTCTCATCCTAGAAAGGTGATTGTACTATCAGAGAAGATCGACATCATGCACCGCTAGAATGTTGTGGGTGCATTACACAACCCAAATGGCATCCTTCGATATGCAAAGGTGCCATAAGGGCATGTAAAGGTCGTCTTCTCTCGATCGTTTGAATGGATCGATATTTTAAAGAAACCACTATAACCATCAAGAAAGCAATAATAAGGATGATTAGCAAGTCTTTCAATCATTTGATCAATAAAAGGAAGAGGAAAATGATCCTTTCTAGTAGCTGAATTAAGCTTCCTATAGTATATACACATTCGGTGACCAGTTATGGCTCTTGTAGGAATCAATTCATCCTTTTCATTCTTAATGACCGTGATCCCTCCCTTCTTAGACACCACGTGGACAGGAGAAACCCACGTGCTGTCACTGATGGGGTATATCACGTCAGCCTCTAACAATTTCAGAATCTCTTTCTTAACTACTTCTTTAAAATTTGGGTTTAACGCCTTTGATGTTCAATACAAGAAGAGTTCTCATTATCTAAGTGAATCCTATGAGTGCAAAGCATTGGTGAAAGGCCCTTGATGTCACTTAGAGAGTACCCAATGGCCTTCCTATACTTTCTCAGCTCATTAAGGAGCAAGTGCAACTCATCATCACTTAGGTTTTCATTCACAATCACGGGATAAGTCTCATTAAGTCCTAAGAAAGCATACCTTAGCCATTTCGGGAGCTCCTTTAGGTCGACCTTTGGGGCTAGCAGCTCGCTCCAGTCCTCCTCCTGGCTTGTGTTGACGTTCACGTCCTCAATAGCCTCCTTAGAACCCGAGACATGAGTTTTTAGACTGCTTTCTTGAACCATTGTCTCATCTGCAATTGAGTCATCCAGTCGATCTTCCACTCGTTCTGGTCCTGATCGAGTAACTTCACTCGATTCACGTACTCGATTTCATGTGGATCGAGTCCCCGTCTCGTTCTCTGAACTGATCGATTGGCTTCTCTCGATTTTCCCATCGATTGTTTTGCTGGACCGACCAGTCTCCTCGATCTTCTTGTCGATCTTGATCCTGGATCAAATGAGCTCATCGATTTCTTGATCGATCTCTAGGCATCCGCCTTCATCTTCCTTCAAAACTTTCCTAGAATCAAGAAGATTAACATACTCTTGGGTCTTCTCATTCAAGAAACCATATTCTCCTCTCTCCTTAGTCAAAGCCAGCTTCAAGTGATCCTCTTGTGCCAACTCTTCAAGCAATTCATCAGCCAAAGCATCCAATGTTTCCATGTAGAATGCTTGTCCTTATATGGTTGGCTTCTTCAGGACCTCATTGATATCAAAATCCATCTTGATGTCTTTGCCAAGATGCAGAGCTATCTTCCCATTCTTTACATCAATGATTGCTCTGGCGGTTGCAAGGAATGGTCTTCCAAGTATAAGCGGATCCTTAGGCTCTTCATCCATCTCAAGCACAACAAAGTCGGTTGGTACATTGACATTGCTTATTCTCACTGGAAGCTCTTCTAGCATACCCACTGGAAGCCTTACGCTTCTGTCAGCTAACACAAGGGAGATCCTACACTCTTTGAAACGTGTGAAACCGAGCTTCTTTGCTATAGAGTGGGGCATGAGATTGATACTTGCTACCAAATCACATAAACAGCTCTTAAACTTCAATGGACCCAAAGTGCAAGGAATGGTGAAGGATCCTGGATCTCCTAACTTCTTAGGCATAATTTCTCTATGGATAATAGCACTACACTCTTCACTAAGCACCAAAACTTCTTTACTCTCCTTGTTCTTCTTTGTAAGGGTGTCTTTAAAGAACTTAGCACACTTCAGCATCATAGCAAGATAATCCACAAGAGGTAACTTGATCTCAACGTCCTTTAGATGCTTCTCAAACAAGAGTCTGTGCTTCTCTTTCTGCTGCTTCTTGAAGCGGCCAGGAAAAGGAAGCTTCGGTACATACGGTGGAGGCACATAAGCATCCTTCTCCTTAGTAGCTTGCTCCACGTTCTTCTCTACAGCTACTTCTTTGCCTTTCCTTGGCCTCTCAATCCACACATTATCAAAGGTGATTTCTTCATCAGCTGAAAGCTTACCCTCCCCCTCTTGAATCACAATATCCTCATTGGTCTTAGGAGCAACTCACGGTGGAAGTTCTTTGCCACTTCTTAGTGTTATAGCGTTTGCGTACTCTTTGGGATTCTGCTCACACTTGCCCGGTAAGCTGCTTTGACCGCTTCTAGTAGCCTTTCCCTTCTCTAACTGCTTGATCTTATTGTTCAGATTTCTTATCTGAGTTGAGACGTCAGTAAGAGAGGAGTCAAGGCGGTTGTTCATCTCGGCAAACTTCTGATTAGTTGAAGATTGACCTTGAAGCAACTGCTGGAACATCGCTTGTACCGGATCTTGAGGTTGGGGTTGCATCTGTTGTTGTTGTGGAACGAAGCCGGGAGGAAACATAGGAGTGTAACCTTTGTTGCCTTGCTGTTGCTGCTGACCCTGAAAGTTCCCTTGCCTCTGCCCTTGAAAGCCATAATTCGGTTAAAAACCTTTGTTATAAGGAACAAACGGCTTTGCTTGCCGAGGGGGGTACACTTGATCCTTTGGATTCTCAACGTTTGTACTCCTGTAAGAGAGATTGTTGTTGGCTTGGTACTCTTGTGAATAACCATGAGGCTTGTTGTAGTTCTGACCAGAAATCCAGTTAGCTTCTTCTTGGCTCAAGTCTAGCTCCTCTAAGACTTCTTCGGCTTCACCCACAAAGTGTACATGCTTCTTGTTTCCAAGCACGAGCTTGTCTATCTTCTCATGCAATGACTTGAGCTCTTTCTTGTGAGACTCTAGCTCAGAACCTCGTGGTGCACGGTCATAGTCTTCGGCATAGTTGCCGTCACTCGAAGCCAAGTTCTCGATTAACTCCATACCCTCTTCCACTTCTTGACCAAGAAAATTGCCCTTACTAGCCGTGTCAAGCAACATTCTGATCCTGGGTAAGGCTCCACGGTATATTGTGCTTAGGATAGTCTCTTCACTGAAGCCGTGGTGAGGACACTGAATGGTATAGTCTTTGAATCTCTCCATAGCTTCATTGAATGTCTCGTTCTGCCTTTGAGTGAATCCGCTGATCTCACTTCGCAGCCTTGCTGTTCTTGTTCTCGAGAAGAACTTTGAGAGGAACGCCTTCTTACACTCAGCCCAAGAGGTAATGGTGCATTGTGGAAGGGTCTTCTTCCAATGCCTACTGTAATCCTATCTTTTACGTAGCAAGTACATATATAGATGTGTATATATATAACTATATATATACGCAAAACCTAATAGGCTTAATTTTGTATCTGTATTAAGCAATATGGTTTACTAAGATAATTACATCAAAATTTTCCAGCTAAAATTCAGCGAAAGATTAGATTAATATTTGGTTAATCTCTTTTTTCGTTGTCGTACATCTAACATTAACAGGTTGACTCAACTCAATGATGATGTTTATTGTTGACAGTATTTCATTAATTAGTCAACAAAACTAAATGTATGTGCAAGGAAATTATTTCTAACATATGAAGACATGAATGGATACTTATAACAATTTGGATCTTAAACGAAACCATATACGAATCCCGAAAAGTATGGAGATCGTGAAGACATAAGAAAATTAACGTGCATCAATATTAGAAAATTAACATGCATCAAAATGGGAAGAGCTGTAGCTTGATAGCATCTTCCGAGATCCCATTGATCTTTATCATCCCACAAATTAGCTCAAAATCGTTAAGATGCTCCAAGGGGTCTTCCATAGCCAGCCCATGGAACTTACTGTTCTGAACCATAAAGATGAATCCTGGCTTTATCTCGAAGTTGTTGTTCTGTACTGGTGGAGTGATCCCAAAGCGATTGTGATGGGTATTAGGAGCATCTCCAGCACCAATGATCCGTGGGGGTCTAGCTGCGTGGTTGGGGTTTCCATTGCCCCTTCCTACAGCACCGTGAGCTGGTGGAGGTCCCTCAGGATGTTCTTTCTCAGCCATTGTTGCAAAGTCTACTGAACCAGCTTGAACAATCGCTTCAAACGCTTGAGCTTGCGCTCTTGCCCTTGTTGATCTAGCGTGTCCAAGTTGATGAATATTGTCCAGGGGTGTAAGTAAGTTGTTGTCACCCCTAGAACGCAAATTCATGTACCTGAAAGACACAAGTTTGAAGAGAAAGAGGTTAGTAACCAAAATGAAAACAAAGGCTTAGTCTTTACTAAACCCCAAATCTTAATGCTTCCTAACAATCCTACGCCGGCAACGGCGCCATTTGATAACAGGAAGAGGGTTAACTACCACTAGGAAAAAACAGGAGATAAAAAATGCAAATCTACTAAGAACTAAAAATCGAGCACTGAATCGAGTAAAACAAACCGATCTAGCAACTTAAAGCAAAACGACTTCTAATGAACAAGATGCAAGCTTAAAGACAACAGAATGATGAACATAGGTTTTAAAATGCTAAAAGAGGGTTTAGGGTCGAGGGTCATATTCAAGAGTGTCAAAGGTTTAAGTTTTGGTTTGAAAACATATAAATCTACTCATTTTTGAGCTTTCTCTAAGCCTTGAAAACAAAACAAGAACCATCCATGGCATGTGGTTTGATTCACTTCCTCAATCTCTTCTCCAAACCCATGGCGTTTGGTGGAAAAAGAGATCAAAGAGCAGGAAAAACAGATTTCAATCTATGGCCTAACTAATCTCCTCTACACCCATGGTGTTTAGGAGAGGGTCGATTAGTCTCTAGGACTTGGCTTTCTAGGATATCTGAATCTGGTCAGGGTAAGATAGCCTTGGAATCATAGAGATCTCTTCCAAGACTCTCTAAGCCTTAAGACCCCAAGATCCTAGAAGAAAAGGAATGAAGAACAACAAAAACACAAAACTTAAACCTCTTAAACCCTTTGAATCACCTCAACCCCAAATCCCAAAAGAAAACTACTCACTACTCATCTTTGAAACCGAATGAAACGCAATAAACAAAGAACTAAGCATGATTAAAGAGCGATTAAGGAAAAACTGCTTAATATTAGAAGATTCAAGTTCAAAAACTAAAGAAAAAGCTTCGATCTTCAAGAATGGCGATTCGCCAAAGATAAGAGCAGAAAAAACTAAAAGTAAGCGTGTCTAAGAAAGTGTAGCCGCCTCTTTCCCCATATAGCCAAACATCTCCAAATGGTCCCCTCACTAGATGCCATAAGCGGTTAAGGCTGTAGAGATCGTTCTTGAGATTGATCGGCTCGCTCGATCTTCTTGCTGGATCGCCTTCCTTTGCTCGATCTTCCAGTCGATCTTGTTAGATGGATAGAGCACCTTCCTCGATCTTCTTCTCGATCTTTGGATGATCGAGTCTTGGTCTCGATCTAGCTCTCGTTCTGCATGGCGTCATTTACGTCCATACTCCAGATCGATCTCCTCTCTCGGTCTTGGTCTCAATCCATCCCCTTGAATCGACTTTGGTCGCTCGATCTTCTGGTCGATCTCATCTAGATCGACCTGCCTTGCTCGATCTGCTACTCGATCTCGGGTCCTTCGCATGCACGGCTGAGTTCTCCAAGTGTCCACAAGCTCCATTTTGATCGTCTTCACGTCCACATAGCCTCCACAACTCCATAGTGCTCCAAACAACCTGATAATGATGCAAAAGTGCAAGAAATATGCAAAATGTGAATGCAAAGAGACCTAGGACCTAAAATGCAACAAATGGAAGAAACTAGCCTATAATGCAAGATGAATGCATGAAAATTATCCTAAATGCATGCAAAATATGCAGAATATATGGTAATTATCCCCGGCAACGGCGCCCTTTGATAACAGGATTTTTATGCAAGCAGAGGTTATTATCAAAGCTCAAGCAATCTATGGATGTACTATAGTGTGCAAGAGGTATCAAGCCAGCCTAGGAAGCAGGAAGAACACTAAGAATGCAAGGATGAAGCAAATCTAAGCAAATCAGGAAAATGATTGGTAAAATCAAAGAAAACTAAATGCAACGACTAAATGAGCTGCAAAACAATTTTAAAATCCTTGGAGGAGGGTTAAATAACACTGAAAGAAAACAGAGCCACAAAATAAGAAATCTACTAAAGACTAAAAATCGAGTACTGAATCGAGTAAAACAGACCGATCTAGCAACTTAAAAGCAAAATGACTTATAATGAACAAGATGCAAGCTTAAAGATAACAGAATGATGAACATAGGTTTTAAAATGCTAAAAGATGGTTTAAGGTTGAGGGTTATATTCAAGAGTGTCAAAGGTTTAAGCTTTGGTTTGAAAACATATAGATCTACTCATTTTTGAGATTTCTCTAAGCCTTGAAAACAAAACAAGAACCATCCATGGCGTGTGGTATGATTCACTTCCTCAATCTCTTCTCCAAACCCATGGCATTTGGTGGAAAGAGAGATCAAAGAGCAGGAAAAACAGATTTCAAACTATGGCCTAACTAATCTCCTCTACATCCATGGTGTTTGGGAGAGGGTCGATTAGTCTCTAGGACTTGGCTTTCTAGGATATCTGAATCCGGTCAGGGTAAGATAGCCTTGGAATCATAGAGATCTCTTCCAAGACTCTCTAAGCCTTAAGACCCCAAGATCCTAGAAGAAAAGGACTGAAGAACAAGAAAAACACAAAACTTAAACCTCTTAAACCCTTTGAATCACCTCAACCCCAAATCCCAAAAGAAAACAACTCACTACTCATCTTTGAAACCGAATGAAACGCAATAAACAAAGAACTAAGCATGCTTAAAGAGCTATTAAGGAAAAACTGATTAATATGAAAAGATTCAAGTTCAAAAACTAAAGAAAAAGCTTTGATCTTCAACAATGGCCATTCGCCTAAGATAAGAGCAGAAAAAACTAAAAGCAAGCGTGTCTAAGAAATTATAGCCGCCTCTTTCCCCATATAGCCGAACATCTCCAAATGGTCCCCTCACTAGACGCCAAAAGCGGTTAAGGCCGTAGAGATCGATCTTGAGATCGATCGGCTCGCTTGATCTTCTTGCTGGATCGCCTTCCTTTGCTCGATCTTCCAGTCGATCTGGTTGGATGGATCGAGCACCTTCCTCGATCTTCTTCTTGATCTTTGGATGATCGAGTCTTGGTCTCAATCTAGCTCTCGTTCTGCATAGCGTCATTTGTGTCCGTACTCCAGATCGATCTCCTCTCTCGATCTTGGTCTCGATCCTTCCCCTTGAATCGACTTGGGTCGCTTGATCTTCTGGTCGATCTCATCAAGATCGACCTGCCTTACTCGATCCGCTACTCGATCTCGGGTCCTTCGCATGCACGGCTGAGTTCTCTAAGTGTCCATAAGCTCCATTTTGATCCTCTTCACGTCCTCATAGCCTCCACAACTCCATAATGCTCCAAAGAACCTGATAATGACGCAAAAGTGCAAAAAAAATGCAAAATGCGAATGCAAAGAGACCTAAGACCCAAAATGCAACAAACTAGCCTATAATGCAAGATGAATGCATGAAAAATTATCCTAAATGCATGCAAAATATGCAGAATATATGGTAATATCAGTTTTCAAACCAAAGCTTGAACTTTTGAACACTCATGAATATGACCCTCGACCGTGAACCCTCTTTTAGCATTTTAAAACCTCTGTTTATCATTCTCTTGTCATAAAGCTTGCTTCTTGTTCATTCGAAGTCATTTGTCTTTAAGTTGTTAGTTCGATCTGTTTTACCCGATCCAGTGCTCGATTTTTAGTTATTAGTAGACTTGCATTTTTAATCTTCTGCTTTCTCCTAGTAGTATTTAACCCTCTTGCAGGGATTTTAAAATAGTTTTGCATCTCATTTGGTCGTTGCATTTAGTTTTCACCAATTTTACCATTCATTTTCCCAATCTGCTTAGATTTGCTTTACCATTCATTTCTAGTGTTCTTCCTGCTTCCTAGGTAGGATTGATATCCCTTACTGCTATACTACATCATTGTTGTGGTTTGGGATTTGGTATTCTGACTTGCTAAAAACATGTTTGTTAAATGGCGCCGTTGTCATCTTAGGATTGTTAGGAAGCATTAGGATTTGAGGTTTAGTAAAGACTAGGCCTTTACTTTAATTTTGGTTACTAATATCTTTCTCTTCACACTTGTGTCTTTCAGGTACATGAATCTGCGCTCCAGGGGTGACAACAATCTACTTAAACCCCTGGTCAATATTCACCAACTCGGAAGTTCAAGAACAAGAAGAGCAAGAGAGCAAGCTCAAGCCTTTGAAGAGATTGTGCAAGCTGGTACAGTTGACTTTGAAAGTATGGCTGAGCAAGAACATCCCTCCACCAGCTCACAGTGCTGTAGGAAGGGGCAATGGAAACCCCAACCACGCAGCTAGACAACCTCGGATCATTGGTGCTGGAGATGCTCCTAATACACATCATAACCGCTTTGGAATTACTCTTCCACCAGTCCAAAACAATAACTTCGAGATCAAGCCAGGGTTTGTTCAGATGGTTCAAAATAACAAGTTTCATGGGCTAGCTTTGGAAGACCCATTGGCGCATCTAGACAACTTTGAGCAGATTTATGGGATGTTGAAGATTAATGGTATCTCGGAGGACAGCTTCAAGTTGCGGTTATTTCCCTTTTCCCTTGGTGACAAAGCTTGACATTGGGAGAAGACTCTTCCACAAGGCACTATTACTTCTTGGGCTGACTGTAAGAAGGCGTTTCTCTCAAAGTTTTTCTCAAGCACAAGAACAGCTCGGTTGAGAAGTGAGATTAGTGGCTTCACTCAAAGGCAGAATGAGACATTCAATCAAGCTATGGAGCGTTTCAAGGATTACACTATAGCTTGTCCTCACCATGGATTCAGTGAAGAGACACTCTTGAGTACCATATACCGCGGAGCTCTTCCAAAGATCAGATTGCTCCTTGACACGGAAAGCAAAGGAAACTTTCTTGGCCAAGAGGTGGAGGAAGGTATGGAACTCATAGAGAATTTGGCATTGAGTGACGGGAACTATTCAGAGGACTATGACCGCGCACCAAGAGGAGCTGATATTGAAGCTCACAAGAAAGAAATGAAGTCGTTGCATGAGAAGATTGATAAGCTGGTCCTTGCCAACTAAAAACAAGTGTATTTTGTTGGAGAAGCCACGGATGTCTTAGATGAGCTTTAGCAATTCCAAGAAGAGGAAGCTAATTGGGTTGCTGGTCAGAACTACAACAAGCCACAGGGCTATTCTCAAGGCTATCGGGGCAACAACAACCTCTCATACCGTAGCACCAACGTTGAGAATCCAAAGGATCAGGTGTACACCCCCCCCCCCCCCCCCCCCCCCCCCCCCCCCCCCCCCCCCCCCCCCCCCCTCAGCAAGCAAAGCCGTTTATTCCTTAGAACAAGGGTTTTCAACAGAATAGTGGCTTTCAAGGGCAGAGGCAAGGGAACTTCCAGGGTCAGCAGCAACAGCAAGGCAACAAAGGCTACACTCCTATGTTTCCTCCCGGCTTTGTTCCACAACAACAACAGATGCAACCCCAACCTCAAGATCCGGTACAAGCAATGTTCCAACAGTTGCTTCAAGGTCAAGCTTCAACTAATCAGAAGTTTGCTGAGATGAACAACCGGCTAGATTATTCTCTTACTGAGGTCTCAACACAGATAACCAATCTAAACAACAAGATCACGCAGTTAGAGAAAGGAAAGGCTGGTACAAGCGGTCAGAACAGCTTACCGGGCAAGTGTGAGCAGAATCCCAAAGAGTATGCAAACGCCATTACCTTACGAAGTGGGAAGGAGCTACCACCGAGAGTTGCACCTAAGGACAATAAGTACATTGTGGTTCAAGAGTGGGAGGGTAAGCTTTCAAATGATGAGGAGATAACCTTTGATAATGTGTGGATTGAGAGACCAAGGAAGGGTAAGGAAGCCATTGTAGAGAAGAAAGTAGAGGAGGTGAGCAAAGAGAAAGATGTGTTTGTTCCTCCACCATACAAGCCGAAGCTTCCTTTTCCTGGACGGTTCAAGAAACAACTTCTAGAGAAGCATAGAGCAGTCTTTGAGAAGCATTTAAAAGATGTTGAGATCAAGCTACCTTTGGTGGATTGTTTGGCCATGATGCCTAAGTGTGCAAAGTTTTTCAAAGACACTCTTAGAAAAAGACTAAAGAAAGTGAAGAGGTTTTGGTGTTGAGTGAAGAGTGCAGCGCTATTATTCACAAAGAGATTGTTCCTAAGAAGCTTGGAGATCCAGGATCGTTCACCATACCATGTGCACTCGGTCCCTTGACATTTCAAAGCTGTTTGTGTGATCTTGGTGCAAGTATAAACCTCATGCCCCAGTCCATAGCAAAGAAGCTCGGTTTCACAAGATTTAAAGAGTGTAGGATCTCTCTGGTGCTAGCTGAGAGAAGCATAAGGCTTCCTGTGGGTATGCTTGAAGACTTGCCCGTGAGAATCAGTGGAGTTAATGTGCCAACTGACTTTGTTGTTTTAGAGATGGATGAAGAACCAAAGGATCCTCTAATCCTTGGAAGGCCGTTTCTTGCAACCGCTGGAGCCATTATTGACGTGAAGAATGGCAAGATTTCTCTACACTTGGGCAAATACATTAAGCTGGACTTTGATATTAATTAAGTCTTGAAGAGGCCCACCATTGGAGGACAAACCTTCTACATTGAGACTCTAGACGCTTTGGCCGATGAGTTGCTTGAGGAGTTAGCACAGGAGGATCACTTGCAGCTTGCCTTGACAAAGGAGTATGGAGAGTTTGGTTTTCTGAGTGATCAGACTCTAGAATACGTCCACAATCTTGATTCTAGGAAAGTTGTGAAGGAAGATGAAGGCAGATGCCTAGAGATCGATCATGAAATCGAGATGATCACTCGATCCAGGACAGCAATCGACAAAAAGATCAAGGAGGCTGGTCGATCAAGAAATGAGAACGATGAGAAGATTAAGAAAAGCCAATCAATCAGTTCAGAGAACGAGACGGGGGCTCGATCTCCTGCTCGATCCACATCAAATCGAGTAGGTGAATCGAGTGAAGTGCTCGATCCGGACCAGAACGAGTGGAAGATCGACTGGATGACTCGATCTCAGAGGGGACAACAGTTTAAGAAGGCAGTCTTAAGGCTCATGTCTCAGGTTCAAAGGAGGCTACTGAGGACGGGAACGACAACACAAGCCACAAGAAGGATTGGAGCGAGCTGCTAGCCCCAAAGGTGGACCTAAAGGAGCTCTCAAAATGGCTAAGATATGCTTTCTTAGGGCTTAATGAGACTTATCCTGTGATTGTGAATGAGAACTTGAGTGATGATGAGTTGCACTCGCTCCTTAATGAGCTGAGAAAGTATAGGAAGGCCATTGGGTACTCCCTAAGTGACATTTCACCAATGCTCTGCACTCATAGGATTCACTTAGATAATGAGAACTCTTCTTCTATTGAACATCAAAGACGCTTAAACCCGAATTTGAAAGAAGTAGCTAAGAAAGAGATTTTGAAACTTTTAGAGGCTGATGTGATCTACTCCATCAGTGACAGCAAGTTGGGGGGGGGGGGAGGGGGGGGGGGGGGGGGGGTGTCACAGTCATTAAGAATGAAAAAGATGAATTGATTCCTACAAGAACCATAACTGGTCACCGAGTGTGTATAGACTATAGGAAGCTCAATTCAGCTACTAGAAAGGATCATTTTCCTATTCCTTTTATTGATTAGATGCTTGAAAGACTTGCTAATCATCTATAATATTGCTTTCTTGATGGTTATAGTGGTTTCTTTCAAATACTAATCCATCCTAACGATCAAGAGAAGACGACTTTTACATGCCCTTATGGCACATTCGCATATTGAAGGATGCCATTTGGGTTGTGTAATGCACCAGCAACATTCCAGCGGTGCATGATGTCGATCTTCTCTGATCTTATAGAAGAGATGGTATAAGTGTTTATGGATGACTTCTCTGGTTATGGTGCGTTCTTTTCTGCTTGTTTGTTTAATCTTTGCAAGGTACATAAGCGGTGTGAGGAGACAAACTTGGTGCTGAACTGAGAGAAGTGTCACTTCATGGTGAAGGAAGGGATTGCACTCGGTCACAAGATATATGAGCAAGTGATAGAGGTTGACAAAGCAAAGATTGAGGTGATGATGAGTCTTGAGCCGCCGATTAATGTCAAAGGGATAAGGAGTTTCTTGGGGCATGCTGGCTTCTACAGGCGGTTTATCAAAGATTTCTCCAAGATAGCTCGCCCTCTTACATGGTTGTTATGCAAGGAAGCTGACTTTGTCTTTGATGAGGAATGTCTTCATGCTTTCAAGACCATCAAGGAGGCTCTTGTCATGGCACCTATAGTACAAGCACCAGATTGGAGCATACCGTTCGAGATCATGTGTGATGCGAGCGACTACGCCATAAGAGCTGTTCTAGGGCAGAGGAAGGATAAGAGATTGCATGTTATCTACTACGCTAGTCGTACCTTGGATGACACGCAAGTGATATATGCTATAACCGAGTAGGAGCTGCTGGCCGCTGTGTTTGCTTTTGAGAAGTTCAAATCATATTTGGTGGGCTCTAATATTGTTGTATACACGGATCATGCGGCATTGAGGTATATCTACTCTAAGAAGGATACCAAACCAATGCTCTTAAGGTGGATTCTTCTTCTACAAGAATTTGATATGGAGATAAAAGACATGAATGGGATAGAGAATGGTGTTGCTGATCACCTCTCTAGAATGAGAGTGAATGAAGCCTTACCCTTGGATGATTCGCTTCCTGAAAAGCAACTCATGATGATCAACACGGTTGTTTGTACACGGCTAGAGGATCAGTTTGAAGATGTTTTGGCTTTGAGAGAAGAGAACCTACCTTTGTATGCTGATATAATGAACTTATTAGCTTGTGGAGAAGAATCCACTCATCTTGACCACTACCACAAGAAGAAGTTCATGAGAGACATCTCTCATTATTTTTGGGACGAACCTTACTTGTACAAGAGGGGAGTAGACAGCTTGTATAAAAGATGCGTTTCAAAAGAAGAAGCACAAGACATCCTTCTACATTGCCACGGTTAGTCATATGGAGGACATTTCGCTTCTTTCAAGACGGCAATAAAGGTCTTACAAGCCGGTTTTTGGTGGCCATCGCTATTCAAAGATGCTCATGAGTTTGTCAAGTCTTGTGAAGCATGTCAAGGACCTGGAAACATCACAAAGAGGAATGAAATGCCTCAGGTGCCAATCTTTGAATTGATGTCTTTGACGCATGGGGGATAGACTTTATAGGTTCATTCCCATCTTCATACGTCAACAAATTCATCTTGGTGGCTGTTGATTATGTGTCAAGTGGGTTGAGGCTATAGCTTCCCCAACAAACGAAGCAAAAGTGGTGATCAAGCTTTTCAAGACCATTATATTCCCACGGTTTGGAGTTCCAAAGGTAGTGATCAGTGATGGGGGCAGCCACTTCATCAACAAAGTGTTTGAAGGTCTCTTGAAGAAGTATGGTGTGAAGCACAAGGTAGCAACACCTTATCGCCCACAAACTAGTGGGCAAGTAGAGGTCTCTAATAGACAGATCAAAGCTATCTCAGAGAGGACAGTGGGAACAACTCGGAAGGATTGGGCGGTTAAACTAGATGATGCTCTATAGGCTTACCGGACCGCTTTCAAGACTCCTATAGGGACCACTCCCTTCACTCCTCTATACGGCAAGGCATGTCACCTTCATGTTGAGTTGGAGAACAGAGCACTGTGGGCCGTGAAGCAGCTGAACTTTGATCTCAAGACGACGCAGGAAAAGAGGTTGATTCAACTACGTGAGCTTGATGAGCTAAGGTTAGACGCCTACGAAAGTGCAAAGATCTACAAGGAGAGGACCAAGGCGGTTCATGACAAGAGGCTGGTTCATAAGGAGTTAAGAGAAGGCAGTCTGGTGCTACTCTACGACTCGAGGTTGAAACTATTTCCAGGGAAGCTCAAGTCTAGATGGTGTGGACCGTTTGAGATCAAGGAAGTTCTTCCCTATGGAGCAGTTATATTGGTTGGCAAGAGTGGTAATGCTTTCACGGTTAATGGGCACAGAGTCAAGCCCTACATGGCGAGTGATTGCAGCAAGGAGAGCACCACCATGCTTCTCCAAGACCCACCTCAGGCCTAAACCAAGTAAAATCTAGCTAAAGACGTTAAAGAAAGCGCACTTGGGAGGCATTCCCATGTCTATTTTGTACATGTTTTTCCTTTCTTTCTATTTCAGTTTTATGCTTTTTATGTATAAGTGTGTAGGAGAAAGGATGAGGGATTGTAGACCATGATCTTGGAGTCAAAAAAGGCGAGAAGGGCTAAGTATATGCTAGAGATCGAGTGCTAAGATCGAGCTAGTGAATCGAGAGGAGTCAGCCGATCTAGACGAGATAGAGTAGACTATCGAGTGAGTCATTCGATCATGGGAGGATAAACCACCCATACGTTTAGCTTGAAATGCAAACGAGTTGTAGATCGATTGACCTCACTCGATCCTCAAGGTTAGATCGATCAGTCTACTCGATCTGCCGCTCGATCTAAGCCCAAACCACCCCCAAATCGATCCTGTGGCTCGACCCAAGGAGCATAGCCTGAGTGACCAAAAATCATGGAACGAGAGGGCACAATCGATCTAAGACTCGATGCAATCTGAATCGAGTCAATGATCGATCAACCCACTCGATCCTAGTCAACATGGTCATGAGATCGAGTCCTAGATTGACCAAATGGACTCGATCTCGTGCCGAGATAAGTAAATTCTTTCCCTCTTTTCTTCGTTCCCTCCTGTTTTTAAATTTGAATTGTGGTCAAGGCAAGCATCTTTGACCATGAAAGATGTGCCTTGACAACACTTTTGTCAGAAACCACTTGTTTTGCCCATGGTTTTACATTTTTGTTAGCCTTTATATTTACTTGCAACCACACACTCTCTCTCATTTGTATTTCGAGTTTTCTAGAGAAAGAGAGAGTGTGATTTTCTATTTCTAAAGGCTAATAACATCTGCTTCCATCCTTGCAAAGGCATTTTCGGTTCAATTGTTTAAAATCTTTAAGAAAATTTCCTTTTATTTGCTTTGGATGATGGTTAGTTGGGTTTAAATAATTTTTAGAAATATCTAGATATTAGGAAAATTTCTAGATTTAATCCTGTCTCTAGATTTTCTTCTCTATTATCTAGCTGCAATTTTTATAAATTCCTCAAAAATCTAGGTTAATTATTACAAGTATTTCCTTCTACCTTGTCTTTCTCTAGCATTCGCCGCCTATACTCATTCTCTTGCTTGAGATTTGTGTTTCAGGTACCAATGGCACAAAAGAGAACCAGAGAAGAGACAGCACAAGAAGGAGAAGCTCAAGAAGTGGTTCAGGAGAGGGTTAGATGGACCAAAGAGGAGAAGCAAGCCAAGAAACGGCTGGAAAGGCTTAGGTTCGATCCCACAAAGTTCGCAAGCAGGGATCTGTTGGCTAAGATGGGGATCTTGGGAGACTTTGATCAGCTTCTCAAGAACATTGGGCTCCGGTGCTTGTCAAGAATGGATTGCCCAACCTATCCCGAGGCAACCATAGACGTCCTCGCCACTTTGGAGTTCAGTTATGAGAATCCAAGTCTTCCTACTCCTTCCCAAGGCCACATTACCTTCAAGATCAGGAGACAAGCCTATCATCTCTCCATCGCGGAGCTTTGCCAAGCATACGGTCAGAAGGCTGACGCCATGCAAGTCGAGTTTCCTCCTTTCACTCAAGCCAACGACTTGTGGGATCTAATCAGCAATGTTGACTACAAGGCAAACAGGGCCAATATCAAGAGAGTCTGCAGTCCTGTGCTGAGATACACGCTCAAGCTCATCGCCAACACCTTCAGTGGACGGTCCGTGGCTCCTACAGTCACCAAGAACGAGCTGTGCTTCCTGTTCCAAGGCGTTACGCATATCCTATGCGATCTTAAGGAGAATGACAAGCCAATGGAGGACGAACTCAGAGATGATGTTAACTATGGATGCATCTTGGCTGCCTCTTTAATGAAGTACAAGGCATGGGCGATGAGATGCAAGGCAAGCTTGGCGCTTAGAGGAGGTTTCCTTACGCCAATGTATGTTTAGGCTGGTGTACCCCTTCCGGCCTTCGTCCCTTGCGCAGAGAGAGCTTACATGGACGAGATTTACATGAGGAACACGTATAGCTTTGGACGCACGCCAGCTGAGGGATTCTTTGCATACTTGTTCTATGATTGCGAGAATGAGAAGAGAGTGTGCATCTTGCCAAACAAGGAAGAAACGGAGCTGCTAGGTGTTGGCAACATTGAGTTTCTGCCGAGTGTAGAGGAGTGCTTTGCACCTCTAGGAGGCACAGCCACGCCCACTCAAGCTTCTCAGCCTCGTTCAGAGTGACCCACATCAGATGCTGAGATTCCGGAGAGCTTTGTTCTCCCCACGCTTGACTTCGAGCCAAGAACAAAGGCTGAGAAGTTCCTTGCTTCAATCGCTGAGATGCAGTGCAAGATCAACAAATGGCAAGGGAAGATGATCAAGAAGCTTAGCAAGAAAGTCAATGCGCTTAAAGGGAGCTTACCTAAGAAGACTACAAGTGTGGAGGTCGAGCAGCCTGAGAAGAGGAGGAGATCAACTGGAGGCATTGAGATCCGTGAGCCCCAAGCAACGAACTAACCTGTGCGCCACTCTCTCCATGAGGAAACGAGCAAGGATAAAGGCAAGGAGATCAGCCATGACACTCCTAAGAAGAGCAACAAGTCTGGAGCAACCTCAATCTCCAGCCTTACTTAGGTCCTAGGTACCAACAACCAATCCTTGTAAATACCATGCATCTTTTTTAGATTTTTGCTTTGTGTTTTAACTCCTTTGAATTTGTTTGCCACCGAGACAATGTCATTCAAGTTTGGGGAGTTTGTGGTGTGTTTGACATGTTTTCTTTGATCTTATTTTCTGTTATCATCCTTTGAGTCATCATGCATCATGTAAGGCATATAAAACACCAAAAAAAAAAGAATTTAAAAATTTAAAAAATTTTCAAAAAAAATCATGTAGTTGCATTCGAATTGTTAAACATTTTAGGATTGAGTATAGAATTTTTGATCATTCAGGTTGTTTACATTTGCATAAGGGGCAAAAGTTTTTCTTGAAAAGTGTTTTAAGCTCATGAATTGTTTCAAGGCCCTAGTTAGTAGTTCTTTGATGCTTTGTACATACTTTGAAAGTAAGCTCTAACCATACTTGGATCATTTGTTTTGATTTTCGTGGCTTAAGTTGAACATTCATGAATTGAATCCTTTCCTAATTAGTGAGAACCTTAATTTGAATCTTTTTAATTATCATACTTATGCATTTGAAAAAGGATACATGAATTACTTATACATATTTAAGCTTTTTTGATTCCTTTCACCACTCTCTTGTAAGCCTAAGTTGACTTCCCCACCTTTACCTTACCCACCTTTCAAGCCAATGTTCTTGTGTGATAAATCTTTGTGAGGCCTCTTTTCGGTTGAACTTAGCATAAAGTGTTAGGTTTAGGCGACATGATTAGGCTTTCATATTGATGCTAGCTTTGCATTTTGAAGCTAGTTTTTGGCTTAGGATAGGGCGGGTATTCATGGGAATTGCTTTGTTTTATTTCAGTTTAAAGAGTTTGAAGTTTGGAAGTTGAATAAAAGGGTTTTAATGGTTTTAAGTGGAAGGCTTATTGTTTTAAAAATGAAAGCTCTAGTTTAAAGAAGAAGGTAGCTCTCAAAAGAAAAGAAAAAGAAAAGAAAAAGAGCCATAAGGCCAAATGTTTAAAAGGAAAAGAAAAGAAAAAAAACGAGCAGAGAGCTATCAAAGTAAAAAAAGAAAAAAGCTAAATATGTTTTCAGCCTTACCACTAGCCAAAGGGTTTTAAAATGATGCTTTTATTTGGGTTTTTGCTAGGCTGATACAAGAGTTTTACTCTTGTTATCAATCATCCATTGTACTAGTCAGTTGTAGTATGGGTTTTAATGTCAATCCAATTGGGATTAGTTGAAAACAGAAGAGCTAAGAGTGCAATCTCTAAGTCAAGCAAGCAGGAAAAGGTTTTTGTTGCCTAGGCAACTGTTCTAACACCCTAATGTGATCAATCAACAAAAAAGTGAAAGCAAAAGCAAACTAAGCAGACTTAAGCAAGAAAAAACAGAGTAAAACAGAGCAAAACAGAGCAAATCCGACATAAAAATTAGGGAAAGGTAAGTTCCTAGATGTGGTTATTGACTTTGGAGAGTTTCAGACACTAACTAAGGCTGTTTCAAACTACATTGATCAAGCAAGTAAGCAAGCAATGGTGATTCCTAGACATAGAGTTCACAATTAAGCTAGCTAGATCCAATCTCTTGGCAAATAGCCCTTTGCTAAACATCTTAACAAGAACTAACTCTCATTAGTACTAAAACATCAAGCAAGCAATAGTAAACAACGCTATTCAAGTCAAAATGCTCCTCAAACAGTCAATCTCTTGAGCCAAGACCAGCAAATCCTCTATTAAACAAGATCAGCATTTCATCAAACACTTGGTGGGCATAAGAGAAAGCTAACAACCTAGATAAGTTTGATTAAGACTAATCTAGCATGAATAACAGATTAATAGAGAGGAACCCATAAACTGAAGCACTTAACAAGCCCTAATAAGGTCTTAAATTCCCCTAATCTACCACATCTAGAAACTCTAAGATAACTACTCACTTATACTCATTTTTAACACCAAATCACAAAGGAAAAGGATGTTAATCATGATTATAAGGGAGAATAAAGAAATATTAAAGGCAAATACTCATATATATTAAACAAAGCAAATGATTTGTCTTACAAACTTAAAGAAAATGCTTAAGAACTGTAAATTGACAAGACATGTCGAAAATCTGGAAAAAGTTATTTATAGCCTTGAGAAAGAAGCCCTAGAGTAATGGCAAAAGTGTAATTAAAAACAGGTTCGGACTGGGTTTACTTCGATCAGTTACATCGGTCACTTGTGGTCGATGTAGATCCCATCGGTCAGGTAGTGGTCGATGCAGATGACCGAAATTCATTCGTTGTGTTTGTGTCGATCACCCCTGGCCGATGCTGGTGATCGATGTGCTGGTATCGGTCACCCATGGTCGATGCTGGTGACCAAAAATCTGGTATCGGTCACCCCTTGACCGATGTTCACCGTGCTCTGACCGAAAACCTTTGCAGAGATTGTTTGCTTTGATCCTTCTTGGTCCCTTTGATCCAGCCTGCATCCTGAATCATCCCCTAAGCTCCTCCAAGCTCCTTTTAGCTCCAAAAGCACCTAAAAACATCCAAAATGCTAGAAAAATGCAAGTTATACCCTAAATGCAACCTAAGTCTAAAAGGAGAAGAAAATGAGGCAAATACTAAGGGAAAACTTGCAAAAGAGAACCAAAACATGCACTAAATGCAGTCATAAATGGTGTAAATACAAGGGATATCAACACCCCCACACTTGCCTTTTGCTTTTCCTCAAGCAATCAAGAACAAATGGGAGAGTGAGGTTTGAAAGTGGGCATTCAGATTCCAAAAGTGCACAGGTAAAGAGATGGTATCAATGCTTAAGTGCCTAGTTGTAGGATGCAAACATAATCAGCTATACTTTAAATAACATAGCCATGTTCATCATGTTTCAAAATGATCTCAAATCTCAACTTAGGCAAATGCTCAAATCAATCAACTCTTTAACATTCAATTAAGATCAGAACATGAATCATGCTTATGCAAATCAAGTGAAGACATTTGGTTGAAAGGGTAAGGTCATGAGATAAAAATGATATCATTTTAGCAAAGGGTTATTAGAGAAAAGGGATCACTCAATGAAAAGGATTTCATCTTAGGCAAAATGCTAAAGGTAAAAGCACACTTATGCATGCAAATCAAAGCTCCCTTCTACCCAAAGATGAATCCTAAGTACTTCTAAACCCCAAAAGTGAACCCTCTAAGTCTACCCTTTCCTAAACTCTACCCTTTACCCTTCTTCATGACTGGGGAAACTTCTTCTTTTTGCTTGTGTGGTTGCTTCTTTTTGGTTGGGACTTGCTCTTATTTGCTGTATTGGCACCTTCATCACCTTTGGTGGGTTGCTCCTTGTCTGATGTTTATTTTTTTGACCCTTTAACCCATTAAAAGCTTCTGTTGGACCTTGGGAGAATGTGGCGATGTTTCTCCTCAACTCTTCTGACCTTGCATCATCATAGAAGTTGTTGAGGAAAGCATATTTAGTGTCCTCCCATGTAGTCAAAGAAGCAGGTGCCAGCTGTTTGAGCCAATGTGCTGCATCTCTTTCCAAAGAGTGAGGGAAAAGCTTGCAGAATAGGAAGTCATTGGTGACTCCATTGGCTTTAACACTTGAAGCCAGGTCATCAAACTTCTCAATGTGGTCCATTGGGTGTTCATGTGGAAGCCCATGGAAAGGATGCTGACTTACAAGCTGATAGTAACTGGGTTTCAGCTCAAAGTCATTCCTCTGAAAGGCAGGTGGGCGGATTGCAGCTCTATTTGCATAGAACTGATCTGGCCTGTTGTAATCTCCCAGAGTCCTCTGTGGATGACGCCCAGCAGCATCTCCAGCAGCTTCCTGTTGTACATTCTGCTCCTCAATTACAACGCCATTGTCATTTATCCTCTGCCCATCCTCATTCCTTCTGTTCCATTCTCTGTCAACTAAATGACCTTCAGCATCTGTCCTCAGAACAAGTGGTCCAACCATTTTAGTCTGCTTTTTGGCTTTCCTGATGGTTCTCTCTAGCTTGGCGAGTTCGTCGATGCCTAAAGTCACAAGTTCTTTGTCTTTGTTGCTCCTGGTACTGCGATTATGCATGCACCTGAAAAAAACAACAGAAAAGTGAAAGAAGTTATTAAACAGAAAATAAAAACTTAGTCAAAATTCTAATACTAAAAATCTGAAAGCGATATCTAAGTCCCCGGCAACGGCGCCAAAATTTGATATGCTCAAATTAACCCTTAGAGCTACTCTCTCAAATTAAGAGATCACGGTAGTACTTAGGGATCGAATCCACAAGGACTTGAGACTATCACTCAACAGATTTTAGATTCAAATAAAGCTAAGCAGTAGGTAATAAAATAAAACTAAGATATTGGCGAAATCAATGAGATCAGGATGGTTTGTTGGTTCTTAAAATCAATAGAGACAAGCGCTAGGCAATGGGAAATTCGCAGGTTGACATAAATCGTAGACCACAGACTGAAAGGAATATTTATTAAAACCGTTCTATAACTCGAAACACTAGTGTAAAACCAATCAACTTCCGTCGCAGAGATTAACTATGATCAGATTACAGAATTCCAAATTCCTTTGCAAACTCTAACAACCTAAACATGCATTATAGATCAGATTTGATAAGTTCACAAAACCACTAGTTCAAATTTCTTTGCAACTAGTTATTTTGCTCATCTAAGATAGTTCTGGTGATTAACAATGTTTCCACATCTATTAAACAACCTAAGATCTGATTTCTAGGTGATCAATCTTAAAACCAGTATTAAAGCAATCAAGATGAAGAACAAAATGATTTATCCTTCCAGTTTTGTAGTTCTAACAATTCATTATCAACCTTTGAATAACCAAAAACCTAACTAGCAGATTACTCAAACATAGCAAGTGAAACACACGTCATGACTGAATAATATTGCATTAAGAAATTAGAGTAAAATATTAAAGGGGTTCGCAATTCTTCTCTACAGAGTATGGATTTGTCTCCCCAAAAGCTCTAAATCTAATCTCTCTCTTTGTCCCAATAATTCTCAGAATACCTCACTAACAATGGCTTAGAAAAACCTACATACAAGTCTAAACACGAACTGGGGCAAAAGTGCAAATAGTGGGAAACTTTTGGGCCAAGTTGCAATTTCTTCTAATGAGATTTAACGCTTCTTGGCAACCACGATCGGTGTCGATCGACACCAAGAGGTGGGTGTCGATCGACACCTTGCTCTTTAATGCCCTCCGACTTGGTCTTTTCAGCAACAGCTTCAGTATAGCTCCAAAAGGTTCCAGAATCCACAATTATGCTCCATTCGTACTTAAACCTGCAAAGACTCTATAGGACTCGAAAAATACCAAAAAGACTATATAAACAAGACTTATATCATGGTCAAAAACCAGCAAAAATCATGATATATCAACGGTGAATGCACTGCCACTTTTTCCCACCAGAGTAACAGCTCTATAAGGCAACACTTCTTGAATCACGAACGGTCTGCTCCACCTTGACTTCAGCTTTCCCGCGAAGAGTTTGAGTCTTGAGTTGTACAGCAACACTAACCCTCCTTCCTTAAGCTCCTTGGCAACCAACTTCTTGTCATGAGTCTCCTTAGTCTGCTCCTTGTATATCTGAGAGCTCTCATAAGCGTTCAGTTTTAACTCATCCAGTTCGTGTAGCTGAATAAGGCGCCTCTCCTGAGCAGTCTTGAGGTCAAAGTTCAGCCTCTTCACAGTCCACAACGCACGGTGTTCCAGCTCAACCGAGAGATGACAGCCCTTGCCATAGAGTATAGTGAAAGGGGTTGTATCAATCGGCGTTTTGAAGGCAGTATGGTAGGCCCAAAGAGCGTCGTCCAGCTTCACTGCCCAGTCTTTCCTTGTTGCTCTGACAGTCTTCTCTAGTATAGCCTTGATTTGCCGGTTGGAGACTTCCACTTGACCGCTTGTTTGAGGATGATACGGTGTAGCCACCTTATGCTTAACTCCATACCTTCTCAAGAGGTTCTCAAAGACCTTGTTTATGAAGTGGCTTCCTCCATCGCTTATAACCACCTTAGGTACCCCAAACCTCGGGAAGATGATACTCTTGAACAGCTTGATTACCACCTTAGAGTCATTTGTAGGGGAAGCAACCGCCTCAACCCATTTAGAGACATAATCCACTGCTACTAAGATGTATTTGTTGCCATATGAAGAAGGAAATGGCCCCATGAAGTCTATGCCCCATGCGTCGAATACATCAACCTCGAAGATGGGAACTTGAGGCATTTCGTTCCTCTTAGTGATATTCCCTGCTCGTTGACATGCCTCACAGCTCTTCACAAACTCGTGGCTACCTTTAAAAATGGACGGCCACCAGAAACCGGCTTGCAACACTTTCGTGGCAGTCTTGAATGAGGCGAAGTGTCCTCTGTAGGAAGAGCCATGGCAATGATAGAGGATGTCCCTAGCTTCTTCCTTTGTAACACATCTCCGGTACAAACTGTCTACTCCTCTCTTGTATAAGTAGGGCTCGTCCCAAAAGTAATCACTAGCCTCTCTCATAAACCACTTCTTGTGATAGCTGTTGAGATGTGTTGGCTCCTCACGACACGCTAGATAGTTCACTACATCAGCATACCACGGTAGATCCTCTTCTTTGAAACTCAACACCTCTTCAAACCTCCCTTCTAGCTTTCCACAAACAGCCGTGGTAATCGCCATGAGCTGCTCTTCTGGAAGAGAGTCATCTAAGGGGAGAGACTCGTTGATCCTTGGCCGTGAGAGATGGTCAGCGACTCCGTTTTCTATTCCCTTCTTGTCTTTAATCTCCATGTCAAAATCCTGGAGCAAGAGAATCCATCTTAAGAGCCGAGGCTTAGTGTCTTTCTTTGAATAGATGTATCGCAAGGCAGCGTGATCCGTGTATACAATAGCCTTGGAACCAACGAGATATGATCTGAACTTCTCAAAGGCGAGCACTACCGCAAGCAACTCCTTCTCTGTAGTGGTGTACCTTGTTTGCGTGTCATCCAAGGTTCTTGAAGCATAGTAGATCACGTAAAGTTTCTTGTCTTTCTTCTGACCAAGAACGGCTCATACGGCGTAGTCACTAGCATCACACATGATCTCAAAGGAAAGAGACCAGTCTGGTGCTTGGACTATAGGAGCTGATGTAAGGGCTTCCTTGATAGTGACGAAAGCTCTCAAACACTCCTCATCAAACACAAACTCAGCTTCCTTGCACAACAACCGTGTAAGAGGGCGTGCAATCTTGGAGAAATCCTTGATGAAGCGCCTATAGAACCCTGCGTGTCCCAAGAAGCTTCTGACTCCCTTGACGTTAACCGGCGGATCAAGACCCATCATGACTTCCACTTTAGTCTGATCGACCTCAATGCCCTTCTCTTATGACCAAGCACGATCCCTTCCTTAACCATGAAGTGTCATTTCTCCCAGTTCAGCACCAAGTTTGTCTCTTCACAACGTTTTAGTACCCTGCAAAGATTCAACAAACACGCAGAAAAGGACGCACCATAGACAGAGAAGTCATCCATGAACACCTCTACCATCTCCTCTATTAGATCGGAGAAGATCGACATCATACACCGCTGAAAAGTAGCTGGTGCATTACACAATCCAAACGTCATCCTTCGATATGCGAAGGTATCTGAAAGAAACCGCTATACCCATCGAGGAAACAGTAGTAAGGGTGATTAGCAAGTCTCTCAAGCATTTGATCAATAAAAGGCAAAGGAAAATGGTTTTTCCTAGTCGCAAGGTTAAGTTTCCTATAATCAATACACATCCTATGACCAGTGATGGTTCTAGTAGGAATAAGCTCATCCTTTTCATTCCTTATGACCGTGATCCCTCCCTTCTTAGGCACCACGTGTACAGAAAAAACTCACGTGCTGTCACTTATGGGATAGATCACGTCAGCCTCTAAAAGCTTAAGGATTTCTTTCTTAATAACTTCTTTCAAATTAGGATTCAAACGCCTTTGATGTTCTATAGAAGAGGCGTTCTCATTATCCAAGTGAATCTTGTGAGTGTAAAGCATTGGTGAAAGGCTCTTGATGTCACTTAAAGAGTACCCAATGGCCTTCCTATACTTTCTCAGCTTAGTCAGGAGCGAGTGCAACTCATCATCACTTAGGTTTTCATTCACAATCACGGGATAGGTGTTATTAGGCCCTAAGAAAGCATACCTTAGCCCTTTTGGAAGCTCCTTAAGGTCCACCCTTGGGGCTAACAGCTCACTCCAGTCATCCTCGTGGCTGTTGTTGTTGCTTTCCTCCTTGGAACCCTCCTTTGAACCCGAGGCATGGCCCTTTAGACTGCTTTCCTCCATCGCTATCCCTTCCGAGTCCTCCAGTTGATTCTCCTCTCGATGTCGTCTAGATCGAGCCATTTCGCTCGATTCACTTACTCGATTTGATGTGGATCGAGTAAGGGATCGAGACGCTGAGTCGATCTCCTGATTGGACCCCAAAATGATCGGGAGGTCTCACTTGATTGTCGACTCGATTGTTTTTCCTGATCGAGCATTCGTCTCGATCTGTCTGTCGATTGCTGCACCGGATCGAGTTGTGTTCTCGATTTCCTTGTCGATCTGACTCCTGGATCGAGTGATAGCGTCGATCTCAGGGTCTATCTCTAGGCAGCAACTTTCATCATTCTTGACAATCCTCCTAGAATCCAGTAGGATGACGTACTCCTGGGTCCTCTGATCCACATAGCCAAACTCCCCTGGCTCCTTAGTCAGTGCTAGCGTCAGATGGTCTTCTAGAGCCAGCTCTTCCAACAACTCATCCGCTAAGGCATCCATCATTTCAATGTAGAAAGCTTGCCCTTCTATGGTCGGCTTCTTCAGAACCTCATTGATATCGAAGTCCAGCCTTATCTCCTTTCCCAAGTGCAAGGCAATCTTCCCATTCTTGACATCTATAATAGCCCCGGCGGTTGCAAGGAATGGTCTCCCTAAGATGAGTGGATCTTTAGGCTCTTCATCCATCTCCAACACGACGAAGTCCGTAGGCACGTTCACACCACTGATTCGCACCGGTAGATCTTCAAGCAGCCCCACTGGTAGCCTCCCACTCCTATCAGCCAGTACCAACGAGATCCGACAGTCTTTGAAACGAGTAAAGCCAAGCTTCTTAGCCACGGAGTGAGGCATCAGGTTTATGCTAGCTCCGAGATCACATAGGCAACTCTTGAACTCTAGAGGACCTAAAGCGCAGGGTATAGTGATGCTTCCAGGGTCTCCCAACTACTTAGGGACTATCTCCTTATGTATCACAGCACTACACTCTTCACTTAGAACAAGTACCTCCTTGCTTTCCTAATTCTTCTTCACGAGAGTGTCTTTGAAGAATTTGGCGCATTTAGGCATCATTGCAAGGCAGTCAACGAGAGGTAGCTTGATCTCCACGTCCTTAAGATGCTTCTCAAAGAGGATTCTATGCTTCTCTATAAGTTGCTTCTTGAAACGGCCAGGAAAAGGCAGCTTAGGTACATACGATGGAGGCACATAAGCATTCTTCTCCTTAGTAGTTTGCTCAGCTTTCTTCTCAGCAACTACTTTGTCTCCTCTTCTTGGCCCTTGGATCCAAACGTTTTTAAAGTTAATCTCATCATCATCAGCTGAAGGTTTACCCTCACCCTCTTGAATTACAACGTCCTCGTTGTTCTTTGTAGAGACCGGAGGTTCGAGCTCTTTGCCGCTTCTCAACGTTATGGCGTTAGCATACTCCTTAGGATTCTGCTCACACTTTCCCGGAAGACTATTCTGACCACTCGTACTCGCTTTCCCTTTCTCTATCTGCTTGATCTTGTTGTTTAAGTTGGTGATCTGAGTGGAGAAGTCAGTGAGAGACGAGTCTAGACGAGTGTTCATCTCGACGAACTTCTGGTTTGTAGAGGCTTGCCCTTGTATCAGCTGTTGAAACATTGCTTGAACCGGATCAACTTGTTGTTGCATCGGCTGTTGCTGCTGAGGTGTAAAGCCCGGAGGGTAGTTAGGCGTATAACCCTTGTTACTTTGATGTTGCCCTTGGAAGTTGTTCTGCCATAGACCTTGGAAACTACTACTCGGTTGAAAACCTTTGTTGTAAGTGATGAAAGGTTTTGCTTACTGAGCAGGGTACATGATGTTATTGCATATTACATACATTTTGCATACTCATTAGTTAGTTTTTCATGCATTTGTATCATGTTTTAGGTTATATTGCATCACTTAGAGTCCTAGAGCATTCTTGCATCAGCATATGCATTTTGCATCACATTCAGGTTGTTTCTGGCTGCTTTTGAGTCATGGAGGTTCGCGGGCGTGTGGAGGCTGATGTAGCAGTTCGTGGGAGCTCGGAAATATGCTAAGGACCAGTGATCGAGGAGCAGATCGAGCATGGCCGGTCGATCCAGGAGTTGATCGACCAGAAGATCGAGCCAACTAGGCGATCCAAGGAGAATGATCGAGACGGAGATCGAGTGAAGCAATCGATCAATCGGTACGGACGTAAATGACGCCATGCAGAGCGCGAGCCAGATCGAGTACACCACTCGATCCACCCGAAGATCGATAACGAGATCGGATGCAACACTCGATTCGCCGAGGAAGATCGAGACCTGGATCGAGCCAAAGACACGATACCCGGATGTGATCGAGAAACCCACTCGATCCAGTGGTCGATTTCTGTCCTTTCAACCGTTTTTGGCTGTTAGTGAAGGGGGGACCATTGGATTGTTTGGGTATTTTAGGCAAGGCGGCGAGATGCTTTTTCAACAACTTTTAGATCCTTATCCTTTTTTCATGTTTTCTCTCTCATTTTAGCGAAGAACACCATTGTTGAACCAGTTTCCTTTTGAAGCTTTTGTATTCGAATCTTTATCTTTTAATCCAGTTTTCCTTTCATGTTTATCGTCTCGTTTCTTCTGCTTTGCTTGATTTACTCTATGTGTAGCGAGTAGTTTACTTTGGGTTCGGGGTTGAGAGGATTAAAGGTTAGAAAGGGTTCGATCTTAGTTTGTTTTCTAAACGTTTTTAAGGCTATCTCTTCTAAGGTGTTGAAAGCCTAATGCTTGAAGACTCTCACGCCAAGAGCTTCATGATCCGAGAGGTTCTTTACCTTGACAGGATCCAGGAGCCTCAGAAGATCACACCTTAGAGATTAGTTACCCCTTCCCAAAAGCCATGGAAGTTTGGGGGACTAGTTAAGCCATCTACTTGAAATCTGTTTTCCTTGCCTTTCGACCTCTCTTTCCACCAAAAGCCATGGGTTTGGAGGAGAGGATGAAAGAGTGATCTATACCGAAAACCACGGATAGATCTTGTTTTGATTTCAAGGCTTAGAGAACCTCACCAAGTGAGTCGATCTAAAGTTTCAAACCCAAGATCGATCCTTTGAAACCCTTTACATGAATCTCAACCCTAGGCCCCTTTCTTTTAGAATCTCTAAGTCTATTTTCATCTTTCGCTTGTTACCTGATAACATCCTTGTCATTAGATTTGTTGTTCTTACGGTTTTAGACGAGATCGATCGTTACTGCTCGATCTAGTGGTCGATCTTGTGGTCGATCCACTAGTCGATTTTTAACAATTCGAAGCTCTTTCCTTTAATTAATCTGTTTGTTTCTCGTGGTAGTTGCTTCCTTTCTAGTTTTTTTAAAATAGGTTTCACTCTGTTTAGGTTGCTGCATCTAGTTCTTAGCTATTTTATCATAAACTGTCTCATTTTGCTTAGATTTGCTTTAGTCCTTGCATTCTCTGTGCATTCTCTATCTCATAGAAGTGGATTGACACTCTCCTGCTTGCCTTACTACAACATTGCATGTATTAGAGTTTTGATAACCTCTCTGCTGCATAAAACCTGCTTGAGAAAGATAGTTTATCAAATGGCGCCGTTGCCATTCTAGGAGTGTTTAGAGAACATAGAGATTTGGGTCTTAGCAAAGACTAAGTCTTTACCTTTTTCAAGTTACTAATACATCTACTCTCAAACGTGTGTTTTCAGGTACATGAATCTTCGTTCAAAGGGAGACAACAACCTACTATAACCCTTAGACAACATTCATCAACTTGGTCACTCACGGCAAAGGAGAGTCAGAGAGCAAACAAGAGCCTTTGAAGAGATTGTTCAGCACGGTTTGGTTGACTTTGAAGCTATGGCTGAACACGAGCATCCAGAAGGACCTCCTCCAGCAGGACGGGGCAATGGAAACCCCCAACACGCGGCTAGACCACCGAGGATCATAGGAGCCAAAGATGCTCCCAATACCCACCACAATAGGTTTGGGATCACGCCTCCTCCGGTACAAAACAATAACTTCGAGATCAAGCCTGGTTTCATTTCCATGGTGCAAAATAACAAGTTCCACGGCTTAGCAATGGAAGACCCCTTGGAGCACCTAGACAACTTCGAGCAAGTATGTGGGATGATCAAGATCAATGGCATATCCGAAGATGCTTTCAAGCTGCGCCTCTTCCCCTTTTCACTCGGAGACAAAGCTAGACATTGGGAGAAGACCCTCCCACAAGGCACCATCACATCATGGGCTGAGTGTAAGAAGGCATTTCTCTCAAAGTTCTTCTCAAGCACCAGGACAGCTCGGTTGAGAAGCGAAATCAGTGGTTTCACTCAAAGGAACAACGAGACATTCAACGAGGCAATGGAGCGTTTCAAAGATTACACGATCCAATGTCCTCATCACGGGTTCAGCGAGGAGACACTACTCAGTACCATATACCGTGGAGCTTCACCAAAGATCAGGTTGTTGCTTGACACAGCTAGCAAAGGGAACTTCCTCGGTCAAGAGGTAGAAGAGGGTATGGAGCTGATAGAGAACCTGGCGTTGAGTGTTGGAAACTATGCTGAAGATTATGACCGAGCACCGAGAGGATCCGAGTTAGAGTCTCACAAGAAGGAGCTCAAATCGTTGCATGAAAAGATTGACAAGTTGGTCTTAGCTAATCAGAAGCATGTGCACTTTGTGGGTGAAGCTGATGAGAACCAAGAGAAGTTAGAGCTAAGCCAAGAAGAAGCAAATTGGGTAGCCGGACAGAACAACTACAAGTCTCAAGGCTACAACCAAGGCTACCAGAACAACAACCTCTCTTACCAAAGCACCAATGTAGCCAACCCTAATGATCAAGTGTACCCTGCTCAACAAGCTAAACCTTTCATCCTTTACAACAAAGGTTTTCAACAGAGTAGTGGTTTCCAAGGTCAAGGGCCAAGCAACACAACAAGGGTTATACTCCTAACTACCCTCCGGGCTTTGCACCTCAGCAACAACAACCGATGCAACAACAAGTTGATCCGGCTCAAGCAATGTTCCAACAGCTAATACAAGGGCAAGCTTCAACCAACCAGAAGTTCGCTGAAATGAACACTCGGCTAGATTCATCTCTAACCGACTTCTCCACTCAGATCACCAACCTAAACAACAAGATCAAGCAGTTGGAGAAAGGCAAAGCAAGTACGAGTGGTCAGAACAGTCTTCCGGGAAATTGTGAGCAAAATCCCAAAGAATATGCCAATGCTATAACGCTGAGAAGTGGCAAAGAACTCGAACCTCCGGTCTCTACCAAGTACAACGAGGACGTTGTAATTCAAGAGGGGGAGGGTAAACCTTTGGCTGATGGTGATGAGATAAACTTTGACACCGTTTGGATCCAAGGGCCGAGGAGAGGAGATAAGGCGGTAGCTGAGAAGAAAGCTGAGCTAACCACCAAGGAGAAGAACATCAACTCCACCAAGAAGAATGACTACGTGCCCCCACCTTACGTACCGAAGTTGCCATTTCCCGGTCGTTTCAAAAAGCAGCTTATAGAGAAGCACCAGATCTTGTTTGAGAAGCACCTAAAAGACGTGGAAATCAAGCTGCCTCTTGTAGACTGTCTCGCTATGATGCCCAAGTGCGCCAAGTTTTTCAAGGACACCCTTGTGAAGAAGAACAAAGAAAGCAAAGAGGTACTTGTACTAAGTGAAGAGTGTAGTGCGGTTATTCATAAGGAGATAGTGCCTAAGAAGCTGGGAGATCCTGGAAGCTTCACTATACCCTGTGCTTTGGGTCCTCTAGAGTTCAAAAGTTGCTTGAGTGATCTCGGGGCTAGCATAAACTTGATGCCTCACTCCGTGGCTAAGAAGCTTGGTTTCACTCGGTTTAAAGACTGTCGGATCTCATTGGTGCTGGCT